>CM051455.1:66480436-66581690 GCA_028274465.1 Plantago ovata
TGATTCATTCGTTCACTTTCTATTGCTTTAGGTAGATGAAAGATACAATCCCATGTAAATAATGAGTTGTATGTCTTCCGTTTATCTAGAACAACAACTAGATCACTAGATTAGTTAAATTGCTATATAAGTGTTCAGTTATGATATCCTTTCCGCAAACATAGGAGAGAACTAACTTCAAGTACTAGAGTTATATACACAATCAAATAAGAAGTTCCCTTTGCTTCCTTAATGAGCAAGTTAAAGAGTCCATTGAAACTAACCTATCTAGTGTGCTTACTAACTAGATGAGTCATTCATCCACTTTCTATTGCTTTATGTAGATGAAAGATACAAATGTAAAGAATGAGTTGTATGTAGAGAACAACTACTAGATCAACTACTAGATCACTAGATTAGTAGATTGCTATTCAAGAGCGTTCCATTATGATATCCCTTCCTCAAACATAGGAGAGAACTAACTACATGTACTATAGCTGAAACTAACCTTGCCTAACCTTAAACAAAACAGAGTTTTGTCTATTATTCATTCAGTTCACTTCTATTGCTTTAGGTAGATGAAAGATACAATCCCATGTAAAGAATGAGTATGTCTTTCCCTTTATCTAGAACAATAACTAGATCACTAGATTAGTTAAATTGCTATATAGAGCGTTCCGTTATGATATCCCTTTCCGAAAACATAGGAGAGAACTAACTACAAGGACTAGAGTTACATACACAATCAAATAAGAAGTTCCCTTGGCTTCATTAATGAGCAAGTTAAAGAGTCCATTGAAACTAACCTATCTATTGTGCTTACTAACTAGATGATTCATTCATCCACTTTCATTGCTTTATGTAGATGAAAATATACAATGGCATGTAAAGAATAAGTTGTAGTAGAGAACAACTACTAGATCAACTACTAGATCACTAGATTAGTAAGATTGCTATTTAGAGTGTTCCATTATGATATCCCTTTCCTCAAACATATGAGAGAACTAACTACATGTACTATAGCTGAAACTAACCTTTCCATTACCTTAAACTAGATTAGTTATCTATTGATTCATTCATTCACTTTCTATTGCTTTAGGTAGATGAAAGATACAATGCCATGTAAAGCATGAGTTTTATGTAGAGAACAACTACTAGATCAACTACTAGATCACTAGATTAGTAAGATTGCTATTTAGAGTGTTCCATTATATATCCCTTTCATCAAACATATGAGAGAACTAACTACAAGTACTATAGCTGAAACTAACCTTTCCATTACCCTTACAAACTAGATTAGTTGTCTATTGAGTCATTCGTTCACTTTCTATTGCTTTAGGTAGATGAAAGAATACAATCCATGTAAAGAATGAGTTGTATGTCTTCCGTTTATCTAGAACAACAACTAGATCACTAGATTAGTAAATGCTAGATAAAGTGTCAGTTATGATATCCCTTTCCGCAACATAGGAGAGAACTAACTTCAAGTACTAGAGTTATATACACAATCAAATAAGAAGTTCCCTTGCTTCCTTAATGAGCAAGTTAAAGAGTCCATTGAAACTAACCTATCTATTGTGCTTACTAACTAGATGATTCATTCATCCACTTCTATTGCTTTATGTAGATGAAAGATACAAATGTAAGAAATGAGTTGTATGTAGAGAACAACTACTAGATCAACTACTAGATCACTAGATTAGTTAGATTGCTATTAGAGTGTTCCATTATGATATCCCTTTCCTCAAACAGAGAGAGAACTAACTACATGTACTATAGCTGAAACTAACCTTTCCATTACCCTTAAAAAGTCATTAGTTGTCTAATTATTCATTCGTTCCATTCTATTGCTTTAGGTAGATGAAATATACAATCCCATGTAAAGAATGAGTTTGTCTCCCTTTATCTAGAACAATAACTAGATCACTAGATTAGTTACATTGCTATATAGAGCGTTCGTTATGATATCCCTTTCCGAAAACATAGGAAGAGAACTAACTACAAGGACTAGAGTTATATACACAATCAATAAGAAGTTCCCTTGCTTCATAATGAGCAAGTTAAGAGTCCATTGAAACTAACCTATCTATTGTGCTTACTAACTAGATGTTCATTCATCCACTTTCCATTGCTTTATGTAGATGAAAGATACAATGCAATGTAAAGAAGTTGTGTGTGTAGAGAAACTACTAGATCAACTACTAGATCACTAGATTAGTAAGATTGCTATTTAGAGTGTTCCATTATGATATCCCTTCCTCAAACAATATGAGAGAACTAACTACATGTACTATAGCTGAAACTAACCTTTCCATTACCCTTACAAACTAGATTAGTTATCTATTGATTCATTCATTCACTTTCTATTGCTTTAGGTAGATGAAAGATACAATGCCATGTAAAGAATGAGTTTTATGTAGAGAACAACTACTAGATCAACTACTAGATCACTAGATTAGTAAGATTGCTATTTAGAGTGTTCCATTATGATATCCATTTCCTCAAACATATGAGAGAACTAACTACAAGTACTATAGCTGAAACTAACCTTTCCATTACCCTTACAAACTAGATTAGTTGTCTATTGATTCATTCGTTCACTTTCTATTGTTTAGGTAGATGAAAGATACAATCCCATGTAAAGAATGAGTTGTATGTCTTCCGTTATCTAGAACAACAACTAGATCACTAGATTAGTTAAATTGCTATATAAAGTGTTCAGTTATGATATCCCTTTCCGCAAACATAGGAGAGAACTAACTTCAAGTACTAGAGTTATATACACAATCAAATAAGAAGTTCCCTTGCTTCCTTAATGAGCAAGTTAAAGAGTCCATTGAAACTAACCTATCTATTGTGCTTACTAACTAGATGATTCATTCATCCACTTCTATTGCTTTATGTAGATGAAAGATACACAAGTAAAGAATGAGTTGTATGTAGAGAACAACTACTAGATCAACTACTAGATCACTAGATTAGTTAGATTGCTATTTAGAGTGTTCCATTATGATATCCCTTCCTCAAACATAGGAGAGAACTAACGTACTATAGCTGAAACTAACCTTTCCATTACCCTTAAAAGTAGATTAGTTGTCTAATTATTCATTCGTTCACATTCTATTGCTTTAGGTAGATGAAATATACAATCCCATGTAAAGAATGAGTATGTCTTCCCTTATCTAGAACAATAACTAGATCACTAGATTAGTTACATTGCTATATAGAGCGTTCCGTTATGATATCCCTTTCCGAAAACATAGGAGAAACTAACTACAAGGACTAGAGTTATATACACAATCAAATAAGATTCCCTTGCTTCATTAATGAGCAAGTTTAAAGAGTCCATTGAAACTAACCTATCTATTGTGCTTACTAACTAGATGATTCATTCATCCACTTTCCATTGCTTTATGTAATGAAAGATACAATGCAATGTAAAGAATAAGTTGTATGTAGAGAACAACTACTAGATCAACTACTAGATCACTAGATTATAAGATTGCTATTTAGAGTGTTCCATTAATATCCCTTTCCTCAAACATAGAGAGAACTAACTACATGTACTATAGCTGAAACTAACTTTCCATTACCCTTACAAACTGATTAGTTATCTATTGATTCATTCATTCACTTTCTATTGCTTTAGGTAGATGAAAGATACAATGCCATGTAAAGAATGAGTTTTATGTAGAGAACAACTACTAGATCAACTACTAGATCACTAGATTAGTTAGATTGCTATTTAGAGTGTTCCATTATGATATCCATTTCCTCAAACATAGAGAGAACTAACTACAAGTACTATAGCTGAAACTAACCTTTCCATTACCCTTACAAACTAGATTAGTTGTCTATTGATTCATTCGTTCACTTTCTATTGCTTTAGGTAGATGAAAGATACAATCCCATGTAAAGAATGAGTTGTATGTCTTCCGTTTATCTAGAACAACAACTAGATCACTAGATTAGTTAAATTGCTATATAGAGTGTTCCGTTATGATATCCCTTTCCGCAAACATAGGAGAGAACTAACTACAAGTACTAGAGTTATATACACAATCAAATAAGAAGTTCCCTTGCTTCCTTAATGAGCAAGTTAAAGAGTCCATTGAAACTAACCTATCTATTGTGCTTACTAACTAGATGATTCATTCATCCACTTTCTATTGCTTTATGTAGATGAAATACAATGCCATGTAAAGAATGAGTTGTATGTAGAGAACAACTACTAGATCAACTACTAGATCACTAGATTAGTAAGATTGCTATTTAGAGTGTTCCATTATGATATCCCTTTCCTCAAACATATGAGAGAACTAACTACATGTACTATAGCTGAAACTAACCTTTCCATTACCCTTACAAACTAGATTAGTTATCTATTGATTCATTCATTCACTTTCTATTGCTTTAGGTAGATGAAAGATACAATGCCATGTAAAGAATGAGTTTTATGTAGAGAACAACTACTAGATCAACTACTAGATCACTAGATTAGTAAGATTGCTATTTAGAGTGTTCCATTATGATATCCATTTCCTCAAACATATGAGAGAACTAACTACAAGTACTATAGCTGAAACTAACCTTTCCATTACCCTTACAAACTAGATTAGTTGTCTATTGATTCATTCGTTCACTTTCTATTGCTTTAGGTAGATGAAAGATACAATCCCATGTAAAGAATGAGTTGTATGTCTTCCGTTTATCTAGAACAACAACTAGATCACTAGATTAGTTAAATTGCTATATAAAGTGTTCAGTTATGATATCCCTTTCCGCAAACATAGGAGAGAACTAACTTCAAGTACTAGAGTTATATACACAATCAAATAAGAAGTTCCCTTGCTTCCTTAATGAGCAAGTTAAAGAGTCCATTGAAACTAACCTATCTATTGTGCTTACTAACTAGATGATTCATTCATCCACTTTCTATTGCTTTATGTAGATGAAGATATAAATGTAAAGAATGAGTTGTATGTAGAGAACAACTACTAGATCAACTACTAGATCACTAGATTAGTTAGATTGCTATTCAGAGCGTTCCATTATGATATCCCTTTCCTCAAACATAGGAGAGAACTAACTACATGTACTATAGCTGAAACTAACCTTTCCATTACCCTTAAAAAGTAGATTAGTTGTCTAATTATTCATTCGTTCACATTCTATTGCTTTAGGTAGATGAAATATACAATCCCATGTAAAGAATGAGTGTATGTCTTCCCTTTATCTAGAACAATAACTAGATCACTAGATTAGTTACATTGCTATATAGAGCGTTCCGTTATGATATCCCTTTCCGAAAACATAGGAGAGAACTAACTACAAGGACTAGAGTTACATACACAATCAAATAAGAAGTTCCCTTGCTTCATTAATGAGCAAGTTAAAGAGTCCATTGAAACTAACCTATCTATTGTGCTTACTAACTAGATGATTCATTCATCCACTTTCCATTGCTTTATGTAGATGAAAGATACAATGCAATGTAAAGAATAAGTTGTATGTAGAGAACAACTACTAGATCAACTACTAGATCACTAGATTAGTAAGATTGCTATTTAGAGTGTTCCATTATGATATCCCTTTCCTCAACGATATGAGAGAACTAACTACATGTACTATAGCTGAAACTAACCTTTCCATTACCCTTACAAACTAGATTAGTTATCTATTGATTCATTCATTCACTTTCTATTGCTTTAGGTAGATGAAAGATACAATGCCATGTAAAGAATGAGTTTTATGTAGAGAACAACTACTAGATCAACTACTAGATCACTAGATTAGTAAGATTGCTATTTAGAGTGTTCCATTATGATATCCATTTCCTCAAACATATGAGAGAACTAACTACAAGTACTATAGCTGAAACTAACCTTTCCATTACCCTTACAAACTAGATTAGTTGTCTATTGATTCATTCGTTCACTTTCTATTGCTTTAGGTAGATGAAAGATACAATCCCATATAAATAATGAGTTGTATGTCTTCCGTTTATCTAGAACAACAACTAGATCACTAGATTAGTTAAATTGCTATATAAAGTGTTCAGTTATGATATCCCTTTCCGCAAACATAGGAGAGAACTAACTTCAAGTACTAGAGTTATATACACAATCAAATAAGAAGTTCCCTTGCTTCCTTAATGAGCAAGTTAAAGAGTCCATTGAAACTAACCTATCTATTGTGCTTACTAACTAGATGATTCATTCATCCACTTTCTATTGCTTTATGTAGATGAAAGATACAAATGTAAAGAATGAGTTGTATGTAGAGAACAACTACTAGATCAACTACTAGATCACTAGATTAGTTAGATTGCTATTCAGAGCGTTCCATATGATATCCCTTTCCTCAAACATAGGAGAGAACTAACTACATGTACTATAGCTGAAACTAACCTTTCCATTACCCTTAAAAAGTAGATTAGTTGTCTAATTATTCATTCGTTCACATTCTATTGCTTTAGGTAGATGAAATATACAATCCCATGTAAAGAATGAGTATGTCTTCCCTTTATCTAGAACAATAACTAGATCACTAGATTATTTACATTGCTATATAGAGCGTTCCGTTATGATATCCCTTTCCGAAAACATAGGAGAGAACTAACTACAAGGACTAGAGTTACATACACAATCAAATAAGAAGTTCCCTTGCTTCATTAATGAGCAAGTTAAAGAGTCCATTGAAACTAACCTATCTATTGTGCTTACTAACTAGATGATTCATTCATCCACTTTCCATTGCTTTATGTAGATGAAAGATACAATGCAATGTAAAGAATAAGTTGTATGTAGAGAACAACTACTAGATCAACTACTAGATCACTAGATTAGTAAGATTGCTATTTAGAGTGTTCCATTATGATATCCCTTTCCTCAAACATATGAGAGAACTAACTACATGTACTATAGCTGAAACTAACCTTTCCATTACCCTTACAAACTAGATTAGTTATCTATTGATTCATTCATTCACTTTCTATTGCTTTAGGTAGATGAAAGATACAATGCCATGTAAAGAATGAGTTTTATGTAGAGAACAACTACTAGATCAACTACTAGATCACTAGATTAGTAAGATTGCTATTTAGAGTGTTCCATTATGATATCCATTTCCTCAAACATATGAGAGAACTAACTACAAGTACTATAGCTGAAACTAACCTTTCCATTACCCTTACAAACTAGATTAGTTGTCTATTGATTCATTCGTTCACTTTCTATTGCTTTAGGTAGATGAAAGATACAATCTCATGTAAAGAATGAGTTGTATGTCTTCCGTTTATCTAGAACAACAACTAGATCACTAGATTAGTTAAATTGCTATATAAAGTGTTCAGTTATGATATCCCTTTCCGCAAACATAGGAGAGAACTAACTTCAAGTACTAGAGTTATATACACAATCAAATAAGAAGTTCCCTTGCTTCCTTAATGAGCAAGTTAAAGAGTCCATTGAAACTAACCTATCTATTGTGCTTACTAACTAGATGATTCATTCATCCACTTTCTATTGCTTTATGTAGATGAAAGATACAAATGTAAAGAATGAGTTGTATGTAGAGAACAACTACTAGATCAACTACTAGATCACTAGATTAGTTAGATTGCTATTCAGAGCGTTCCATTATGATATCCCTTTCCTCAAACATAGGAGAGAACTAACTACATGTACTATAGCTGAAACTAACCTTTCCATTACCCTTAAAAAGTAGATTAGTTGTCTAATTATTCATTCGTTCACATTCTATTGCTTTAGGTAGATGAAATATACAATCCCATGTAAAGAATGAGTATGTCTTCCCTTTATCTAGAACAATAACTAGATCACTAGATTAGTTACATTGCTATATAGAGCGTTCCGTTATGATATCCCTTTCCGAAAACATAGGAGAGAACTAACTACAAGGACTAGAGTTACATACACAATCAAATAAGAAGTTCCCTTGCTTCATTAATGAGCAAGTTAAAGAGTCCATTGAAACTAACCTATCTATTGTGCTTACTAACTAGATGATTCATTCATCCACTTTCCATTGCTTTATGTAGATGAAAGATACAATGCAATGTAAAGAATAAGTTGTATGTAGAGAACAACTACTAGATCAACTACTAGATCACTAGATTAGTAAGATTGCTATTTAGAGTGTTCCATTATGATATCCCTTTCCTCAAACATATGAGAGAACTAACTACATGTACTATAGCTGAAACTAACCTTTCCATTACCCTTACAAACTAGATTAGTTATCTATTGATTCATTCATTCACTTTCTATTGCTTTAGGTAGATGAAAGATACAATGCCATGTAAAGAATGAGTTTTATGTAGAGAACAACTACTAGATCAACTACTAGATCACTAGATTAGTAAGATTGCTATTTAGAGTGTTCCATTATGATATCCATTTCCTCAAACATATGAGAGAACTAACTACAAGTACTATAGCTGAAACTAACCTTTCCATTACCCTTACAAACTAGATTAGTTGTCTATTGATTCATTCGTTCACTTTCTATTGCTTTAGGTAGATGAAAGATACAATCCCATGTAAAGAATGAGTTGTATGTCTTCCGTTTATCTAGAACAACAACTAGATCACTAGATTAGTTAAATTGCTATATAAAGTGTTCAGTTATGATATCCCTTTCCGCAAACATAGGAGAGAACTAACTTCAAGTACTAGAGTTATATACACAATCAAATAAGAAGTTCCCTTGCTTCCTTAATGAGCAAGTTAAAGAGTCCATTGAAACTAACCTATCTATTGTGCTTACTAACTAGATGATTCATTCATCCACTTTCTATTGCTTTATGTAGATGAAAGATACAAATGTAAAGAATGAGTTGTATGTAGAGAACAACTACTAGATCAACTACTAGATCACTAGATTAGTTAGATTGCTATTCAGAGCGTTCCATTATGATATCCCTTTCCTCAAACATAGGAGAGAACTAACTACATGTACTATAGCTGAAACTAACCTTTCCATTACCCTTAAAAAGTAGATTAGTTGTCTAATTATTCATTCGTTCACATTCTATTGCTTTAGGTAGATGAAATATACAATCCCATGTAAAGAATGAGTATGTCTTCCCTTTATCTAGAACAATAACTAGATCACTAGATTAGTTACATTGCTATATAGAGCGTTCCGTTATGATATCCCTTTCCGAAAACATAGGAGAGAACTAACTACAAGGACTAGAGTTACATACACAATCAAATAAGAAGTTCCCTTGCTTCATTAATGAGCAAGTTAAAGAGTCCATTGAAACTAACCTATCTATTGTGCTTACTAACTAGATGATTCATTCATCCACTTTCCATTGCTTTATGTAGATGAAAGATACAATGCAATGTAAAGAATAAGTTGTATGTAGAGAACAACTACTAGATCAACTACTAGATCACTAGATTAGTAAGATTGCTATTTAGAGTGTTCCATTATGATATCCCTTTCCTCAAACATATGAGAGAACTAACTACATGTACTATAGCTGAAACTAACCCTTCCATTACCCTTACAAACTAGATTAGTTATCTATTGATTCATTCATTCACTTTCTGTTGCTTTAGGTAGATGAAAGATACAATGTCATGTAAAGAATGAGTTTTATGTAGAGAACAACTACTAGATCAACTACTAGATCACAAGATTAGTTAGATTGCTATTTAGAGTGTTCCATTATGATATCCGTTTCCTCTAACATAGGAGAGAACTAACTACATGTACTATAGCTGAAACTAACCTTTCCATTACCCTTACAAACTACATTAGTTGTCTATTAATTCATTCATTCACTTTCTATTGCTTTAGGTAGATGAAAGATACAATCCCATGTAAAGAATGAGTTGTATGTCTTCTGTTTATCTAGAACAACAACTAGATCACTAGATTATTTAGATTGCTATATAGAGTGTTCCGTTATGATATCCCTTTACGCAAACATAGGAGAGAACTAACTAAAAGTACTAGAGTTATATACACAATCAAATAAGAAGTTCGCTTGCTTCCTTAATGAGCAAGTTAAAGAGTCCATTGAAACTAACCTATCTATTGTGCTTACTAACTAGATGATTCATTCATCCACTTTCTGTTGCTTTATGTAGATGAAAGATACAATGCCATGTAAAGAATGAGTTGTATGTAGAGAACAACTAATAGATCAACTACTAGATCACTAGATTAGTAAGATTGCTATTTAGAGTGTTCCATTATGATATCCATTTCCTCAAACATATGAGAGAACTAACTACATGTACTATAGCTGAAACTAACCTTTCCATTACCCTTACAAACTAGATTAGTTATCTATTGATTCATTCATTCACTTTCTATTGCTTTAGGTAGATGAAAGATACAATGCCATGTAAAGAATGAGTTTTATGTAGAGAACAACTACTAGATCAACTACTAGATCACTAGATTAGTAAGATTGCTATTTAGAGTGTTCCATTATGATATCCATTTCCTCAAACATATGAGAGAACTAACTACAAGTACTATAGCTGAAACTAACCTTTCCATTACCCTTACAAACTAGATTAGTTGTCTATTGATTCATTCGTTCACTTTCTATTGCTTTAGGTAGATGAAAGATACAATCTCATGTAAAGAATGAGTTGTATGTCTTCCGTTTATCTAGAACAACAACTAGATCACTAGATTAGTTAAATTGCTATATAAAGTGTTCAGTTATGATATCCCTTTCCGCAAACATAGGAGAGAACTAACTTCAAGTACTAGAGTTATATACACAATCAAATAAGAAGTTCCCTTGCTTCCTTAATGAGCAAGTTAAAGAGTCCATTGAAACTAACCTATCTATTGTGCTTACTAACTAGATGATTCATTCATCCACTTTCTATTGCTTTATGTAGATGAAAGATACAAATGTAAAGAATGAGTTGTATGTAGAGAACAACTACTAGATCAACTACTAGATCACTAGATTAGTTAGATTGCTATTCAGAGCGTTCCATTATGATATCCCTTTCCTCAAACATAGGAGAGAACTAACTACATGTACTATAGCTGAAACTAACCTTTCCATTACCCTTAAAAAGTAGATTAGTTGTCTAATTATTCATTCGTTCACATTCTATTGCTTTAGGTAGATGAAATATACAATCCCATGTAAAGAATGAGTATGTCTTCCCTTTATCTAGAACAATAACTAGATCACTAGATTAGTTACATTGCTATATAGAGCGTTCCGTTATGATATCCCTTTCCGAAAACATAGGAGAGAACTAACTACAAGGACTAGAGTTAAATACACAATCAAATAAGAAGTTCCCTTGCTTCATTAATGAGCAAGTTAAAGAGTCCATTGAAACTAACCTATCTATTGTGCTTACTAACTAGATGATTCATTCATCCACTTTCCATTGCTTTATGTAGATGAAAGATACAATGCAATGTAAAGAATAAGTTGTATGTAGAGAACAACTACTAGATCAACTACTAGATCACTAGATTAGTAAGATTGCTATTTAGAGTGTTCCATTATGATATCCCTTTCCTCAAACATATGAGAGAACTAACTACATGTACTATAGCTGAAACTAACCTTTCCATTACCCTTACAAACTAGATTAGTTATCTATTGATTCATTCATTCACTTTCTATTGCTTTAGGTAGATGAAAGATACAATGCCATGTAAAGAATGAGTTTTATGTAGAGAACAACTACTAGATCAACTACTAGATCACTAGATTAGTAAGATTGCTATTTAGAGTGTTCCATTATGATATCCATTTCCTCAAACATATGAGAGAACTAACTACAAGTACTATAGCTGAAACTAACCTTTCCATTACCCTTACAAACTAGATTAGTTGTCTATTGATTCATTCGTTCACTTTCTATTGCTTTAGGTAGATGAAAGATACAATCCCATGTAAAGAATGAGTTGTATGTCTTCCGTTTATCTAGAACAACAACTAGATCACTAGATTAGTTAAATTGCTATATAAAGTGTTCAGTTATGATATCCCTTTCCGCAAACATAGGAGAGAACTAACTTCAAGTACTAGAGTTATATACACAATCAAATAAGAAGTTCCCTTGCTTCCTTAATGAGCAAGTTAAAGAGTCCATTGAAACTAACCTATCTATTGTGCTTACTAACTAGATGATTCATTCATCCACTTTCTATTGCTTTATGTAGATGAAAGATACAAATGTAAAGAATGAGTTGTATGTAGAGAACAACTACTAGATCAACTACTAGATCACTAGATTAGTTAGATTGCTATTCAGAGCGTTCCATTATGATATCCCTTTCCTCAAACATAGGAGAGAACTAACTACATGTACTATAGCTGAAACTAACCTTTCCATTACCCTTAAAAAGTAGATTAGTTGTCTAATTATTCATTCGTTCACATTCTATTGCTTTAGGTAGATGAAATATACAATCCCATGTAAAGAATGAGTATGTCTTCCCTTTATCTAGAACAATAACTAGATCACTAGATTAGTTACATTGCTATATAGAGCGTTCCGTTATGATATCCCTTTCCGAAAACATAGGAGAGAACTAACTACAAGGACTAGAGTTAAATACACAATCAAATAAGAAGTTCCCTTGCTTCATTAATGAGCAAGTTAAAGAGTCCATTGAAACTAACCTATCTATTGTGCTTACTAACTAGATGATTCATTCATCCACTTTCCATTGCTTTATGTAGATGAAAGATACAATGCAATGTAAAGAATAAGTTGTATGTAGAGAACAACTACTAGATCAACTACTAGATCACTAGATTAGTAAGATTGCTATTTAGAGTGTTCCATTATGATATCCCTTTCCTCAAACATATGAGAGAACTAACTACATGTACTATAGCTGAAACTAACCTTTCCATTACCCTTACAAACTAGATTAGTTATCTATTGATTCATTCATTCACTTTCTATTGCTTTAGGTAGATGAAAGATACAATGCCATGTAAAGAATGAGTTTTATGTAGAGAACAACTACTAGATCAACTACTAGATCACTAGATTAGTAAGATTGCTATTTAAAGTGTTCCATTATGATATCCATTTCCTCAAACATATGAGAGAACTAACTACAAATACTATAGCTGAAACTAACCTTTCCATTACCCTTACAAACTAGATTAGTTGTCTATTGATTCATTCGTTCACTTTCTAGTTGCTTTAGGTAGATGAAAGATACAATCCCATGTAAAGAATGAGTTGTATGTCTTCCGTTTATCTAGAACAACAACTAGATCACTAGATTAGTTAAATTGCTATATAAACTGTTCAGTTATGATATCCCTTTCCGCAAACATAGGAGAGAACTAACTTCAAGTACTAGAGTTATATACACAATCAAATAAGAAGTTCCCTTGCTTCCTTAATGAGCAAGTTAAAGAGTCCATTGAAACTAACCTATCTATTGTGCTTACTAACTAGATGATTCATTCATCCACTTTCTATTGCTTTATGTAGATGAAAGATACAAATGTAAAGAATGAGTTGTATGTAGAGAACAACTACTAGATCAACTACTAGATCACTAGATTAGTTAGATTGCTATTCAGAGTGTTCCATTATGATATCCCTTTCCTCAAACATAGGAGAGAACTAACTACATGTACTATAGCTGAAACTAACCTTTCCATTACCCTTAAAAAGTAGATTAGTTGTCTAATTATTCATTCGTTCACATTCTATTGCTTTAGGTAGATGAAATATACAATCCCATGTAAAGAATGAGTATGTCTTCCCTTTATCTAGAACAATAACTAGATCACTAGATTAGTTACATTGCTATATAGAGCGTTCCGTTATGATATCCCTTTCCGAAAACATAGGATAGAACTAACTACAAGGACTAGAGTTAAATACACAATCAAATAAGAAGTTCCCTTGCTTCATATAGAGCAAGTTAAAGAGTCCATTGAAACTAACCTATCTATTGTGCTTACTAACTAGATGATTCATTCATCCACTTTCCATTGCTTTATGTAGATGAAACATACAATGCAATGTAAAGAATAATTTGTATGTAGAGAACAACTACTAGATCAACTACTAGATCACTAGATTAGTAAGATTGCTATTTAGAGTGTTCCATTATGATATCCCTTTCCTCAAACATATGAGAGAACTAACTACATGTACTATAGCTGAAACTAACCTTTCCATTACCCTTACAAACTAGATTAGTTATCTATTGATTCATTCATTCACTTTCTATTGCTTTAGGTAGATGAAAGATACAATGCCATGTAAAGAATGAGTTTTATGTAGAGAACAACTACTAGATCAACTACTAGATCACTAGATTAGTAAGATTGCTATTTAGAGTGTTCCATTATGATATCCATTTCCTCAAACATATGAGAGAACTAACTACAAGTACTATAGCTGAAACTAACCTTTCCATTACCCTTACAAACTAGATTAGTTGTCTATTGATTCATTCGTTCACTTTCTATTGCTTTAGGTAGATGAAAGATACAATCCCATGTAAAGAATGAGTTGTATGTCTTCCGTTTATCTAGAACAACAACTAGATCACTAGATTAGTTAAATTGCTATATAAACTGTTCAGTTATGATATCCCTTTCCGCAAACATAGGAGAGAACTAACTTCAAGTACTAGAGTTATATACACAATCAAATAAGAAGTTCCCTTGCTTCATTAATGAGCAAGTTAAAGAGTCCATTGAAACTAACCTATCTATTGTGCTTACTAACTAGATGATTCATTCATCCACTTTCTATTGCTTTATGTAGATGAAAGATACAAATGTAAAGAATGAGTTGTATGTAGAGAACAACTACTAGATCAACTACTAGATCACTAGATTAGTTAGATTGCTATTCAGAGCGTTCCATTATGATATCCCTTTCCTCAAACATAGGAGAGAACTAACTACATGTACTATAGCTGAAACTAACCTTTCCATTACCCTTAAAAAGTAGATTAGTTGTCTAATTATTCATTCGTTCACATTCTATTGCTTTAGGTAGATGAAATATACAATCCCATGTAAAGAATGAGTATGTCTTCCCTTTATCTAGAACAATAACTAGATCACTAGATTAGTTACATTGCTATATAGAGCGTTCCGTTATGATATCCCTTTCCGAAAACATAGGAGAGAACTAACTACAAGGACTAGAGTTACATACACAATCAAATAAGAAGTTCCCTTGCTTCATTAATGAGCAAGTTAAAGAGTCCATTGAAACTAACCTATCTATTGTGCTTACTAACTAGATGATTCATTCATCCACTTTCCATTGCTTTATGTAGATGAAAGATACAATGCAATGTAAAGAATAAGTTTAGAGAACAACTACTAGATCAACTACTAGATCACTAGCTTAGTAAGATTGCTATTTAGAGTGTTCCATTATGATATCCCTTTCCTCAAACATATGAGAGAACTAACTACATGTACTATAGCTGAAACTAACCTTTCCATTACCCTTACAAACTAGATTAGTTATCTATTGATTCATTCATTCACTTTCTATTGCTTTAGGTAGATGAAAGATACAATGACACGTAAAGAATGAGTTTTATGTAGAGAACAACTACTAGATCAACTACTAGATCACAAGATTAGTTAGATTGCTATTTAGAGTGTTCCATTATGATATCTGTTTCCTCTAACATAGGAGAGAACTAACTACATGTACTATAGCTGAAACTAACCTTTCCATTACCCTTACAAACTACATTAGTTGTCTATTGATTCATTCATTCACTTTCTATTTCTTTAGGTGGATGAAAGATACAATCCCATGTAAAGAATGAGTTGTATGTCTTCTGTTTATCTAGAACAACAACTAGATCACTAGATTAGTTAAATTGCTATATAGAGTGTTCCGTTATGATATCCCTTTACGCAAACATAGGAGAAAACTAACTAAAAGTACTAGAGTTATATACACAATCAAATAAGAAGTTCGCTTGCTTCCTTAATGAGCAAGTTAAAGAGTCCATTGAAACTAACCTATCTATTGTGCTTACTAACTAGATGATTCATTCATCCACTTTCTATTGCTTTATGTAGATGAAAGATACAAATGTAAAGAATGAGTTGTATGTAGAGAACAACTACTAGATCAACTACTAGATCACTAGATTAGTTAGATTGCTATTCAGAGCGTTCCATTATGATATCCCTTTCCTCAAACATAGGAGAGAACTAACTACATGTACTATAGCTGAAACTAACCTTTCCATTACCCTTATAAAGTAGATTAGTTGTCTAATTATTCATTCGTTCACATACTATTGCTTTAGGTAGATGAAATATACAATCCCATGTAAAGAATGAGTATGTCTTCCCTTTATCTAGAACAATAACTAGATCACTAGATTAGTTACATTGCTATATAGAGCGTTCCGTTATGATATCCCTTTCCGAAAACATAGGAGAGAACTAACTACAAGGACTAGAGTTACATACACAATCAAATAAGAAGTTCCCTTGCTTCATTAATGAGCAAGTTAAAGAGTCCATTGAAACTAACCTATCTATTGTGCTTACTAACTAGATGATTCATTCATCCACTTTCCATTGCTTTATGTAGATGAAAGATACAATGCAATGTAAAGAATAAGTTTAGAGAACAACTACTAGATCAACTACTAGATCACTAGCTTAGTAAGATTGCTATTTAGAGTGTTCCATTATGATATCCCTTTCCTCAAACATATGAGAGAACTAACTACATGTACTATAGCTGAAACTAACCTTTCCATTACCCTTACAAACTAGATTAGTTATCTATTGATTCATTCATTCACTTTCTATTGCTTTAGGTAGATGAAAGATACAATGTCATGTAAAGAATGAGTTTTATGTAGAGAACAACTACTAGATCAACTACTAGATCACAAGATTAGTTAGATTGCTATTTAGAGTGTTCCATTATGATATCTGTTTCCTCTAACATAGGAGAGAACTAACTACATGTACTATAGCTGAAACTAACCTTTCCATTACCCTTACAAACTACATTAGTTGTCTATTGATTCATTCATTCACTTTCTATTTCTTTAGGTGGATGAAAGATACAATCCCATGTAAAGAATGAGTTGTATGTCTTCTGTTTATCTAGAACAACAACTAGATCACTAGATTAGTTAGATTGCTATATAGAGTGTTCCGTTATGATATCCCTTTACGCAAACATAGGAGAAAACTAACTAAAAGTACTAGAGTTATATACACAATCAAATATGAAGTTCGCTTGCTTCCTTAATGAGCAAGTTAAAGAGTCCATTGAAACTAACCTATCTATTGTGCTTACTAACTAGATGATTCATTCATCCACTTTCTGTTGCTTTATGTAGATGAAAGATACAATGCCATGTAAAGAATGAGTTGTATGTAGAGAATAACTACTAGATCAACTACTGGATCACTAGATTAGTAAGATTGCTATTTAGAGTGTTCCATTATGATATCCATTTCCTCAAACATATGAGAGAACTAACTACATGTACTATAGCTGAAACTAACCTTTCCATTACCCTTAAAAACTAGATTAGTTATCTATTGATTCATTCATTCACTTTCTATTGCTTTAGGTAGATGAAAGATACAATGCCATGTAAAGAATGAGTTTTATGTAGAGAACAACTACTAGATCACTAGATTAGGAAGATTGCTATTTAGAGTGTTCCATTATGATATCCATTTCCTCAAACATATGAGAGAACTAACTACAAGTACTATAGCTGAAACTAACCTTTCCATTACCCTTACAAACCGGATTAGTTGTCTATTGATTCATTCGTTCACTTTCTATTGCTTTAGGTAGATGAAAGATGCAATCCCATGTAAAGAATGAGTTGTATGTCTTCCGTTTATCTAGAACAACAACTAGATCACTAGATTAGTTAAATTGCTATATAAAGTGTTCAGTTATGATATCCCTTTCCGCAAACATAGGAGAGAACTAACTTCAAGTACTAGAGTTATATACACAATCAAATAAGAAGTTCCCTTGCTTCCTTAATGAGCAAGTTAAAGTGTCCATTGAAACTAACCTATCTATTGTGCTTACTAACTAGATGATTCATTCATCCACTTTCTATTGCTTTATGTAGATGAAAGATACAAATGTAAAGAATGAGTTGTATGTAGAGAACAACTACTAGATCAACTACTAGATCACTAGATTAGTTAGATTGCTATTTAGAGTGTTCCATTATGATATCCCTTTCCTCAAACATAGGAGAGAACTAACTACATGTACTATAGCTGAAACTAACCTTTCCATTACCCTTAAAAAGTAGATTAGTTGTCTAATTATTCATTCGTTCACATTGTATTGCTTTAGGTAGATGAAATATACAATCCCATGTAAAGAATGAGTTGTATGTCTTCCCTTTATCTAGAACAATAACTAGATCACTAGATTAGTTACATTGCTATATAGAGTGTTCCGTTATGATACCCCTTTCCGAAAACATAGGAGAGAACTAACTACAAGGACTAGAGTTATATACACAATCAAATAAGAAGTTCCCTTGCTTCATTAATGAGCAAGTTAAAGAGTCCATTGAAACTAACCTATCTATTGTGCTTACTAACTAGATGATTCATTCATCCACTTTCCATTGCTTTATGTAGATGAAAGATACAATGCAATGTAAAGAATAAGTTGTATGTAGAGAGCAACTACTAGATCAACTACTAGATCACTAGATTAGTAAGATTGCTATTTAGAGTGTTCCATTGTGATATCCCTTTCCTCAAACATAGGAGAGAACTAACTACAAATACTATAGCTGAAACTAACCTTTCCATTACCCTTACAAACTAGATTAGTTGTCTATTGATTCATTCGTTCACTTTCAATTGCTTTAGGTAGATGAAAGATACAATCCCATGTAAAGAATGAGTTGTATGTCTTCCGTTTATCTAGAACAACAACTAGATCACTAGATTAGTTACATTGCTATATTGAGCGTTCCGTTATGATATCCCTTTCCGAAAACATAGGAGAGAACTAACTTCAAGTACTAGAGTTATATACACAATCAAATAAGAAGTTCCCTTGCTTCCTTAATGAGCAAGTTAAAGAGTCCATTGAAACTAACCTATCTATTGTGCTTACTAACTAGATGATTCATTCATCCACTTTCTATTGCTTTATGTAGATGAAAGATACAAATGTAAAGAATGAGTTGTATGTAGAGAACAACTACTAGATCAACTACTAGATCACTAGATTAGTTAGATTGCTATTTAGAGTGTTCCATTATGATATCCCTTTCCTCAAACATATGAGAGAACTAACTACATGTACTATAGCTGAAACTAACCTTTCCATTACCCTTACAAACTAGATTAGTTGTCTATTGATTCATTCATTCACTTTCTATTGCTTTAGGTAGATGAAAGATACAATCCCATGTAAAGAATGAGTTGTATACTAGATCAACTACTAGATCACTAGATTAGTAAGATTGCTATTTAGAGTGTTCCATTATGATATCCATTTCCTCAAACATAGAGAGAACTAACTACAAGTACTATAGCTGAAACTAACCTTTCCATTACCCTTACAAACTAGATTAGTTGTCTATTGATTCATTCATTCACTTTCTATTGCTTTAGGTAGATGAAAGATACAATCCCATGTAAAGAATGAGTTGTATGTCTTCCTTTCTAGAACAACAACTAGATCACTAGATTAGTTAAATTGCTATATAGAGTGTTCAGTTATGATATCCCTTTCCGCAAACATAGGAGAGAACTAACTTCAAGTACTAGAGTTATATACACAATCAAATAAGAAGTTCCCTTGCTTCCTTAATGAGCAAGTTAAAGAGTCCATTGAAACTAACCTATCTATTGTGCTTACTAACTAGATGATTCATTCATCCACTTTCTATTGCTTTATGTAGATGAAAGATACAAATGTAAAGAATGAGTTGTATGTAGAGAACAACTACTAGATCAACTACTAGATCACTAGATTAGTTAGATTGCTATTTAGAGTGTTCCATTATGATATCCCTTTCCTCAAACATATGAGAGAACTAACTACATGTACTATAGCTGAAACTAACCCTTCCATTACCCTTACAAACTAGATTAGTTATCTATTGATTCATTCATTCACTTTCTATTGCTTTAGGTAGATGAAAGATACAATCCCATCTAAAGAATGAGTTGTATGTCTTCTGTTTATCTAGAACAACAACTAGATCACTAGATTAGTTAGATTGCTATATAGAGTTTTCCGTTATGATATCCATTTACGCAAACATAGGAGAGAACTAACTAAAAGTACTAGAGTTATATACACAATCAAATAAGAAGTTCCCTTGCTTCCTTAATGAGCAAGTTAAAGAGTCCATTGAAACTAACCTATCTATTGTGCTTACTAACTAGATGATTCATTCATCCACTTTCTGTTGCTTTATGTAGATGAAAGATACAATGCCATGTAAAGAATGAGTTGTACGTAGAGAACAACTACTAGATCAACTACTAGATCACTAGATTAGTTAGATTGCTAGTTAGAGTGTTCCATTATGATATCCCTTTCCTCAAACATAGGAGAGAACTAACTACATGTACTATAGCTGAAACTAACCTTTCCATTACCCTTACAAACTACATTAGTTGTCTATTGATTCATTCATTCACTTTCTATTGCTTTAGGTAGATGAAAGATACAATCCCATGTAAAGAATGAGTTGTATGTCTTCTGTTTATCTAGAACAACAACTAGATCACTAGATTAGTTAGATTGCTATATAGAGTGTTCCGTTATGATATCCCTTTACGCAAACATAGGAGAGAACTAACTAAAAGTACTAGAGTTATATACACAATCAAATAAGAAGTTCCCTTGCTTCCTTAATGAGCAAGTTAAAGAGTCCATTGAAACTAACCTATCTATTGTGCTTACTAACTAGATGATTCATTCATCCACTTTCATTGCTTTATGTAGATGAAAGATACAATGCAATGTAAAGAATGAGTTGTATGTAGAGAACAACTACTAGATCAACTACTAGATCACTAGATTAGTTAGATTGCTATTTAGAGTGTTCCATTATGATATCCCTTTCCTCAAACATAGGAGAGAACTAACTACAAGTACTATAGCTGAAACTAACCTTTCCATTACCCTTACAAACTAGATTAGTTGTCTATTGATTCATTCGTTCACTTTCTATTGCTTTAGGTAGATGAAAGATACAATCCCATGTAAAGAATGAGTTGTATGTCTTCCGTTTATCTAGAACAACAACTAGATCACTAGATTAGTTAAATTGCTATATAAAGTGTTCAGTTATGATATCCCTTTCCGCAAACATAGGAGAGAACTAACTTCAAGTACTAGAGTTATATACACAATCAAATAAGAAGTTCCCTTGCTTCCTTAATGAGCAAGTTAAAGAGTCCATTGAAACTAACCTATCTATTGTGCTTACTAACTAGATGATTCATTCATCCACTTTCTATTGCTTTATGTAGATGAAAGATACAAATGTAAAGAATGAGTTGTATGTAGAGAACAACTACTAGATCAACTACTAGATCACTAGATTAGTTAGATTGCTATTTAGAGTGTTCCATTATGATATCCCTTTCCTCAAACATAGGAGAGAACTAACTACATGTACTATAGCTGAAACTAACCTTTCCATTACCCTTAAAAAGTAGATTAGTTGTCTAATTATTCATTCGTTCACATTCTATTGCTTTAGGTAGATGAAATATACAATCCCATGTAAAGAATGAGTTGTATGTCTTCCCTTTATCTAGAACAATAACTAGATCACTAGATTAGTTACATTGCTATATAGAGCGTTCCGTTATGATATCCCTTTACGAAAACATAGGAGAGAACTAACTACAAGGACTAGAGTTATATACACAATCAAATAAGAAGTTCCCTTGCTTCATTAATGAGCAAGTTAAAGAGTCCATTGAAACTAACCTATCTATTGTGCTTACTAACTAGATGATTCATTCATCCACTTTCCATTGCTTTATGTAGATGACAGATACAATGCAATGTAAAGAATAAGTTGTATGTAGAGAACAACTACTAGATGACTAGATTAGTTAGATTGCTATTTAGAGTGTTCCATTATGATATCCGTTTCCTCAAACATAGGAGACAACTAACTACATGTACTATAGCTGAAACTAACATTTCCATTACCCTTACAAACTACATTAGTTGTCTATTGATTCATTCATTCACTTTCTATTGCTTTAGGTAGATGAAAGATACAATCCCATGTAAAGAATGAGTTGTATGTCTTCTGTTTATCTAGAACAACAACTAGATCACTAGATTAGTTAGATTGCTATATAGAGTGTTCCGTTATGATATCCCTTTACGTAAACATAGGAGAGAACTAACTAAAGTACTAGAGTTATATACACAATCAAATAAGAAGTTCCCTTGCTTCCTTAATGAGCAAGTTAAAGAGTCCATTGAAACTAACCTATCTATTGTGCTTACTAACTAGATGATTCATTCATCCACTTTCCATTGCTTTATGTAGATGAAAGATACAATGCAATGTAAAGAATCAGTTGTATGTAGAGAACAACTACTAGATCAACTACTAGATCACTAGATTAGTAAGATTGCTATTTAGAGTGTTCCATTATGATATCCATTTCCTCAAACATATGAGAGAAATAACTACAAGTACTATAGCTGAAACTAACCTTTCCATTACCCTTACAAACTAGATTAGTTGTCTATTGATTCATTCGTTCACTTTCTATTGCTTTGGGTAGATGAAAGATACAATCCCATGTAAAGAATGAGTTGTATGTCTTCCGTTTATCTAGAACAACAACTAGATCACTAGATTAGTTAAATTGCTATATAAAGTGTTCAGTTATGATATCCCTTTCCGCAAACATAGGAGAGAACTAACTTCAAGTACTAGAGTTATATACACAATCATATAAGAAGTTCCCTTGCTTCCTTAATGAGCAAGTTAAAGAGTCCATTGAAACTAACCTATCTATTGTGCTTACTAACTAGATGATTCATTCATCCACTTTCTATTGCTTTATGTAGATGAAAGATACAAATGTAAAGAATGAGTTGTATGTAGAGAACAACTACTAGATCAACTACTAGATCACTAGATTAGTTAGATTGCTATTTAGAGTGTTCCATTATGATATCCCTTTCCTCAAACATAGGAGAGAACTAACTACATGTACTATAGCTGAAACTAACCTTTCCATTACCCTTAAAAAGTAGATTAGTTGTCTAATTATTCATTCGTTCACATTCTATTGCTTTAGGTAGATGAAATATACAATCCCATGTAAAGAATGAGTTGTATGTCTTCCCTTTATCTAGAACAATAACTAGATCACTAGATTAGTTACATTGCTATATAGAGCGTTCCGTTATGATATCCCTTTCCGAAAACATAGGAGAGAACTAACTACAAGGACTAGAGTTATATACACAATCAAATAAGAAGTTCGCTTGCTTCCTTACTGAGCAAGTTAAAGAGTCCATTGAAACTAACCTATCTATTGTGCTTACTAACTAGATGATTCATTCATCCACTTTCTGTTGCTTTATGTAGATGAAAGATACAATGCCATGTAAAGAATGAGTTGTATGTAGAGAACAACTACTAGATCAACTACTAGATCACTAGATTAGTAAGATTGCTACTTAGAGTGTTCCATTATGATATCCATTTCCTCAAACATATGAGAGAACTAACTACTTGTACTATGGCTGAAACTAACCTTTCCATTACCCTTACAAACTAGATTAGTTATCTACTGATTCATTCATTCACTTTCTATTGCTTTAGGTAGATGAAAGATACAATCCCATGTAAAGAATGAGTTGTATGTCTTCTGTTTATCTAGAACAACAACTAGATCACTAGATTAGTTAGATTGCTATATAGAGTGTTCCGTTATGATATCCCTTTACGCAAACATAGGAGAGAACTAACTAAAAGTACTAGAGTTATATACACAATCAAATAAGAAGTTCGCTTGCTTCCTTAATGAGCAAGTTAAAGAGTCCATTTAAACTAACCTATATATTGTGCTTACTAACTAGATGATTCATTCATCCACTTTCTGTTGCTTTATGTAGATGAAAGATACAATGCCATTTAAAGAATGAGTTGTATGTAGAGAACAACTACTAGATCAACTACTAGATCACTAGATTAGTAAGATTGCTACTTAGAGTGTTCCATTATGATATCCATTTCCTCAAACATATGAGAGAACTAACTACATGTACTATAGCTGAAACTAACCTTTCCATTACACTTACAAACTAGATTAGTTATCTATTGATTCATTCATTCACTTTCTATTGCTTTAGGTAGGTGAAAGATACAATGCCATGTAAAGAATGAGTTTTATGTAGAGAACAACTACTAGATCAACTACTAGATCACTAGATTAGTAAGATTGCTATTTAGAGTGTTCCATTATGATATCCATTTCCTCAAACATATGAGAGAACTAACTACAAGTACTATAGCTGAAACTAACCTTTCCATTACCCTTACAAACTAGATTAGTTGTCTATTGATTCATTCGTTCACTTTCTATTGCTTTATGTAGATGAAAGATACAATGCAATGTAAAGAATCAGTTGTATGTAGAGAACAACTACTAGATCAACTACTAGATAACTAGATTAGTAAGATTGCTATTTAGAGTGTTCCATTATGATATCCATTTCCTCAAACATATGAGAGAAATAACTACAAGTACTATAGCTGAAACTAACCTTTCCATTACCCTTACAAACTAGATTAGTTGTCTATTGATTCATTCGTTCACTTTCTATTGCTTTAGGTAGATGAAAGATACAATCCCATGTAAAGAATGAGTTGTATGTCTTCCGTTTATCTAGAACAACAACTAGATCACTAGATTAGTTAAATTGCTATATAAAGTGTTCAGTTATGATATCCCTTTCCGCAAACATAGGAGAGAACTAACTTCAAGTACTAGAGTTATATACACAATCAAATAAGAAGTTCCCTTGCTTCCTTAATGAGCAAGTTAAAGAGTCCATTGAAACTAACCTATCTATTGTGCTTACTAACTAGATGATTCATTCATCCACTTTCTATTGCTTTATGTAGATGAAAGATACAAATGTAAAGAATGAGTTGTATGTAGAGAACAACTACTAGATCAACTACTAGATCACTAGATTAGTTAGATTGCTATTTAGAGTGTTCCATTATGATATCCCTTTCCTCAAACATAGGAGAGAACTAACTACATGTACTATAGCTGAAACTAACCTTTCCATTACCCTTAAAAAGTAGATTAGTTGTCTAATAATTCATTCGTTCACATTCTATTGCTTTAGGTAGATGAAATATACAATCCCATGTAAAGAATGAGTTGTATGTCTTCCCTTTATATAGAACAATAACTAGATCACTAGATTAGTTACATTGCTATATAGAGCGTTCCGTTATGATATCCCTTTCCGAAAACATAGGAGAGAACTAAGTACAAGGACTAGAGTTATATACACAATCAAATAAGAAGTTCGATTGCTTCCTTACTGAGCAAGTTAAAGAGTCCATTGAAACTAACCTATCTATTGTGCTTACTAACTAGATGATTCATTCATCCACTTTCTGTTGCTTTATGTAGATGAAAGATACAATGTCATGTAAAGAATGAGTTGTATGTAGAGAACAACTACTAGATCACTAGATTAGTAAGATTGCTACTTAGAGTGTTCCATTATGATATCCATTTCCTCAAACATATGAGAGAACTAACTACTTGTACTATAGCTGAAACTAACCTTTCCATTACCCTTACAAACTAGATTAGTTATCTATTGATTCATTCATTCACTTTCTATTGCTTTAGGTAGATGAAAGATACAATCCCATGTAAAGAATGAGTTGTATGTCTTCTGTTTATCCAGAACAACAACTAGATCACTAGATTAGTTAGATTGCTATATAGAGTGTTACGTTATGATATCCCTTTACGCAAACATAGGAGAGAACTAACTAAAAGTACTAGAGTTATATACACAATCAAATAAGAAGTTCGCTTGCTTCCTTAATGAGCAAGTTAAAGAGTCCATTGAAACTAACCTATCTATTGTGCTTACTAACTAGATGATTCATTCATCCACTTTCCATTGCTTTATGTAGATGAAAGATACAATGCAATGTAAAGAATCAGTTGTATGTAGAGAACAACTACTAGATCAAGGACTAGATCACTAGATTAGTAAGATTGCTATTTAGAGTGTTCCATTATTATATCCCTTTCCTCAAACATATGAGAGAACTAACTACATGTACTATAGCTGAAACTAACCCTTCCATTACCCTTACAAACCAGATTAGTTATCTATTGATTCATTCATTCACTTTCTATTTCTTTAGGTAGATGAAAGATACAATGCCATGTAAAGAATGAGTTTTATGTAGAGAACAACTACTAGATCAACTACTAGATCACTAGATTAGTAAGATTGCTATTTAGAGTGTTCCATTATGATATCCATTTCCTCAAACATATGAGAGAACTAACTACAAGTACTATAGCTGAAACTAACCTTTCCATTACCCTTACAAACTAGATTAGTTGTCTATTGATTCATTCGTTCACTTTCTATTGCTTTAGGTAGATGAAAGATACAATCCCATGTAAAGAATGAGTTGTATGTCTTCCGTTAATCTAGAACAACAACTAGATCACTAGATTAGTTAAATTGCTATATAAAGTGTTCAGTTATGATATCCCTTTCCGCAAACATAGGAGAGAACTAACTTCAAGTACTAGAGTTATATATACAATCAAATGAGAAGTTCCCTTGCTTCCTTAATGAGCAAGTTAAAGAGTCCATTGAAACTAACCTATCTATTGTGCTTACTAACTAGATGATTCATTCATCCACTTTCTATTGCTTTATGTAGATGAAAGATACAAATGTAAAGAATGAGTTGTATGTAGAGAACAACTACTAGATCAACTACTAGATCACTAGATTAGTTAGATTGCTATTTAGAGTGTTCCATTATGATATCCCTTTCCTAAAACATAGGAGAGAACTAACTACATGTACTATAGCTGAAACTAACCTTTCCATTACCCTTAAAAAGTAGATTAGTTGTCTAATTATTCATTCGTTCACATTCTATTGCTTTAGGTAGATGAAATATACAATCCCATGTAAAGAATGAGTTGTATGTCTTCCCTTTATCTAGAACAATAACTAGATCACTAGATTAGTTACATTGCTATATAGAGCGTTCCGTTATGATATCCCTTTCCGAAAACATAGGAGAGAACTAACTACAAGGACTAGAGTTATATACACAATCAAATAAGAAGTTCCCTTGCTTCATTAATGAGCAAGTTAAAGAGTCCATTGAAACTAACCTATCTATTGTGCTTACTAACTAGATGATTCATTCATCCACTTTCCATTGCTTTATGTAGATGAAAGATACAATGCCATGTAAAGAATGAGTTGTATGTAGAGAACAACTACTAGATCAACTACTAGATCACTAGATTAGTAAGATTGATACTTAGAGTGTTCCATTATGATATCCATTTCCTCAAACATATGAGAGAACTAACTACTTGTACTATAGCTGAAACTAACCTTTCCATTACCCTTACAAACTAGATTAGTTATCTATTGATTCATTCATTCACTTTCTATTGCTTTAGGTAGATGAAAGATACAATCCCATGTAAAGAATGAGTTGTATGTCTTCTGTTTATCTAGAACAACAACTAGATCACTAGATTAGTTAGATTGCTATATAGAGTGTTCCGTTATGATATCCCTTTACGCAAATATAGGAGAGAACTAACTAAAAGTACTAGAGTTATATACACAATCAAATAAGAAGTTCGCTTGCTTCCTTAATGAGCAAGTTAAAGAGTCCATTGAAACTAACCTATATATTGTGCTTACTAACTAGATGATTCATTCATCCACTTTCTGTTGCTTTATGTAGATGAAAGATACAATGCCATTTAAAAATGAGTTGTATGTAGAGAACAACTACTAGATCAACTACTAGATCACTAGATTAGTAAGATTGCTACTTAGAGTGTTCCATTATGATATCCATTTCCTCAAACATATGAGAGAACTAACTACATGTACTATAGCTGAAACTAACCTTTCCATTACCCTTACAAACTAGATTAGTTATCTATTGATTCATTCATTCACTTTCTATTGCTTTAGGTAGATGAAAGATACAATGCCATGTAAAGAATGAGTTTTATGTAGAGAACAACTACTAGATCAACTACTAGATCACTAGATTAGTAAGATTGCTATTTAGAGTGTTCCATTATGATATCCATTTCCTCAAACATATGAGAGAACTAACTACAAGTACTATAGCTGAAACTAACCTTTCCATTACCCTTACAAACTAGATTAGTTGTCTATTGATTCATTCGTTCACTTTCTATTGCTTTAGGTAGATGAAAGATACAATCCCATGTAAAGAATGAGTTGTATGTCTTCCGTTAATCTAGAACAACAACTAGATCACTAGATTAGTTGAATTGCTATATAAAGTGTTCAGTTATGATATCCCTTTCCGCAAACATAGGAGAGAACTAACTTCAAGTACTAGAGTTATATATACAATCAAATAAGAAGTTCCCTTGCTTCCTTAATGAGCAAGTTAAAGAGTCCATTGAAACTAACCTATCTATTGTGCTTACTAACTAGATGATTCATTCATCCACTTTCTATTGCTTTATGTAGATGAAAGATACAAATGTAAAGAATAAGTTGTATGTAGAGAACAACTACTAGATCAACTACTAGATCACTAGATTAGTTAGATTGCTATTTAGAGTGTTCCATTATGATATCCCTTTCCTCAAACATAGGAGAGAACTAACTACATGTACTATAGCTGAAACTAACCTTTCCATTACCCTTAAAAAGTAGATTAGTTGTCTAATTATTCATTCGTTCACATTCTATTGCTTTAGGTAGATGAAATATACAATCCCATGTAAAGAATGAGTTGTATGTCTTCCCTTTATCTAGAACAATAACTAGATCACTGGATTAGTTACATTGCTATATAGAGCGTTCCGTTATGATATCCCTTTCCGAAAACATAGGAGAGAACTAACTACAAGGACTAGAGTTATATACACAATCAAATAAGAAGTTCCCTTGCTTCATTAATGAGCAAGTTAAAGAGTCCATTGAAACTAACCTATCTATTGTGCTTACTAACTAGATGATTCATTCATCCACTTTCCATTGCTTTATGTAGATGAAAGATACAATGCAATGTAAAGAATCAGTTGTATGTAGAGAACAACTACTAGATCAAGGACTAGATCACTAGATTAGTAAGATTGCTATTTAGAGTGTTCCATTATTATATCCCTTTCCTCAAACATATGAGAGAACTAACTACATGTACTATAGCTGAAACTAACCCTTCCATTACCCTTACAAACTAGATTAGTTATCTATTGATTCATTCATTCACTTTCTATTTCTTTAGGTAGATGAAAGATACAATGCCATGTAAAGAATGAGTTTTATGTAGAGAACAACTACTAGATCAACTACTAGATCACTAGATTAGTAAGATTGCTATTTAGAGTGTTCCATTATGATATCCATTTCCTCAAACATATGAGAGAACTAACTACAAGTACTATAGCTGAAACTAACCTTTCCATTACCCTTACAAACTAGATTAGTTGTCTATTGATTCATTCGTTCACTTTCTATTGCTTTAGGTAGATGAAAGATACAATCCCATGTAAAGAATGAGTTGTATGTCTTCCGTTAATCTAGAACAACAACTAGATCACTAGATTAGTTGAATTGCTATATAAAGTGTTCAGTTATGATATCCCTTTCCGCAAACATAGGAGAGAACTAACTTCAAGTACTAGAGTTATATATACAATCAAATAAGAAGTTCCCTTGCTTCCTTAATGAGCAAGTTAAAGAGTCCATTGAAACTAACCTATCTATTGTGCTTACTAACTAGATGATTCATTCATCCACTTTCTATTGCTTTATGTAGATGAAAGATACAAATGTAAAGAATGAGTTGTATGTAGAGAACAACTACTAGATCAACTACTAGATCACTAGATTAGTTAGATTGCTATTTAGAGTGTTCCATTATGATATCCCTTTCCTCAAACATAGGAGAGAACTAACTACATGTACTATAGCTAAAACTAACCTTTCCATTACCCTTAAAAAGTAGATTAGTTGTCTAATTATTCATTCGTTCACATTCTATTGCTTTAGGTAGATGAAATATACAATCCCATGTAAAGAATGAGTTGTATGTCTTCCCTTTATCTAGAACAATAACTAGATCACTAGATTAGTTACATTGCTATATAGAGCGTTCCGTTATGATATCCCTTTCCGAAAACATAGGAGAGAACTAACTACAAGGACTAGAGTTATATACACAATCAAATAAGAAGTTCCCTTGCTTCATTAATGAGCAAGTTAAAGAGTTCATTGAAACTAACCTATCTATTGTGCTTACTAACTAGATGATTCATTCATCCACTTTCCATTGCTTTATGTAGATGAAAGATACAATGTCATGTAAAGAATGAGTTGTATGTAGAGAACAACTACTAGATCAACTACTAGATCACTAGATTAGTAAGATTGATACTTAGAGTGTTCCATTATGATATCCATTTCCTCAAACATATGAGAGAACTAACTACTTGTACTATAGCTGAAACTAACCTTTCCATTACCCTTACAAACTAGATTAGTTATCTATTGATTCATTCATTCACTTTCTATTGCTTTAGGTAGATGAAAGATACAATCCCATGTAAAGAATGAGTTGTATGTCTTCTGTTTATCTAGAACAACAACTAGATCACTAGATTAGTTAGATTGCTATATAGAGTGTTCCGTTATGATATCCCTTTGCGCAAATATAGGAGAGAACTAACTAAAAGTACTAGAGTTATATACACAATCAAATAAGAAGTTCGCTTGCTTCCTTAATGAGCAAGTTAAAGAGTCCATTGAAACTAACCTATATATTGTGCTTACTAACTAGATGATTCATTCATCCACTTTCTGTTGCTTTATGTAGATGAAAGATACAATGCCATTTAAAGAATGAGTTGTATGTAGACAACAACTATTAGATCAACTACTAGATCACTAGATTAGTAAGATTGCTACTTAGAGTGTTCCATTATGATATCCATTTCCTCAAACATATGAGAGAACTAACTACATGTACTATAGCTGAAACTAACCTTTCCATTACCCTTACAAACTAGATTAGTTATGTATTGATTCATTCATTCACTTTCTATTGCTTTAGGTAGATGAAAGATACAATGCCATGTAAAGAATGAGTTTTATGTAGAGAACAACTACTAGATCAACTACTAGATCACTAGATTAGTAAGATTGCTATTTAGAGTGTTCCATTATGATATCCATTTCCTCAAACATATGAGAGTACTAACTACAAGTACTATAGCTGAAACTAACCTTTCCATTACCCTTACAAACTAGATTAGTTGTCTATTGATCCATTCGTTCACTTTCTATTGCTTTAGGTAGATGAAAGATACAATCCCATGTAAAGAATGAGTTGTATGTCTTCCGTTAATCTAGAACAACAACTAGATCACTAGATTAGTTAAATTGCTATATAAAGTGTTCAGTTATGATATCCCTTTCCGCAAACATAGGAGAGAACTAACTTCAAGTACTAGAGTTATATACACAATCAAATAAGAAGTTCCCTTGCTTCCTTAATGAGCAAGTTAAAGAGTCCATTGAAACTAACCTATCTATTGTGCTTACTAACTAGATGATTCATTCATCCACTTTCTATTGCTTTATGTAGATGAAAGATACAAATGTAAAGAATAAGTTGTATGTAGAGAACAACTACTAGATCAACTACTAGATCACTAGATTAGTTAGATTGCTATTTAGAGTGTTCCATTATGATATCCCTTTCCTCAAACATAGGAGAGAACTAACTACATGTACTATAGCTGAAACTAACCTTTCCATTACCCTTAATTAGTAGATTAGTTGTCTAATTATTCATTCGTTCACATTCTATTGCTTTAGGTAGATGAAATATACAATCCCATGTAAAGAATGAGTTGTATGTCTCTGTTTATCTAGAACAACAACTAGATCACTAGATTAGTTAGATTGCTATATAGAGTGTTCCGTTATGATATCCCTTTACGCAAACATAGGTGAGAACTAACTAAAAGTACTAGAGTTATATACACAATCAAATAAGAAGTTCCCTTGCTTCATTAATGAGCAAGTTAAAGAGTCCATTGAAACTAACCTATCTATTGTGCTTACTAACTAGATGATTCATTCATCCACTTTCCATTGCTTTATGTAGATGAAAGATACAATGCAATGTAAAGAATAAGTTGTATGTAGAGAACAACTACTAGATCAACTACTAGATCACTAGATTAGTAAGATTGCTATTTAGAGTGTTCCATTATTATATCCCTTTCCTCAAACATATGAGAGAACTAACTACATGTACTATAGCTGAAACTAACGCTTCCATTACCCTTACAAACTAGATTAGTTATCTATTGATTCATTCATTCACTTTCTATTGCTTTAGGTAGATGAAAGATACAATGCCATGTAAAGAATGAGTTTTATGTAGAGAACAACTACTAGATCAACTACTAGATCACTAGATTAGTAAGATTGCTATTTAGAGTGTTCCATTATGATATCCATTTCCTCAAACATATGAGAGAACTAACTACAAGTACTATAGCTGAAACTAACCTTTCCATTACCCTTACAAACTAGATTAGTTGTCTATTGATTCATTCGTTCACTTTCTATTGCTCTATGTAGATGAAAGATACAATGCAATGTAAAGAATCAGTTGTATGTAGAGAACAACTACTAGATCAACTACTAGATCACTAGATTAGTAAGATTGCTATTTAGAGTGTTCCATTATGATATCCATTTCCTCAAACATATGAGAGAACTAACTACAAGTACTATAGCTGAAACTAACCTTTCCATTACCCTTACAAACTAGATTAGTTGTCTATTGATTCATTCGTTCACCTTCTATTGCTTTAGGTAGATGAAAGATACAATCCCATGTAAAGAATGAGTTGTATGTCTTCCGTTAATCTAGAACAACAACTAGATCACTAGATTAGTTAAATTGCTATATAAAGTGTTCAGTTATGATATCCCTTTCCGCAAACATAGGAGAGAACTAACTTCAAGTACTAGAGTTATATACACAATCAAATAAGAAGTTCCTTGCTTCCTTAATGAGCAAGTTAAAGAGTCCATTGAAACTAACCTATCTATTGTGCTTACTAACTAGATGATTCATTCATCCACTTTCTATTGCTTTATGTAGATGAAAGATACAAATGTAAAGAATGAGTTGTATGTAGAGAACAACTACTAGATCACTAGATTAGTTAGATTGCTATTTAGAGTGTTCCATTATGATATCCCTTTCCTCAAACATAGGAGAGAACTAACTACATGTACTATAGCTGAAACTAACCTTTCCATTACCCTTAAAAAGTAGATTAGTTGTCTAATTATTCATTCGTTCACATTCTATTGCTTTAGGTAGATGAAATATACAATCCCATGTAAAGAATGAGTTGTATGTCTTCCCTTTATCTAGAACAATAACTAGATCACTAGATTAGTTACATTGCTATATAGAGCGTTCCGTTATGATATCCCTTTCCGAAAACATAGGAGAGAACTAAGTACAAGGACTAGAGTTATATACACAATCAAATAAGAAGTTCGCTTGCTTCCTTACTGAGCAAGTTAAAGAGTCCATTGAAACTAACCTATCTATTGTGCTTACTAACTAGATGATTCATTCATCCACTTTCTGTTGCTTTATGTAGATGAAAGATACAATGCCATGTAAAGAATGAGTTGTATGTAGAGAACAACTACTAGATCACTAGATTAGTAAGATTGCTACTTAGAGTGTTCCATTATGATATCCATTTCCTCAAACATATGAGAGAACTAACTACTTGTACTATAGCTGAAACTAACCTTTCCATTACCCTTAAAAACTAGATTAGTTATCTATTGATTCATTCATTCACTTTCTATTGCTTTAGGTAGATGAAAGATACAATCCCATGTAAAGAATGAGTTGTATGTCTTCTGTTTATCTAGAACAACAACTAGATCACTAGATTAGTTAGATTGCTATATAGAGTGTTCCGTTATGATATCCCTTTACGCAAACATAGGAGAGAACTAACTAAAAGTACTAGAGTTATATACACAATCAAATAAGAAGTTCGCTTGCTTCCTTAATGAGCAAGTTAAAGAGTCCATTGAAACTAACCTATATATTGTGCTTACTAACTAGATGATTCATTCATCCACTTTCTGTTGCTTTATGTAGATGAAAGATACAATGCCATTTAAAGAATGAGTTGTATGTAGAGAACAACTACTAGATCAACTACTAGATCACTAGATTAGTAAGATGTCTACTTAGAGTGTTCCATTATGATATCCATTTCCTCAAACATATGAGAGAACTAACTACATGTACTATAGCTGAAACTAACATTTCCATTACCCTTACAAACTAGATTAGTTATCTATTGATTCATTCATTCAATTTCTATTGCTTTAGGTAGATGAAAGATACAATGCCTTGTAAAGAATGAGTTTTATGTAGAGAACAACTACTAGATCAACTACTAGATCACTAGATTAGTAAGATTGCTATTTAGAGTGTTCCATTATGATATCCATTTCCTCAAACATATGAGAGAACTAACTACAAGTACTATAGCTGAAACTAACCTTTCCATTACCCTTACAAACTAGATTAGTTGTCTATTGATTCATTCGTTCACCTTCTATTGCTTTAGGTAGATGAAAGATACAATCCCATGTAAAGAATGAGTTGTATGTCTTCCGTTAATCTAGAACAACAACTAGATCACTAGATTAGTTAAATTGCTATATAAAGTGTTCAGTTATGATATCCCTTTCCGCAAACATAGGAGAGAACTAACTTCAAGTACTAGAGTTATATATACAATCAAATAAGAAGTTCCCTTGCTTCCTTAATGAGCAAGTTAAAGAGTCCATTGAAACTAACCTATCTATTGTGCTTACTAACTAGATGATTCATTCATCCACTTTCTATTGCTTTATGTAGATGAAAGATACAAATGTAAAGAATGAGTTGTATGTAGAGAACAACTACTAGATCAACTACTAGATCACTAGATTAGTTAGATTGCTATTTAGAGTGTTCCATTATGATATCCCTTTCCTCAAACATAGGAGAGAACTAACTACATGTACTATAGCTGAAACTAACCTTTCCATTACCCTTAAAAAGTAGATTAGTTGTCTAATTATTCATTCGTTCACATTCTATTGCTTTAGGTAGATGAAATATACAATCCCATGTAAAGAATGAGTTGTATGTCTTCCTTTATCTAGAACAATAACTAGATCACTAGATTAGTTACATTGCTATATAGAGCGTTCCGTTATGATATCCCTTTCCGAAAACATAGGAGAGAACTAACTACAAGGACTAGAGTTATATACACAATCAAATAAGAAGTTCCCTTGCTTCATTAATGAGCAAGTTAAAGAGTCCATTGAAACTAACCTATCTATTGTGCTTACTAACTAGATGATTCATTCATCCACTTTCCATTGCTTTATGTAGATGAAAGATACAATGCCATGTAAAGAATGAGTTGTATGTAGAGAACAACTACTAGATCAACTACTAGATCACTAGATTAGTAAGATTGCTACTTAGAGTGTTCCATTATGATATCCATTTCCTCAAACATATGAGAGAACTAACTACTTGTACTATAGCTGAAACTAACCTTTCCATTACCCTTACAAACTAGATTAGTTATCTATTGATTCATTCATTCACTTTCTATTGCTTTAGGTAGATGAAAGATACAATCCCATGTAAAGAATGAGTTGTATGTCTTCTGTTTATCTAGAACAACAACTAGATCACTAGATTAGTTAGATTGCTATATAGAGTGTTCCGTTATGATATCCCTTTACGCAAATATAGGAGAGAACTAACTAAAAGTACTAGAGTTATATACAATCAAATAAGAAGTTCGCTTGCTTCCTTAATGAGCAAGTTAAAGAGTCCATTGAAACTAACCTATATATTGTGCTTACTAACTAGATGATTCATTCATCCACTTTCTATTGCTTTATGTAGATGAAAGATACAATGCCATGTAAAGAATGAGTTGTATGTAGAGAACAACTACTAGATCAACTACTAGATCACTAGATTAGTAAGATTGCTATTTAGAGTGTTCCATTATGATATCCATTTCCTCAAACATATGAGAGAACTAACTACAAGTACTATAGCTGAAACTAACCTTTCCATTACCCTTACAAACTAGATTAGTTGTCTATTGATTCATTCGTTCACCTTCTATTGCTTTAGGTAGATGAAAGATACAATCCCATGTAAAGAATGAGTTGTATGTCTTCTGTTATCTAGAACAACAACTAGATCACTAGATTAGTTAGATTGCTATATAGAGTGTTCCGTTATGATATCCCTTTACGCAAACATAGGAGAGAACTAACTAAAGTACTAGAGTTATATACACAATCAAATAAGAAGTTCGCTTGCTTCCTTAATGAGCAAGTTAAATAGTCCATTGAAACTAACCTATCTATTGTGCTTACTAACTAGATGATTCATTCATCCACTTTCTGTTGCTTTATGTAGATGAAAGATACAATGCCATTTAAAGAATGAGTTGTATGTAGAGAACAACTACTAGATCAACTACTAGATCACTAGATTAGTAAGATTGCTACTTAGAGTGTTCCATTATGATATCCATTTCCTCAAACATATGAGAGAACTAACTACATGTACTATAGCTGAAACTAACCTTTCCATTACCCTTACAAACTAGATTAGTTATCTATTGATTCATTCATTCACTTTCTATTGCTTTAGGTAGATGAAAGATACAATGCCATGTAAAGAATGAGTTTTATGTAGAGAACAACTACTAGATCAACTACTAGATCACTAGATTAGTAAGATTGCTATTTAGAGTGTTCCATTATGATATCCATTTCCTCAAACATATGAGAGAACTAACTACAAGTACTATAGCTGAAACTAACCTTTCCATTACCCTTACAAACTAGATTAGTTGTCTATTGATTCATTCGTTCACTTTCTATTGCTTTATGTAGATGAAAGATACAATGCAATGTAAAGAATCAGTTGTATGTAGAGAACAACTACTAGATCAACTACTAGATCACTAGATTAGTAAGATTGCTATTTAGAGTGTTCCATTATGATATCCATTTCCTCAAACATATGAGAGAAATAACTACAAGTACTATAGCTGAAACTAACCTTTCCATTACCCTTACAAACTAGATTAGGTTTCTATTGATTCATTCGTTCACTTTCTATTGCTTTAGGTAGATGAAAGATACAATCCCATGTAAAGAATGAGTTGTATGTCTTCCGTTTATCTAGAACAACAACTAGATCACTAGATTAGTTAAATTGCTATATAAGTGTTCAGTTATGATATCCCTTTCCGCAAACATAGGAGAGAACTAACTTCAAGTACTAGAGTTATATACACAATCAAATAAGAAGTTCCTTTGCTTCCTTAATGAGCAAGTTAAAGAGTCCATTGAAACTAACCTATCTATTGTGCTTACTAACTAGATGATTCATTCATCCACTTTCTATTGCTTTATGTAGATGAAAGATACAAATGTAAAGAATGAGTTGTATGTAGAGAACAACTACTAGATCACTAGATTAGTTAGATTGCTATTTAGAGTGTTCCATTATGATATCCCTTTCCTCAAACATAGGAGAGAACTAACTACATGTACTATAGCTGAAACTAACCTTTCCATTACCCTTAAAAAGTAGATTAGTTGTCTAATTATTCATTCGTTCACATTCTATTGCTTTAGGTAGATGAAATATACAATCCCATGTAAAGAATGAGTTGTATGTCTTCCCTTTATCTAGAACAATAACTAGATCACTAGATTAGTTACATTGCTATATAGAGCGTTCCGTTATGATATCCCTTTCCGAAAACATAGGAGAGAACTAAGTACAAGGACTAGAGTTATATACACAATCAAATAAGAAGTTCGCTTGCTTCCTTACTGAGCAAGTTAAAGAGTCCATTGAAACTAACCTATCTATTGTGCTTACTAACTAGATGATTCATTCATCCACTTTCTGTTGCTTTATGTAGATGAAAGATACAATGCCATGTAAAGAATGAGTTGTATGTAGAGAACAACTACTAGATCACTAGATTAGTAAGATTGCTACTTAGAGTGTTCCATTATGATATCCATTTCCTCAAACATATGAGAGAACTAACTACTTGTACTATAGCTGAAACTAACCTTTCCATTACCCTTACAAACTAGATTAGTTATCTATTGATTCATTCATTCACTTTCTATTGCTTTAGGTAGATGAAAGATACAATCCCATGTAAAGAATGAGTTGTATGTCTTCTGTTTATCTAGAACAACAACTAGATCACTAGATTAGTTAGATTGCTATATAGAGTGTTCCGTTATGATATCCCTTTACGCAAACATAGGAGAGAACTAACTAAAAGTACTAGAGTTATATACACAATCAAATAAGAAGTTCGCTTGCTTCCTTAATGAGCAAGTTAAAGAGTCCATTGAAACTAACCTATATATTGTGCTTACTAACTAGATGATTCATTCATCCACTTTCTGTTGCTTTATGTAGATGAAAGATACAATGCCATTTAAAGAATGAGTTGTATGTAGAGAACAACTACTAGATCAACTACTAGATCACTAGATTAGTAAGATTGCTACTTAGAGTGTTCCATTATGATATCCATTTCCTCAAACATATGAGAGAACTAACTACATGTACTATAGCTGAAACTAACATTTCCATTACCCTTACAAACTAGATTAGTTATCTATTGATTCATTCATTCACTTTCTATTGCTTTAGGTAGATGAAAGATACAATGCCTTGTAAAGAATGAGTTGTATGTCTTCTGTTTATCTAGAACAACAACTAGATCACTAGATTAGTTAGATTGCTATATAGAGTGTTCCGTTATGATATCCCTTTACGCAAACATAGGAGAGAACTAACTAAAAGTACTAGAGTTATATACACAATCAAATAAGAAGTTCGCTTGCTTCCTTAATGAGCAAGTTAAAGAGTCCATTGAAACTAACCTATATATTGTGCTTACTAACTAGATGATTCATTCATCCACTTTCTGTTGCTTTATGTAGATGAAAGATACAATGCCATTTAAAGAATGAGTTGTATGTAGAGAACACCTACTAGATCAACTACTAGATCACTAGATTAGTAAGATTGCTACTTAGAGTGTTCCATTATGATATCCATTTCCTCAAACATATGAGAGAACTAACTACATGTACTATAGCTGAAACTAACATTTCCATTACCCTTACAAATAGATTAGTTATCTATTGATTCATTCATTCACTTTCTATTGCTTTAGGTAGATGAAAGATACAATGCCATGTAAAGAATGAGTTTTATGTAGAGAACAACTACTAGATCAACTACTAGATCACTAGATTAGTAAGATTGCTATTTAGAGTGTTCCATTATGATATCCATTTCCTCAAACATATGAGAGAACTAACTACAAGTACTATAGCTGAAACTAACCTTTCCATTACCCTTACAAACTAGATTAGTTGTCTATTGATTCATTCGTTCACCTTCTATTGCTTTAGGTAGATGAAAGATACAATCCCATGTAAAGAATGAGTTGTCTGTCTTCCGTTAATCTAGAACAACAACTAGATCACTAGATTAGTTAAATTGCTATATAAAGTGTTCAGTTATGATATCCCTTTCCGCAAACATAGGAGAGAACTAACTTCAAGTACTAGAGTTATATATACAATCAAATAAGAAGTTCCCTTGCTTCCTTAATGAGCAAGTTAAAGAGTCCATTGAAACTAACCTATCTATTGTGCTTACTAACTAGATGATTCATTCATCCACTTTCTATTGCTTTATGTAGATGAAAGATACAAATGTAAAGAATGAGTTGTATGTAGAGAACAACTACTAGATCAACTACTAGATCACTAGATTAGTTAGATTGCTATTTAGAGTGTTCCATTATGATATCCCTTTCCTAAAACATAGGAGAGAACTAACTACATGTACTATAGCTGAAACTAACCTTTCCATTACCCTTAAAAAGTAGATTAGTTGTCTAATTATTCATTCGTTCACATTCTATTGCTTTAGGTAGATGAAATATACAATCCCATGTAAAGAATGAGTTGTATGTCTTCCCTTTATCTAGAACAATAACTAGATCACTAGATTAGTTACATTGCTATATAGAGCGTTCCGTTATGATATCCCTTTCCGAAAACATAGGAGAGAACTAACTACAAGGACTAGAGTTATATACACAATCAAATAAGAAGTTCCCTTGCTTCATTAATGAGCAAGTTAAAGAGTCCATTGAAACTAACCTATCTATTGTGCTTACTAACTAGATGATTCATTCATCCACTTTCCATTGCTTTATGTAGATGAAAGATACAATGCCATGTAAAGAATGAGTTGTATGTAGAGAACAACTACTAGATCAACTACTAGATCACTAGATTAGTAAGATTGATACTTAGAGTGTTCCATTATGATATCCATTTCCTCAAACATATGAGAGAACTAACTACTTGTACTATAGCTGAAACTAACCTTTCCATTATCCTTACAAACTAGATTAGTTATCAATTGATTCATTCATTCACTTTCTATTGCTTTAGGTAGATGAAAGATACAATCCCATGTAAAGAATGAGTTGTATGTCTTCTGTTTATCTAGAACAACAACTAGATCACTAGATTAGTTAGATTGCTATATAGAGTGTTCCGTTATGATATCCCTTTACGCAAATATAGGAGAGAACTAACTAAAAGTACTAGAGTTATATACACAATCAAATAAGAAGTTCGCTTGCTTCCTTAATGAGCAAGTTAAAGAGTCCATTGAAACTAACCTATATATTGTGCTTACTAACTAGATGATTCATTCATCCACTTTCTGTTGCTTTATGTAGATGAAAGATACAATGCCATTTAAAAAATGAGTTGTATGTAGAGAACAACTACTAGATCAACTACTAGATCACTAGATTAGTAAGATTGCTACTTAGAGTGTTCCATTATGATATCCATTTGCTCAAACATATGAGAGAACTAACTACATGTACTATAGCTGAAACTAACCTTTCCATTACCCTTACAAACTAGATTAGTTATCTATTGATTCATTCATTCACTTTCTATTGCTTTAGGTAGATGAAAGATACAATGCCATGTAAAGAATGAGTTTTATGTAGAGAACAACTACTAGATCAACTACTAGATCACTAGATTAGTAAGATTGCTATTTAGAGTGTTCCATTATGATATCCATATCCTCAAACATATGAGAGTACTAACTACAAGTACTATAGCTGAAACTAACCTTTCCATTACCCTTACAAACTAGATTAGTTGTCTATTGATTCATTCGTTCACTTTCTATTGCTTTAGGTAGATGAAAGATACAATCCCATGTAAAGAATGAGTTGTATGTCTTCCGTTAATCTAGAACAACAACTAGATCACTAGATTAGTTAAATTGCTATATAAAGTGTTCAGTTATGATATCCCTTTCCGCAAACATAGGAGAGAACTAACTTCAAGTACTAGAGTTATATACACAATCAAATAAGAAGTTCCCTTGCTTCCTTAATGAGCAAGTTAAAGAGTCCATTGAAACTAACCTATCTATTGTGCTTACTAACTAGATGATTCATTCATCCACTTTCTATTGCTTTATGTAGATGAAAGATACAAATGTAAAGAATAAGTTGTATGTATAGAACAACTACTAGATCAACTACTAGATCACTAGATTAGTTAGATTGCTATTTAGAGTGTTCCATTATGATATCCCTTTCCTCAAACATAGGAGAGAACTAACTACATGTACTATAGCTGAAACTAACCTTTCCATTACCCTTAAAAAGTAGATTAGTTGTCTAATTATTCATTCGTTCACATTCTATTGCTTTAGGTAGATGAAATATACAATCCCATGTAAAGAATGAGTTGTATGTCTTCTGTTTATCTAGAACAACAACTAGATCACTAGATTAGTTAGATTGCTATATAGAGTGTTCCGTTATGATATCCCTTTACGCAAACATAGGAGAGAACTAACTAAAAGTACTAGAGTTGTTGAAGGGTAATTTGTGTTTCTTTATAAGTTCGCAATGAGTCGCTATTCTAGGTCTTTCTAGTTCTTCTTGTAGTGTTCCTCTGAGAGAGGAAATGAGCCTTCTTGTAGCTTCCTCGTACCTGAAATAGACTAGAGGGGGGGGTTAGTGTCTCTTGCCCGGTCTGTAAGGTATCAGACCGGAGAGGCGACTTTACGAGTAGGGAGTTGTGAGGCTTCCCTAGTAAGAGTAGTGAGAGTGGTGCTCGGGTGACGTAGTTAATGCTTACTGTTGAGGAGTAAATGAGGGCCTTTTATACTTGAGACCCTTCATCTTCAGGTCATGTAGGATCACGCCACGTGTACGGCCAGGATTGAGGCCTTCCTCGGCCCAGGCCCATTAACGAGGTCCGTGGGCCTTGGCCCAAGAGAGCAACCATGGCTGGTCGCTCTGGGGTCCTCGTGCCTTCCTCGTGCGTGGGTGATGCGAGTAGTGTCCTGCTCAGTTTCTGTCAAGGAGCGTTACCTTGACGTAAGGTCTCCTCGAGCCCGGGAGAGATGCTCCTCGAGCCCACTGGCAGCTTTGTCCTTGAGAGGAGCTTATTTTGAGGGTTGTCCTCCCAGTGATGGTCGGACCCTATGTTGGTCGATCCACACCTTAGTGACATACTTGGGTGTGGTTGTGCCCCTTGAGGGACGGCCTATGATGCTTTGTCGCGCTCTTAGACCGCTCCAGTTCGTACATGCGGACTGGACATATTTCAACCATAACAAGAGTTATATACACAATCAAATAAGAAGTTCCCTTGCTTCATTAATGAGCAAGTTAAAGAGTCCATTGAAACTAACCTATCTATTGTGCTTACTAACTAGATGATTCATTCATCCACTTTCCATTGCTTTATGTAGATGAAAGATACAATGCAATGTAAAGAATAAGTTGTATGTAGAGAACAACTACTAGATCAACTACTAGATCACTAGATTAGTAAGATTGCTATTTAGAGTGTTCCATTATTATATCCCTTTCCTCAAACATATGAGAGAACTAACTACATGTACTATAGCTGAAACTAACCCTTCCATTACCCTTACAAACTAGATTAGTTATCTATTGATTCATTCATTCACTTTCTATTGCTTTAGGTAGATGAAAGATACAATGTCATGTAAAGAATGAGTTTTATGTAGAGAACAACTACTAGATACCTTACTAGATCACAAGATTAGTTAGATTGCTATTTAGAGTGTTCCATTATGATATCCGTTTCCTCAAACATAGGAGAGAACTAACTACATGTACTATAGCTGAAACTAACCTTCCATTACCCTTACAAACTACATTAGTTGTCTATTGATTCATTCATTCACTTTCTATTGCTTTAGGTAGATGAAAGATACAATCCCATGTAAAGAATGAGTTGTATGTCTTCTGTTTATCTAGAACAACAACTAGATCACTAGATTAGTTAGATTGCTATATAGAGTGTTCCGTTATGATATCCCTTTACGCAAATATAGGAGAGAACTAACTAAAAGTACTAGAGTTATATACACAATCAAATAAGAAGTTCGCTTGCTTCCTTAATGAGCAAGTTAAGAGTCCATTGAAACTAACCTATCTATTGTGCTTACTAACTAGATGATTCATTCATCCACTTTCTATTGCTTTATGTAGATGAAAGATACAAATGTAAAGAATGAGTTGTATGTAGAGAACAACTACTAGATCAACTACTAGATCACTAGATTAGTTAGATTGCTATTTAGAGTGTTCCATTATGATATCCCTTTCCTAAAACATAGGAGAGAACTAACTACATGTACTATAGCTGAAACTAACCTTTCCATTACCCTTAAAAAGTAGATTAGTTGTCTAATTATTCATTCGTTCACATTCTATTGCTTTAGGTAGATGAAATATACAATCCCATGTAAAGAATGAGTTGTATGTCTTCCCTTTATCTAGAACAATAACTAGATCACTAGATTAGTTACATTGCTATATAGAGCGTTCCGTTATGATATCCCTTTCCGAAAACATAGGAGAGAACTAACTACAAGGACTAGAGTTATATACACAATCAAATAAGAAGTTCCCTTGCTTCATTAATGAGCAAGTTAAAGAGTCCATTGAAACTAACCTATCTATTGTGCTTACTAAATAGATGATTCATTCATCCACTTTCCATTGCTTTATGTAGATGAAAGATACAATGCCATGTAAAGAATGAGTTGTATGTAGAGAACAACTACTAGATCAACTACTAGATCACTAGATTAGTAAGATTGATACTTAGAGTGTTCCATTATGATATCCATTTCCTCAAACATATGAGAGAACTAACTACTTGTACTATAGCTGAAACTAACCTTTCCATTACCCTTAAAAAGTAGATTAGTTGTCTAATTATTCATTCGTTCACATTCTATTGCTTTAGGTAGATGAAATATACAATCCCATGTAAAGAATGAGTTGTATGTCTTCCCTTTATCTAGAACAATAACTAGATCACTGGATTAGTTACATTGCTATATAGAGCGTTCCGTTATGATATCCCTTTCCGAAAACATAGGAGAGAACTAACTACAAGGACTAGAGTTATATACACAATCAAATAACAAGTTCCCTTGCTTCATTAATGAGCAAGTTAAAGAGTCCATTGAAACTAACCTATCTATTGTGCTTACTAACTAGATGATTCATTCATCCACTTTCCATTGCTTTATGTAGATGAAAGATACAATGCAATGTAAAGAATCAGTTGTATGTAGAGAACAACTACTAGATCAAGTACTAGATCACTAGATTAGTAAGATTGCTATTTAGAGTGTTCCATTATTATATCCCTTTCCTCAAACATATGAGAGAACTAACTACATGTACTATAGCTGAAACTAACCCTTCCATTACCCTTACAAACTAGATTAGTTATCTATTGATTCATTCATTCACTTTCTATTTCTTTAGGTAGATGAAAGATACAATGCCATGTAAAGAATGAGTTTTATGTAGAGAACAACTACTAGATCAACTACTAGATCACTAGATTAGTAAGATTGCTATTTAGAGTGTTCCATTATGATATCCATTTCCTCAAACATATGAGAGAACTAACTACAAGTACTATAGCTGAAACTAACCTTTCCATTACCCTTACAAACTAGATTAGTTGTCTATTGATTCATTCGTTCACTTTCTATTGCTTTAGGTAGATGAAAGATACAATCCATGTAAAGAATGAGTTGTATGTCTTCCGTTAATCTAGAACTTCAACTAGATCACTAGATTAGTTAAATTTCTATATAGAGTGTTCCGTTATGATATCCCTTTCCGCAAACATAGGAGAGAATTAACTTCAAGTACTAGAGTTATATATACAATCAAATAAGAAGTTCCCTTGCTTCCTTAATGAGCAAGTTAAAGAGTCCATTGAAACTAACCTATCTATTGTGCTTACTAACTACATGATTCATTCATCCACTTTCTGTTGCTTTATGTAGATGAAAGATACAATGCCATTTAAAAAATGAGTTGTATGTAGAGAACAACTACTAGATCAACTACTAGATCACTAGATTAGTAAGATTGCTACTTAGAGTGTTCCATTATGATATCCATTTCCTCAAACATATGAGAGAACTAACTACATGTACTATAGCTGAAACTAACCTTTCCATTACCCTTACAAACTAGATTAGTTATCTATTGATTTATTCATTCACTTTCTATTGCTTTAGGTAGATGAAAGATACAATGCCATGTAAAGAATGAGTTTTATGTAGAGAACAACTACTAGATCAACTACTAGATCACTAGATTAGTAAGATTGCTATTTAGAGTGTTCCATTATGATATCCATTTCCTCAAACATATGAGAGTACTAACTACAAGTACTATAGCTGAAACTAACCTTTCCATTACCCTTACAAACTAGATTAGTTATCTATTGATTCATTCATTCACTTTCTATTGGTTTAGGTAGATGAAAGATACAATGCCATGTAAAGAATGAGTTGTATGTAGAGAACAACTACTAGATCAACTACTAGATCACTAGATTAGTTAGATTGCTATTTAGAGTGTTCCATTATGATATCCCTTTCCTAAAACATAGGAGAGAACTAACTACATGTACTATAGCTGAAACTAACCTTTCCATTACCCTTAAAAAGTAGATTAGTTGTCTAATTATTCATTCGTTCACATTCTATTGCTTTAGGTAGATGAAATATACAATCCCATGTAAAGAATGAGTGTTATGTCTTCCCTTTATCTAGAACAATAACTAGATCACTAGATTAGTTACATTGCTATATAGAGCGTTCCGTTATGATATCCCTTTCCGAAAACATAGGAGAGAACTAACTACAAGGACTAGAGTTATATACACAATCAAATAAGAAGTTCCCTTGCTTCATTAATGAGCAAGTTAAAGAGTCCATTGAAACTAACCTATCTATTGTGCTTACTAACTAGATGATTCATTCATCCACTTTCCATTGCTTTATGTAGATGAAAGATACAATGCCATGTAAAGAATGAGTTGTATGTAGAGAACAACTACTAGATCAACTACTAGATCACTAGATTAGTAAGATTGATACTTAGAGTGTTCCATTATGATATCCATTTCCTCAAACATATGAGAGAACTAACTACTTGTACTATAGCTGAAACTAACCTTTCCATTACCCTTACAAACTAGATTAGTTATCTATTGATTCATTCATTCACTTTCTATTGCTTTAGGTAGATGAAAGATACAATCCCATGTAAAGAATGAGTTGTATGTCTTCTGTTTATCTAGAACAACAACTAGATCACTAGATTAGTTAGATTGCTATATAGAGTGTTCCGTTATGATATCCCTTTACGCAAATATAGGAGAGAACTAACTAAAAGTACTAGAGTTATATACACAATCAAATAAGAAGTTCGCTTGCTTCCTTAATGAGCAAGTTAAAGAGTCCATTGAAACTAACCTATATATTGTGCTTACTAACTAGATGATTCATTCATCCACTTTCTGTTGCTTTATGTAGATGAAAGATACAATGCCATTTAAAAAATGAGTTGTATGTAGAGAACAACTACTAGATCAACTACTAGATCACTAGATTAGTAAGATTGCTACTTAGAGTGTTCCATTATGATATCCATTTCCTCAAACATATGAGAGAACTAACTACATGTACTATAGCTGAAACTAACCTTTCCATTACCCTTACAAACTAGATTAGTTATCTATTGATTCATTCATTCACTTTCTATTGCTTTAGGTAGATGAAAGATACAATGCCATGTAAAGAATGAGTTTTATGTAGAGAACAACTACTAGATCAACTACTAGATCACTAGATTAGTAAGATTGCTATTTAGAGTGTTCCATTATGATATCCATTTCCTCAAACATATGAGAGTACTAACTACAAGTACTATAGCTGAAACTAACCTTTCCATTACCCTTACAAACTAGATTAGTTGTCTATTGATTCATTCGTTCACTTTCTATTGCTTTAGGTAGATGAAAGATACAATCCCATGTAAAGAATGAGTTGTATGTCTTCCGTTAATCTAGAACAACAACTAGATCACTAGATTAGTTAAATTGCTATATAAAGTGTTCAGTTATGATATCCCTTTCCGCAAACATAGGAGAGAACTAACTTCAAGTACTAGAGTTATATACACAATCAAATAAGAAGTTCCCTTGCTTCCTTAATGAGCAAGTTAAAGAGTCCATTGAAACTAACCTATCTATTGTGCTTACTAACTAGATGATTCATTCATCCACTTTCTATTGCTTTATGTAGATGAAAGATACAAATGTAAAGAATAAGTTGTATGTAGAGAACAACTACTAGATCAACTAATAGATCACTAGATTAGTTAGATTGCTATTTAGAGTGTTCCATTATGATATCCCTTTCCTCAAACATAGGAGAGAACTAACTACATGTAATATAGCTGAAACTAACCTTTCCATTACCCTTAAAAAGTAGATTAGTTGTCTAATTATTCATTCGTTCACATTCTATTGCTTTAGGTAGATGAAATATACAATCCCATGTAAAGAATGAGTTGTATGTCTTCTGTTTATCTAGAACAACAACTAGATCACTAGATTAGTTAGATTGCTATATAGAGTGTTCCGTTATGATATCCCTTTACGCAAACATAGGAGAGAACTAACTAAAAGTACTAGAGTTATATACACAATCAAATAAGAAGTTCCCTTGCTTCATTAATGAGCAAGTTAAAGAGTCCATTGAAACTAACCTATCTATTGTGCTTACTAACTAGATGATTCATTCATCCACTTTCCATTGCTTTATGTAGATGAAAGATACAATGCAATGTAAAGAATAAGTTGTATGTAGAGAACAACTACTAGATCAACTACTAGATCACTAGATTAGTAAGATTGCTATTTAGAGTGTTCCATTATTATATCCCTTTCCTCAAACATATGAGAGAACTAACTACATGTACTATAGCTGAAACTAACCCTTCCATTACCCTTACAAACTAGATTAGTTATCTATTGATTCATTCATTCACTTTCTATTGGTTTAGGTAGATGAAAGATACAATGTCATGTAAAGAATGAGTTTTATGTAGAGAACAACTACTAGATCAACTACTAGATCACAAGATTAGTTAGATTGCTATTTAGAGTGTTCCATTATGATATCCGTTTCCTCAAACATAGGAGAGAACTAACTACATGTACTATAGCTGAAACTAACCTTTCCATTACCCTTACAAACTACATTAGTTGTCTATTGATTCATTCATTCACTTTCTATTGCTTTAGGTAGATGAAAGATACAATCCCATGTAAAGAATGAGTTGTATGTCTTCTGTTTATCTAGAACAACAACTAGATCACTAGATTAGTTAGATTGCTATATAGAGTGTTCCGTTATGATATCCCTTTACGCAAATATAGGAGAGAACTAACTAAAAGTACTAGAGTTATATACACAATCAAATAAGAAGTTCGCTTGCTTCCTTAATGAGCAAGTTAAAGAGTCCATTGACACTAACCTATATATTGTGCTTACTAACTAGATGATTCATTCATCCACTTTCTGTTGCTTTATGTAGATGAAAGATACAATGCCATTTAAAGAATGAGTTGTATGTAGAGAACAACTACTAGATCAACTACTAGATCACTAGATTAGTAAGATTGCTACTTAGAGTGTTCCATTATGATATCCATTTCCTCAAACATATGAGAGAACTAACTACATGTACTATAGCTGAAACTAATCTTTCCATTACCCTTACAAACTAGATTAGTTATCTATTGATTCATTCATTCACTTTCTATTGCTTTAGGTAGATGAAAGATACAATGCCATGTAAAGAATGAGTTTTATGTAGAGAACAACTACTAGATCAACTACTAGATCACTAGATTAGTAAGATTGCTATTTAGAGTGTTCCATTATGATATCCATTTCCTCAAACATATGAGAGAACTAACTACAAGTACTATAGCTGAAACTAACCTTTCCATTACCCTTACAAACTAGATTAGTTGTCTATTGATTCATTCGTTCACTTTCTATTGCTTTAGGTAGATGAAAGATACAATCCCATGTAAAGAATGAGTTGTATGTCTTCCGTTAATCTAGAACAACAACTACATCACTAGATTAGTTAAATTGCTATATAAAGTGTTCAGTTATGATATCCCTTTCCGCAAACATAGGAGAGAACTAACTTCAAGTACTAGAGTTATATACACAATCAAATAAGAAGTTCCCTTGCTTCCTTAATGAGCAAGTTAAAGAGTCCATTGAAACTAACCTATCTATTGTGCTTACTAACTAGATGATTCATTCATCCACTTTCTATTGCTTTATGTAGATGAAAGATACAAATGTAAAGAATAAGTTGTATGTAGAGAACAACTACTAGATCAACTACTAGATCACTAGATTAGTTAGATTGCTATTTAGAGTGTTCCATTATGATATCCCTTTCCTCAAACATAGGAGAGAACTAACTACATGTACTATAGCTGAAACTAACCTTTCCATTACCCTTAAAAAGTAGATTAGTTGTCTAATTATTCATTCGTTCACATTCTATTGCTTTAGGTAGATGAAATATACAATCCCATGTAAAGAATGAGTTGTATGTCTTCCCTTTATCTAGAACAATAACTAGATCACTGGATTAGTTACATTGCTATATAGAGCGTTCCGTTATGATATCCCTTTCCGAAAACATAGGAGAGAACTAACTACAAGGACTAGAGTTATATACACAATCAAATAAGAAGTTCCCTTGCTTCATTAATGAGCAAGTTAAAGAGTCCATTGAAACTAACCTATCTATTGTGCTTACTAACTAGATGATTCATTCATCCACTTTCCATTGCTTTATGTAGATGAAAGATACAATGCAATGTAAAGAATCAGTTGTATGTAGAGAACAACTACTAGATCAAGTACTAGATCACTAGATTAGTAAGATTGCTATTTAGAGTGTTCCATTATTATATCCCTTTCCTCAAACATATGAGAGAACTAACTACATGTACTATAGCTGAAACTAACCCTTCCATTACCCTTACAAACTAGATTAGTTATCTATTGATTCATTCATTCACTTTCTATTTCTTTAGGTAGATGAAAGATACAATGCCATGTAAAGAATGAGTTTTATGTAGAGAACAACTACTAGATCAACTACTAGATCACTAGATTAGTAAGATTGCTATTTAGAGTGTTCCATTATGATATCCATTTTCTCAAACATATGAGAGAACTAACTACAAGTACTATAGCTGAAACTAACCTTTCCATTACCCTTACAAACTAGATTAGTTGTCTATTGATTCATTCGTTCACTTTCTATTGCTTTATGTAGATGAAAGATACAATCCCATGTAAAGAATGAGTTGTATGTCTTCCGTTAATCTAGAACAACAACTAGATCACTAGATTAGTTAAATTGCTATATAAAGTGTTCAGTTATGATATCCCTTTCCGCAAACATAGGAGAGAACTAACTTCAAGTACTAGAGTTATATATACAATCAAATAAGAAGTTCCCTTGCTTCCTTAATGAGGAAGTTAAAGAGTCCATTGAAACTAACCTATCTATTGTGCTTACTAACTAGATGATTCATTCATCCACTTTCTATTGCTTTATGTAGATGAAAGATACAAATGTAAAGAATGAGTTGTATGTAGAGAACAACTACTAGATCAACTACTAGATCACTAGATTAGTTAGATTGCTATTTAGAGTGTTCCATTATGATATCCCTTTCCTCAAACATAGGAGAGAACTAACTACATGTACTATAGCTGAAACTAACCTTTCCATTACCCTTAAAAAGTAGATTAGTTGTCTATTGATTCATTCGTTCACATTCTATTGCTTTAGGTAGATGAAATATACAATCCCATGTAAAGAATGAGTTGTATGTCTTCCTTTATCTAGAACAATAACTAGATCACTAGATTAGTTACATTGCTATATAGAGCGTTCCGTTATGATATCCCTTTCCGAAAACATAGGAGAGAACTAACTACAAGGACTAGAGTTATATACACAATCAAATAAGAAGTTCCCTTGCTTCATTAATGAGCAAGTTAAAGAGTCCATTGAAACTAACCTATCTATTGTGCTTACTAACTAGATGATTCATTCATCCACTTTCCATTGCTTTATGTAGATGAAAGATACAATGCAATGTAAAGAATCAGTTGTATGTAGAGAACAACTACTAGATCAACTACTAGATCACTAGATTAGTAATATTGCTATTTAGAGTGTTCCATTATTATATCCGTTTCCTCAAACATAGGAGAGAACTAACTACATGTACTATAGCTGAAACTAACCTTTCCATTACCCTTACAAACTACATTAGTTGTCTATTGATTCATTCATTCACTTTCTATTGCTTTAGGTAGATGAAAGATACAATCCCATGTAAAGAATGAGTTGTATGTCTTCTGTTTATCTAGAACAACAACTAGATCACTAGATTAGTTAGATTTCTATATAGAGTGTTCCGTTATGATATCCCTTTACGCAAACATAGGAGAGAACTAACTAAAAGTACTAGAGTTATATACACAATCAAATAAGAAGTTCCCTTGCTTCATTAATGAGCAAGTTAAAGAGTCCATTGAAACTAACCTATCTATTGTGCTTACTAACTAGATGATTCATTCATCCACTTTCTGTTGCTTTATGTAGATGAAAGATACAATGCCATGTAAAGAATGAGTTGTATGTAGAGAACAACTACTAGATCAACTACTAGATCACTAGATTAGTTAGATTGCTATTTAGAGTGTTCCATTATGATATCCCTTTCCTCAAACATAGGAGAGAACTAACTACATGTACTATAGCTGAAACTAACCTTTCCATTACCCTTACAAACTACATTAGTTGTCTATTGATTCATTCATTCACTTTCTATTGCTTTAGGTAGATGAAAGATACAATCCCATGTAAAGAATGAGTTGTATGTCTTCCCTTTATCTAGAACAATAACTAGATCACTAGATTAGTTACATTGCTATATAGAGCGTTCCGTTATGATATCCCTTTCCGAAAACATAGGAGAGAACTAACTACAAGGACTAGAGTTATATACACAATCAAATAAGAAGTTCCCTTGCTTCATTAATGAGCAAGTTAAAGAGTCCATTGAAACTAACCTATCTATTGTGCTTACTAACTAGATGATTCATTCATCCACTTTCCATTGCTTTATGTAGATGAAAGATACAATGCAATGTAAAGAATCAGTTGTATGTAGAGAACAACTACTAGATCAACTACTAGATCACTAGATTAGTAAGATTGCTATTTAGAGTGTTCCATTATTATATCCCTTTCCTCAAACATATGAGAGAACTAACTACATGTACTATAGCTGAAACTAACCCTTCCATTACCCTTACAAACTAGATTAGTTATCTATTGATTCATTCATTCACTTTCTATTGCTTTAGGTAGATGAAAGATACAATGTCATGTAAAGAATGAGTTTTATGTAGAGAACAACTACTAGATCAACTACTACATCACAAGATTAGTTAGATTGCTATTTAGAGTGTTCCATTATGATATCCGTTTCCTCAAACATAGGAGAGAACTAACTACATGTACTATAGCTGAAACTAACCTTTCCATTACCCTTACAAACTACATTAGTTGTCTATTGATTCATTCATTCACTTTCTATTGCTTTAGGTAGATGAAAGATACAATCCCATGTAAAGAATGAGTTGTATGTCTTCTGTTTATCTAGAACAACAACTAGATCACTAGATTAGTTAGATTTCTATATAGAGTGTTCCGTTATGATATCCCTTTACGCAAACATAGGAGAGAACTAACTAAAAGTACTAGAGTTATATACACAATCAAATAAGAAGTTCCCTTGCTTCATTAATGAGCAAGTTAAAGAGTCCATTGAAACTAACCTATCTATTGTGCTTACTAACTAGATGATTTATTCATCCACTTTCCATTGCTTTATGTAGATGAAAGATACAATGCAATGTAAAGAATCAGTTGTATGTAGAGAACAACTACTAGATCAACTACTAGATCACTAGAGTAGTAAGATTGCTATTTAGAGTGTTCCATTATTATATCCCTTTCCTCAAACATATGAGAGAACTAACTACAAGGACTAGAGTTATATACACAATACAATAAGAAGTTCCCTTGCTTCATTAATGAGCAAGTTAAAGAGTCCATTGAAACTAACCTATCTATTGTGCTTACTAACTAGATGATTCATTCATCCACTTTCCATTGCTTTATGTAGATGAAAGATACAATGCAATGTAAAGAATCAGTTGTATGTAGAGAACAACTACTAGATCACTAGATTAGTAAGATTGCTATTTAGAGTGTTCCATTATTATATCCCTTTCCTCAAACATATGAGAGAACTAACTACATGTACTATAGCTGAAACTAACCCTTCCATTACCCTTACAAACTAGATTAGTTATCTATTGATTCATTCATTCACTTTCTATTGCTTTAGGTAGATGAAAGATGCAATGTCATGTAAAGAATGAGTTTTATGTAGAGAACAACTACTAGATCACAAGATTAGTTAGATTGCTATTTAGAGTGTTCCATTATGATATCCGTTTCCTCAAACATAGGAGAGAACTAACTACATGTACTATAGCTGAAACTAACCTTTCCATTACCCTTACAAACTACATTAGTTGTCTATTGATTCATTCATTCACTTTCTATTGCTTTAGGTAGATGAAAGATACAATCCCATGTAAAGAATGAGTTGTATGTCTTCTGTTTATCTAGAACAACAACTAGATCACTAGATTAGTTAGATTTCTATATAGAGTGTTCCGTTATGATATCCCTTTACGCAAACATAGGAGAGAACTAACTAAAAGTACTAGAGTTATATACACAATCAAATAAGAAGTTCCCTTGCTTCATTAATGAGCAAGTTAAAGAGTCCATTGAAACTAACCTATCTATTGTGCTTACTAACTAGATGATTTATTCATCCACTTTCCATTGCTTTATGTAGATGAAAGATACAATGCAATGTAAAGAATCAATTGTATGTAGAGAACAACTACTAGATCAACTACTAGATCACTAGATTAGTAAGATTGCTATTTAGAGTGTTCCATTATGATATCCATTTCCTCAAACATATGAGAGAACTAACTACAAGTACTATAGCTGAAACTAACCTTTCCATTACCCTTACAAACTAGATTAGTTGTCTATTGATTCATTCGTTCACTTTCTATTGCTTTATGTAGATGAAAGATACAATCCCATGTAAAGAATGAGTTGTATGTCTTCCGTTAATCTAGAACAACAACTAGATCACTAGATTAGTTAAATTGCTATATAAAGTGTTCAGTTATGACATCCCTTTCCGCAAACATAGGAGAGAACTAACTTCAAGTACTAGAGTTATATATACAATCAAATAAGAAGTTCCCTTGCTTCCTTAATGAGCAAGTTAAAGAGTCCATTGAAACTAACCTATCTATTGTGCTTACTAACTAGATGATTCATTCATCCACTTTCTATTGCTTTATGTAGATGAAAGATACAAATGTAAAGAATGAGTTGTATGTAGAGAACAACTACTAGATCAACTACTAGATCACTAGATTAGTTAGATTGCTATTTAGAGTGTTCCATTATGATATCCCTTTCCTCAAACATAGGAGAGAACTAACTACATGTACTATAGCTGAAACTAACCTTTCCATTACCCTTAAAAAGTAGATTAGTTGTCTAATTATTCATTCGTTCACATTCTATTGCTTTAGGTAGATGAAATATACAATCCCATGTAAAGAATGAGTTGTATGTCTTCCCTTTATCTAGAACAATAACTAGATCACTAGATTAGTTACATTGCTATATAGAGCGTTCCGTTATGATATCCCTTTCCGAAAACATAGGAGAGAACTAACTACAAGGACTAGAGTTATATACACAATCAAATAAGAAGTTCCCTTGCTTCATTAATGAGCAAGTTAAAGAGTCCATTGAAACTAACCTATCTATTGTGCTTACTAACTAGATGATTCATTCATCCACTTTCCATTGCTTTATGTAGATGAAAGATACAATGCAATGTAAAGAATCAGTTGTATGTAGAGAACAACTACTAGATCAACTACTAGATCACTAGATTAGTAATATTGCTATTTAGAGTGTTCCATTATTATATCCGTTTCCTCAAACATAGGAGAGAACTAACTACATGTACTATAGCTGAAACTAACCTTTCCATTACCCTTACAAACTACATTAGTTGTCTATTGATTCATTCATTCACTTTCTATTGCTTTAGGTAGATGAAAGATACAATCCCATGTAAAGAATGAGTTGTATGTCTTCTGTTTATCTAGAACAACAACTAGATCAATAGATTAGTTAGATTGCTATATAGAGTGTTCCGTTATGATATCCCTTTACGCAAACATAGGAGAGAACTAACTAAAAGTACTAGAGTTATATACACAATCAAATAAGAAGTTCCCTTGCTTCCTTATTGAGCAAGTTAAAGAGTCCATTGAAACTAACCTATCTATTGTGCTTACTAACTAGATGATTCATTCATCCACTTTCTGTTGCTTTATGTAGATGAAAGATACAATGCCATGTAAAGAATGAGTTGTATGTAGAGAACAACTACTAGATCAACTACTAGATCACTAGATTAGTTAGATTGCTATTTAGAGTGTTCCATTATGATATCCCTTTCCTCAAACATAGGAGAGAACTAACTACATGTACTATAGCTGAAACTCACCTTTCCATTACCCTTAAAAAGTAGATTAGTTGTCTAATTATTCATTCGTTCACATTCTATTGCTTTAGGTAGATGAAATATACAATCCCATGTAAAGAATGAGTTGTATGTCTTCCCTTTATCTAGAACAATAACTAGATCACTAGATTAGTTACATTGCTATATAGAGCGTTCCGTTATGATATCCCTTTCCGAAAACATAGGAGAGAACTAACTACAAGGACTAGAGTTATATACACAATCAAATAAGAAGTTCCCTTGCTTCATTAATGAGCAAGTTAAAGAGTCCATTGAAACTAACCTATCTATTGTGCTTACTAACTAGATGATTCATTCATCCACTTTCCATTGCTTTATGTAGATGAAAGATACAATGCAATGTAAAGAATCAGTTGTATGTAGAGAACAACTACTAGATCAACTACTAGATCACTAGATTAGTAATATTGCTATTTAGAGTGTTCCATTATTATATCCGTTTCCTCAAACATAGGAGAGAACTAACTACATGTACTATAGCTGAAACTAACCTTTCCATTACCCTTACAAACTACATTAGTTGTCTATTGATTCATTCATTCACTTTCTATTGCTTTAGGTAGATGAAAGATACAATCCCATGTAAAGAATGAGTTGTATGTCTTCTGTTTATCTAGAACAACAACTAGATCACTAGATTAGTTAGATTGCTATATAGAGTGTTCCGTTATGATATCCCTTTACGCAAACATAGGAGAGAACTAACTAAAAGTACTAGAGTTATATACACAATCAAATAAGAAGTTCCCTTGCTTCCTTAATGAGCAAGTTAAAGAGTCCATTGAAACTAACCTATCTATTGTGCTTACTAACTAGATGATTCATTCATCCACTTTCTGTTGCTTTATGTAGATGAAAGATACAATGCCATGTAAAGAATGAGTTGTATGTAGAGAACAACTACTAGATCAACTACTAGATCACTAGATTAGTTAGATTGCTATTTAGAGTGTTCCATTATGATATCCCTTTCCTCAAACATAGGAGAGAACTAACTACATGTACTATAGCTGAAACTAACCTTTCCATTACCCTTACAAACTACATTAGTTGTCTATTGATTCATTCATTCACTTTCTATTGCTTTAGGTAGATGAAAGATACAATCCCATGTAAAGAATGAGTTGTATGTCTTCCCTTTATCTAGAACAATAACTAGATCACTAGATTAGTTACATTGCTATATAGAGCGTTCCGTTATGATATCCCTTTCCGAAAACATAGGAGAGAACAAACTACAAGGACTAGAGTTATATACACAATCAAATAAGAAGTTCCCTTGCTTCATTAATGAGCAAGTTAAAGAGTCCCTTGAAACTAACCTATCTATTGTGCTTACTAACTAGATGATTCATTCATCCACTTTCCATTGCTTTATGTAGATGAAAGATACAATGCAATGTAAAGAATCAGTTGTATGTAGAGAACAACTACTAGATCAACTACTAGATCACTAGATTAGTAAGATTGCTATTTAGAGTGTTCCATTATTATATCCCTTTCCTCAAACATATGAGAGAACTAACTACATGTACTATAGCTGAAACTAACCCTTCCATTACCCTTACAAACTAGATTAGTTATCTATTGATTCATTCATTCACTTTCTATTGCTTTAGGTAGATGAAAGATACAATGTCATGTAAAGAATGAGTTTTATGTAGAGAACAACTACTAGATCAACTACTAGATCACAAGATTAGTTAGATTGCTATTTAGAGTGTTCCATTATGATATCCGTTTCCTCAAACATAGGAGAGAACTAACTACATGTACTATAGCTGAAACTAACCTTTCCATTACCCTTACAAACTACATTAGTTGTCTATTGATTCATTCATTCACTTTCTATTGCTTTAGGTAGATGAAAGATACAATCCCATGTAAAGAATGAGTTGTATGTCTTCTGTTTATCTAGAACAACAACTAGATCACTAGATTAGTTAGATTTCTATATAGAGTGTTCCGTTATGATATCCCTTTACGCAAACATAGGAGAGAACTAACTAAAAGTACTAGAGTTATATACACAATCAAATAAGAAGTTCCCTTGCTTCATTAATGAGCAAGTTAAAGAGTCCATTGAAACTAACCTATCTATTGTGCTTACTAACTAGATGATTTATTCATCCACTTTCCATTGCTTTATGTAGATGAAAGATACAATGCAATGTAAAGAATCAGTTGTATGTAGAGAACAACTACTAGATCAACTACTAGATCACTAGAGTAGTAAGATTGCTATTTAGAGTGTTCCATTATTATATCCCTTTCCTCAAACATATGAGAGAACTAACTACAAGGACTAGAGTTATATACACAATCAAATAAGAAGTTCCCTTGCTTCATTAATGAGCACGTTAAAGAGTCCATTGAAACTAACCTATCTATTGTGCTTACTAACTAGATGATTCATTCATCCACTTTCCATTGCTTTATGTAGATGAAAGATACAATGCAATGTAAAGAATCAGTTGTATGTAGAGAACAACTACTAGATCAACTATTAGATCACTAGATTAGTAAGATTGCTATTTAGAGTGTTCCATTATTATATCCCTTTCCTCAAACATATGAGAGAACTAACTACATGTACTATAGCTGAAACTAACCCTTCCATTACCCTTACAAACTAGATTAGTTATCTATTGATTCATTCATTCACTTTCTATTGCTTTAGGTAGATGAAAGATGCAATGTCATGTAAAGAATGAGTTTTATGTAGAGAACAACTACTAGATCAACTACTAGATCACAAGATTAGTTAGATTGCTATTTAGAGTGTTCCATTATGATATCCGTTTCCTCAAACATAGGAGAGAACTAACTACATGTACTATAGCTGAAACTAACCTTTCCATTACCCTTACAAACTACATTAGTTGTCTATTGATTCATTCATTCACTTTCTATTGCTTTAGGTAGATGAAAGATACAATCCCATGTAAAGAATGACTTGTATGTCTTCTGTTTATCTAGAACAACAACTAGATCACTAGATTAGTTAGATTTCTATATAGAGTGTTCCGTTATGATATCCCTTTACGCAAACATAGGAGAGAACTAACTAAAAGTACTAGAGTTATATACACAATCAAATAAGAAGTTCCCTTGCTTCATTAATGAGCAAGTTAAAGAGTCCATTGAAACTAACCTATCTATTGTGCTGACTAACTAGATGATTTATTCATCCACTTTCCATTGCTTTATGTAGATGAAAGATACAATGCAATGTAAAGAATCAGTTGTATGTAGAGAACAACTACTAGATCAACTACTAGATCACTAGATTAGTAAGATTGCTATTTAGAGTGTTCCATTATTATATCCCTTTCCTCAAACATAGGAGAGAACTAACTAAAAGTACTAGAGTTATATACACAATCAAATAAGAAGTTCCCTTGCTTCCTTAATGAGCAAGTTAAAGAGTCTATTGAAACTAACCTATCTATTGTGCTTACTAACTAGATGATTCATTCATCCACTTTCTGTTGCTTTATGTAGATGAAAGCAACAATGCCATGTAAAAAATGAGTTGTATGTAGAGAACAACTACTAGATCAACTACTAGATCACTAGAATAGTTAGATTGCTATTTAGAGTGTTCCATTATGATATCCCTTTCCTCAAACATAGGAGAGAACTAACTACATGTACTATAGCTGAAACTAACCTTTCCATTACCCTTAAAAAGTAGATTAGTTGTCTAATTATTCATTCATTCACATTCTATTGCTTTAGGTAGATGAAATATACAATCCCATGTAAAGAATGAGTTGTATGTCTTCCCTTTATCTAGAACAATAACTAGATCACTAGATTAGTTACATTGCTATATAGAGCGTTCCGTTATGATATCCCTTTCCGAAAACATAGGAGAGAACTAACTACAAGGACTAGAGTTATATACACAATCAAATAAGAAGTTCCCTTGCTTCATTAATGAGCAAGTTAAAGAGTCCATTGAAACTAACCTATCTATTGTGCTTACTAACTAGATGATTCATTCATCCACTTTCCATTGCTTTATGTAGATGAAAGATACAATGCAATGTAAAGAATCAGTTGTATGTAGAGAACAAGTACTAGATCACTAGATTAGTAAGATTGCTATTTAGAGTGTTCCATTATTATATCCCTTTCCTCAAACATATGAGAGAACTAATTACATGTACTATAGCTGAAACTAACCCTTCCATTACCCTTACAAACTAGATTAGTTATCTATTGATTCATTCATTCACTTTCTATTGCTTTAGGTAGATGAAAGATACAATGTCATGTAAAGAATGAGTTTTATGTAGAGAACAACTACTAGATCAACTACTAGATCACAAGATTAGTTAGATTGCTATTTAGAGTGTTCCATTATGATATCCGTTTCCTCAAACATAGGAGAGAACTAACTACATGTACTATAGCTGAAACTAACCTTTCCATTACCCTTACAAACTACATTAGTTGTCTATTGATTCATTCATTCACTTTCTATAGCTTTAGGTAGATGAAAGATACAATCCCATGTAAAGAATGAGTTGTATGTCTTCTGTTTATCTAGAACAACAACTAGATCACTAGATTAGTTAGATTGCTATATAGAGTGTTCCGTTATGATATCCCTTTACGCAAACATAGGAGAGAACTAACTAAAAGTACTAGAGTTATATACACAATCAAATAAGAAGTTCCCTTGCTTCCTTAATGAGCAAGTTAAAGAGTCCATTGAAACTAACCTATCTATTGTGCTTACTAACTAGATGATTCATTCATCCACTTTCTGTTGCTTTATGTAGATGAAAGATACAATGCCATGTAAAGAATGAGTTGTATGTAGAGAACAACTACTAGATCAACTACTAGATCACTAGATTAGTTAGATTGCTAGTTAGAGTGTTCCATTATGATATCCCTTTCCTCAAACATAGGAGAGAACTAACTAGATGTACTAGCTGAAACTAACCTTTTCATTACCCTTACAAACTAGATTAGTTGTCTATTGATTCATTCATTCACTTTCTATTGCTTTAGGTAGATGAAAGATACAATCCCATGTAAAGAATGAGTTGTATGTCTTCTGTTTATCTAGAACAACAACTAGATCACTAGATTAGTTAGATTTCTATATAGAGTGTTCCGTTATGATATCCCTTTACGCAAACATAGGAGAGAACTAACTAAAAGTACTAGAGTTATATACACAATCAAATAAGAAGTTCCCTTGCTTCATTAATGAGCAAGTTAAAGAGTCCATTGAAACTAACCTATCTATTGTGCTGACTAACTAGATGATTTATTCATCCACTTTCCATTGCTTTATGTAGATGAAAGATACAATGCAATGTAAAGAATCAGTTGTATGTAGAGAACAACTACTAGATCAACTACTAGATCACTAGATTAGTAAGATTGCTATTTAGAGTGTTCCATTATTATATCCCTTTCCTCAAACATAGGAGAGAACTAACTAAAAGTACTAGAGTTATATACACAATCAAATAAGAAGTTCCCTTGCTTCCTTAATGAGCAAGTTAAAGAGTCTATTGAAACTAACCTATCTATTGTGCTTACTAACTAGATGATTCATTCATCCACTTTCTGTTGCTTTATGTAGATGAAAGCTACAATGCCATGTAAAAAATGAGTTGTATGTAGAGAACAACTACTAGATCAACTACTAGATCACTAGAATAGTTAGATTGCTATTTAGAGTGTTCCATTATGATATCCCTTTCCTCAAACATAGGAGAGAACTAACTACATGTACTATAGCTGAAACTAACCTTTCCATTACCCTTAAAAAGTAGATTAGTTGTCTAATTATTCATTCATTCACATTCTATTGCTTTAGGTAGATGAAATATACAATCCCATGTAAAGAATGAGTTGTATGTCTTCCCTTTATCTAGAACAATAACTAGATCACTAGATTAGTTACATTGCTATATAGAGCGTTCCGTTATGATATCCCTTTCCGAAAACATAGGAGAGAACTAACTACAAGGACTAGAGTTATATACACAATCAAATAAGAAGTTCCCTTGCTTCATTAATGAGCAAGTTAAAGAGTCCATTGAAACTAACCTATCTATTGTGCTTACTAACTAGATGATTCATTCATCCACTTTCCATTGCTTTATGTAGATGAAAGATACAATGCAATGTAAAGAATCAGTTGTATGTAGAGAACAAGTACTAGATCACTAGATTAGTAAGATTGCTATTTAGAGTGTTCCATTATTATATCCCTTTCCTCAAACATATGAGAGAACTAATTACATGTACTATAGCTGAAACTAACCCTTCCATTACCCTTACAAACTAGATTAGTTATCTATTGATTCATTCATTCACTTTCTATTGCTTTAGGTAGATGAAAGATACAATGTCATGTAAAGAATGAGTTTTATGTAGAGAACAACTACTAGATCAACTACTAGATCACAAGATTAGTTAGATTGCTATTTAGAGTGTTCCATTATGATATCCGTTTCCTCAAACATAGGAGAGAACTAACTACATGTACTATAGCTGAAACTAACCTTTCCATTACCCTTACAAACTACATTAGTTGTCTATTGATTCATTCATTCACTTTCTATAGCTTTAGGTAGATGAAAGATACAATCCCATGTAAAGAATGAGTTGTATGTCTTCTGTTTATCTAGAACAACAACTAGATCACTAGATTAGTTAGATTGCTATATAGAGTGTTCCGTTATGATATCCCTTTACGCAAACATAGGAGAGAACTAACTAAAAGTACTAGAGTTATATACACAATCAAATAAGAAGTTCCCTTGCTTCCTTAATGAGCAAGTTAAGAGTCCATTGAAACTAACCTATCTATTGTGCTTACTAACTAGATGATTCATTCATCCACTTTCTGTTGCTTTATGTAGATGAAAGATACAATGCCATGTAAAGAATGAGTTGTATGTAGAGAACAACTACTAGATCAACTACTAGATCACTAGATTAGTTAGATTGCTAGTTAGAGTGTTCCATTATGATATCCCTTTCCTCAAACATAGGAGAGAACTAACTAGATGTACTATAGCTGAAACTAACCTTTTCATTACCCTTACAAACTAGATTAGTTGTCTATTGATTCATTCATTCACTTTCTATTGCTTTAGGTAGATGAAAGATACAATCCCATGTAAAGAATGAGTTGTATGTCTTCTGTTTATCTAGAACAACAACTAGATCACTAGATTAGTTAGATTTCTATATAGAGTGTTCCGTTATGATATCCCTTTACGCAAACATAGGAGAGAACTAACTAAAAGTACTAGAGTTATATACACAATCAAATAAGAAGTTCCCTTGCTTCATTAATGAGCAAGTTAAAGAGTCCATTGAAACTAACCTATCTATTGTGCTGACTAACTAGATGATTTATTCATCCACTTTCCATTGCTTTATGTAGATGAAAGATACAATGCAATGTAAAGAATCAGTTGTATGTAGAGAACAACTACTAGATCAACTACTAGATCACTAGATTAGTAAGATTGCTATTTAGAGTGTTCCATTATTATATCCCTTTCCTCAAACATAGGAGAGAACTAACTAAAAGTACTAGAGTTATATACACAATCAAATAAGAAGTTCCCTTGCTTCCTTAATGAGCAAGTTAAAGAGTCTATTGAAACTAACCTATCTATTGTGCTTACTAACTAGATGATTCATTCATCCACTTTCTGTTGCTTTATGTAGATGAAAGCTACAATGCCATGTAAAGAATGAGTTGTATGTAGAGAACAACTACTAGATCAACTACTAGATCACTAGAATAGTTAGATTGCTATTTAGAGTGTTCCATTATGATATCCCTTTCCTCAAACATAGGAGAGAACTAACTACATGTACTATAGCTGAAACTAACCTTTCCATTACCCTTAAAAAGTAGATTAGTTGTCTAATTATTCATTCATTCACATTCTATTGCTTTAGGTAGATGAAAGATACAATCCCATGTAAAGAATGAGTTGTATGTCTTCTGTTTATCTAGAACAACAACTAGATTACTAGATTAGTTAGATTGCTATATAGAGTGTTCCGTTATGATATCCCTTTACGCAAACATAGGAGAGAACTAACTAAAAGTACTAGAGTTATATACACAATCAAATAAGAAGTTCCCTTGCTTCATTAATGAGCAAGTTAAAGAGTCCATTGAAACTAACCTATCTATTGTGCTTACTAACTAGATGATTCATTCATCCACTTTCCATTGCTTTATGTAGATGAAAGATACAATGCAATGTAAAGAATCAGTTGTATGTAGAGAACAACTACTAGATCAACTACTAGATCACTAGATTAGTAGGATTGCTATTTAGAGTGTTCCATTATTATATCCCTTTCCTCAAACATATGAGAGAACTAACTACATGTACTATAGCTGAAACTAACCCTTCCATTACCCTTACAAACTAGATTAGTTATCTATTGATTCATTCATTCACTTTCTATTGCTTTAGGTAGATGAAAGATACAATGTCATGTAAAGAATGAGTTTCATGTAGAGAACAACTACTAGATCAACTACTAGATCACAAGATTAGTTAGATTGCTATTTAGAGTGTTCCATTATGATATCCGTTTCCTCAAACATAGGAGAGAACTAACTACATGTACTATAGCTGAAACTAACCTTTCCATTACCCTTACAAACTACATTAGTTGTCTATTGATTCATTCATTCACTTTCTATTGCTTTAGGTAGATGAAAGATACAATCCCATGTAAAGAATGAGTTGTATGTCTTCTGTTTATCTAGAACAACAACTAGATCACTAGATTAGTTAGATTGCTATATAGAGTGTTCCGTTATGATATCCCTTTACGCAAGCATAGGAGAGAACTAACTAAAAGTACTAGAGTTATATACACAATCAAATAAGAAGTTCCCTTGCTTCCTTAATGAGCAAGTTAAAGAGTCCATTGAAACTAACCTATGTATTGTGCTTACTAACTAGATGATTCATTCATCCACTTTCTGTTGCTTTATGTAGATGAAAGATACAATGCCATGTAAAGAATGAGTTGTATGTAGAGAACAACTACTAGATCAACTACTAGATCACTAGATTAGTTAGATTGCTATTTAGAGTGTTCCATTATGATATCCCTTTCCTCAAACATAGGAGAGAACTAACTACATGTACTATAGCTGAAACTAACCTTTCCATTACCCTTAAAAAGTAGATTAGTTGTCTAATTATTCATTCGTTCACATTCTATTGCTTTAGGTAGATGAAATATACAATCCCATGTAAAGAATGAGTTGTATGTCTTCCCTTTATCTAGAACAATAACTAGATCACTAGATTAGTTACATTGCTATATAGAGCGTTCCGTTATGATATCCCTTTACGAAAACATAGGAGAGAACTAACTACAAGGACTAGAGTTATATACACAATCAAATAAGAAGTTCCCTTGCTTCATTAATGAGCAAGTTAAAGAGTCCATTGAAACTAACCTATCTATTGTGCTTACTAACTAGATGATTCATTCATCCACTTTCCATTGCTTTATGTAGATGAAAGATACAATGCAATGTAAAGAATCAGTTGTATGTAGAGAACAACTACTAGATCAACTACTAGATCACTAGATTAGTAAGATTGCTATTTAGAGTGTTCCATTATTATATCCCTTTCCTCAAACATATGAGAGAACTAACTACATGTACTATAGCTGAAACTAACCCTTCCATTACCCTTACAAACTAGATTAGTTATCTATTGATTCATTTATTCACTTTCTATTGCTTTAGGTAGATGAAAGATACAATGTCATGTAAAGAATGAGTTTTATGTAGAGAACAACTACTAGATCAACTACTAGATCACAAGATTAGTTAGATTGCTATTTAGAGTGTTCCATTATGATATCCGTTTCCTCAAACATAGGAGAGAACTAACTACATGTACTATAGCTGAAACTAACCTTTCCATTACCCTTACAAACTACATTAGTTGTCTATTGATTCATTCATTCACTTTCTATTGCTTTAGGTAGATGAAAGATACAATCCCATGTAAAGAATGAGTTGTATGTCTTCTGTTTATCTAGAACAACAACTAGATCACTAGATTAGTTAGATTTCTATATAGAGTGTTCCGTTATGATATCCCTTTACGCAAACATAGGAGAGAACTAACTAAAAGTACTAGAGTTATATACACAATCAAATAAGAAGTTCCCTTGCTTCCTTAATGAGCAAGTTAAAGAGTCCATTGAAACTAACCTATCTATTGTGCTTACTAACTAGATGATTCATTCATCCACTTTCTGTTGCTTTATGTAGATGAAAGATACAATGCCATGTAAAGAATGAGTTGTATGTAGAGAACAACTACTAGATCACTAGATTAGTTAGATTGCTAGTTAGAGTGTTCCATTATTATATCCCTTTCCTCAAACATAGGAGAGAACTAACTACATGTACTATAGCTGAAACTAACCTTTCCATTACCCTTACAAACTAGATTAGTTGTCTATTGATTCATTCATTCGCTTTCTATTGCTTTAGGTAGATGAAAGATACAATCCAATGTAGAGAATGAGTTGTATGTCTTCTGTTTATCTAGAACAACAACTAGATCACTAGATTAGTTAGGTTGCTATATAGAGTGTTCCGTTATGATATCCCTTTCCGCAAACATAGGAGAGAACTAACTAAACGTACTAGAGTTATATACACAACCAAATAAGAAGTTCCCTTGCTTCCTTAATGAGCAAGTTAAAGAGTCCATTGAAACTAACCTATCTATTGTGCTTACTAACTAGATGATTCATTCATCCACTTTCTGTTGCTTTATGTAGATGAAAGATACAATGCCATGTAAAGAATGAGTTGTATGTAGAGAACAACTACTAGATCAACTACTAGATCACTAGATTAGTTAGATTGCTAGTTAGAGTGTTCCATTATGATATCCCTTTCCTCAAAACATAGGAGAGAACTAACTACATGTACTATAGCTGAAACTAACCTTTCCATTACCCTTACAAACTAGATTAGTTGTCTATTGATTCATTCATTCACTTTCTATTGCTTTAGGTAGATGAAAGATACAATGCCATGTAAAGAATGAGTTTTATGTAGAGAACAACTACTAGATCAACTACTAGATCACTAGATTAGTAAGATTGCTATTTAGAGTGTTCCATTATGATATCCATTTCCTCAAACATATGAGAGAACTAACTACAAGTACTATAGCTGAAACTAACCTTTCCATTACCCTTACAAACTAGATTAGTTGTCTATTGATTCATTCGTTCACTTTCTATTGCTTTAGGTAGATGAAAGATACAATCCCATGTAAATAATGAGTTGTATGTCTTCCGTTTATCTAGAACAACAACTAGATCACTAGATTAGTTAAATTTCTATATAAAGTGTTCAGTTATGATATCCCTTTCCGCAAACATAGGAGAGAACTAACTTCAAGTACTAGAGTTATATACACAATCAACTAAGAAGTTCCCTTGCTTCCTTAATGAGCAAGTTAAAGAGTCCATTGAAACTAACCAATCTATTGTGCTTACTAACTAGATGATTCATTCATCCACTTTCTATTGCTTTATGTAGATGAAAGATACAAATGTACAGAATGAGTTGTATGTAGAGAACAACTACTAGATCAACTACTAGATCACTAGATTAGTTAGATTGCTATTTAGAGTGTTCGATTATGATATCCCTTTCCTCAAACATAGGAGAGAACTAACTACATGTACTATAGCTGAAACTAACCTTTCCATTATCCTTAAAAAGCAGATTAGTTGTCTAATTATTCATTCGTTCACATTCTATTGCTTTACGTAGATGAAATATACAATCCCATGTAAAGAATGAGTTGTATGTCTTCCCTTTATCTAGAACAATAACTAGATCACTAGATTAGTTACATTGCTATATAGAGCGTTCCGTTATGATATCCCTTTCCGAAAACATAGGAGAGAACTAACTACAAGGACTAGAGTTATATACACAATCAAATAAGAAGTTCGCTTGCTTCCTTACTGAGCAAGTTAAAGAGTCCATTGAAACTAACCTATCTATTGTGCTTACTAACTAGATGATTCATTCATCCACTTTCTGTTGCTTTATGTAGATGAAAGATACAAATGTACAGAATGAGTTGTATGTAGAGAACAACTACTAGATCAACTACTAGATCACTAGATTAGTTAGATTGCTAGTTAGAGTGTTCCATTATGATATCCCTTTCCTCAAAACATAGGAGAGAACTAACTACATGTACTATAGCTGAAACTAACCTTTCCATTACCCTTACAAACTAGATTAGTTGTCTATTGATTCATTCATTCACTTTCTATTGCTTTAGGTAGATGAAAGATACAATGCCATGTAAAGAATGAGTTTTATGTAGAGAACAACTACTAGATCAACTACTAGATCACTAGATTAGTAAGATTGCTATTTAGAGTGTTCCATTATGATATCCATTTCCTCAAACATATGAGAGAACTAACTACAAGTACTATAGCTGAAACTAACCTTTCCATTACCCTTACAAACTAGATTAGTTGTCTATTGATTCATTCGTTCACTTTCTATTGCTTTAGGTAGATGAAAGATACAATCCCATGTAAATAATGAGTTGTATGTCTTCCGTTTATCTAGAACAACAACTAGATCACTAGATTAGTTAAATTTCTATATAAAGTGTTCAGTTATGATATCCCTTTCCGCAAACATAGGAGAGAACTAACTTCAAGTACTAGAGTTATATACACAATCAACTAAGAAGTTCCCTTGCTTCCTTAATGAGCAAGTTAAAGAGTCCATTGAAACTAACCAATCTATTGTGCTTACTAACTAGATGATTCATTCATCCACTTTCTATTGCTTTATGTAGATGAAAGATACAAATGTACAGAATGAGTTGTATGTAGAGAACAACTACTAGATCAACTACTAGATCACTAGATTAGTTAGATTGCTATTTAGAGTGTTCGATTATGATATCCCTTTCCTCAAACATAGGAGAGAACTAACTACATGTACTATAGCTGAAACTAACCTTTCCATTATCCTTAAAAAGCAGATTAGTTGTCTAATTATTCATTCGTTCACATTCTATTGCTTTACGTAGATGAAATATACAATCCCATGTAAAGAATGAGTTGTATGTCTTCCCTTTATCTAGAACAATAACTAGATCACTAGATTAGTTACATTGCTATATAGAGCGTTCCGTTATGATATCCCTTTCCGAAAACATAGGAGAGAACTAACTACAAGGACTAGAGTTATATACACAATCAAATAAGAAGTTCGCTTGCTTCCTTACTGAGCAAGTTAAAGAGTCCATTGAAACTAACCTATCTATTGTGCTTACTAACTAGATGATTCATTCATCCACTTTCTGTTGCTTTATGTAGATGAAAGATACAAATGTACAGAATGAGTTGTATGTAGAGAACAACTACTAGATCAACTACAAGATCACTAGATTAGTTAGATTGCTATTTAGAGTGTTCCATTATGATATCCCTTTCCTCAAACATAGGAGAGAACTAACTACATGTACTATAGCTGAAACTAACCTTTCCATTACCCTTACAAACTACATTAGTTGTCTATTGATTCATTCATTCACTTTCTATTGCTTTAGGTAGATGAAAGATACAATCCCATGTAAAGAATGAGTTGTATGTCTTATGTTTATCTAGAACAACAACTAGATCACTAGATTAGTTAGATTGCTATATAGAGTGTTCCATTATGATATCCCTTTACGCAAACATAGGAGAGAACTAACTAAAAGTACTAGAGTTATATACACAATGAAATAAGAAGTTCCCTTGCTTCCTTAATGAGCAAGTTAAAGAGTCCATTGAAACTAACCTATCTATTGTGCTTACTAACTAGATGATTCATTCATCCACTTTCTGTTGCTTTATGTAGATGAAAGATACAATGCCATGTAAAGAATGAGTTGTATGTAGAGAACAACTACTAGATCAACTACTAGATCACTAGATTAGTTAGATTGCTAGTTAGAGTGTTCCATTATGATATCCCTTTCCTCAAACATAGGAGAGAACTAACTACATGTACTATAGCTGAAACTAACCTTTCCATTACCCTTACAAACTAGATTAGTTGTCTATTGATTCATTCATTCACTTTCTATTGCTTTAGGTAGATGAAAGATACAATCCCATGTAAAGAATGAGTTGTATGTCTTCTGTTTATCTAGAACAACAACTAGATCACTAGATTAGTTAGATTGCTATATAGAGTGTTCCGTTATGATATCCCTTTACGCAAACATAGGAGAGAACTAACTAAAAGTACTAGAGTTATATACACAATCAAATAAGAAGTTCGCTTGCTTCCTTAATGAGCAAGTTAAAGAGTCCATTGAAACTAACCTATCTATTGTGCTTACTAACTAGATGATTCATTCATCCACTTTCTGTTGCTTTATGTAGATGAAAGATACAATGCCATGTAAAGAATGAGTTGTATGTAGAGAACAACTACTAGATCAACTACTAGATCACTAGATTAGTAAGATTGCTACTTAGAGTGTTCCATTATGATATCCATTTCCTCAAACATATGAGAGAACTAACTACATGTACTATAGCTGAAACTAACCTTTCCATTACCCTTACAAACTAGATTAGTTATCTATTGATTCATTCATTCACTTTCTATTGCTTTAGGTAGATGAAAGATACAATGCCATGTAAGGAATGAGTTTTATGTAGAGAACAACTACTAGATCAACTACTAGATCACTAGATTAGTAAGATTGCTATTTAGAGTGTTCCATTATGATATCCATTTCCTCAAACATATAAGAGAACTAACTACAAGTACTATAGCTGAAACTAACCTTTCCATTACCCTTACAAACTAGATTAGTTGTCTATTGATTCATTCGTTCACTTTCTATTGCTTTAGGTAGATGAAAGATACAATCCCATGTAAAGAATGAGTTGTATGTCTTCCGTTTATCTAGAACAACAACTAGATCACTAGATTAGTTAAATTGCTATATAAAGTGTTCAGTTATGATATCCCTTTCCGCAAACATAGGAGAGAACTAACTTCAAGTACTAGAGTTATATACACAATCAACTAAGAAGTTCCCTTGCTTCCTTAATGAGCAAGTTAAAGTGTCCATTGAAACTAACCTATCTATTGTGCTTACTAACTTGATGATTCATTCATCCACTTTCCATTGCTTTATGTAGATGAAAGATACAAATGTACAGAATGAGTTGTATGTAGAGAACAACTACTAGATCAACTACTAGATCACTAGATTAGTTAGATTGCTATTTAGAGTGTTCCATTATGATATCCCTTTCCTCAAACATAGGAGAGAACTAACTACATGTACTATAGTTGAAACTAACCTTTCCATTACCCTTAAAAAGTAGATTAGTTGTCTAGTTATTCATTCGTTCACATTCTATTGCTTTACGTAGATGAAATATACAATCCCATGTAAAGAATGAGTTGTATGTCTTCCCTTTATCTAGAACAATAACTAGATCACTAGATTAGTTACATTGCTATATAGAGCGTTCCGTTATGATATCCCTTTCCGAAAACATAGGAGAGAACTAACTACAAGGACTAGAGTTATATACACAATCAAATAAGAAGTTCCCTTGCTTCCTTAATGAGCAAGTTAAAGTGTCCATTGAAACTAACCTATCTATTGTGCTTACTAACTAGATGATTCATTCATCCACTTTCTGTTGCTTTATGTAGATGAAAGATACAAATGTACAGAATGAGTTGTATGTAGAGAACAACTACTAGATCAACTACTAGATCACTAGATTAGTTAGATTGCTATTTAGAGTGTTCCATTATGATATCCCTTTCCTCAAACATAGGAGAGAACTAACTACATGTACTATAGCTGAAACTAACCTTTCCATTACCCTTACAAACTACATTAGTTGTCTATTGATTCATTCATTCACTTTCTATTGCTTTAGGTAGATGAAAGATACAATCCCATGTAGAGAATGAGTTGTATGTCTTCTGTTTATCTAGAACAACAACTAGATCACTAGATTAGTTAGATTGCTATATAGATTGTTCCGTTATGATATCCCTTTACGCAAACATAGGAGAGAACTAACTAAAAGTACTAGAGTTATATACACAATCAAATAAGAAGTTCCCTTGCTTCCTTAATGAGCAAGTTAAAGAGTCCATTGAAACTAACCTATCTATTGTGCTTACTAACTAGATGATTCATTCATCCACTTTCTGTTGCTTTATGTAGATGAAAGATACAATGCCATGTAAAGAATGAGTTGTATGTAGAGAACAACTACTAGATCAACTACTAGATCACTTGATTAGTTAGATTGCTAGTTAGAGTGTTCCATTATGATATCCCTTTCCTCAAACATAGGAGAGAACTAACTACATGTACTATAGCTGAAACTAACCTTTCCATTACCCTTACAAACTAGATTAGTTGTCTATTGATTCATTCATTCACTTTCTATTGCTTTAGGTAGATGAAAGATACAATGCCATGTAAAGAATGAGTTTTATGTAGAGAACAACTACTAGATCAACTACTAGATCACTAGATTAGTAAGATTGCTATTTAGAGTGTTCCATTATGATATCCATTTCCTCAAACATATGAGAGAACTAACTACAAGTACTATAGCTGAAACTAACCTTTCCATTACCCTTACAAACTAGATTAGTTGTCTATTGATTCATTCGTTCACTTTCTATTGCTTTAGGTAGATGAAAGATACAATCCCATGTAAAGAATGAGTTGTATGTCTTCCGTTTATCTAGAACAACAACTAGATCACTAGATTAGTTAAATTTCTATATAAAGTGTTCAGTTATGATATCCCTTTCCGCAAACATAGGAGAGAACTAACTTCAAGTACTAGAGTTATATACACAATCAACTAAGAAGTTCCCTTGCTTCCTTAATGAGCAAGTTAAAGAGTCCATTGAAACTACCCTATCTATTGTGCTTACTAACTAGATGATTCATTCATCCACATTCTGTTGCTTTATGTAGATGAAAGATACAAATGTACATAATGAGTTGTATGTAGAGAACAACTACTAGATCAACTACTAGATCACTAGATTAGTTAGATTGCTAGTTAGAGTGTTCCATTATGATATCCCTTTCCTCAAAACATAGGAGAGAACTAACTACATGTACTATAGCTGAAACTAACCTTTCCATTACCCTTACAAACTAGATTAGTTGTCTATTGATTCATTCATTCACTTTCTATTGCTTTAGGTAGATGAAAGATACAATGCCATGTAAAGAATGAGTTTTATGTAGAGAACAACTACTAGATCAACTACTAGATCACTAGATTAGTAAGATTGCTATTTAGAGTGTTCCATTATGATATCCATTTCCTCAAACATATGAGAGAACTAACTACAAGTACTATAGCTGAAACTAACCTTTCCATTACCCTTACAAACTAGATTAGTTGTCTATTGATTCATTCGTTCACTTTCTATTGCTTTAGGTAGATGAAAGATACAATCCCATGTAAATAATGAGTTGTATGTCTTCCGTTTATCTAGAACAACAACTAGATCACTAGATTAGTTAAATTTCTATATAAAGTGTTCAGTTATGATATCCCTTTCCGCAAACATAGGAAAGAACTAACTTCAAGTACTAGAGTTATATACACAATCAACTAAGAAGTTCCCTTGCTTCCTTAATGAGCAAGTTAAAGAGTCCATTGAAACTAACCTATCTATTGTGCTTACTAACTAGATGATTCATTCATCCACTTTCTATTGCTTTATGTAGATGAAAGATACAAATGTACAGAATGAGTTGTATGTAGAGAACAACTACTAGATCAACTACTAGATCACTAGATTAGTTAGATTACTATTTAGAGTGTTCGATTATGATATCCCTTTCCTCAAACATAGGAGAGAACTAACTACATGTACTATAGCTGAAACTAACCTTTCCATTAACCTTAAAAAGCAGATTAGTTGTCTAATTATTCATTCGTTCACATTCTATTGCTTTACGTAGATGAAATATACAATCCCATGTAAAGAATGAGTTGTATGTCTTCCCTTTATCTAGAACAATAACTAGATCACTAGATTAGTTACATTGCTATATAGAGCGTTCCGTTATGATATCCCTTTCCGAAAACATAGGAGAGAACTAACTATAAGGACTAGAGTTATATACACAATCAAATAAGAAGTTCGCTTGCTTCCTTACTGAGCAAGTTAAAGAGTCCATTGAAACTAACCTATCTATTGTGCTTACTAACTAGATGATTCATTCATCCACTTTCTGTTGCTTTATGTAGATGAAAGATACAAATGTACAGAATGAGTTGTATGTAGAGAACAACTACTAGATCAACTACAAGATCACTAGATTAGTTAGATTGCTATTTAGAGTGTTCCATTATGATATCCCTTTCCTCAAACATAGGAGAGAACTAACTACATGTACTATAGCTGAAACTAACCTTTCCATTACCCTTACAAACTACATTAGTTGTCTATTGATTCATTCATTCACTTTCTATTGCTTTAGGTAGATGAAAGATACAATCCCATGTAAAGAATGAGTTGTATGTCTTCTGTTTATCTAGAACAACAACTAGATCACTAGATTAGTTAGATTGCTATATAGAGTGTTCCATTATGATATCCCTTTACGCAAACATAGGAGAGAACTAACTAAAAGTACTAGAGTTATATACACAATCAAATAAGAAGTTCCCTTGCTTCCTTAATGAGCAAGTTAAAGAGTCCATTGAAACTAACCTATCTATTGTGCTTACTAACTAGATGATTCATTCATCCACTTTCTGTTGCTTTATGTAGATGAAAGATACAATGCCATGTAAAGAATGAGTTGTATACCAATGAGGTCTAGCTCAATTGGTTAGACTGAGGTGTCATGACACTAGAGGTCATAGGTTCAATTCTCGCCAAGTGCGGGATTATTTATAGTTTATTACTAGCTTTGTAATGCTACTTGTGAAATTGTAATGGTTCGATTATTAAAAAAAGAATGAGTTGTATGTAGAGAACAACTACTAGATCACTAGATTAGTTAGATTGCTAGTTAGAGTGTTCCATTATGATATCCCTTTCCTCAAACATAGGAGAGAACTAACTACATGTACTATAGCTGAAACTAACCTTTCAATTACCCTTACAAACTAGATTAGTTGTCTATTGATTCATTCATTCACTTTCTATTGCTTTAGGTAGATGAAAGATACAATCCCATGTAAAGAATGAGTTGTATGTCTTCTGTTTATCTAGAACAACAACTAGATCACTAGATTAGTTAGATTGCTATATAGAGTGTTCCGTTATGATATCCCTTTACGCAAACATAGGAGAGAACTAACTAAAAGTACTAGAGTTATATACACAATCAAATAAGAAGTTCGCTTGCTTCCTTAATGAGCAAGTTAAAGAGTCCATTGAAACTAACCTATCTATTGTGCTTACTAACTAGATGATTCATTCATCCACATTCTGTTGCTTTATGTAGATGAAAGATACAATGCCATGTAAAGAATGAGTTGTATGTAGAGAACAACTACTAGATCAACTACTAGATCACTAGATTAGTAAGATTGCTACTTAGAGTGTTCCATTATGATATCCATTTCCTCAAACATATGAGAGAACTAACTACATGTACTATAGCTGAAACTAACCTTTCCATTACCCTTACAAACTAGATTAGTTATCTATTGATTCATTCATTCACTTTCTATTGCTTTAGGTAGATGAAAGATACAATGCCATGTAAAGAATGAGTTTTATGTAGAGAACAACTACTAGATCAACTACTAGATCACTAGATTAGTAAGATTGCTATTTAGAGTGTTCCATTATGATATCCATTTCCTCAAACATATAAGAGAACTAACTACAAGTACTATAGCTGAAACTAACCTTTCCATTACCCTTACAAACTAGATTAGTTGTCTATTGATTCATTCGTTCACTTTCTATTGCTTTAGGTAGATGAAAGATACAATCCCATGTAAAGAATGAGTTGTATGTCTTCCGTTATCTAGAACAACAACTAGATCACTAGATTAGTTAAATTGCTATATAAAGTGTTCAGTTATGATATCCCTTTCCGCAAACATAGGAGAGAACTAACTTCAAGTACTAGAGTTATATACACAATCAACTAAGAAGTTCCCTTGCTTCCTTAATGAGCAAGTTAAAGTGTCCATTGAAACTAACCTATCTATTGTGCTTACTAACTAGATGATTCATTCATCCACTTTCCATTGCTTTATGTAGATGAAAGATACAAATGTACAGAATGAGTTGTATGTAGAGAACAACTACTAGATCAACTACTAGATCACTAGATTAGTTAGATTGCTATTTAGAGTGTTCCATTATGATATCCCTTTCCTCAAACATAGGAGAGAACTAACTACATGTACTATAGTTGAAACTAACCTTTCCATTACCCTTAAAAAGTAGATTAGTTGTCTAATTATTCATTCGTTCACATTCTATTGCTTTACGTAGATGAAATATACAATCCCATGTAAAGAATGAGTTGTATGTCTTCCCTTTATCTAGAACAATAACTAGATCACTAGATTAGTTACATTGCTATATAGAGCGTTCCGTTATGATATCCCTTTCCGAAAACATAGGAGAGAACTAACTACAAGGACTAGAGTTATATACACAATCAAATAAGAAGTTCGCTTGCTTCCTTACTGAGCAAGTTAAAGAGTCCATTGAAACTAACCTATCTATTGTGCTTACTAACTAGATGATTCATTCATCCACTTTCTGTTGCTTTATGTAGATGAAAGATACAAATGTACAGAATGAGTTGTATGTAGAGAACAACTACTAGATCAACTACTAGATCACTAGATTAGTTAGATTGCTATTTAGAGTGTTCCATTATGATATCCCTTTCCTCAAACATAGGAGAGAACTAACTACATGTACTATAGCTGAAACTAACCTTTCCATTACCCTTAAAAAGTAGATTAGTTGTCTAATTATTCATTCCTTCACATTCTATTGCTTTAGGTAGATGAAATATACAATCCCATGTAAAGAATGAGTTGTATGTCTTCCCTTTATCTAGAACAATAACTAGATCACTAGATTAGTTACATTGCTATATAGAGCGTTCCGTTATGATATCCCTTTCCGAAAACATAGGAGAGCACTAACTACAAGGACTAGAGTTATATACACAATCAAATAAGAAGTTCGCTTGCTTCCTTACTGAGCAAGTTAAAGAGTCCATTGAAACTAACCTATCTATTGTGCTTACTAACTAGATGATTCATTCATCCACTTTCTGTTGCTTTATGTAGATGAAAGATACAATGCCATGTAAAGAATGAGTTGTATGTAGAGAACAACTACTAGATCACTAGATTAGTAAGATTGCTACTTAGAGTGTTCCATTATGATATCCATTTCCTCAAACATATGAGAGAACTAACTACATGTACTATAGCTGAAACTAACCTTTCCATTACCCTTAGAAACTAGATTAGTTATCTATTGATTCATTCATTCACTTTCTATTGCTTTAGGTAGATGAAAGATACAATGCCATGTAAAGAATGAGTTTTATGTAGAGAACAACTACTAGATCAACTACTAGATCACTAGATTAGTAAGATTGCTATTTAGAGTGTTCCATTATGATATCCATTTCCTCAACATATGAGAGAACTAACTACAAGTACTATAGCTGAAACTAACCTTTCTATTACCCTTACAAACTAGATTAGTTGTCTATTGATTCATTCGTTCACTTTCTATTGCTTTAGGTAGATGAAAGATACAATCCCATGTAAAGAATGAGTTGTATGTCTTCCGTTTATCTAGAACAACAACTAGATCACTAGATTAGTTAAATTGCTATATAAAGTGTTCAGTTATGATATCCCTTTCCGCAAACATAGGAGAGAACTAACTTCAAGTACTAGAGTTATATACACAATCAAATAAGAAGTTCCCTTGCTTCCTTAATGAGCAAGTTAAAGAGTCCATTGAAACTAACCTATCTATTGTGCTTAATAACTAGATGATTCATTCATCCACTTTCTATTGCTTTATGTAGATGAAAGATACAAATGTAAAGAATGAGTTGTATGTAGAGAACAACTACTAGATCAACTACTAGATCACTAGATTAGTTAGATTGCTATTTAGAGTGTTCCATTATGATATCCTTTCCTCAAACATAGGAGAGAACTAACTACATGTACTATAGCTGAAACTAACCTTTCCATTACCCTTAAAAAGTAGATTAGTTGTCTAATTATTCATTCGTTCACATTCTATTGCTTTACGTAGATGAAATATACAATCCCATGTAAAGAATGAGTTGTATGTCTTCCCTTTATCTAGAACAATAACTAGATCACTAGATTAGTTACATTGCTATATAGAGCGTTCCGTTATGATATCCCTTTCCGAAAACATAGGAGAGAACTAACTACAAGGACTAGAGTTATATACACAATCAAATAAGAAGTTCGCTTGCTTCCTTACTGAGCAAGTTAAAGATTCCATTGAAACTAACCTATCTATTGTGCTTACTAACTAGATGATTCATTCATCCACTTTCTATTGCTTTATGTAGATGAAAGATACAAATGTACAGAATGAGTTGTATGTAGAGAACAACTACTAGATCAACTACTAGATCACTAGATTAGTTAGATTGCTATTTAGGGTGTTCCATTATGATATCCCTTTCCTCAAACATAGGAGAGAACTAACTACATGTACTATAGCTGAAACTAACCTTTCCATTACCCTTAAAAAGTAGATTAGTTGTCTAATTATTCATTCGTTCACATTCTATTGCTTTACGTAGATGAAATATACAATCCCATGTAAAGAATGAGTTGTATGTCTTCCCTTTATCTAGAACAATAACTAGATCACTAGATTAGTAACATTGCTATATAGAGCGTTCCATTATGATATCCCTTTCCGAAAACATAGGAGAGAACTAACTACAAGGACTAGAGTTATATACACAATCAAATAAGAAGTTCGCTTGCTTCCTTACTGAGCAAGTTAAAGTGTCCATTGAAACTAACCTATCTATTATGCTTACTAACTAGATGATTCATTCATCCACTTTCTGTTGCTTTATGTAGATGAAAGATACAATGCCATGTAAAGAATGAGTTGTATATAGAGAACAACTACTAGATCAACTACTAGATCACTAGATTAGTAAGATTGCTACTTAGAGTGTTCCATTATGATATCCATTTCCTCAAACATATGAGAGAACTAACTACATGTACTATAGCTGAAACTAACCTTTCCATTACCCTTACAAACTAGATTAGTTATCTATTGATTCATTCATTCACTTTCTATTGCTTTAGGTAGATGAAAGATACAATCCCATGTAAAGAATGAGTTGTATGTCTTCTGTTTATCTAGAACAACAACTAGATCACCAGATTAGTTAGATTGCTATATAGAGTGTTCCGTTATGATATCCCTTTACGCAAACATAGGAGAGAACTAACTAAAAGTACTAGAGTTATATACACAATCAAATAACAAGTTCGCTTGCTTCCTTAATGAGCAAGTTAAAGAGTCCATTGAAACTAACCTATCTATTGTGCTTACTAACTAGATGATTCATTCATCCACTTTCTGTTGCTTTATGTAGATGAAAGATACAATGCCATGTAAAGAATGAGTTGTATGTAGAGAACAACTACTAGATCAACTACTAGATCACTAGATTAGTAAGATTGCTACTTAGAGTGTTCCATTATGATATCCATTTCCTCAAACATATGAGAGAACTAACTACATGTACTATAGCTGAAACTAACCTTTCCATTACCCTTACAAACTAGATTAGTTATCTATTGATTCATTCATTCACTTTCTATTGCTTTAGGTAGATGAAAGATACAATGCCATGTAAAGAATGAGTTGTATGTAGAGAACAACTACTAGATCAACTACTAGATCACTAGATTAGTTAGATTGCTATTTAGAGTGTTCCATTAAGATATCCCTTTCCTCAAACATAGGAGAGAACTAACTACATGTACTATAGCTGAAACTAACCTTTCCATTACCCTTACAAACTACATTAGTTGTCTATTGATTCATTCATTCACTTTCTATTGCTTTAGGTAGATGAAAGATACAATCCCATGTAAAGAATGAGTTGTATGTCTTCTGTTTATCTAGAACAACAACTAGATCACTAGATTAGTTAGATTGCTATATAGAGTGTTCCGTTATGATATCCCTTTACGCAAACATAGGAGAGGACTAACTTCAAGTACTAGAGTTATATACACAATCAAATAAGAAGTTCCCTTGCTTCCTTAATGAGCAAGTTAAAGAGTCCATTGAAACTAACCTATCTATTGTGCTTAATAACTAGATGATTCATTCATCCACTTTCTATTGCTTTATGTAGATGAAAGATACAAATGTAAAGAATGAGTTGTATGTAGAGAACAACTACTAGATCAACTACTAGATCACTAGATTAGTTAGATTGCTATTTAGAGTGTTCCATTATGATATCCCTTTCCTCAAACATAGGAGAGAACTAACTACATGTACTATAGCTGAAACTAACCTTTCCATTACCCTTAAAAAGTAGATTAGTTGTCTAATTATTCATTCGTTCATATTCTATTGCTTTAGGTAGATGAAATATACAATCCCATGTAAAGAATGAGTTGTATGTCTTCCCTTTATCTAGAACAATAACTAGATCACTAGATTAGTTACATTGCTATATAGAGCGTTCCGTTATGATATCCCTTTCCGAAAACATAGGAGAGAACTAACTACAAGGACTAGAGTTATATACACAATCAAATAAGAAGTTCCCTTGCTTCATTAATGAGCAAGTTAAAGAGTCCATTGAAACTAACCTATCTATTGTGCTTACTAACTAGATGATTCATTCATCCACTTTCCATTGCTTTATGTAGATGAAAGATACAATGCAATGTAAAGAATAAGTTGTATGTAGAGAACAACTACTAGATCAACTACTAGATCACTAGATTAGTAAGATTGCTATTTAGAGTGTTCCATTATGATATCTCTTTCCTATAACATATGAGAGAACTAACTACATGTACTATAGCTAAAACTAACCCTTCCATTACCCTTACAAACTAGATTAGTTATCTATTGATTCATTCATTCACTTTCTATTGCTTTAGGTAGATGAAAGATACAATCCCATGTAAAGAATGAGTTGTATGTCTTCTGTTTATCTAGAACAACAACTAGATCACTAGATTAGTTAGATTGCTATATAGAGTGTTCCGTTATGATATCCCTTTACGCAAACACAGGAGAGAACTAACTAAAAGTACTAGAGTTATATACACAATCTAATAAGAAGTTCCCTTGCTTCCTTAATGAGCAAGTTAAAGAGTCCATTGAAACTAACCTATCTATTGTGCTTACTAACTAGATGATTCATTCATCCACTTTCTGTTGCTTTATGTAGATGAAAGATACAATGCCATGTAAAGAATGAGTTGTATATAGAGAACAACTAGTAGATCAACTACTAGATCACTAGATTAGTTAGATTGCTAGTTAGAGTGTTCCATTATGATATCCCTTTCCTCAAACATAGGAGAGAACTAACTACATGTACTATAGCTGAAACTAACCTTTCCATTACCCTTACAAACTAGATTAGTTGTCTATTGATTCATTCATTCACTTTCTATTGCTTTAGGTTGATGAAAGATACAATCCCATGTAAAGAATGAGTTGTATGTCTTCCCTTTATCTAGAACAACAACTAGATCACTAGATTAGTTAGATGGCTATATAGAGCGTTCCGTTATGATATCCCTTTCCGAAAACATAGGTGAGAACTAACTACAAGGACTAGAGTAATATACACAATCAAATAATAAGTTCCCTTGCTTGCTTAATGAGAAAGTTAAAGAGTCCATTGAAACTACCCTATGTATTGTGCTTACTAACTAGATGATTCATTCATGCACTTTCTTTGCTTTATGTAGATGAAAGATACAATGCCATGTAAAGAATGAGTTGTATGCACAGAACAACTACTAGATCAACTAATAGATCATTAGATTAGTTAGATTGCTAGTTAGAGTGTTCCATTATGATATCCCTTTCCTCAAACATAGGAGAGAACTAACTACATGTACTATAGCTGAAACTAACCTTTCCATTACCCTTAAAAAGAAGATTAGTTGTCTATTGATTCATTCGTTCACATTCTATTGCTTTAGTTAGATGAAATATACAATCCCATGTAAAGAATGAGTTGTATGTCTTCCCTTTATCTAGAACAATAACTAGATCACTAAATTAGTTACATTGCTATATAGAGCGTTCCGTTATGATATCCCTTTCCGAAAACATAGGAGAGAACTAACTTCAAGTACTAGAGTTATATACACAATCAAATAAGAAGTTCCCTTGCTTCCTTATGAGCAAGTTAAAGAGTCCATTGAAACTAACCTATCTATTGTGCTTACTAACTAGATGATTCATTCATCCACTTTCTATTGCTTTATGTAGATGAAAGATACAAATGTAAAGAATGAGTTGTATGTAGAGAACAACTACTAGATCAACTACTAGATCACTAGATTAGTTAGATTGCTATTTAGAGTGTTCCATTATGATATCCCTTTCCTCAAACATAGGAGGGAACTAACTACATGTACTATAGCTGAAACTAACCTTTCCATTACCCTTACAAACTACATTAGTTGTCTATTGATTCATTCATTCACTTTCTATTGCTTTAGGTAGATGAAAGATACAATCCCATGTAAAGAATGAGTTGTATGTCTTCTGTTTATCTAGAACAACAACTAGATCACTAGATTAGTTAGATTGCTATATAGAGTGTTCCGTTATGATATCCCTTTACGCAAACATAGGAGAGGACTAACTAAAAGTACTAGAGTTATATACACAATCAAATAAGAAGTTCCCTTGCTTCCTTAATGAGCAAGTTAAAGAGTCCATTGAAACTAACCTATCTATTGTGCTTAATAACTAGATGATTCATTCATCCACTTTCTATTGCTTTATGTAGATGAAAGATACAAATGTAAAGAATGAGTTGTATGTAGAGAACAACTACTAGATCAACTACTAGATCACTAGATTAGTTAGATTGCTGTTTAGAGTGTTCCATTATGATATCCCTTTCCTCAAACATAGGAGAGAACTAACTACATGTACTATAGCTGAAACTAACCTTTCCATTACCCTTAAAAAGTAGATTAGTTGTCTAATTATTCATTCGTTCATATTCTATTGCTTTAGGTAGATGAAATATACAATCCCATGTAAAGAATGAGTTGTATGTCTTCCCTTTATCTAGAACAATAACTAGATCACTAGATTAGTTACATTGCTATATAGAGCGTTCCGTTATGATATCCCTTTCCGAAAACATAGGAGAGAACTAACTACAAGGACTAGAGTTATATACACAATCAAATAAGAAGTTCCCTTGCTTCATTAATGAGCAAGTTAAAGAGTCCATTGAAACTAACCTATCTATTGTGCTTACTAACTAGATGATTCATTCATCCACTTTCCATTGCTTTATGTAGATGAAAGATACAATGCAATGTAAAGAATAAGTTGTATGTAGAGAACAACTACTAGATCAACTACTAGATCACTAGATTAGTAAGATTGCTATTTAGAGTGTTCCATTATGATATCCCTTTCCTCAAACATATGAGAGAACTAACTACATGTACTATAGCTGAAACTAACCCTTCCATTACCCTTACAAACTAGATTAGTTATCTATTGATTCATTCATTCACTTTCTATTGCTTTAGGTAGATGAAAGATACAATCCCATGTAAAGAATGAGTTGTATGTCTTCTGTTTATCTAGAACAACAACTAGATCACTAGATTAGTTAGATTGCTATATAGAGTGTTCCGTTATGATATCCCTTTACGCAAACACAGGAGAGAACTAACTAAAAGTACTAGAGTTATATACACAATCTAATAAGAAGTTCCCTTGCTTCCTTAATGAGCAAGTTAAAGAGTCCATTGAAACTAACCTATCTATTGTGCTTACTAACTAGATGATTCATTCATCCACTTTCTGTTGCTTTATGTAGATGAAAGATACAATGCCATGTAAAGAATGAGTTGTATGTAGAGAACAACTAGTAGATCAACTACTAGATCACTAGATTAGTTAGATTGCTAGTTAGAGTGTTCCATTATGATATCCCTTTCCTCAAACATAGGAGAGAACTAACTACATGTACTATAGCTGAAACTAACCTTTCCATTACCCTTACAAACTAGATTAGTTGTCTATTGATTCATTCATTCACTTTCTATTGCTTTAGGTAGATGAAAGTTACAATCCCATGTAAAGAATGAGTTGTATGTCTTCCCTTTATCTAGAACAACAACTAGATCACTAGATTAGTTAGATGGCTATATAGAGCGTTCCGTTATGATATCCCTTTCCGAAAACATAGGAGAGAACTAACTACAAGGACTAGAGTTATATACACAATCAAATAAGAAGTTCCCTTGCTTCCTTAATGAGCAAGTTAAAGAGTCCATTGAAACTAACCTATCTATTGTGCTTACTAACTAGATGATTCATTCATCCACTTTCTTTTGCTTTATGTAGATGAAAGATACAATGCCATGTAAAGAATGAGTTGTATGTAGAGAACAACTACTAGATCAACTACTAGATCACTAGATTAGTTAGATTGCTAGTTAGAGTGTTCCATTATGATATCCCTTTCCTCAAACATAGGAGAGAACTAACTACATGTACTATAGCTGAAACTAACCTTTCCATTACCCTTACAAACTAGATTAGTTGTCTATTGATTCATTCATTCACTTTCTATTGCTTTAGGTAGATGAAATATACAATCCCATGTAAAGAATGAGTTGTATGTCTTCCCTTTATCTAGAACAATAACTAGATCACTAGATTAGTTACATTGCTATATAGAGCGTTCCGTTATGATATCCCTTTCCGAAAACATAGGAGAGAACTAACTTCAAGTACTAGAGTTATATACACAATCAAATAAGAAGTTCCCTTGCTTCCTTAATGAGCAAGTTAAAGAGTCCATTGAAACTAACCTATCTATTGTGCTTACTAACTAGATGATTCATTCATCCACTTTCTATTGCTTTATGTAGATGAAAGATACAATGCATGTAAAGAATGAGTTGTATGTAGAGAACAACTACTAGATCAACTACTAGATCACTAGATTAGTTAGATTGCTATTTAGAGTGTTCCATTATGATATCCCTTTCCTCAAACATAGGAGAGAACTAACTACATGTACTATAGCTGAAACTAACCTTTCCATTATCCTTACAAACTACATTAGTTGTCTATTGATTCATTCGTTCACATTCTATTGCTTTAGGTAGATGAAATATACAATCCCATGTAAAGAATGAGTTGTATGTCTTCCCTTTATCTAGAACAATAACTAGATCACTAGATTAGTTAGATTGCTATATAGAGTGTTCCGTTATGATATCCCTTTCCGCAAACATAGGAGAGAACTAACTTAAAGTACTAGAGTTATATACACAATCAAATAAGAAGTTCCCTTGCTTCCTTAATGAGCAAGTTAAAGAGTCCATTGAAACTAACCTATCTATTGTGCTTACTAACTAGATGATTCATTCATCCACTTTCTATTGCTTTATGTAGATGAAAGATACAAATGTAAAGAATGAGTTGTATGTAGAGAACAACTACTAGATCAACTACTAGATCACTAGATTAGTTAGATTGCTATTTAGAGTGTTCCATTATGATATCCCTTTCCTCAAACATAGGAGAGAACTAACTACATGTACTATAGCTGAAACTAACCTTTCCATTACCCTTACAAACTACATTAGTTGTCTATTGATTCATTCATTCACTTTCTATTGCTTTAGGTAGATGAAAGATACAATCCCATGTAAAGAATGAGTTGTATGTCTTCCTGTTATCTAGAACAACAACTAGATCACTAGATTAGTTAGATTGCTATATAGAGTGTTCCGTTATGATATCCCTTTACGCAAACATAGGAGAGAACTAACTAAAAGTACTAGAGTTATATACACAATCAAATAAGAAGTTCCCTTGCTTCCTTAATGAGCAAGTTAAAGAGTCCATTGAAACTAACCTATCTATTGTGCTTAATAACTAGATGATTCATTCATCCACTTTCTATTGCTTTATGTAGATGAAAGATACAAATGTAAAGAATGAGTTGTATGTAGAGAACAACTACTAGATCAACTACTAGATCACTAGATTAGTTAGATTGCTAGTTAGAGTGTTCCATTATGATATCCCTTTCCTCAAACATAGGAGAGAACTAACTACATGTACTATAGCTGAAACTAACCTTTCCATTACCCTTAAAAAGTAGATTAGTTGTCTAATTATTCATTCGTTCATATTCTATTGCTTTAGGTAGATGAAATATACAATCCCATGTAAAGAATGAGTTGTATGTCTTCCCTTTATCTAGAACAATAACTAGATCACTAGATTAGTTACATTGCTATATAGAGCGTTCCGTTATGATATCCCTTTCCGAAAACATAGGAGAGAACTAACTACAAGGACTAGAGTTATATACACAATCAAATAAGAAGTTCCCTTGCTTCATTAATGAGCAAGTTAAAGAGTCCATTGAAACTAACCTATCTATTGTGCTTACTAACTAGATGATTCATTCATCCACTTTCCATTGCTTTATGTAGATGAAAGATACAATGCAATGTAAAGAATAAGTTGTATGTAGAGAACAACTACTAGATCAACTACTAGATCACTAGATTAGTAAGATTGCTATTTAGAGTGTTCCATTATGATATCCCTTTCCTCAAACATATGAGAGAACTAACTACATGTACTATTGCTGAAACTAACCCTTCCATTACCCTTACAAACTAGATTAGTTATCTATTGATTCATTCATTCACTTTCTATTGCTTTAGGTAGATGAAAGATACAATCCCATGTAAAGAATGAGTTGTATGTCTTCTGTTTATCTAGAACAACAACTAGATCACTAGATTAGTTAGATTGCTATATAGAGTGTTCCGTTATGATATCCCTTTACGCAAACACAGGAGAGAACTAACTAAAAGTACTAGAGTTATATACACAATCTAATAAGAAGTTCCCTTGCTTCCTTAATGAGCAAGTTAAAGAGTCCATTGAAACTAACCTATCTATTGTGCTTACTAACTAGATGATTCATTCATCCACTTTCTGTTGCTTTATGTAGATGAAAGATACAATGCCATGTAAAGAATGAGTTGTATGTAGAGAACAACTAGTAGATCAACTACTAGATCACTAGATTAGTTAGATTGCTAGTTAGAGTGTTCCATTATGATATCCCTTTCCTCAAACATAGGAGAGAACTAACTACATGTACTATAGCTGAAACTAACCTTTCCATTACCCTTACAAACTAGATTAGTTGTCTATTGATTCATTCATTCACTTTCTATTGCTTTAGGTAGATGAAAGATACAATCCCATGTAAAGAATGAGTTGTATGTCTTCCCTTTATCTAGAACAACAACTAGATCACTAGATTAGTTAGATGGCTATATAGAGCGTTCCGTTATGATATCCCTTTCCGAAAACATAGGAGAGAACTAACTACAAGGACTAGAGTAATATACACAATCAAATAATAAGTTCCCTTGCTTGCTTAATGAGAAAGTTAAAGAGTCCATTGAAACTACCCTATCTATTGTGCTTACTAACTAGATGATTCATTCATGCACTTTCTTTTGCTTTATGTAGATGAAAGATACAATGCCATGTAAAGAATGAGTTGTATGCACAGAACAACTACTAGATCAACTAATAGATCATTAGATTAGTTAGATTGCTAGTTAGAGTGTTCCATTATGATATCCCTTTCCTCAAACATAGGAGAGAACTAACTACATGTACTATAGCTGAAACTAACCTTTCCATTACCCTTAAAAAGTAGATTAGTTGTCTATTGATTCATTCGTTCACATTCTATTGCTTTAGGTAGATGAAATATACAATCCCATGTAAAGAATGAGTTGTATGTCTTCCCTTTATCTAGAACAATAACTAGATCACTAGATTAGTTACATTGCTATATAGAGCGTTCCGTTATGATATCCCTTTCCGAAAACATAGGAGAGAACTAACTTCAAGTACTAGAGTTATATACACAATCAAATAAGAAGTTCCCTTGCTTCCTTAATGAGCAAGTTAAAGAGTCCATTGAAACTAACCTATCTATTGTGCTTACTAACTAGATGATTCATTCATCCACTTTCTATTGCTTTATGTAGATGAAAGATACAAATGTAAAGAATGAGTTGTATGTAGAGAACAACTACTAGATCAACTACTAGATCACTAGATTAGTTAGATTGCTATTTAGAGTGTTCCATTATGATATCCCTTTCCTCAAACATAGGAGGGAACTAACTACATGTACTATAGCTGAAACTAACCTTTCCATTACCCTTACAAACTACATTAGTTGTCTATTGATTCATTCATTCACTTTCTATTGCTTTAGGTAGATGAAAGATACAATCCCATGTAAAGAATGAGTTGTATGTCTTCTGTTTATCTAGAACAACAACTAGATCACTAGATTAGTTAGATTGCTATATAGAGTGTTCCGTTATGATATCCCTTTACGCAAACATAGGAGAGGACTAACTAAAAGTACTAGAGTTATATACACAATCAAATAAGAAGTTCCCTTGCTTCCTTAATGAGCAAGTTAAAGAGTCCATTGAAACTAACCTATCTATTGTGCTTAATAACTAGATGATTCATTCATCCACTTTCTATTGCTTTATGTAGATGAAAGATACAAATGTAAAGAATGAGTTGTATGTAGAGAACAACTACTAGATCAACTACTAGATCACTAGATTAGTTAGATTGCTATTTAGAGTGTTCCATTATGATATCCCTTTCCTCAACATAGGAGAGAACTAACTACATGTACTATAGCTGAAACTAACCTTTCCATTACCCTTAAAAAGTAGATTAGTTGTCTAATTATTCATTCGTTCATATTCTATTGCTTTAGGTAGATGAAATATACAATCCCATGTAAAGAATGAGTTGTATGTGTTCCCTTTATCTAGAACAATAACTAGATCACTAGATTAGTTACATTGCTATATAGAGCGTTCCGTTATGATATCCCTTTCCGAAAACATAGGAGAGAACTAACTACAAGGACTAGAGTTATATACACAATCAAATAAGAAGTTCCCTTGCTTCATTAATGAGCAAGTTAAAGAGTCCATTGAAACTAACCTATCTATTGTGCTTACTAACTAGATGATTCATTCATCCACTTTCTATTGCTTTATGTAGATGAAAGATACAAATGTAAAGAATGAGTTGTATGTAGAGAACAACTACTAGATCAACTACTAGATCACTAGATTAGTTAGATTGCTATTTAGAGTGTTCCATTATGATATCCCTTTCCTCAAACATAGGAGAGAACTAACTACATGTACTATAGCTGAAACTAACCTTTCCATTACCCTTAAAAAGTAGATTAGTTGTCTAATTATTCATTCGTTCATATTCTATTGCTTTAGGTAGATGAAATATACAATCCCATGTAAAGAATGAGTTGTATGTCTTCCCTTTATCTAGAACAATAACTAGATCACTAGATTAGTTACATTGCTATATAGAGCGTTCCGTTATGATATCCCTTTCCGAAAACATAGGAGAGAACTAACTACAAAGACTAGAGTTATATACACAATCAAATAAGAAGTTCCCTTGCTTCATTAATGAGCAAGTTAAAGAGTCCATTGAAACTAACCTATCTATTGTGCTTACTAACTAGATGATTCATTCATCCACTTTCTATTGCTTTATGTAGATGAAAGATACAAATGTAAAGAATGAGTTGTATGTAGAGAACAACTACTAGATCAACTACTAGATCACTAGATTAGTTAGATTGCTATTTAGAGTGTTCCATTATGATATCCCTTTCCTCAAACATAGGAGAGAACTAACTACATGTACTATAGCTGAAACTAACCTTTCCATTACCCTTACAAACTACATTAGTTGTCTATTGATTCATTCCTTCACTTTCTATTGCTTTAGGTAGATGAAAGATACAATCCCATGTAAAGAATGAGTTGTATGTCTTCTGTTTATCTAGAACAACAACTAGATCACTAGATTAGTTAGATTGCTATATAGAGTGTTCCGTTATGATATCCCTTTACGCAAACATAGGAGAGGACTAACTAAAAGTACTAGAGTTATATACACAATCAAATAAGAAGTTCCCTTGCTTCCTTAATGAGCAAGTTAAAGAGTCCATTGAAACTAACCTATCTATTGTGCTTAATAACTAGATGATTCATTCATCCACTTTCTATTGCTTTATGTAGATGAAAGATACAAATGTAAAGAATGAGTTGTATGTAGAGAACAACTACTAGATCAACTACTAGATCACTAGATTAGTTAGATTGCTATTTAGAGTGTTCCATTATGATATCCCTTTCCTCAAACATAGGAGAGAACTAACTACATGTACTATAGCTGAAACTAACCTTTCCATTACCCTTAAAAAGTAGATTAGTTGTCTAATTATTCATTCGTTCATATTCTATTGCTTTAGGTAGATGAAATATACAATCCCATGTAAAGAATGAGTTGTATGTCTTCCCTTTATCTAGTACAATAACTAGATCACTTGATTAGTTACATTGCTATAGAGCGTTCCGTTATGATATCCCTTTCCGAAAACATAGGAGAGAACTAACTACAAGGACTAGAGTTATATACACAATAAAATAAGAAGTTCCCTTGCTTCATTAATGAGCAAGTTAAAGAGTCCATTGAAACTAACCTATCTATTGTGCTTACTAACTAGATGATTCATTCATCCACTTTCTATTGCTTTATGTAGATGAAAGATACAAATGTAAAGAATGAGTTGTATGTAGAGAACAACTACTAGATCAACTACTAGATCACTAGATTAGTTAGATTGCTATTTAGAGTGTTCCATTATGATATCCCTTTCCTCAAAAATAGGAGAGAACTAACTACATGTACTATAGCTGAAACTAACCTTTCCATTACCCTTACAAACTACATTAGTTGTCTATTGATTCATTCATTCACTTTCTATTGCTTTAGGTAGATGAAAGATACAATCCCATGTAAAGAATGAGTTGTATGTCTTCTGTTTATCTAGAACAACAACTAGATCACTAGATTAGTTAGATTGCTATATAGAGTGTTCCGTTATGATATCCCTTTACGCAAACATAGGAGAGGACTAACTAAAAGTACTAGAGTTATATACACAATCAAATAAGAAGTTCCCTTGCTTCATTAATGAGCAAGTTAAAGAGTCCATTGAAACTAACCTATCTATTGTTCTTACTGTTGAAGGGTAATTCGTGTTTCTTTCCAAGTTCCCAATGAGTCGCTAATCTAAGTCATTCTAGTTCTTCTTCTTGTAGTGTTCCTCTAAGATAGGAAGTGAGCCTTCTTGTAGCTTCCTCGTACCTGAAATAGACTAGAGGGGGGGTTAGTGTCTCTTACCCGGTCTGTAAGGTATCAGACCGGAGAGGCGACTTTACGAGTAGGGAGTTGTGAGGCTTCCCTAGTATGAGTAGTAAATGTGGTGCTCGTGTGGTGTCATTAATGCTTACTGTTGAGGAGTAAATGAGGCCTTTATATACTTGTGACCCTTCAACTTCCGATCGCGTAGGATCACGCCACGTGTACGGCTAGGATCGAGGCCTTCCTCGGCCCAGGCCCATTAAGGAGGTCCGTGGGCCTTGGCCCAAGGGAGCAACCATGGCTGGTCGCTCGAGGGTCCTCGTGCCTTCCTTGTGCGTGGGTGATGCGAGTAGTGTCCTGCTCAGTTTCTATCAAGGAGCGTTACCTTGACGTAAGGTCTCCTCGAGCCCGAGAGATGCTCCTCGAGCCCACTGGCAGCTTTGTCCTTGTGAGGGGCTTATTTTGAGGGTTGTCCTCCCAGTGATGGTCGGACCCTATGTTGGTCGGTCCACACCTTAGTGACATACTTGGGTGCGGTCGTGCCCCTTGAGGGACGGCCTATGATGCTTTGTCGCGCTCTTAGACCGCTCCAGTTCGTACATGCGGACTGGACATATTTCAACACTAACATATGTCCCCCTAGTTTCCAAGTATCTTTGTAGAAGATAGTTGAGGAACTATGTTGAAGTAGAGGTCGAGCAGAGCCTCGACTAGTAGTGGGCGAAAAAAGATTTCCGTATTCGCACCTTGGTATCTTTCCCTCCTCCTATCTCTCCCTCCCCCCCCTTTTTATAGGGTGCGAGCAGACGTTGCTCGGACCGTATGAAAAGAGGTATTTTTGCTGGGAAAAGATCGGATCCGGGTAAGTATTACTTGGTGGAATGGAATGACTTCCTGCCGCTTTTTGCTTGCAAAGTATCTCGCGGAGAGATACTTGTGTAAAAGGAATGGAATGACTTCCTGCCGCTTTTTGCTTGCAAAGTATCTCGCGGAGAGATACTTGTGTAAAAGGAATGGAATGACTTCCTGCCGCTTTTTGCTTGCAAAGTATCTCGCGGAGAGATACTTGTGTAAAAGGAATCTCGAGGAGAGTGTCTTCATGAGCAGCTCCTCGATCCCCTGAGACGTGTCCGTCTATTTTTCGCTTTTCTGACATTTTTCACAATGTTGTCCCGAGGAGGACAGATCATGGTCGTCGATCTGTCTCTGCGTGTCTCGAGTAGCCCGGTGATCGCGCCGCGAATTGATTGTTGTGGTTAGGTAATTCGCTTCGACCTTGGGAACTGTGCCCGCTCCGGAGCGGGAGCGTGGAGGGCATAACCGGTAATTCGCCAGGCGGCCGTGATCTGGACCGTTGATCTTGGGTACGTGGTCGGTCCGGATGGCGCGAGGGCATGCGTCGTTTCGTATCCCCGAGATACCCTTCTATAAATAGGTCAACACTCGGTCATTCCACAATTTTCGCAATCCGAATATTCAGAGCTAACGAGAGAGCGAGGAGAATTTTAGTGATCGACGAGTGTGAGTGATCGAGCCAAGTGACGCGCGAGGAGCTTTTTCGGTGAGCAGAATCTGATTTTCAGGCGAGTTTCTGATGTTTCCGGCCTTCTTTCCGGTTTCAAACCTTCATCTACGTAACAACAAGTAAGTTTTCTTCACTCACATTGCCGTTACTTGCTTTTAATCGCTTCTTTTTTGCCTCTTTTTGCCTTATATTTTCTGCTTTGTTGCTTTCTTGCTTTTCGGTTTGCTCTTTTGTTTCTCTTTCTGATTTCGCCTTCCCGGAATGAATTTTTCTGAATGATTACCGGTGGATTGACGCCTGAGAACGGCCATGGACCTAATAAACTGTAAACGGACTTGTAAACGGAATTTAATGGAATCGAATCGGATCGATTTGACTTGCATGCCTGTAGGAGTAGTCCCCGTTCTTTGCTGTGTACCCCCTTGTCGCTTCCTCCTTAGAATAAGGATGTAATTGTAGCTGTAGGTTTACTGCGTTTCCTCGAGCGGTTGGTCGCTCGGTTGCTCTTCGATTGTTTGTATGCGCATGCTCGCTCCGTTTTGCTTTATATACATGTGGATATGTTGCTCGATTTTTTATTTATGCTTTGAGCGGTTGGTCGCTCCCTTTATGCTCCTCGCTCTACTTTTGCTTTTCTGTAGAGTAACTTCTTGATTTACTTGCTCTTTCCTTTCTTGAGATTTTTCTCCGTTCGGGAGGTCGAATTTTAATGAACACACCTAAAAGGACCTCTCGGACTATCACAAACCATCCTAACTTCTTCTTTGCCCACCTTTAGGATGTCCGAGAGGAGCGACGACAGCCAGAACCTATCGGCCGCTGGTGAGTATGGGAGCGACCATACTACGTCGCCCGATACGTCAGACGTATCGGCGACTTTCCTCGATGACACTATGGAACAGGCTGCCGAGGAGCCTCAGCTCGAGCAAGGTGGCGGGCAGGCTGTCGAGGAAGGGGACGAAGAGACCGAAAGCGAGGAGGATCTCTATCAGCTCGTCACCCGAAAGAGGCGTCGTAGCGAGGACGACGATTTTATTGATGACCGGACGGAGGCTGAGGGTGGTCCGCGCAACCCTGGTGTATCTGCGGAGTTGATCACTCGCGCTGCCCAAGTCCATGGGCGTAACTATGGGGCAGTTAACGTGGTCCCTCCTGCCGACATCCGGATCGAGGAGATGGATGACACGGAGAGGCCGGAGTTGGCCTTTGCGCTTTATGAGGAGGGTGAACATTCGGCCCAGCGCGGGAAGGCTCCAATTCCTGAGCAGATCATCGATAGCGATGAGACGGAAGATGAGAGCGAGGAGGACGACGAAGCGACCTCTCCTCGGACTAGTCCCCCTTCAAAGAGGGTTAGATTCCCTCCACAAACCACTAGGAGGGCTGTGATTACCGACGAGGAGGAGGATGAAGTTCCTCCGACGATCGGAGACACCCACAGGAGTGAAGCTGGTCCGAGCACTAGGTCTCCTTCCTTATCGGAGGGGCAAAGGCGTGCTGTTAGAGATGCGAAGAGGTTCGCACGCGAGGAGGAGACCAACTACCACTCTATCGATCCGACCACAATTGATTTTACGTTTCGAGTGGGACCCGAGCAGCCAACCCACTCGAGGACCAGGAGGGTGAAATGCGTCGAGCTCAGATGGCTGCTGACAAGAAAAAAGCGGAGAGGAGAGCGAGCAAGCGTTCTCGCTCTGGCAAGTCCAAAAAGGCGAAGGTAGTCAAGGAGCCTGAGCCTAAAACAACCAAGGCCGCTGAGAAGAAATTTACGAAGAGTGCTCGCACGGTTGACCTCCCCGATCCTCAGGGCGAGAAGAACGAGGATGGCATAATACCGACCACCTCTTCTACCGTCAAGATCGACGAGGTTCCCACACTTAGGTGGAAGTATTCTCTTCCTGAGAATAAGTTTGACATCCTCGTGCCCAAGGAGGATCAAACTTTTTACAATGCTCCCCCTGGGTATATGGCCGTTCACTGCCTCAGCTTGGATCGAGGATGGATACTTCCATTCTGTGATGCTTTCCGCGACATCTTCAACACATTGGGGATCGCTCCTTGGCAACTGGTGCCAAGTGCCTTTGGCACCTTGGTATGTTTTGGAGTCTTTTGCATGAAGAAGGGGATCGAGCTAAACTTCCACAATTTTAATCAACTGTTCCGGGTCTCGATGAGCTCAGGGAACAAGTACTTCTATTACTTCAATGCTCGGCCCGGGTTGGGTTTCATCATGGACGCTCCTAGCTCCTCGGGCTACAAGTGGTTTCATAGGTACTTCTACATCAGGAAGAGAAGGTTGCCTAACATGACCGAGGAGGAGCTGGAGTGGGGAGTGCCCAAGCTCATGTTTCGGGGAAAGATAGCGGACAAGCATCCGTTGCCCGAGGAGTCTGATCCCTGGGTCATGGAGCTCGAGGAGCAGAATCGGGGACCCCATCCCGAGAAGTACTTCTACTCGGGGTTGGTCCTTCAGCCGCTTCCCTTTTTGGCGGGTCTTTCGCCTTATGCTTACACCGGGTATATCGGGAACCGATATGCTAAAAAAGTCCTCTTCGGTAATTAGTCTTTGTATCTTTTCTTCACTTTGCACTTGCAAGTTTTCTTGGTTTGCTTTTGTTTGTTTGTAATATGTCCTCGCTTTCTTACTTTCCTCGTCGATTCATATTGCTCCTCGATCGTACTAACTTGTGTTTATTCTCTTGCAGCTTATTGGTTCCAGTGGATCATGTCGAAGACTCTGGCCGCCAAGGAGGAACAGAGGAGGAAGCAGAGGTTGGCTAATAAACAAACAAAGATCCTCGGTTCTTTGAATTTGACCCCTCCTCGAAATGCCGCGCATCATCGTGATGCTTTAGTGCAGGAGGGGCTCGATACCCGAGAGAACCCTGTAGAGGCCATCAAGAGGGCCGAGGAGGAGGCTGCTGCGAAGAGGGCTAAAGAGGCTAAGGAGGCCGAGGAGGAGGCCTTGAATACTATCGAGGCGGAGAAGAGGCCTGAGAGGCCTGCAGCGAAGAAGGGAGCGAGGAAGCTCAACCTCGGTGGAACCAATGAACCTGCCCGCAAGAAGGGTAAGGTAGCCGCTTCTGGAGATGAAGTGAAGCGGCTCATTCAAATGAGCGACCTCGACAGGGCACATGAGCTGAGCATGTGCTCGCTCCAGGTACTTGTCTTCATTCTTTGTGTTGTAAAATTTCTCTAAGTATAAATTTTTCTCTCCTCGCTAACTTTGTTTTCTTTTTGAAGCTCGAGAACTTGAAGGAGGCCTATGGCCAAGTTGCTGCGGACAGGGCCGACATAGGGGTCGTTATCGAGGACCTCGAGAAGAAGCTTGCTGCTTCAGAGTCAAAAGCCAAGGTCTCGGAGGCTGAAGCCGGAAAGCTCAAATAAAGGTAGAGGAGCTCGAGAAGGAGCTTTCCCGGGAGAAATCGAGGAGCAAGAGCTTCAAGGGTGCCTATGCCACTTTATCCATTTGCATGGAAAAGTTCAAGGCAAGCATTCTGTCCTTTCTAAAAGGAAGCCGAGTCTCTGCTGCTCGCGACTTCATGTCTTCGGTCACCTACAAGTTGGCCCTGAGAGATGTGCAAGTGGCATCTCGCGAGGAGGGCTTCTTCTTGTGCGTTGGCCAACTAAAGAGGGTCAACTTGCTTCCGGCTGACTTCGATCCGACGACCGCGAGGACCTGCATCTCGGGCGGCGCGAGGACCTGACTCCTTACCCCGATGAGGAGATTACCGAGGAGATGCACGAGGCGTGCGAGTTCGGCGAGCTAGTGACCGATCCTGAAGTACCATATCCTAGCAAGCCAGCTTACCTTCCCGCCTGGGTGCCTGAGTGCTTGAGGAGCGGGATAATCTACCCGTTCGAGAAGGCAGCTCTTCGGAACGCTGCCTGGGTGAAGTTAAGCGATCCAGTTCTCGGGAGGGCAGCCGACTTCGTCGAGCCAGAGCTAACAATGTACCAAAAGGCGATCGAAGAGGCTCAGGCTTTGGAGCGAGACAACATCGAAGGCCCTGAAACGAGCACAGTTCGAGGAGGAGCTGCAAGCGCGACCACCCCGGTCACTGAATTTACCGACAGTCGTACTCGTTAAGATCGGGGAGCCAGCTGCTGAAGACCGAGTATGCTTGGGCATGTTGTAATCTTTTCCATTTCTGTACTTGGTTTTATTTTCAAACCATTTTCATTTGGCCCTTTGAGGCACTCCTCGAAACATATATGTTTGTAACATAAATTTCACTGTTGTTGTTTCATCGCTACTTTCTTCTTTCAAATAAAATGTAATGCTCTTCGCTTTCCTACTTGTATCTGTGTTCTTACTAGTTCCATCTTTTGTTATGACGTATAACTTGGATAGAGTAGTTAAACACGTGTAAGTTAGAACCGAGAACCAATGTTCTTCGCGACGAGCTCTTTGATCTATCGTAGATGCTTCTCGATCGTTTTGATCACTTGAGCAAGAATTGTAAGTGTTGAACTTAGAAAAATTTCCAAGTGTTGAGTTAGGAAGACTGGAAGTTGCTCTCCTCGATTACTTTCGTCTCCTCGCTTTTTCTTCTTTGAGTGGTTTCCTGATCGGTTCTCTCATAGAGTTTAGAGAGCGGGAGGATTCCCGCTAATCATGGAAATCGACTAGCTTTTATGTAGGTCATGTAGGCTCTCGATCGCGTAGTCTTATTTTTTTTTTTTTTCTTTTTGAGTATAGTAGCTCTACACTTGAACATTTTCTTGTTGAAAGATAGACATTGTATTGATTTGTCGGAAATGCAATTACAATGGGGGCTCCACGGCCAGTTTGCTTACAACAACTTCTTAACAAAAGGAAGAGGTACCTCCCACTTGAATCCGTGAGGGATCCTCCTCGATCACTGGACCTTCCACATAAGTTTTCAAAAAGCTTTTTCTTTCTACAACTTCAAGCGTAGAATCTCTGGAGGTTAGAAGTATTCCATGGATTTTTCAATACCCTTCCCTCCATGTCTTGAAGACGATAACTTCCGTTGGACCTTGCCTCAATTATCTTGTAGGGGCCTTCCCAATTGGGTTGCATCTTCCCAACTTTGCCCAAGATGTCTGCTCTTCGGAGTACTAGGTCTCCTACTTGGAAGTCTCTTTCTCTTACGCCTTTGTTGTAGGTCTTTGCGATGAGTGCTTGATATCTGAGGATATTGGCCAAGGCGTTGGTCATTGCCTCGCTGATTGTCTCCAGGTCGAAGAGTCTCTCTGTGTGATTGTCCTCGGGTTGATACCCTTGGATTCTGAGGGTTTCCACTGCCACTTCTGCTGGTATGACCGCCTCGGACCCATAAACTAGCGAGAAGGGAGTCTCTCTTGTAGCTGTTTTTGAAGTAGTGCGGTATGCCCATACCACTCCATCAAGCTCGTCGACCCAGTCCTTGTTGGTGGCGAACCTCTTCTGCAAGTTGTTGACGAGGATTTTGTTGACTGCTTCTGTTTGCCCATTGGATTGAGGATGTCCTACAGAGGTATACCTCCTCTCAATCTTCATTTCCTTGCACCATTCATTGAATCTTTGGCCGCAAAATTGAGCACCATTATCCGAGATGAGGACCCTTGGCAAGCCAAATCGACACACGATGTTCCTCCATACGAAGTTCATCACTCTTTGTTCGGTGATGGTAGATACTGCCTCGACTTCTGCCCACTTGCTAAAGTATTCGACCGCAACAATGATGAACTTCTTTTGACCCATGCCTCTTGGGAAGGGACCGACTATGTCGATGCCCCATATGTCGAACGGGCAAGTGATGGCGATGGGCATTAGGGGTTTCGCCGGGACGTTGATCAAATTGGCGTGCAATTGACACTCCTCGCACTTTCTCACAAATTGGGCAGCGTCTTCGCGAACAGTGGGCCAGTAGTATCCTTGTCGAATGACTTTTTGCGCGAGGGTTCTTCCTCCGGCATGGTCGCCGCAACTTCCTCGATGCATTTCTCCAAGAAGTTTTTGAACTTCATGCTCGGCGACGCATCTCAAGTAGACTCCCTCGAAAGACCTTTTGTATAAGTAATCTCCTTGCATGATGTATCGAGGAGCTTTTCCTTTGATTCTCCTTGCTTCAGCCTTGTCACGAGGAAGGCTTCCATTTTTGAGATATGTTGTTATCTCTTGCATCCAATTCGGTTGATCGTCAATTGCCAAGACGTTTGGCTTTGATGACCACAAAGATGATGCGTTGATTCTCATGAGTATCACGTTCCGGGTATCAACTCCTCCGGAGGCTGAAGCATACTTTGATAGGGCATCTGCCCTTTGATTGAGATCTCTGAGAACTTTTCAATCTCACAACTTTCAAATTTTTGAATTTCTTCCGTGATGGCACTCTTGTACTCAGCCAGTGAGTCTTTCTTGGTTCTGAATTTCCCGAGATTTGCTTCTCGGCCAGTTGGGAATCGGTGAAGAGATGTAGCTTCTTCACTTGCAATGACTTTGCCATACGTAGAGCTATGAGGATGGCTTCATATTCTGCTTCATTGTTGGAGACCGGGAAACTAAGAGTAACGGCGTACTCTAGTTCAGCCCCTCCCTCTTGAAGTATATTCCTATCCCGCCATTTTTTCCTGATGAGGATCCATCAACATGAAGAATCCAGACGTCTCCGTGGTCGACTAGTTCTTTGGGTTTTGGAGAGACGGTCTCCGCACCCTTTGGCTCGTCGGTTTCTCTGTCAGGAACACTTCATGCCTTTTCCTTTGTTTGGGACATCGCCTTAAGCTCTTTTAAAGCATCTTCCAGAGCTTGCATTGGGTTGTTTTGATGGGGTTGCTCTTCGACCATCATCATAGCACTCTTTGTTGCCGAAGAGTTTTTCCTCGAAGTTCCTTTTGAGGGATACTCCACTAGGAAGTCGGCTATGACTTGTGCTTTCTGGCTACGGGTGCTTGGTAGTCGATGTCGTACTCACTTAGTTCAATCGCCCACCTTGCCATTCTTCCCGAATTTTCGGGCTTCCGAGGACTTGCTTGAGAGGTTGCTTTGTCAAAACAACAACCTTGTGAGCACCGAAGTAGGGTTTTAACCTCCTTGCAGTATAAACGAGGGCAAAGGAAAGCCTCTCGATATCCATGTACCGCGCGTTTCAGCCCCGCAAGTACTTTGCTCAAGTAGTAGATGGGCAAGTGGTCGTTCCCTTGGATTCGCACCAAAACCGAGTTGATAGCTTTCCCCGTTGCTGCTAAGTACAAATAGAGTACCTCTCCGTCCACGGGCTTTGACAATAGAGGAGGAGCGAGTAGGTATTTTTTCAGCTTCGTCGAAGGCTTCCGCGCACTCCTTTGTCCACGCGAAGTGGCTGCTCTTTCTCAATACAA
>CM051455.1:66581790-66605159 GCA_028274465.1 Plantago ovata
GAAGGAAAGGGAACTTCTTATTTGATTGTGATATAACTCTAGTACTTGTAGTTGTTCTCTCCTATGTTTGCTGAAAGGGTTATCATAACGGAACACTCTTATATAGCAATCTAACTAATCTAGTGATCTAGTTGTTGTTCTAGATAAAGGGAACGCCATACAACTCATTCTTTACATGGGCTTTATCTTTCATCTACACTAAAGCAATAGAAGTGAATGACTGAATCAATAGACAACTACCTAGTTTGTAAGGGTCTGGAAAGGTAGTTCCGCTATAGTACTTGTAGTTATTTCTCTCCTATGTTTGAGAGGAAAGGGATATCATAATGGAACACTCTAAATAGCAATCTAACTAATCTAGTGATCTAGTAGTTGTTCTATATGTACAACTCATTCTTTACATGGCATTGTATCTTTCATCTACATAAAGCAATAGAAAGTGGATGAATGAATCATCTAGTTAGTAAGCACAATAGATAGGTTAGTTTTAATGGACTATTTAACTTGCTCATTAAGGAAGCAAGGGAACTTCTTATTTGATTGTGTTTATAACTCTAGTACTTGTATTTAGTTCTCTCCTATGTTTGCGGAAAGGGTTATCATAACGGAACACTCTATATAGCAATCTAACTAATTTAGTGATCTTGTTGTTGTTCTAGATAAAGGGAAGACATACAACTCATTCTTTACATGGGATTGTATCTTTCATCTACCTAAAGCAATAGAAAGTGAATGAATTAATCAATAGACAACTAATCTAGTTTGTAAGGGTAATTTCAGCTATAGTACTTGTAGTTAGTTCTCTCCTATGTTTGAGGAAAGGGATATCATAATGGAACACTCGAAATAGCAATCTAACTAATCTAGTGATCTAGTACTTGATCTAGTAGTTGTTCTATACATACAACTCATTGTTTACATGGCATTTTATCTTTCATCTACATAAAGCAATTGAAAGTGGATGAATGAATCATCTAGTTAGTAAGCACAATAGATAGGTTAGTTTCAATGGACTATTTAACTTGCTCATTAAGGAAGAAAGTGAACTTCTTATTTGATTTTGTATATAACTCTAGTACTTGTAGTTAGTTCTCTACTATGGTTGCAGAAAGGGTTATCATAACGGAACACTCTATATAGCAATCTAACTAATCTAGTGATCTAGTTGTTGTTCTAGATAAAGGGAAGACATACAACTCATTCTTTACATGGGATTGTATCTTTCATATACCTAAAGCAATAGAAAGTTAATGAATGAATCAATAGACAACTAATCTAGTTTGTAAGGGTAATGGAAAGGTTAGTTTCAGCTATAGTACTTGTAGTTAGTTCTCTCCTATGTTTGAGGAAAGCGATATCATAATGGAACACTCGAAATAGCAATCTAACTAATCTAGTGATCTAGTACTTGATCTAGTAGCTGTTCTATACATACAACTCATTCTTTACATGGCATTGTATCTTTCATCTACATAAAGCAATAGAAACTGGATGAATGAATCATCTAGTTTGTAAGCACAATAGATAGGTTAGATTCAATGGACTATTTAACTTGCTCATTAAGGAAGAAAGGGAACTTCTTATTTGATTGTGTATATAACTCTAGTACTTGTAGTTAGTTCTCTCCTATGTTTGCGGAAAGGGTTATCATAACGGAACACTCTATAGCAATGTAACTAATCTAGTGATCTAGTTGTTGTTCTAGACAAAGGGAAGACATACAACTCATTCTTTACATGGGATTGTATCTTTAATCTACCTAAAGCAATAGAAAGTGAATGAATGAATCAATAGACAATTAATCAAGTTTGTAAGGGTAATGGAAAGGTTAGTTTCAGCTATAGTACTTGTAGTTAGTTTCTCCTATGTTTGAGGAAAGGGATATCATAATGGAACACTCGAAATAGCAATCTAACTAATCTAGTGATCTAGTACTTGATCTAGTAGTTGTTCTATACATACAACTCATTCTTTACATGGCATTGTATCTTTCATCTACATAAAGCAATAGAAAGTGGATGAATGAATCATCTAGTTAGTAAGCACAATAGATAGGTTAGATTCAATGGACTATTTAACTTGCTCATTAAGGAAGAAAGGGAACTTCTTATTTGATTGTGTATATAACTCTAGTACTTGTAGTTAGTTCTCTCCTATGTTTGCGGAAAGGGTTATCATAACGGAACACTCTATATAGCAATCTAACTAATCTAGTGATCTAGTTGTTGTTCTAGATAAAGGGAAGCCATACAACTCATTCTTTACATGGGATTCTATCTTCATCTACCTAAAGCAATAGAAAGTGAATGAATGAATCAATAGACAACTAACCTAGTTTGTAAGGGTAATGGAAAGGTTAGTTTCAGCTATAGTACTTGTAGTTAGTTCTCTCCTATGTTTGAGGAAAGGGATATCATAATGGAACACTCTAAATAGCAATCTAACTAATCTAGTGATCTAGTAGTTGTTCTTACATGTACAACTCATTCTTTACATGGCATTGTATCTTTCATCTACATAAAGCAATAGAAAGTGGATGAATGAATCATCTAGTTAGTAAGCACAATAGATAGGTTAGTTTTAATGGACTATTTAACTTGCTCATTAAGGAAGCAAGGGAACTTCTTATTTGATTGTGTTTATAACTCTAGTACTTGTATTTAGTTCTCTCCTATGTTTGCGGAAAGGGTTATCATAACGGAACACTCTATATAGCAATCTAACTAATTTAGTGATCTTGTTGTTGTTCTAGATAAAGGGAAGACATACAACTCATTCTTTACATGGGATTGTATCTTTCATCTACCTAAAGCAATAGAAAGTGAATGAATTAATCAATAGACAACTAATCTAGTTTGTAAGGGTAATTTCAGCTATAGTACTTGTAGTTAGTTCTCTCCTATGTTTGAGGAAAGGGATATCATAATGGAACACTCGAAATAGCAATCTAACTAATCTAGTGATCTAGTACTTGATCTAGTAGTTGTTCTATACATACAACTCATTATTTACATGGCATTTTATCTTTCATCTACATAAAGCAATAGAAAGTGGATGAATGAATCATCTAGTTAGTAAGCACAATAGATAGGTTAGTTTCAATGGACTATTTAACTTGCTCATTAAGGAAGAAAGTGAACTTCTTATTTGATTTTGTATATAACTCTAGTACTTGTAGTTAGTTCTCTACTATGTTTGCAGAAAGGGTTATCATAACGGAACACTCTATATAGCAATCTAACTAATCTAGTGATCTAGTTGTTGTTCTAGATAAAGGGAAGACATACAACTCATTCTTTACATGGGATTGTATCTTTCATATACCTAAAGCAATAGAAAGTTAATGAATGAATCAATAGACAACTAATCTAGTTTGTAAGGGTAATGGAAAGGTTAGTTTCAGCTATAGTACTTGTAGTTAGTTCTCTCCTATGTTTGAGGAAAGGGATATCATAATGGAACACTCGAAATAGCAATCTAACTAATCTAGTGATCTAGTACTTGATCTAGTAGTTGTTCTATACATACAACTCATTCTTTACATGGCATTGTATCTTTCATCTACATAAAGCAATAGAAAGTGGATGAATGAATCATCTAGTTAGTAAGCACAATAGATAGGTTAGATTCAATGGACTATTTAACTTGCTCATTAAGGAAGAAAGGGAACTTCTTATTTGATTGTGTATATAACTCTAGTACTTGTAGTTAGTTCTCTCCTATGTTTGCGGAAAGGGTTATCATAACGGAACACTCTATATAGCAATCTAACTAATCTAGTGATCTAGTTGTTGTTCTAGATAAAGGGAAGCCATACAACTCATTCTTTACATGGGATTCTATCTTTCATCTACCTAAAGCAATAGAAAGTGAATGAATGAATCAATAGACAACTAACCTAGTTTGTAAGGGTAATGGAAAGGTTAGTTTCAGCTATAGTACTTGTAGTTAGTTCTCTCCTATGTTTGAGGAAAGGGATATCATAATGGAACACTCTAAATAGCAATCTAACTAATCTAGTGATCTAGTAGTTGTTCTATATGTACAACTCATTCTTTACATGGCATTGTATCTTTCATCTACATAAAGCAATAGAAAGTGGATGAATGAATCATCTAGTTAGTAAGCACAATAGATAGGTTAGTTTTAATGGACTATTTAACTTGCTCATTAAGGAAGCAAGGGAACTTCTTATTTGATTGTGTTTATAACTCTAGTACTTGTATTTAGTTCTCTCCTATGTTTGCGGAAAGGGGTATCATAACGGAACACTCTATATAGCAATCTAACTAATTTAGTGATCTTGTTGTTGTTCTAGATAAAGGGAAGACATACAACTCATTCTTTACATGGGATTGTATCTTTCATCTACCTAAAGCAATAGAAAGTGAATGAATTAATCAATAGACAACTAATCTAGTTTGTAAGGGTAATTTCAGCTATAGTACTTGTAGTTAGTTCTCTCCTATGTTTGAGGAAAGGGATATCATAATGGAACACTCGAAATAGCAATCTAACTAATCTAGTGATCTAGTACTTGATCTAGTAGTTGTTCTATACATACAACTCATTGTTTACATGGCATTTTATCTTTCATCTACATAAAGCAATTGAAAGTGGATGAATGAATCATCTAGTTAGTAAGCACAATAGATAGGTTAGTTTCAATGGACTATTTAACTTGCTCATTAAGGAAGAAAGTGAACTTCTTATTTGATTTTGTATATAACTCTAGTACTTGTAGTTAGTTCTCTACTATGTTTGCAGAAAGGGTTATCATAACGGAACACTCTATATAGCAATCTAACTAATCTAGTGATCTAGTTGTTGTTCTAGATAAAGGGAAGACATACAACTCATTCTTTACATGGGATTGTATCTTTCATATACCTAAAGCAATAGAAAGTTAATGAATGAATCAATAGACAACTAATCTAGTTTGTAAGGGTAATGGAAAGGTTAGTTTCAGCTATAGTACTTGTAGTTAGTTCTCTCCTATGTTTGAGGAAAGGGATATCATAATGGAACACTCGAAATAGCAATCTAACTAATCTAGTGATCTAGTACTTGATCTAGTAGTTGTTCTATACATACAACTCATTCTTTACATGGCATTGTATCTTTCATCTACATAAAGCAATAGAAAGTGGATGAATGAATCATCTAGTTAGTAAGCACAATAGATAGGTTAGATTCAATGGACTATTTAACTTGTTCATTAAGGAAGAAAGGGAACTTCTTATTTGATTGTGTATATAACTCTAGTACTTGTAGTTAGTTCTCTCCTATGTTTGCGGAAAGGGTTATCATAACGGAACACTCTATATAGCAATCTAACTAATCTAGTGATCTAGTTGTTGTTCTAGATAAAGGGAAGCCATACAACTCATTCTTTACATGGGATTCTATCTTTCATCTACCTAAAGCAATAGAAAGTGAATGAATGAATCAATAGACAACTAACCTAGTTTGTAAGGGTAATGGAAAGGTTAGTTTCAGCTATAGTACTTGTAGTTAGTTCTCTCCTATGTTTGAGGAAAGGGATATCATAATGGAACACTCTAAATAGCAATCTAACTAATCTAGTGATCTAGTAGGTGTTCTATATGTACAACTCATTCTTTACATGGCATTGTATCTTTCATCTACATAAAGCAATAGAAAGTGGATGAATGAATCATCTAGTTAGTAAGCACAATAGATAGGTTAGTTTTAATGGACTATTTAACTTGCTCATTAAGGAAGCAAGGGAACTTCTTATTTGATTGTGTTTATAACTCTAGTACTTGTATTTAGTTCTCTCCTATGTTTGCGGAAAGGGGTATCATAACGGAACACTCTATATAGCAATCTAACTAATTTAGTGATCTTGTTGTTGTTCTAGATAAAGGGAAGACATACAACTCATTCTTTACATGGGATTGTATCTTTCATCTACCTAAAGCAATAGAAAGTGAATGAATTAATCAATAGACAACTAATCTAGTTTGTAAGGGTAATTTCAGCTATAGTACTTGTAGTTAGTTCTCTCCTATGTTTGAGGAAAGGGATATCATAATGGAACACTCGAAATAGCAATCTAACTAATCTAGTGATCTAGTACTTGATCTAGTAGTTGTTCTATACATACAACTCATTGTTTACATGGCATTTTATCTTTCATCTACATAAAGCAATTGAAAGTGGATGAATGAATCATCTAGTTAGTAAGCACAATAGATAGGTTAGTTTCAATGGACTATTTAACTTGCTCATTAAGGAAGAAAGTGAACTTCTTATTTGATTTTGTATATAACTCTAGTACTTGTAGTTAGTTCTCTACTATGTTTGCAGAAAGGGTTATCATAACGGAACACTCTATATAGCAATCTAACTAATCTAGTGATCTAGTTGTTGTTCTAGATAAAGGGAGGACATACAACTCATTCTTTACATGGGATTGTATCTTTCATATACCTAAAGCAATAGAAAGTTAATGAATGAATCAATAGACAACTAATCTAGTTTGTAAGGGTAATGGAAAGGTTAGTTTCAGCTATAGTACTTGTAGTTAGTTCTCTCCTATGTTTGAGGAAAGGATATCATAATGGAACACTCGAAATAGCAATCTAACTAATCTAGTGATCTAGTACTTGATCTAGTAGTTGTTCTATACATACAACTCATTCTTTACATGGCATTGTATCTTTCATCTACATAAAGCAATAGAAAGTGGATGAATGAATCATCTAGTTAGTAAGCACAATAGATAGGTTAGATTCAATGGACTATTTAACTTGTTCATTAAGGAAGAAAGGGAACTTCTTATTTGATTGTGTATATAACTCTAGTACTTGTAGTTAGTTCTCTCCTATGTTTGCGGAAAGGGTTATCATAACGGAACACTCTATATAGCAATCTAACTAATCTAGTGATCTAGTTGTTGTTCTAGATAAAGGGAAGCCATACAACTCATTCTTTACATGGGATTCTATCTTTCATCTACCTAAAGCAATAGAAAGTGAATGAATGAATCAATAGACAACTAACCTAGTTTGTAAGGGTAATGGAAAGGTTAGTTTCAGCTATAGTACTTGTAGTTAGTTCTCTCCTATGTTTGAGGAAAGGGATATCATAATGGAACACTCTAAATAGCAATCTAACTAATCTAGTGATCTAGTAGGTGTTCTATATGTACAACTCATTCTTTACATGGCATTGTATCTTTCATCTACATAAAGCAATAGAAAGTGGATGAATGAATCATCTAGTTAGTAAGCACAATAGATAGGTTAGTTTTAATGGACTATTTAACTTGCTCATTAAGGAAGCAAGGGAACTTCTTATTTGATTGTGTTTATAACTCTAGTACTTGTATTTAGTTCTCTCCTATGTTTGCGGAAAGGGGTATCATAACGGAACACTCTATATAGCAATCTAACTAATTTAGTGATCTTGTTGTTGTTCTAGATAAAGGGAAGACATACAACTCATTCTTTACATGGGATTGTATCTTTCATCTACCTAAAGCAATAGAAAGTGAATGAATTAATCAATAGACAACTAATCTAGTTTGTAAGGGTAATTTCAGCTATAGTACTTGTAGTTAGTTCTCTCCTATGTTTGAGGAAAGGGATATCATAATGGAACACTCGAAATAGCAATCTAACTAATCTAGTGATCTAGTACTTGATCTAGTAGTTGTTCTATACATACAACTCATTGTTTACATGGCATTTTATCTTTCATCTACATAAAGCAATTGAAAGTGGATGAATGAATCATCTAGTTAGTAAGCACAATAGATAGGTTAGTTTCAATGGACTATTTAACTTGCTCATTAAGGAAGAAAGTGAACTTGTTATTTGATTTTGTATATAACTCTAGTACTTGTAGTTTTTTTTGAATGAATAAAGCATATATTGAAAAAAGTTGAAAAGTACAAAACGTTTATGTAGTAGCAATAACAAAAAGCCACACACGGCTTAAGTTTTTTTTTAATATGTCGAACTTATATTAAAAGAAAGTAAATACAAGAGTCATGAGCACAGCTCAAGTCCACAAACGGACTGCAAAAAGAAACGTAGACAAAGTAAACAAAAAACTATACCCAGGAAAAGTAATTCCTGGTTGCAACCACGGGCCTCGTTAAAACCCATTCATAGAAAAACCCAGTGGGAAAAACCTATGAATGGGAAAAAGAGTGCCTGAGTGTTAATGTTGCATAAGTCGATAGTAAGGCTGTCCGGAAGCGTCCCGAACCACCTGATCTGTAATGCAATCAATTTGATGAAGCCAGAATCCTGAAACTGGATGGTTGGAGAGAATATCAGCCACCATATTCCCTTCCCGATAAATATGAGTGACCTGGATGTCCATCGAATTAATGCGTTCTAGAACACTAAGCCATCGAGGAACCCGCAGAGATCGAGAGGTAACTACATTCTGAACATAAGTAGAGTCTGTCTCAATCCAAAGCTTGTGCCACCCTTGTTGGTATGCATACTCAATACTCATAATTGCCGCCACCAATTCAGCCTCAAAAGCATGTGAAGTGCCAATGTGCTGCACAAAACAACCCAAAACCGTGCTGTTTGTGGTCCGGAAAACACCTGCCGCTGTAGCTGCTCCCGGAGCCCCTAAAGCGCTCCCATCCGTATTACATTTAATCCAACCTATGGAAGGTGGAATCCACTGAACTTCAGTAATCAAAGGAGCAGACCGCGGCCTTCCTGTAATGCTAAAAGATCGTAGAGTGAGCAAGTCCTCGATGGTATTATGCATAGTGCCCTTCAAAAGGTTCTGATGCTCATAAACCAGACTAAAAAGAGTGTGCATAATGGAATTAAGAGTGAATCGCTGCCCCTCAAAAATCCATAAATTGCGACTTCTCCAAATCAACCAAGTAAGAGTAACAAAAACTAAACGCCAAAGCCTCAATACTTGTGTGCTGAAATGTCTAGACATCGCTTGCAGAACCAATTCATTGAAGCTGTGGCAATTTGTAAAAGACAAATGAAAAAGATCGAAAACACGAGTCCAAAGAGCACGAGTAAAGGAGCAGCTCACCAAGAGATGATCTACATCTTCCGCAGCGGCATAACAAAAAACGCAGACCGATGGTCCCACAAAACCAGTTCCTCTAAGATGATCAAGCGTACAGAGCTTGTCATGAATTGCCTTCCAGATAGTAATAGAACGTCTTGGGGGAATGAAATCAGCCCAAATCCAATTACCCCAGGTGACTTCAGGAAATGTGGGACGGGTGTGATGATAAAAGATAGCACTAGAAACAGCTCCATCCATGGATTTAGACCAAATTCGCTTATCCTGTTGGGGTGGCGCGAGATGATACGAAAAAATATCCTGAGCAATGTCAGGGTGAGCCATGATGAAGGCTGGAGTCAAATCCCACGTACCATTCAGGATGTAGTCCGCAATTGTAAATTCATAATGATGCCGAAGATGATAAGGAATGTGGAGTCTATCTGCAATGCAATACCCCAACCAATTATCCAGCCAGAAACGTAGTGAGGAATCTGAACTAGCCATCCAACGAGAGCCAGAAACTAAAGCAGGATAACAATCTCTGAATCCAAACCAAACTGAAGATCGAACAGAGGAGCGCAGCTTGCCTTGCGAGATATACCGATCCAGCAAAATATTCATGTAAGACTCCTTATGTGTCATGACATCCCAAGTAAAACGTGAGAGAAATGACTTATTGGCAGCTACCATTGAACGAAGCCCGATACCACCTTCAGACTTAGGAACACAACAGCGTTTCCAAGATATCTTGACCGCACTCATCTTAAGAATATCACCCGTGAAGATGAAATTTCGCATTTTACCTTCTAGATCCCGGAGCAGAGACTTTGGCCAGCGATAAACCATCATAGAGTGTACGAAGGCTCCATGAATGACAGATTGAACTAGGCAGATCCGACCTGCCATGGAGAGGGAAGAACCTTTCCAGCGAGCAAACTTAGCAGCAATCCCATCAGCTAAATGCTGTAAATGTCGCCTTCTAGGCACCCCAATAAAGAGAGGGACACCAAGGTACACAAACGGCAAAGCACCAGAACTGATAGTCAAGATCCTCCGTAACCTTCTCGTAAACGCCGGTGGCAAGAAGGTACTGAAATAGACCCGTGACTTCTGCGGATTGAAGTGTTGTCCCGACCAACCTTTATACACATTAAGTATCTTCAGAATAGCTCTGCAATTTGCAGAAGTGGCCCTGCAAAAAATAATCACATCATCTGCATATAGTAAATGAGAAGGGAAATCAATATTACGACCAAGAAACAAAGGAGTAATCTCCCCTGATGAGGCCGCAACAGTGAGCAGTCGACTGAAAACCTCTTCTGCCAAACAGAAAAGCAAAGGAGAAAGCGGATCTCCTTGCCGAACCCCTTGGGAACAAGAAAAGAAGCCTTCCGGTGAACCATTAATCAAAACCGAAAGCCTTGCAGAATGCAAGATAAATCGGATCCAATCTATAAAGGTATGAGTAAATCCCATCAGTCTCAACACTTCCAAAAGAAAGTCCCAGTTTAGAGTATCAAATGCTTTTCGAATGTCAATCTTCAAAACCATGTTACCCGGCGTATACCGGTAGCCCAAGCTGTTTACTCCTTCAGAAGCAAGAGCAATACAATCATGGATCCGACGACCAGGAATGAAACCAAACTGATGAAAGGAGAGCAAACCAGATAGAATAATCCCAAGACGATCAGCAATCAGTTTCGTAATGATTTTATAAAGAAAATTCCCCAGAACAATAGGCCGGAAGTCCTCCACTCGATTCGCATCCTTGAGCTTCGGAATCAAAGTGACGAAACTAGCATTCAAGCCTACTGGGAACTCACCATGAATGAAGAAAGTCCGAACAGCACTAGACACATCCTCACCAATAATGTGCCACATTTGTTGGTAAAAGCGGCCTCCAAAACCATCCGGGCCAGGAGCGCTATCCGGGCTCATTCCAAACACCACATCACACACGGCTTAAGTGAAAAAGATGACAAAGCAAAACTAAAACCCAGGGAAAGTGATCCCTGGTTGCAGCCGCGGGCCTCGTTAAAACCCACTTATAGTAAAACCCTGTGGGAAAAACCTATAGGTGGGAAAAAGAGTGCCTGAGCGTTAAAGCTGCGTGATCCTATAGTAAGGCTGCCTGGACATATCTCTGGCAACCTGAGGAGCAATAACATCGAGCTGGTGGAGCCATACACCATGCGAGTGATAGTTAGAAAGAGTGTCCGCCACCCCATTCCCTTCACGGTAGATGTGTGAGACTTTGAACTCCAAAGTAAGAAGGAGATCCAGAACTCGTAGCCATCGATTCCTAAACTTCCAAGGAACAGTTGTGGAACGAGACTGAAAGAGGCCCTCCACGTAGGTAGAATCCGTCTCAAGCCAAAGACGATACCAACCCTGTTGGCAAGCCAACTCCACGCCAGTCATGGCTGCCACAAACTCAGCCTCATAGGCAAAGGCGCAACCTATATGTGTGACAAAATAGCAAAGGACATGCCCAAAATGATTACGAAAAACTCCCGCGGCTTTAGCATCACCCGGGGACCCCATAGCACTGCCGTCTGTATTGCATTTAATCCAACCCCGCATCGGGGAATGCCATTGAACCTCCATTATAGTGGTGCTTCCCCTAGCACGCCCACGTATACCCATGAATGAAGAGTAAAAAGGTCCTCCTGAGTATTGAACATAGAACCTTTCAAAGAATGATGTTGCTCCCGTATCAAGGACTTCAGAGAGAGAATAATGGAGTGTCGTGAGAAAGGAACATTATCAATAATCCTCCTGTTCCGGGCAGACCATATTAGCCAAATCAAGGTGACAAAAGCAAGACGCCAAATGGAGCCAACCTGGGAGCTAAATGTCCGAGACATGGCAAAAAGCACCAGTTCATTCAAGCTATAGATAGAGGGCATCTGGAGATGAAAGATATCCAAAATACGGTGCCAAATATCCTGAATGAAGCAACAATGCACAAAGATATGATCAATATCCTCACCTGAAGACCGACAGAACACGCAAAAAGACGGTCCCATGAAGCCATTGTGACGTAAGTGATCCAGTGTAGGCAATTTACCATGAATAGCCCGCCAAAGTGTGACAGAGCGGCGAGGTGGTATGTAAGGTGCCCAAATCCAATCGCCCCAAGTGACCACAGGAAACTCCGGACGAAAGTGTTGATAGAAAATAGAACTAGAAGCAGATCCATTTGATGAAGGTATCCATATTCGGGTATCAGAGTGAGGAGGAGCTAAGGTGTAATTAGCAATGTCTCTAGCCACATCCGGGAAAGCCATACAGAACTCCGGTAGAATATCCCAAACCCCATTGGTGGTGTAATCAGAAATAGAAAACTGAAAGTGATGTCGTAAGTGAGCTGGGATCCCCACCCTATCCGCAATACAGTAACCCAACCAATTATCAAGCCAAAAATGCACATGTGAGTCTGCTCCAACTAGCCATTTGGAATTCTGCATAAGTGCCGGATGACAATCTTTAAAGCCAAACCAGATTGTAGATTTGACATAACGACGATGTCTCCCTTGACAGAGAAACCGAGAAAGAAAGATGTCCAAATAAGGCTCCCTACGATTAATAATGTCCCAGCAAAGTCTAGAAAGGAAAGCCTTGTTAGCAGCTACCAAAGAGCGAAGACCTAGACCACCTTCAGACTTAGGGACACAACACCTCGTCCAAGAGACACAAACCGAGCCCCTTTTAAGAATATCACCAGTGAAGACAAAATTCCGGATTCGACTCTCAAGCTTCTTAAGCAACGTGATTGGCCATCTATATATCATCATCGAATGAACAAACGCACCTTGGATCACCGATTGCACTAGACATATTCGCCCAGCCATGGAGAGAGATGATCCTTTCCAACGCGCAAAACGAGCCAGAATGCTATCAGCAATAGACTGTAAAAACCTGGAGCGGGGAGCACCAATGAAGAGAGGGACCCCGAGATAAACAAAAGGCAGGCTCCCGGGTGAAATGCCTAGTATACGACTCATCCTTCTAGTCCTTGCAACCGGAATGGAGGGGCTGAAATAAACTCTAGACTTGTTTGGGTTAAAATGTTGACAGGACCAAGCCTTGTAACGATTTAGGATGCTCAGAATAGTGCGACAGTTGCTAGCTGAAGCCCTGCAAAAGATTATAACGTCATCGGCATAAAGTAAATGAGAAGGAAAGGTAATATTACGACCAATGAATAAAGGAGATAACATCCCTGTACTTGTTGCCTGTGAAAGCAAGCAACTCAAGGCCTCCTCAGCTACACAAAAGAGAAGGGGGGATAGAGGATCCCCTTGACGAACCCCTTGCGAACATTGGAAATAACCTTCTGGAGCCCCGTTGACTAGGACCGAGAGACAAGCTGAATGCAGAATGAATCGCACCCAATTCACAAAGATAGGAGAGAAACCCATACAGCGTAAAGCTTCCAACAAGAAATCCCAGTTAACTGTGTCAAAGGATTTCCTGATGTCCACTTTGATAGCAATATTACCATCCCGATGGCGCAAATTCAAGCTATTCACACCTTCTGAAGCCAGAGCAATGCAATCATGTATACGACGACCCGGCACAAAACCAAATTGGTGAAAAGAGAGCAAGTCCGAGAGAATCAAGCCCAACCGATCAGAGAGGATTTTTGAGACCACCTTATATAAAAAATTACCAAGGACTATTTGAGGAAAGGGATATCATAATGGAACACTCGAAATAGCAATCTAACTAATCTAGTGATCTAGTACTTGATCTAGTAGTTGTTCTATACATACAACTCATTCTTTACATGGCATTGTATCTTTCATCTACATAAAGCAATAGAAAGTGGATGAATGAATCATCTAGTTAGTAAGCACAATAGATAGGTTAGATTCAATGGACTATTTAACTTGTTCGTTAAGGAAGAAAGGGAACTTACCAATGACGTCTAGCTCAATTGGTTAGACTGAGGTGTCATGACACTAGAGGTCATAGGTTCAATTCTCGCCAAGTGCGGGATTATTTATAATTTATTACTAGCTTTGTAATGGTTCGATTATTAAAATTTTAACCAATGAGGTCTAGCTCAATTGGTTAGACTGAGGTGTCATGACACTAGAGGTCATAGGTTCAATTCTCGCCAAGTGCGGGATTATTTATAGTTTATTACTAGTTTTGTAATGCTACTTGTGAAATTGTAATGGTTCGATTATTAAAAAAAAGGAAGAAAGGGAACTTCTTATTTGATTGTGTATATAACTCTAGTACTTGTAGTTAGTTCTCTCCTATGTTTGCGGAAAGGGTTATCATAACGGAACACTCTATATAGCAATCTAACTAATCTAGTGATCTAGTTGTTGTTCTAGATAAAGGGAAGCCATACAACTCATTCTTTACATGGGATTCTATCTTTCATCTACCTAAAGCAATAGAAAGTGAATGAATGAATCAATAGACAACTAACCTAGTTTGTAAAGGTAATGGAAAGGTTAGTTTCAGCTATAGTACTTGTAGTTAGTTCTCTCCTATGTTTGAGGAAAGGGATATCATAATGGAACACTCTAAATAGCAATCTAACTAATCTAGTGATCTAGTAGTTGTTCTATATGTACAACTCATTCTTTACATGGCATTGTATCTTTCATCTACATAAAGCAATAGAAAGTGGATGAATGAATCATCTAGTTAGTAGGCACAATAGATAGGTTAGTTTTAATGGACTATTTAACTTGCTCATTAAGGAAGCAAGGGAACTTCTTATTTGATTGTGTTTATAACTCTAGTACTTGTATTTAGTTCTCTCCTATGTTTGCGGAAAGGGTTATCATAACGGAACACTCTATATAGCAATCTAACTAATTTAGTGATCTTGTTTTTGTTCTAGATAAAGGGAAGACATACAACTCATTCTTTACATGGGATTGTATCTTTCATCTACCTAAAGCAATAGAAAGTGAATGAATTAATCAATAGACAACTAATCTAGTTTGTAAGGGTAATTTCAGCTATAGTACTTGTAGTTAGTTCTCTCCTATGTTTGAGGAAAGGGATATCATAATGGAACACTCGAAATAGCAATCTAACTAATCTAGTGATCTAGTACTTGATCTAGTAGTTGTTCTATACATACAACTCATTGTTTACATGGCATTTTATCTTTCATCTACATAAAGCAATTGAAAGTGGATGAATGAATCATCTAGTTAGTAAGCACAATAGATAGGTTAGTTTCAATGGACTATTTAACTTGCTCATTAAGGAAGAAAGTTAACTTCTTATTTGATAATGGATATGACTCTAGTACTTGTAGTTTGTTCTCTACTATGTTTGCAGAAAGGGTTATCATAACGGAACACTCTATATAGCAATCTAACTAATCTAGTGATCTAGTTGTTGTTCTAGATAAATGGAAGACATACAACTCATTCTTTACATGCGATTGTATCTTTCATATACCTAAAGCAATAGAAAGTTAATGAATGAATAAATAGACAACTAATCTAGTTTGTAAGGGTAATGGAAAGGTTAGTTTCAGCTATAGTACTTGTAGTTAGTTCTCTCCTATGTTTGAGGAAAGGGATATCATAATGGAACACTCGAAATAGCAATCTAACTAATCTAGTGATCTAGTACTTGATCTAGTAGTTGTTCTATACATACAACTCATTCTTTACATGGCATTGTATCTTTCATCTACATAAAGCAATAGAAAGTGGATGAATGAATCATCTAGTTAGTAAGCACAATAGATAGGTTAGATTCAATGGACTATTTAACTTGCTCATTAAGGAAGAAAGGGAACTTCTTATTTGATTGTGTATATAACTCTAGTACTTGTAGTTAGTTCTCTCCTATGTTTGCGGAAAGGGTTATCATAACGGAACACTCTATATAGCAATCTAACTAATCTAGTGATCTAGTTGTTGTTCTAGATAAAGGGAAGCCATACAACTCATTCTTTACATGGGATTCTATCTTTCATCTACCTAAAGCAATAGAAAGTGAATGAATGAATCAATAGACAACTAACCTAGTTTGTAAGGGTAATGGAAAGGTTAGTTTAAGCTATAGTACTTGTAGTTAGTTCTCTCCTATGTTTGCAGAAAGGGTTATCATAACGGAACACTCTATATAGCAATCTAACTAATTTAGTGATCTAGTTGTTCTAGATAAAGGGAAGACATACAACTCATTCTTTACATGGGATTGTATCTTTCATATACCTAAAGCAATAGAAAGTCAATGAATGAATCAATAGACAACTAATCTAGTTTGTAAAGGTAATGGAAAGGTTAGTTTCAGCTATAGTACTTGTAGTTAGTTCTCTCCTATGTTTGAGGAAAGGGATATCATAATGGAACACTCGAAATAGCAATCTAACTAATCTAGTGATCTAGTACTTGATCTAGTAGTTGTTCTATACATACAACTCATTGTTTACATGGCATTTTATCTTTCATCTACATAAAGCAATAGAAAGTGGATGAATGAATCATCTAGTTAGTAAGCACAATAGATAGGTTAGTTTCAATGGACTATTTAACTTGCTCATTAAGGAAGAAAGTGAACTTCTTATTTGATTTTGTATATAACTCTAGTACTTGTAGTTAGTTCTCTACTATGTTTGCAGAAAGGGTTATCATAACGGAACACTCTATATAGCAATCTAACTAATCTAGTGATCTAGTTGTTGTTCTAGATAAAGGGAAGACATACAACTCATTCTTTACATGAGATTGTATCTTTCATATACCTAAAGCAATAGAAAGTTAATGAATGAATCAATAGACAACTAATCTAGTTTGTAAGGGTAATGGAAAGGTTAGTTTCAGCTATAGTACTTGTAGTTAGTTCTCTCCTATGTTTGAGGAAAGGGATATCATAATGGAACACTCGAAATAGCAATCTGTTAGGGTTGAAATATGTCCAGTCCGCATGTACGAACTGGAGCGGTCTAAGAGCGCGACAAAGCATCATAGGCCGTCCCTCAAGGGGCACAACCACACCCAAGTATGTCACTAAGGTGTGGATCGACCAACATAGGGTCCGACCATCACTGGGAGGACAACCCTCAAAATAAGCTCCTCTCAAGGACAAACCTGCCAGTGGGCTCGAGGAGCATCCCTCTCTGGCTCGAGGAGGCCTTACGTCAAGGTAACGCTCCTTGACAAAAACTGAGCAGGACACTACTCGCATCACCCACGCACAAGGAAGGCACGAGGACCACAGAGCGACCAGCCATGGTTGCTCTCTTGGGCCAAGGCCCACAGACCTCCTTAATGGGCCTGGGCCGAGGAAGGCCTCAATCCTGGTCGTACACGTGGCGTGATCCTACATGACCTGAAGATGAAGGGTCGCAAGTATAAAAGGCCCTCATTTACTCTCCAACAGTAAGCATTAATTACGTCACCCGAGCACCACTCTCACTACTCTTACTAGGGAAGCCTCACAACTCCCTACTCGTAAAGTCGCCTCTCCGGTCTGATACCTTACAGACCGGGCAAGAGACACTAACCCCCCCCCTCTAGTCTATTTCAGGTACGAGGAAGCTACGAGAAGGCTCATTTCCTACCTCGAAGGAACACTACAAGAAGGAGAACTAGAAAGACTTAGAATAGCGACTCATTGCGAACTTAGAAAGAAACACGAATTACCCTTCAACATTTGGCGCCGTCTGTGGGAATCGACACAAAAGGTCATTCCTTGCCCTACTGGTCGAGCCACCTTCCTCCTCGTGACACCACACGAATATGCCTCCCAGAAGAAGCAACCGTCTTGCTAATGCACCACCCGCAAATCCTCCTCGACCTAGAGGTCGTCCCTCTAATAACGGTCGCGGAGGAGGAACGGAGGGTGTTCCAAGGGAGCCAAGAAATAACAATGTTGCAAGGAACCGAGATTACACGGAGGGGGCATTTACTAATGTCACTCACTCCCAAAATGAGACATCCGGGGAAAATAACCCGCAAGGAGTCCCGGTAGGAAACGCCTATGGAGCGTTGAGAGTCGCAAACAACGCCGAGTCTAGGGGGCAGCCTCATCCTGTAGCAATCAACCAACCTCCCGTGGCGGTGAATCCTCCTCAACCAGCCGCATTGACCTTCACCCTTCCTGATGGACGTGTCGTCCGACCATCAGATTTCGGGATGGGCGAAGCTCAATACGGTCTATTCCTTCTTACGTTACAAGGATATGTCGGAGGTAATGAGGCTATTAGAGTTAATACCGAGATACAAGCTCCAGTAGAACCACAAGCACCGGTGCAAGAGCAACCTCGAGCCACATTGGTCGCTCCTCGTCAATCTCAAGGAAGAGCACCTGTTGCACAAGATGAAGCACATTCGAGAGCCAACACCAGGCCGATCCAATCTCGACTTGGACCATCAAGAATCCAATCGAGGTTAGGACCACAAGGTGCCCCGGATGATTTGAGAGACCTGATTGATAGAAGGATACGGGCATCATTGCAAAATGTAGCGCAACAAGAAAACAGAGCTCAGGTGGTCGCTACACCACCCGCTCTCCCCAATCAAGTTACCCCCAACCAGGTAACTCCTCAAAACCAACAAGAAGCGGTGGAAGAGAATCAAGCATTGAGAACAGTAGCTGAGGTAACCCCCCTGGTCGATCCGATCACGGGGAGGAGGCTCACTCTGGAGGAACTCAACGCGAGGAAATCCGCACTTGACGCTCAGATAGAAACTCTCCGAGGAACCGTCCAAGAGAGAGAGCAAGACCAAGATCCGAGCCCTTTGTGCGATGAGATCAGGAACCACCAAGCCAAAATTGAAAGAGGCTTTCCCACCTTCGAAAGCTATGATGGAACAAGTTGTCCAAAAGACTACTTGGTAAGATTTGGCACCAAAATGGATGCTTACGGTCATGACTCAAGGACTAAAGCACTCCTCTTCCCGGCTAACCTATCTGGAGAAGCCATGAAATGGTGGTCGCGCCTCCCTCACCGGTCCATCAAATCATATAGAGATCTCTGTAAGGAGTTTTCTAAGCGTTTCGAGAAAGTGATGAACGCAAAGAGACGGGTGAGGTACTTAGCCGAAATTGTCCAGAGAAACAACGAAGACTTGAGGGACTTCATCAACCGATTTCATGAAGCAGCCCTCCAAGTCGAGGATCACTCGATCAATGAGAGGAAGGAATACTTGTATGGTAACACAACCAACATCAGATTCCAAGATGTACTCTCAGCATCGTGTATAGAGAATGAAGCACAACTTGCAAAAGTTTGCAAGGACTTCCTCGAAGCCGAGGAATTCCGAAGAACGGTCACTGTGAGAACCAATCTTCCCAAGGAAAAAGGGAAAGAAAAAGAAAAAGAAAAGGAGTACCCTCCTCGACCCCAAAACCCCGGGAAGCAAAGGAAAGAGCAAAAGTTTGGGTTGATCAAGGAGGGCAACTCAAGAAATGATTTCAGAGACAGGAGGTCTCCTCCCAGAAGGTCGCCTCCAAGACGATATAGCAACTACACAGACTTGAATAGGCCAAGATCCGACATCTTGAACTATATAGTCTCGAGGAAGCTAGACGTCTCGTGGCCACCCCCGATTAAGGAAAACCAAAGGAACAAGAACTCGGAAAAATTTTGCAAGTTTCACAAGGGGAAAGGACACACCTCCGAGGAGTGTGTCGAGCTCAAGAACGAGATTGAGAGAATGATACGCGGCGGTCAATTGGTTAACTACATCCGGAAGGAGGAACCCCTGGCACTGCTGCCTCCACCTCCTCAAACAGGGAGCGAGCACCCCTACCAAGGAAACCCTCAGGACGACGACATTCATAATTACAACAATTATGAGAACCGCCCCGTAAATGGAAGCATCCGCACTCTCACAATTGCGGGAGGACCCGCCGGCGGCGACACTCGTAATCAAAGGGAGATTACCGCGGACAATCTTAGGGTCCGAGATGTGAAGTATGCTCAAGCCGCGCGACCGGGAACCAACATTATCTCTTTCGATGATAGCGAGATACCTCTGAAGCATGCTGGAGGAGGCAACATCTATGATCCTTGCGTCCCACTTGTAGTGTCATTGGATGTGCAATCCTACAAGTTGGGTAGAATCCTCGTCGATACAGGATGCTCGGCAAACTTGATCTTCACCGGAACCTTGAAAAGGATGCACATGAACCCAAGGGAAGGGCTCAGAGAAGTGAGGAGCGCATTAGTAGGATTCGGAGGACAACCTGTCATGCCGCTCGGAATGATCAACCTCATAGTGTCAATGGGTAGCGCTCCTAGAAGGGTAACCCAACAAGTTCCTTTCGTGGTGGTCGATATGCCATTCGATTATTTCGCAGTCCTAGGGCGACCCGCTCTCTCTCAATTCCGAGCCGTAGTGTCCACGGTCCACAACAAGCTAAAATTCCCCACTCCTTTGGGAATCGGACAGGAAGTAGGAGACATACGAGAAGCATGGGAATGCTACACCTTGTCTGCCAAGTTCACTTCAAGGGTTGCTATTGGAGAACCCAACCCCGGACAATCGTCCGAAGAGACTCCCCTTGTTCACAATGCGCCTTATCGTTTCTACACGGTTCGGCGAGTAAAGAGAAAATCGAAAAAGCCAAGTCCGTCACTTAGGCGAAGAAAAGCAACCATGAAGAAAGACGAAGATACTCTAGTAGGAGCTGTTAAGGAGCTCGAGGAGTATCAAGTGATTCCACCAGTCCCACCCTCTTCCAAAAAGAAGAAGTTCTTTGAGGAAAACAAAATTGAAGCAAGAGAAGCCCTAGAAGAAATCCAAATTGTCGAAGGAAGTGCGACAAGGTCACAAAAATTGGCACAGAAATGGTCCACTGAAGTCAGGATGAAACTCATCCAATGTTTGAAAGATAACAATGATGTCTTCGCGTGGAGCACCGAGGACCTGAAGGGGATCGACCCACGTGTCGCCGTTCACCGTCTGAACGTAGACCCGTCGATCACCCACATTAGAGAAAAGCGAAGAGACTTCAGTGCGGAAGATAATGCCATCATAGAAGCGGAAGTACAAAGGCTTCTTAAAGCGGGCCACATCAAAGAAGTGAGATACTCAGACTGGGTATGCAACGTGGTCCTCGTGGAGAAGGGTCCGGGAAAATGGCGAATGTGCAACAATTTCACAAGGCTCAACAAGTTTTGCCCGAAGGATCCATACCCTCTCCCCAGGATCGACCAGCTTGTTGATTCCACCGCTGGATGCGCCCTCCTGAGTTTCATGGATGCATACCAGGGCTTCTACCAGGTCAAAATGGCCAAAGACGATGTGCCTAAAACCGCCTTCTTCGCTAACGGCAATGTGTATTGCTTCAACGTGATGCCATTTGGCCTTAAGAACGCCGGAGCGACCTACCAAAGGCTGGTTAACAAGATGTTCAAGGATGAGCTTGGTAAAACCATGGAAGTATATGTCGATGACATGCTCGTCAAGAGCAAGACCGAGGAGCAACATGTAGGTTACCTGGCAAAGTGCTTCTCAATCTTGAGAAAGTATGGCATGAAGCTCAACCCGGCAAAGTGTACCTTCGGTGTCAAAGGGGGGAAGTTCCTCGGTTACATGGTGACCGAAAGAGGAATAGAAGCAAACCCCGAGAAGATAAAGGCCATCCTCGATCTTCCCCAACCTCAGTCCATCAATGAGGTGCAACAATTGGTCGGAAAATCAATTGCATTGAGTAGGTTCATCTCAAGGTCCGCCGAGAAAAACCTACCTTTTTTCAAGGTATTGAGAAAGAGCAGCCACTCGAGTGGACAAAGGAGTGCGAGGAAGCCTTCGAGAAGCTGAAAGAATACCTACTCGCTCCCCTCTATTGTCAAAGCCCGTGGACGGAGAGGTACTCTATTGTACTTAGCAGCAACCGGGGAAGCTATCAGCTCGGTTTTGGTACGAATCCAAGGGAACGACCACTTGCCCATCTACTACTTGAGCAAAGTACTTGCCGGGGCTGAAACGCGTACATGGATATCGAGAGGCTTTCCTTTGCCCTCGTTTATACGGCAAGGAGGCTAAAACCCTACTTTGGGGCTCACAAGGTTGTTGTTTTGACAAAGCAACCTCTCAAGCAAGTCCTCGGAAAGCCCGAAAATTCGGGAAGAATGGCAAGGGGGCGATTGAGCTAAGCGAGTACGACATCGACTACCAAGCACCCGTAGCCAAGAAAGCACAAGTCATAGCCGACTTCCTCGTGGAGTATCCCTCAAAAGGAACTTCAGAGGAAAACTCTTCAGCAACAAAGAGTGCTAGATGATGGTCGAAGAGCACCCCATCAAAAAAACCGATGCAAGCTCTGGAGGATGCTTTAAAAGAGCTTAAGGCATGTCCCAAACCAAAAGGAAGAGGCAATGAAGTGTTCCTGACCGAGAAAACCGACGAGCCAAAGGGTGCGGAGACCGTCTCTCCAAAACCCAAAGAGCTAGTCGACCACGGAGACGTCTGGATTCTTCATGTTGATGGATCCTCGTCAGGAAAAAATGGCGGGATAGGAATATACTTCAAGAGTCCTGGAGGGGCTGAACTAGAGTACGCCGTTACTCTTAGTTTCCCGGTCTCCAACAATGAAGCAGAATATGAGCCATCCTCATCGCTCTACGTATGCAAAATCATTGGAAGTGAAGAAGCTACATCTCTTCACGATTCTCAACTGGCCGAGAAGCAAATCTCGGGGAAATTCAGAACCAAGAAAGCCTCACTTGCTGAGTACAAGAGCGCCATCACGGAAGAAATTCAAAAGTTTGAAGCTGTGAGATTGAAAAATTCTCAAGAGATCTCATATCAAAGGGCAGATGCCCTATCAAAGTATGCTTCGGCCTCCGGAGGAGTAGACACCCGGAATGTGATACTCATGAGATCAATGCATCATCTCTGTGGTCATCAAAGCAAACGTCTTGGCAATTGACGATCAACCGAATTGGATGCAAGAGATAACAACATATCTCAAAACTGAAGCCTTCCTCGGACAAGGCCGAGCAAGAAGAGTCCAAGGGGAAAAGCTCCTCGATACATCCCTGCAAGGAGAACTACTTTACAAAAGATCTTTCGAGGGAGTTATTTGAGATGCGTCGCCGAGCATGAAGTTCGAACTTCTGGGAGATGCATCGAGGAAGTTGCGGCGACCATGCCGAGAAAGAACCCTCGCCCAAAAAGTCATTCGACAAGATACTCTGGCCCAATATCGGGAAGACGCTGCCCAATTTGTGAGAAGTGCGAGGAGATGTCAATTGCACGCCAATTTGATCAACGTCCCGGCAAAACCTCTCATGCCCATCGCCATATTGCCCTTTTGAATTATGGGGCATCGACATAGTCGGTCCCTTCCCAAAGAGGTACGGGTCAAAAGAAGTTCATCATCGTTGTCGGTCG
>CM051455.1:66605259-66621330 GCA_028274465.1 Plantago ovata
AACTTCTTATTTGATTTGTATATAACCTCTAGTACTTGTAGTTAGTTCTCTCCTATGTTTGAGGAAAGGGATATCATAATGGAACACTCTAAATAGCATCTAACTAATCTAGTGATCTAGTATTTGTTCTATACATACAACTCATTCTTTACATGGCATTGTATCTTTCATCTACTTAAAGCAATAGAAAGTGGATCAATGAATCATCTAGTTTAAGGACAATAGAGAGATTAGTTTCAATGGAATCTTTAACTTGCTCATTAAGGAAGCAAGGGAACTTCTTATTTGATTGTGTATATAACTCTAGTACTTGTAGTTAGTTCTCTCCTATGTTTGAGGAAAGGGATATCATAATGGAACACTCTAAATAGCAATCTAACTAATCTAGTGATCTAGTAGTTGTTCTAGATCTAGTAGTTGATCTAGTAGTTGTTCTATACATACAACTCATTCTTTACATGACATTGTATCTTTCATCTACTTAAAGCAATAGAAAGTGGATGAATGAATCATCTAGTTAGTAAGGACAATAGAGAGATTAGTTTCAATGGACTCTTTAACTTGCTCATTAAGGAAGCAAGTGAACTTCTTATTTGATTGTGTATATAACTCTAGTACTTGTAGTTAGTTCTCTCCTATGTTTGAGGAAAGGATATCATAATGGAACACTCTAAATAGCAATCTAACTAAGCTAGTGATCTAGTAGTTGTTCTAGATCTAGTTGTTGATCTAGTAGCTGTTCTATACATACAACTCATTCTTTACATGGCATTGTATCTTTCATCTACTTAAAGCAATAGAAAGTGGATCAATGAATCATCTAGTTTGTAAGGACAATAGAGAGATTAGTTTCAATGGAATCTTTAACTTGCTCATTAAGGAAGCAAGGGAACTTCTTATTTGATTGTGTATATAACTCTAGTACTTGTAGTTAGTTCTCTCCTATGTTTGAGGAAAGGGATATCATAATGGAACACTCTAAATAGCAATCTAACTAATCTAGTGATCTAGTAGTTGTTCTAGATCTAGTAGTTGATCTAGTAGTGTTCTATACATACAACTCATTCTTTACATGGCATTGTATCTTTCATCTACTTAAAGCAATAGAAATTGGATCAATGAATCATCTAGTTTGTAAGGACAATAGAGAGATTAGTTTCAATGGAATCTTTAACTTGCTCATTAAGAAAGCAAGGAACTTCTTATTTGATTGTGTATATAACTCTAGTACTTGTAGTTAGTTCTCTCCTATGTTTGAGGAAAGGGATATCATAATGGAACACTCTAAATAGCAATCTAACTAAGCTAGTGATCTAGTAGTTGTTCTAGATCTAGTTGTTGATCTAGTAGCTGTTCTATACATACAACTCATTCTTTACATGACATTGTATCTTTCATCTACTTAAAGCAATAGAAAGTGGATCAATGAATCATCTAGTTTGTAAGGACAATAGAGAGATTAGTTTCAATGGACTCTTTAACTTGCTCATTAAGGAAGCAAGGGAACTTCTTATTTGATTGTGTATATAACTCTAGTACTTGTAGTTAGTTCTCTCCTATGTTTGAGGAAAGGGATATCATAATGGAACACTCTAAATAGCAATCTAACTAATCTAGTGATCTAGTAGTTGTTCTAGATCTAGTTGTTGATCTAGTAGCTGTTCTATACATACAACTCATTCTTTACATGGCATTGTATCTTTCATCTACTTAAAGCAATAGAAAGTGGATCAATGAATCATCTAGTTTGTAAGGACAATAGAGAGATTAGTTTCAATGGAATCTTTAACTTGCTCATTAAGGAAGCAAGGGAACTTCTTATTTGATTGTGTATATAACTCTAGTACTTGTAGTTAGTTCTCTCCTATGTTTGAGGAAAGGGATATCATAATGGAACACTCTAAATAGCAATCTAACTAATCTAGTGATCTAGTAGTTGTTCTAGATCTAGTTGTTGATCTAGTAGCTGTTCTATACATACAACTCATTCTTTACATGGCATTGTATCTTTCATCTACTTAAAGCAATAGAAAGTGGATCAATGAATCATCTAGTTTGTAAGGACAATAGAGAGATTAGTTTCAATGGAATCTTTAACTTGCTCATTAAGGAAGCAAGGGAACTTCTTATTTGATTGTGTATATAACTCTAGTACTTGTAGTTAGTTCTCTCCTATGTTTGAGGAAAGGGATATCATAATGGAACACTCTAAATAGCAATCTAACTAATCTAGTGATCTAGTAGTTGTTCTAGATCTAGTTGTTGATCTAGTAGCTGTTCTATACATACAACTCATTCTTTACATGGCATTGTATCTTTCATCTACTTAAAGCAATAGAAAGTGGATCAATGAATCATCTAGTTTGTAAGGACAATAGAGAGATTAGTTTCAATGGAATCTTTAACTTGCTCATTAAGGAAGCAAGGGAACTTCTTATTTGATTGTGTATATAACTCTAGTACTTGTAGTTAGTTCTCTCCTATGTTTGAGGAAAGGGATATCATAATGGAACACTCTAAATAGCAATCTAACTAATCTAGTGATCTAGTAGTTGTTCTAGATCTAGTAGTTGTTCTAGTAGTTGTTCTATACATACAACTCATTCTTTACATGACATTGTATCTTTCATCTACTTAAAGCAATAGAAATTGGATGAATGAATCATCTCGTTAGTAAGGACAATAGAGAGGTTAGTTTCAATGGACTCTTTAACTTGCTCATTAAGAAGCAAGTGAACTTCTTATTTGATTGTGTATATAACTCTAGTACTTGTAGTTAGTTCTCTCCTATGTTTGAGGAAAGGGATATCATAATGGAACACTCTAAATAGCAATCTAACTAAGCTAGTGATCTAGTAGTTGTTCTAGATCTAGTTGTTGATCTAGTAGCTGTTCTATACATACAACTCATTCTTTACATGACATTGTATCTTTCATCTACTTAAAGCAATAGAAAGTGGATCAATGAATCATCTAGTTTGTAAGGACAATAGAGAGATTAGTTTCAATGGAATCTTTAACTTGCTCATTAAGGAAGCAAGGGAACTTCTTATTTGATTGTGTATATAACTCTAGTACTTGTAGTTAGTTCTCTCCTATGTTTGAGGAAAGGGATATCATAATGGAACACTCTAAATAGCAATCTAACTAATCTAGTGATCTAGTAGTTGTTCTAGATCTAGTTGTTGATCTAGTAGCTGTTCTATACATACAACTCATTCTTTACATGACATTGTATCTTTCATCTACTTAAAGCAATAGAAAGTGGATCAATGAATCATCTAGTTTGTAAGGACAATAGAGAGATTAGTTTCAATGGAATCTTTAACTTGCTCATTAAGGAAGCAAGGAACTTCTTATTTGATTGTGTATATAACTCTAGTACTTGTAGTTAGTTCTCTCCTATGTTTGAGGAAAGGGATATCATAATGGAACACTCTAAATAGCAATCTAACTAAGCTAGTGATCTAGTAGTTGTTCTAGATCTAGTTGTTGATCTAGTAGCTGTTCTATACATACAACTCATTCTTTACATGACATTGTATCTTTCATCTACTTAAAGCAATAGAAAGTGGATCAATGAATCATCTAGTTTGTAAGGACAATAGAGAGATTAGTTTCAATGGATCTTTAACTTGCTCATTAAGGAAGCAAGGGAACTTCTTATTTGATTGTGTATATAACTCTAGTACTTGTAGTTAGTTCTCTCCTATGTTTGAGGAAAGGGATATCATAATGGAACACTCTAAATAGCAATCTAACTAATCTAGTGATCTAGTAGTTGTTCTAGATCTAGTTGTTGATCTAGTAGCTGTTCTATACATACAACTCATTCTTTACATGGCATTGTATCTTTCATCTACTTAAAGCAATAGAAAGTGGATGAATGAATCATCTAGTTTGTAAGGACAATAGAGAGATTAGTTTCAATGGAATCTTTAACTTGCTCATTAAGGAAGCAAGGGAACTTCTTATTTGATTGTGTATATAACTCTAGTACTTGTAGTTAGTTCTCTCCTATGTTTGAGGAAAGGGATATCATAATGGAACACTCTAAATAGCAATCTAACTAACTAGTGATCTAGTAGTTGTTCTAGATCTAGTTGTTGATCTAGTAGCTGTTCTATACATACAACTCATTCTTTACATGGCATTGTATCTTTCATCTACTTAAAGCAATAGAAAGTGGATCAATGAATCATCTAGTTTGTAAGGACAATAGAGAGATTAGTTTCAATGGAATCTTTAACTTGCTCATTAAGGAAGCAAGGGAACTTCTTATTTGATTGTGTATATAACTCTAGTACTTGTAGTTAGTTCTCTCCTATGTTTGAGGAAAGGGATATCATAATGGAACACTCTAAATAGCAATCTAACTAATCTAGTGATCTAGTAGTTGTTCTAGATCTAGTTGTTGATCTAGTAGCTGTTCTATACATACAACTCATTCTTTACATGGCATTGTATCTTTCATCTACTTAAAGCAATAGAAAGTGGATCAATGAATCATCTAGTTTGTAAGGACAATAGAGATATTAGTTTCAACGGAATCTTTAACTTGCTCATTAAGGAAGCAAGGGAACTTCTTATTTGATTGTGTATATAACTCTAGTACTTGTAGTTAGTTCTCTCCTATGTTTGAGGAAAGGGATATCATAATGGAACACTCTAAATAGCAATCTAACTAATCTAGTGATCCAGTAATTGTTCTAGATCTAGTAGTTGTTCTAGTAGTTGTTCTATACATACAACTCATTCTTTACATGACATTGTATCTTTCATCTACTTAAAGCAATAGAAATTGGATGAATGAATCATCTCGTTAGTAAGGACAATAGAGAGGTTAGTTTCAATGGACTCTGTAACTTGCTCATTAAGAAAGCAAGTGAACTTCTTATTTGATTGTGTATATAACTCTAGTACTTGTATTTAGTTCTCTCCTATGTTTGAGGAAAGGGATATCATAATGGAACACTCTAAATAGCAATCTAACTAAGCTAGTGATCTAGTAGTTGTTCCAGATCTGGTTGTTGATCTAGTAGCTGTTCTATACATACAACTCATTCTTTACATGACATTGTATCTTTCATATACTTCAAGCAATAGAAAGTGGATCAATGAATCATCTAGTTTGTAAGGACAATAGAGAGATTAGTTTCAATGGAATCTTTAACTTGCTCATTAAGGAAGCAAGGGAACTTCTTATTTGATTGTGTATATAACTCTAGTACTTGTAGTCAGTTCTCTCCTATGTTTGAGGAAATGTATATCATAATGGAACACTCTAAATAGCAATCTAACTAAGCTAGTGATCTAGTAGTTGTTCTAGATCTAGTTGTTGATCTAGTAGCTGTTCTATACATACAACTCATTCTTTACATGACATTGTATCTTTCATATACTTCAAGCAATAGAAAGTGGATCAATGAATCATCTAGTTTGTAAGGACAATAGAGAGATTAGTTTCAATGGAATCTTTAACTTGCTCATTAAGGAAGCAAGGGAACTTCTTATTTGATTGTGTATATAACTCTAGTACTTGAAGTTAGTTCTCTCCTATGTTTTCGGAAAGGGATATCATAATGGAACACTCTAAATAGCAATCTAACTAATCTAGTGATCTAGTAGTTGTTCTAGATCTAGTTGTTGATCTAGTAGCTGTTCTATACATGCAACTCATTCTTTACATGGCATTGTATCTTTCATGTACTTAAAGCAATAGAAATTGCATGAATGAATCATCTAGTTTGTAAGCACAATAGAGAGATTAGTTTCAATGGAATCTTTAACTTGCACTTTAAAGAAGCAAGGAAACTTCTTATTTGATTGTGTATATAACACTACTACTTGTAGTTAGTTCTCTCCTATGTTTGAGGAAAGGGATATCATAATAGAAATCTCTAAATAGCAATCTAACTAACCTAGTTATCTACTACTTGTTCTAGATCTAGTTGTTGATCTAGTAGCTGTTCTATACATAAAACTCATTCTTTACATGGCATTGTATCTTTCATCTATTTAAAGCAATAGAAAGTGGATCAATGAATCATCTAGTTTGTAAGGAAAATAGAGATATTAGTTTCAACGGAATCTTTAACTTGCTCATTAAGGAAGCAAGGGAACTTCTTATTTGATTGTGTATATAACACTACTACTTGTAGTTAGTTCTCTCCTATGTTTGAGGTAAGGGATATCATAATAGAAATCTCTAAATAGCAATCTAACTAACCTAATTATCTACTACTTGTTCTAGATCTAGTTGTTGATCTAATAGCTGTTCTATACATAAAACTCATTCTTTACATGGCATTGTATCTTTCATCTACTTAAAGCAATAGAAAGTGGATCAATGAATCATCTAGTTTGTAAGGACAATAGAGATATTAGTTTCAACGGAATCTTTAACTTGCTCATTAAGGAAGCAAGGGAACTTCTTATTTGATTGTGTATATAACTCTAGTACTTGTAGTTAGTTCTCTCCTATGTTTGAGGAAAGGGATATCATAATGGAACACTCTAAATAGCAATCTAACTAATCTAGTGATCCAGTAATTGTTCTAGATCTAGTAGTTGTTCTAGTAGTTGTTCTATACATACAACTCATTCTTTACATGACATTGTATCTTTCATCTACTTAAAGCAATAGAAATTGGATGAATGAATCATCTCGTTAGTAAGGACAATAGAGAGGTTAGTTTCAATGGACTCTGTAACTTGCTCATTAAGAAAGCAAGTGAACTTCTTATTTGATTGTGTATATAACTCTAGTACTTGTATTTAGTTCTCTCCTATGTTTGAGGAAAGGGATATCATAATGGAACACTCTAAATAGCAATCTAACTAAGCTAGTGATCTAGTAGTTGTTCCAGATCTGGTTGTTGATCTAGTAGCTGTTCTATACATACAACTCATTCTTTACATGACATTGTATCTTTCATATACTTCAAGCAATAGAAAGTGGATCAATGAATCATCTAGTTTGTAAGGACAATAGAGAGATTAGTTTCAATGGAATCTTTAACTTGCTCATTAAGGAAGCAAGGGAACTTCTTATTTGATTGTGTATATAACTCTAGTACTTGTAGTCAGTTCTCTCCTATGTTTGAGGAAATGTATATCATAATGGAACACTCTAAATAGCAATCTAACTAATCTAGTGATCTAGTAGTTGTTCTAGATCTAGTTGTTGATCTAGTAGCTGTTCTATACATGCAACTCATTCTTTAAATGGCATTGTATCTTTCATATACTTAAAGCAATAGAAATTGCATGAATGAATCATCTAGTTTGTAAGCACAATAGAGAGATTAGTTTCAATGGAATCTTTAACTTGCACTTTAAGGAAGCAAGGGAACTTCTTATTTGATTGTGTATATAACACTACTACTTGTAGTTAGTTCTCTCCTATGTTTGAGGTAAGGGATATCATAATAGAAATCTCTAAATAGCAATCTAACTAACCTAGTTATCTACTACTTGTTATAGATCTAGTTGTTGATCTAGTAGCTGTTCTATACATAAAACTCATTCTTTACATGGCATTGTATCTTTCATCTACTTAAAGCAATAGAAAGTGGATCAATGAATCATCTAGTTTGTAAGGACAATAGAGAGATTAGTTTCAACGGAATCTCTAACTTGCTCATTAAGGAAGCAAGGGAACTTCTTATTTGATTGTGTATATAACTCTAGTACTTGTTGTTAGTTCTTTCCTATGTTTGAGGAAAGGGATATCATAATGGAACACTCTAAATAGCAATCTAACTAAGCTAGTGATCTAGTAGTTGTTCTAGATCTAGTAGTTGTTCTATACATACAACTCATCCTTTACATGGCATTGTATCTTTCATCTAGTTAAAGAAATAGAAATTGGATGAATGAATCATCTCGTTAGTAAGGACAATAGAGAGATAGAGAGGTTAGTTTCAATGGACTCTTTAACTTGCTCATTAAGAAAGCAAGTGAACTTCTTATTTGATTGTGTATATAACTCTAGTACTTGTATTTAGTTCTCTCCTATGTTTGAGGAAAGGGATATCATAATGGAACACTCTAAATAGCAATCTAACTAAGCTAGTGATCTAGTAGTTGTTCCAGATCTGGTTGTTGATCTAGTAGCTGTTCTATACATACAACTCATTCTTTACATGACATTGTATCTTTCATATACTTCAAGCAATAGAAAGTGGATCAATGAATCATCTAGTTTGTAAGGACAATAGAGAGATTAGTTTCAATGGAATCTTTAACTTGCTCATTAAGGAAGCAAGGGAACTTCTTATTTGATTGTGTATATAACTCTAGTACTTGTAGTCAGTTCTCTCCTATGTTTGAGGAAATGTATATCATAATGGAACACTCTAAATAGCAATCTAACTAATCTAGTGATCTAGTAGTTGTTCTAGATCTAGTTGTTGATCTAGTAGCTGTTCTATACATGCAACTCATTCTTTAAATGGCATTGTATCTTTCATATACTTAAAGCAATAGAAATTGCATGAATGAATCATCTAGTTTGTAAGCACAATAGAGAGATTAGTTTCAATGGAATCTTTAACTTGCACTTTAAGGAAGCAAGGGAACTTCTTATTTGATTGTGTATATAACACTACTACTTGTAGTTAGTTCTCTCCTATGTTTGAGGTAAGGGATATCATAATAGAAATCTCTAAATAGCAATCTAACTAACCTAGTTATCTACTACTTGTTATAGATCTAGTTGTTGATCTAGTAGCTGTTCTATACATAAAACTCATTCTTTACATGGCATTGTATCTTTCATCTACTTAAAGCAATAGAAAGTGGATCAATGAATCATCTAGTTTGTAAGGACAATAGAGAGATTAGTTTCAACGGAATCTCTAACTTGTTCATTAAGGAAGCAAGGGAACTTCTTATTTGATTGTGTATATAACTCTAGTACTTGTTGTTAGTTCTTTCCTATGTTTGAGGAAAGGGATATCATAATGGAACACTCTAAATAGCAATCTAACTAAGCTAGTGATCTAGTAGTTGTTCTAGATCTAGTAGTTGTTCTATACATACAACTCATCCTTTACATGGCATTGTATCTTTCATCTAGTTAAAGAAATAGAAATTGGATGAATGAATCATCTCGTTAGTAAGGACAATAGAGAGATAGAGAGGTTAGTTTCAATGGACTCTTTAACTTGCTCATTAAGAAGCAAGTGAACTTCTTATTTGATTGTGTATAGAACTCTAGTACTTGTAGTTAGTTCTCTCCTTTTGTTTGAGGAAGGGGATATCATAATGGAACACTCTAAATAGCAATCTAACTAATCTAGTGATCTAGTAGTTGTTCTAGATCTAGTAGCTGTTGTATACATACACCTCATTCTTTACATGGCATTGTATCTTTCATCTACTTAAAGCAATAGAAAGTGGATCAATGAATCATCTAGTTTGTAAGGACAGTAGAGAGATTAGTTTCAATGGACTCCTTAACTTTCTCATTAAGGAATCAAGGTAAATTATTATTTGATTGTGTATATAACTCTAGTACTTGTAGTTTGTTCTCTCCTGTGTTTGAGGAAAGGGATATCATAATGGAACACTCAAAATAGCAATCTAACTAATCTAGTGATCTAGTAGTTGTTCTAGTTCTAGTAGTTGATCTAGTAGTTGTTCTATACATAAAACTCATTCTTTACATGGAATTATATCTTTCATCTACTTAAGCAATAGAAAGTGGATCAACGAATCATCTAGTTTGTAAGGACAATAGAGAGATTAGTTTCAATGGAATCTTTAACTTGCTCATTAAGGAAGCAAGGGAACTTCTGATTTGATTGTGTATATAACTCTTGTACTTGTAGTTAGTTCTCTCCTATGTTTGAGGAAAGAGATATCATAATGAAACACTTTAAATAGCAATCTAACTAATCTAGTGATCTAGTAGTTGTTCTAGATCTAGTTGTTGATCTAGTAGCTGTTCTATACATACAACTCATTCTTTATATGGCATTGTATCTTTCATCTACTTAAAGCAATATAAAGTGGATCAATGAATCATCTAGTTTGTAAAGACAATAGAGAGATTAGTTTCAATGGAATCTTGAACTTTCTCATTAAGGAAGCAGGGGAACTTCTTATTTGGTTGTGTATATAACTCTAGTACTTGTAGTTAGTTCTCTCCTATGTTTTAGGAAAGGGATATCATAATGGAACACTCTAAATAGCAATCTAACTAAGCTAGTGATCTAGTAGTTGTTCTAGATCTAGTAGTTGTTCTATACATACAACTCATTCTTTACATGGCGTTGTATCTTTCATCTACTTAAAGCAATAGAAAGTGGATCAATAAATCATCTAGTTTGTAAGGACAATAGAGAGATTAGTTTCAATGGACTCTTTAACTTGCTCATTAAGAAAGCAAGTGAACTTCTTATTTGATTGTGTATATAACTCTAGTACTTGTAGTTAGTTCTCTCCTATGTTTGAGGAAAGGGATATCATAATGGAACACTCTAAATAGCAATCTAACTAAGCTAGTGATCTAGTAGTTGTTCTAGATCTAGTAGTTGTTCTATACATACAACTCATCCTTTACATGGCATTGTATCTTTCATCTAGTTAAAGCAATAGAAATTGGATGAATGAATCATCTCGTTAGTAAGGACAATAGAGAGGTTAGTTTCAATGGACTCTTTAACTTGCTCATTAAGAAAGCAAGTGAACTTCCTATTTGATTGTGTATATAACTCTAGTACTTGTAGTTAGTTCTCTCCTTTTGTTTGAGGAAGGGGATATCATAATGGAACACTCTAAATAGCAATCTAACTAATCTAGTGATCTAGTAGTTGTTCTAGATCTAGTTGTTGATCTAGTAGCTGTTGTATACATACACCTCATTCTTTACATGGCATTGTATCTTTCATCTACTTAAAGCAATAGAAAGTGGATCAATGAATCATCTAGTTTGTAAGGACAATAGAAAGATTAGTTTCAATGGACTCCTTAACTTGCTCATTAAGGAATCAAGGTAAATTATTATTTGATTGTGTATATAACTCTAGTACTTGTAGTTTGTTCTCTCCTATGTTTGAGGAAAGGGATATCATAATGGAACACTCAAAATAGCAATCTAACTAATCTAGTGATCTAGTAGTTGTTCTAGTTCTAGTAGTTGATCTAGTAGTTGTTCTATACATAAAACTCATTCTTTACATGGAATTATATCTTTCATCTACTTAAAGCAATAGAAAGTGGATCAACGAATCATCTAGTTTGTAAGGACAATAGAGAGATTAGTTTCAATGGAATCTTGAACTTTCTCATTAAGGAAGCAGGGGAACTTCTTATTTGGTTGTGTATATAACTCTAGTACTTGTAGTTAGTTCTCTCCTATGTTTTAGGAAAGGGATATCATAATGGAACACTCTAAATAGCAATCTAACTAAGCTAGTGATCTAGTAGTTGTTCTAGATCTAGTAGTTGTTCTATACATACAACTCATTCTTTACATGGCGTTGTATCTTTCATCTACTTAAAGCAATAGAAAGTGGATCAATAAATCATCTAGTTTGTAAGGACAATAGAGAGATTAGTTTCAATGGACTCTTTAACTTGCTCATTAAGGAAGCAAGGGAATTTCTTATTTGATTGTGTATATAACTCTAGTACTTGTAGTTAGTTTCTCCTATGTTTTAGGATAGGGATATCATAATGGAACACTCTAAATAACAATCTAACTAATCTAGTGATCTAGTAGTTGTTCTAGATCTAGTAGTTGTTCTATACATACAACTCATTCTTTACATGAAATTGTATCTTTCATCTACTTAAAGCAATAGAAATTGGATGAATGAATCATCTCGTTAGTAAGGACAATAGAGAGGTTAGTTTCAATGGACTCTTTAACTTGCTCATTAAGAAAGCAAGTGAACTTCTTATTTGATTGTGTATATAACTCTAGTACTTGTAGTTAGTTCTCTCCTATGTTTGAGGAAAGGGATATCATAATGGAACACTCTAAATAGCAATCTAACTAAGCTAGTGATCTAGTAGTTGTTCCAAATCTAGTTGTTGATCTAGTAGTTTTTCTATACATACAACTCATTCTTTACATGACATTGTATCTTTCATATACTTCAAGCAATAGAAAGTGGATCAATGAATCATCTAGTTTGTAAGGACAATAGAGAGATTAGTTTCAATGGAATCTTTAACTGGCTCATTAAGGAAGCAAGGGAACTTCTTATTTGATTGTGTATATAACTCTAGTACTTATAGTCAGTTCTCTCCTATGTTTGAGGAAAGGTATATCATAATGGAACACTCTAAATAGCAATCTAACTAATCTAGTGATCTAGTAGTTGTTCTAGATCTAGCAGTTGTTCTATACATGCAACTCATTCTTTACATGGCATTGTATCTTTCATATACTTATAGCAATAGAAATTGCATGAATGAATCATCTCGTTAGTAAGGAGAACAGAGAGGTTAGTTTCAACGGACTCTTTAACTTGCTCATTAAGAAAGCAAGGGAACTTGTTATTTGATTTAGTATATAAATCTAGTACTTGTAGTTAGTTCTCTCCTATGTTTGTGGAAATGGATGTCATAACGGAACACTCTATATAGCAATCTATATAACTAATCTAGTGATCTAGTTGATGTTCTAGATAATGGGAAGACATACAACATATTCTTTACATGGGATTGTATCTTTCATCTACCTAAAGCAATAGAAAGTGGATGAATGAATCAATAGACGACTAATCTAGTTTGTAAGGGTAATGGAAAGGTTGGTTTCAACTGTTGTACTTGTAGTTAGTTCTCTCCTTTTGTTCGAGGAAGGGGATATCATAATGGAACACTCTAAATAGCAATCTAACTAATCTAGTGATCTAGTAGTTGTTCTAGATCTAGTTGTTGATCTAGTAGCTGTTCTATACATACACCTCATTCTTTACATGGCATTGTATCTTTCATCTACTTAAAGCAATATAAAGTGGATCAATGAATCATCTAGTTTGTAAGGACAATAGAGAGATTAGTTTCAATGGACTCCTTAACTTGTTCATTAAGGAAGCAAGGTAACTTCTTATTTGATTGTGTATATAACTCTAGTACTTGTAGTTTTTTTTTGAATAAGCCGAACGTATATTAAATGAAAGAAAGTAAAGTACAAGAGTCATGAGCAAAGCTCAAGTCCACAACCGGACTGAAAAACAATAAAGTAAACAAGAAAACTAAACCCAGGAAAAGCGATTCCTGGTTGCAACCACGAGCCTCGTTAAAACCCATTCATAGTAAACCCAGTGGGAAAAACCTATGAATGGGAAAAAGAGTGCCTGAGTGTTAACGTTGCGTAAGATAGTGAGGGTGTCCGGAGACGCCCCAAACCACCGGATCAACAATACAATCAAACGCATTCCTCAGCTTCCATAAGATCAGCCCAAGAGTGCTTAACTGCAATGTCCATGTTGGCTCTGGCCAGCAAGCGGCGTTCTTTTTCCAGGCCAATAGAATCACGGATAGAATCATGCACTACAGAATTATCTCCCGGATCCAGAGAGGCCTCAGAGTCGCAATCAGAAGTGTGACCATCGACCAGAGGAGCTTCAACTTGTGAGACGACGCTATCTTTCGTAACTTCCAAACCAGTTAAAGGTGTGAACTGGTTATTTGTTGCAGCAAAAACCTTCGACATGATAGAAGAGGAGGGCCTAGCAGGAGGTAGACGACGAGGTAGACCCCTTTCTCTTCTAGGAAAAACAGCCTTAAATCCCGCATTATCAATGATGGAATCATCCCCCCGGGTTGCATTGGCTGAGAATTAGTTTGAATAGTTGGCGAAGTATCAGTCTGGATCGATAGAATTCCTGGAGCTGTATTGGTTAAGGGTCGAGTCTCAACATGAGCCGAAGGAGATACTGAGGATACATTGTGATGAACATCTGGTAACACTTGTATAGAATTGATAGTAACCTGTTCTGGAGCAGAAGTAGAACGAGGTGTAGAACGTCGACAAGAGGTGGCTAAATGTCCTATGGACATACAATTTTTGCAAAAGTCTGGAACTTTTTCCATTGACATGTCAATACGGATAGCACCCATCGGGGTTTCGAGCATGATAAAAGCGTCCAGCTCTTGGGAGAGATCCACATCTACTAAGACTCGAACGTATGAACCGAAGCAACGATCCAGTGAGCCAGTGTCTAGAGTAATTGGTCGCCCAAAAGCCGATGCCAAGCTTAGAATGATAGATCGATGTAAGAATTCAAATCTCAATCCATGAAGACGAATCCACACCTTAGCATGAGTTGTGGCAGCCTTTGATGGATTGAAATCCGGAACCCATGGTTGCATATAAACCGTTCCAAGCTTAAGTTTAAACATTCCAGAATCTAAAACTTTGTTGCGTAGCTCCTCTGTAGCGAACTGAAAACAAAGAAACCGTGACCAATGGCAAGCATATGCCATGCCGTATCCTCCCAAATAGCCTGCAATGAGGTCTTGAGATCATGGTATTTCAGGGGCGTATTACCCTTAGCCATTATCAATCGACCGATACAAGCAAAACGAGAACAAGAATCAACTTGCGTATTATAGAAATTCGCATCTAATGTAATAGATACAGAGTTACCTTTTCGAACCGGCGTGAACTTGGGACCTTTCAAGGTCCAAGCAGGCTGGTTTGGACCCATAGGAGTGGGTGTTGAAAGAATCTTAGCCGCCGTGCGTTGAGAGGCTGCCATTGAAGTCGAAAGAAATTGATATAGCCTGGAACGGAAAATCGTACAGGGCGCGTTTTTGGGCCAAAAATAATGATCTTGGTACTGATACGAAGCTCTTGAGAAGAAGCTTTTGATGGACGGGCGCGTGTCAAAGGTGGAGTCACCACCGGAGAGTGAAAGCCAGAAACAGAGAATGTATAAATTTGCAGAATCTTAAACTTATAAAACTCTGGACGCCGTCGGACGGAAAAGATGTTGTAGGGAGCGTCCGATATCGTATCGGAGTGATTCCGGTGTCCCTGAATTTGTCTCACGATGTGCTAAACAATAACGTGGCGCGTGGCTATAGGTTCTCTGTCACCGGAGACTGGTGGCCAAAAATAGCGGACGGCAGAAACCCTAGAGAATAAAACGCTGTCAAACTGAAAACGTCTTATAGGGCGCGTTCGGTGTCTAGTACTTGTAGTTAGTTCTCTCATATGTTTGCGGAAAGGGATATCATAATGGAACACTCTAAATAGCAATCTAACTAATCTAGTGATCTAGTAGTTGTTCTAGATCTAGTAGTTGATCTAGTAGTTGTTCTATACATACAACTCATTCTTTACATGGCATTGTATCTTTCATCTACTTAAAGCAATAGAAAGTGGATCAATGAATCATCTAGTTTGTAAGCACAATAGAGAGATTAGTTTCAATGGAATCTTTAACTTGCTCATTAAGGAAGCAATGGAACTTCTGATTTGATTGTGCATATGACTCTAGTACTTGTAGTTAGTTCTCTCCTATGTTTGAGGAAAGACATATCATAATGGAACACTCTAAATAGCAATCTAACTAATCTACTGATCTAGTAGTTGTTCTAGATCTAGTTGTTGATCTAGTAGCTGTTCTAATACATAAACACATCCTTTACATGGCATTGTATCTTTCAGCTACTTAAGCAATAGAAGCGGATCAATGAATCATCTAGTTTGTAAGGACAATAGAGAATAGTTTCAATGGAATCTTTAACTTGCTCATTAAGGAGCAAGGGAACTTCTTATTTGATTGTGTATATAACTCTAGTACTTGTAGTTAGTTTCTCTTATGTTTGAGGAAAGAGATATCCTAATGGAACACTCTAATAGCAATCTAACTTAGCTAGTGATCTAGACCAATGAGGTCTAGCTCAATTGGTTAGACTGAGGAGTCATGACACTAGAGGTCATAGGTTCAATTCTCGTCAAGTGCGGGATTATTTATAGTTTATTACTAGCTTTGTAATAGTTCGATTAGTAAAAAAAAAGCTAGTGATCTAGTAGTTTGTTCTAGATCTAGTAGTTGTTCTATACATACAACTCATTCTTTACATGGCGTTGTATCTTTC
>CM051455.1:66621430-66715273 GCA_028274465.1 Plantago ovata
TTTGATGGACCGGTGAGGGAGGCGCGACCACCATTTCATGGCTTCTCCCAGATAGTTAGCCGGTAAGAGGAGTGCTTTAGTCTTGAGTCATGACCGTAGCATCCATTTTTGGTGCCAAATCTTACCAGGTAGTCTTTGGACAACTTGTTTCCATCATAGCTTTCGAAGGTGGGAAAGCCTCTTTCAATTTGGCTTGGTGGTTCCTGATCTCATCGCACAAAGGGCTCGGATCTTGGTCTTGCTCTCTCTCTTGGACGGTTCCTCGGAGAGTTTCTATCTGAGCGTCAAGTGCGGATTTCCTCGCGTTGAGTTCCTCCAGAGTGAGCCTCCTCCCCGTGATCGGATCGACCAGGGGGGTTACCTCAGCTACTGTTCTCAATGCTTGATTCTCTTCCACATTTCTTGTTGGTTTTGAGGAGTTACCTGGTTGGGGGTAACTTGATTGGGGAGAGCGGGTGGTGTAGCGACCACCTGAGCTCTGTTTTCTTGTTGCGCTACATTTTGCAATGATGCCCGTATCCTTCTATCAATCAGGTCTCTCAAATCATCCGGGGCACCTTGTGGTCCTAACCTCGATTGATTCTTGATGGTCCAAGTCGAGATTGGATCGGCCTGGTGTTGGCTCTCGAATGTGCTTCATCTTGTGCAACAGGTGCTCTTCCTTGAGATTGACGAGGAGCGACCAATGTGGCTCGAGGTTGCTCTTGCACCGGTGCTTGTGGTTCTACTGGAGCTTGTATCTCGGTATTAACTCTAATAGCCTCATTACCTCCGACATATCCTTGTAACGTAAGAAGGAATAGACCGTATTGAGCTTCGCCCATCCCGAAATCTGATGGTCGGACGACACGTCCATCAGGAAGGGTGAAGGTCAATGCGGCTGGTTGAGGAGGATTCACCGCCACGGGAGGTTGGTTGATTGCTACAGGATGAGGCTGCCCCCTAGACTCGGCGTTGTTTGCGACTCTCAACGCTCCATAGGCGTTTCCTACCGGGACTCCTTGCGGGTTATTTTCCCCGGATGTCTCATTTTGGGAGTGAGTGACATTAGTAAATGCCCCCTCCGTGTAATCTCGGTTCCTTGCAACATTGTTATTTCTTGGCTCCCTTGGAACACCCTCCGTTCCTCCTCCGCGACCGTTATTAGAGGGACGGCCTCTAGGTCGAGGAGGATTTGCGGGTGGTGCATTAGCAAGACGGTTGCTTCTTCTGGGAGGCATATTCGTGTGGTGTCACGAGGAGGAAGGTGGCTCGACCAGTAGGGCAAGGAATGACCTTTTGTGTCGATTCCCACAGACGGCGCCAAATGTTGAAGGGTAATTCGTGTTTCTTTCTAAGTTCGCAATGAGTCGCTATTCTAAGTCTTTCTAGTTCTCCTTCTTGTAGTGTTCCTTCGAGGTAGGAAATGAGCCTTCTCGTAGCTTCCTCGTACCTGAAATAGACTAGAGGGGGGGGTTAGTGTCTCTTGCCCGGTCTGTAAGGTATCAGACCGGAGAGGCGACTTTACGAGTAGGGAGTTGTGAGGCTTCCCTAGTAAGAGTAGTGAGAGTGGTGCTCGGGTGACGTAATTAATGCTTACTGTTGGAGAGTAAATGAGGGCCTTTTATACTTGCGACCCTTCATCTTCAGGTCATGTAGGATCACGCCACGTGTACGGCCAGGATTGAGGCCTTCCTCGGCCCAGGCCCATTAAGGAGGTCCATGGGCCTTGGCCCAAGAGAGCAACCATGGCTGGTCGCTCTGTGGTCCTCGTGCCTTCCTTGTGCGTGGGTGATGCGAGTAGTGTCCTGCTCAGTTTTTGTCAAGGAGCGTTACCTTGACATAAGGCCTCCTCGAGCCAGAGAGGGATGCTCCTCGAGCCCACTGGCAGGTTTGTCCTTGAGAGGAGCTTATTTTGAGGGTTGTCCTCCCAGTGATGGTCGGACCCTATGTTGGTCGATCCACACCTTAGTGACATACTTGGGTGTGGTTGTGCCCCTTGAGGGACGGCCTATGATGCTTTGTCGCGCTCTTAGACCGCTCCAGTTCGTACATGCGGACTGGACATATTTCAACCCTAACAATGAGCAATTTAAAGAGTCGATTGAAACTAACCTCTCTGTTGTCCTTACTAACGAGATGATTCATTCATGCAATTTCTATTGCTTTAAGTAGATGAAAGATACAATGCCATGTAAAGAATGAGTTGTATGTATAGAACAACTACTAGATCTAGAACAACTACTAGATCACTAGATTAGTTAGATTGCTATTTAGAGTGTTCCATTATGATATACCTTTCCTCAAACATAGGAGAGAACTGACTACAACTACTAGAGTTATATACACAATCAAATAAGAAGTTCCCTTGCTTCCTTAATGAGCAAGTTAAAGAGTCCATTGAAACTAATCTCTCTATTGTCCTTACAAACTAGTTGTTTCATTGATCCACTTTCTATTGCTTTAAGTAGATGAAAGATACAATGCCATGTAAAGAATGAGTTGTATGTATAGAACAACTACTAGATCAACTACTAGATATAGAACAACTAGATTACTAGCTTAGTTAGATTGCTATTTAGAGTGTTCCATTATGATATCCCTTTCCTCAAACATAGGAGAGAACTAACTACAAGTACTAGAGTTATATACACAATCAAATAAGAAGTTCACTTGCTTTCTTAATGAGCAAGTTAGAGAGTCCATTGAAACTAACCTCTCTATTGTCCTTACTAACGAGATGATTCATTCATCCAATTTCTATTGCTTTAAGTAGAAGAAAGATACAATGTCATGTAAAGAATGAGTTGTATGTATAGAACAACTACTAGATCAACTACTAGATCTAGAACAACTACTAGATCACTAGATTAGTTAGATTGCTATTTAGAGTGTTCCATTATGATATCCGTATCCTCAAACGTAGGAGAGAACTAACTACAAGTACTAGAGTTATATACACAATAAAATAAGAAATTCCATTTCTTCCTTAATGATCAAGTTAAAGAGTCCATTGAAACTAATCTCTCTATTGTCTTTACAAACTAGATGATTTATTGATCCACTTGCTATTGCTTTAAGTAGATGAAAGATACAACGCCATTGAAAGAATGAGTTGTATGTATAGAACAACTACTAGATCTAGAACAACTACTAGATCACTAGCTTAGTTAGATTGCTATTTAGAGTGTTCCATTATGATATCTCTTTCCTCAAACATAGGAGAGAACTAACTACAAGTACTAGAGTTATATACACAATCAAATAAGAAGTTCCCTTGCTTCCTTAATGAGCAAGTTAAATATTCCATTGAAACTAATCTCTCTATTGTCCTTACAAACTAGATGATTCATTGATCCACTTTCTATTGCTTTAAGTAGATGAAAGATACAATGCCATGTAAAGAATGAGTTGTATGTATAGAACAACTACTAGATCTAGAACAACTACTAGATCACTAGATTAGTTAGATTGCTACTTAGAGTGTTTCATTATGATATCCCTTTCCTCAAACATAGGAGAGAACTAACTACAAGTACTAGAGTTATATATACCATCAAATAAGAAGTTCCCTTGCTTCCTTAATGAGAAAGTTAAAGAGTCCATTGAAACTAATCTCTCTATTGTCCTTACAAACTAGATGGTTCATTGATCCACTTTCTATTTCTTTAAGTAGATGAAAGATACAATGCCATGTAAAGAATGAGTTGTATGTATAGAACAACTACTAGATCAACTACTAGATCTAGAACAACTACTAGATCACTAGATTAGTTAGATTTCTATTTAGAGTGTTCCATTATGATATCTCTATCCTCAAACATAGGAGAGAACTAACTACAAGTACTAGAGTTATATACACAATCAAATAAGAAGTTACCTTGCTTCCTTAATGAGCAAGTTAAGGAGTCCATTGAACCTAATCTCTCTATTGTCCTTACAAACTAGATGATTCATTGATCCACTTTCTATTGCTTTAAGTAGATGAAAGATACAGTGCCATGTAAAGAATGAGGTGTATGTATAGAACAGCTACTAGATCAACAACTAGATCTAGAACAACTACCAGATCAATAGATTAGTTAGATTGCTATCTAAAGTGTTCCATTATGATATCCCCTTCCTCGAACAAAAGGAGAGAACTAAGTAGAAGTACAACAGTTGAAACCAACCTTTCAATTAGCCTTACAAACTAGAAGGCCGTCTATTGATTCATTCATCCACTTTCTATTCATTTAGGTAGATGAAAGATACAATCCCATGTAAAGAATAAGTTGTATGTCTTCCCTTTATCTAGAATATCAACTAGATCACTAGAATAGTTAGATTGCTATATAGAGTGTTCCGTTATGACATCCATTTCCACAAACATAGGAGAGAACTAACTACAAGTACTAGAGTTATATACTAAATCAAGTAAGAAGTTCCCTTGCTTTCTTAATGAGCAAGTTAAAGAGTCCATTGAAACTAACCTTTCTGTTGTCCTTACTAACGAGATGATTCATTCATGCAATTTCTATTGCTTTAAGTAGATGAAAGATACAATGCCATGTAAAGAATGAGTTGTATGTATAGAACAACTACTAGATCTAGAACAACTACTAGATCACTAGATTAGTTAGATTGCTATTTAAAGTGTTCCATTATGATATACCTTTCCTCAAACATAGGAGAGAACTGACTACAACTACTAGAGTTATATACACAATCAAATAAGAAGTTCCCTTTCTTCCTTAATGAGAAAGTTAAAGAGTCCATTGAAACTAATCTCTCTATTGTCCTTACAAACTAGTTGTTTCATTGATCCACTTTCTATTGCTTTAAGTAGATGAAAGATACAATGCCATGTAAAGAATGAGTTGTATGTATAGAACAACTACTAGATCAACTACTAGATATAGAACAACTAGATCACTAGCTTAGTTAGATTGCTATTTATAGTGTTCCATTATGATATCCCTTTCCTCAAACATAGGAGAGAACTAACTACAAGTACTAGAGTTATATACACAATCAAATAAGAAGTTCACTTGCTTTCTTAATGAGCAAGTTAGAGAGTCCATTGAAACTAACCTCTCTATTGTCCTTACTAACGAGATGATTCATTCATCCAATTTCTATTGCTTTAAGTAGAAGAAAGATACAATGTCATGTAAAGAATGAGTTGTATGTATAGAACAACTACTAGATCAACTACTAGATCTAGAACAACTACTAGATCACTAGATTAGTTAGATTGCTATTTAGAGTGTTCCATTATGATATCCGTATCCTCAAACGTAGGAGAGAACTAACTACAAGTACTAGAGTTATATACACAATAAAATAAGAAATTCCATTTCTTCCTTAATGATCAAGTTAAAGAGTCCATTGAAACTAATCTCTCTATTGTCTTTACAAACTAGATGATTTATTGATCCACTTGCTATTGCTTTAAGTAGATGAAAGATACAACGCCATTGAAAGAATGAGTTGTATGTATAGAACAACTACTAGATCTAGAACAACTACTAGATCACTAGCTTAGTTAGATTGCTATTTAGAGTGTTCCATTATGATATCTCTTTCCTCAAACATAGGAGAGAACTAACTACAAGTACTAGAGTTATATACACAATCAAATAAGAAGTTCCCTTGCTTCCTTAATGAGCAAGTTAAATATTCCATTGAAACTAATCTCTCTATTGTCCTTACAAACCAGATGATTCATTGATCCACTTTCTATTGCTTTAAGTAGATGAAAGATACAATGCCATGTAAAGAATGAGTTGTATGTATAGAACAACTACTAGATCTAGAACAACTACTAGATCACTAGATTAGTTAGATTGCTACTTAGAGTGTTTCATTATGATATCCCTTTCCTCAAACATAGGAGAGAACTAACTACAAGTACTAGAGTTATATATACCATCAAATAAGAAGTTCCCTTGCTTCCTTAATGAGAAAGTTAAAAAGTCCATTGAAACTAATCTCTCTATTGTCCTTACAAACTAGATGGTTCATTGATCCACTTTCTATTTCTTTAAGTAGATGAAAGATACAATGCCATGTAATGAATGAGTTGTATGTATAGAACAACTACTAGATCAACTACTAGATCTAGAACAACTACTAGATCACTAGATTAGTTAGATTTCTATTTAGAGTGTTCCATTATGATATCTCTATCCTCAAACATAGGAGAGAACTAACTACAAGTACTAGAGTTATATACACAATCAAATAAGAAGTTACCTTGCTTCCTTAATGAGCAAGTTAAGGAGTCCATTGAAACTAATCTCTCTATTGTCCTTACAAACTAGATGATTCATTGATCCACTTTCTATTGCTTTAAGTAGATGAAAGATACAGTGCCATGTAAAGAATGAGGTGTATGTATAGAACAGCTACTAGATCAACAACTAGATCTAGAACAACTACCAGATCAATAGATTAGTTAGATTGCTATCTAAAGTGTTCCATTATGATATCCCCTTCCTCGAACAAAAGGAGAGAACTAAGTAGAAGTACAACAGTTGAAACCAACCTTTCCATTAGCCTTACAAACTAGAAGGCCGTCTATTGATTCATTCATCCACTTTCTATTCATTTAGGTAGATGAAAGATACTATCCCATGTAAAGAATAAGTTGTATGTCTTCCCTTTATCTAGAACATCAACTAGATCACTAGAATAGTTAGATTGCTATATAGAGTGTTCCGTTATGACATCCATTTCCACAAACATAGGAGAGAACTAACTACAAGTACTAGAGTTATATACTAAATCAAGTAAGAAGTTCCCTTGCTTTCTTAATGAGCAAGTTAAAGAGTCCATTGAAACTAACCTTTCTGTTGTCCTTACTAACGAGATGATTCATTCATGCAATTTATATTGCTTTAAGTAGATGAAAGATACAATGCCATGTAAAGAATGAGTTGTATGTATAGAACAACTACTAGATCTAGAACAACTACTAGATCACTAGATTAGTTAGATTGCTATTTAGAGTGTTCCATTATGATATACCTTTCCTCAAACATAGGAGAGAACTGACTACAACTACTAGAGTTATATACACAATCAAATAAGAAGTTCCCTTTCTTCCTTAATGAGAAAGTTAAAGAGTCCATTGAAACTAATCTCTCTATTGTCCTTACAAACTAGTTGTTTCATTGATCCACTTTCTATTGCTTTAAGTAGATGAAAGATACAATGCCATGTAAAGAATGAGTTGTATGTATAGAACAACTACTAGATCAACTACTAGATATAGAACAACTAGATTACTAGCTTAGTTAGATTGCTATTTAGAGTGTTCCATTATGATATCCCTTTCCTCAAACATAGGAGAGAACTAACTACAAGTACTAGAGTTATATACACAATCAAATAAGAAGTTCACTTGCTTTCTTAATGAGCAAGTTAGAGAGTCCATTGAAACTAACCTCTCTATTGTCCTTACTAACGAGATGATTCATTCATCCAATTTCTATTGCTTTAAGTAGAAGAAAGATACAATGTCATGTAAAGAATGAGTTGTATGTATAGAACAACTACTAGATCAACTACTAGATCTAGAACAACTACTAGATCACTAGATTAGTTAGATTGCTATTTAGAGTGTTCCATTATGATATCCGTATCCTCAAACGTAGGAGAGAACTAACTACAAGTACTAGAGTTATATACACAATAAAATAAGAAATTCCATTTCTTCCTTAATGATCAAGTTAAAGAGTCCATTGAAACTAATCTCTCTATTGTCTTTACAAACTAGATGATTATTGATCCACTTGCTATTGCTTTAAGTAGATGAAAGATACAACGCCATTGAAAGAATGAGTTGTATGTATAGAACAACTACTAGATCTAGAACAACTACTAGATCACTAGCTTAGTTAGATTGCTATTTAGAGTGTTCCATTATGATATCTCTTTCCTCAAACATAGGAGAGAACTAACTACAAGTACTAGAGTTATATACACAATCAAATAAGAAGTTCCCTTGCTTCCTTAATGAGCAAGTTAAATATTCCATTGAAACTAATCTCTCTATTGTCCTTACAAACTAGATGATTCATTGATCCACTTTCTATTGCTTTAAGTAGATGAAAGATACAATGCCATGTAAAGAATGAGTTGTATGTATAGAACAACTACTAGATCTAGAACAACTACTAGATCACTAGATTAGTTAGATTGCTACTTAGAGTGTTTCATTATGATATCCCTTTCCTCAAACATAGGAGAGAACTAACTACAAGTACTAGAGTTATATATACCATCAAATAAGAAGTTCCCTTGCTTCCTTAATGAGAAAGTTAAAGAGTCCATTGAAACTAATCTCTCTATTGTCCTTACAAACTAGATGGTTCATTGATCCACTTTCTATTTCTTTAAGTAGATGAAAGATACAATGCCATGTAAAGAATGAGTTGTATGTATAGAACAACTACTAGATCAACTACTAGATCTAGAACAACTACTAGATCACTAGATTAGTTAGATTTCTATTTAGAGTGTTCCATTATGATATCTCTATCCTCAAACATAGGAGAGAACTAACTACAAGTACTAGAGTTATATACACAATCAAATAAGAAGTTACCTTGCTTCCTTAATGAGCAAGTTAAGGAGTCCATTGAAACTAATCTCTCTATTGTCCTTACAAACTAGATGATTCATTGATCCACTTTCTATTGCTTTAAGTAGATGAAAGATACAGTGCCATGTAAAGAATGAGGTGTATGTATAGAACAGCTACTAGATCAACAACTAGATCTAGAACAACTACCAGATCAATAGATTAGTTAGATTGCTATCTAAAGTGTTCATTATGATATCCCCTTCCTCGAACAAAAGGAGAGAACTAAGTAGAAGTACAACAGTTGAAACCAACCTTTCCATTAGCCTTACAAACTAGAAGGCCGTCTATTGATTCATTCATCCACTTTCTATTCATTTAGGTAGATGAAAGATACAATCCCATGTAAAGAATAAGTTGTATGTCTTCCCTTTATCTAGAACATCAACTAGATCACTAGAATAGTTAGATTGCTATATAGAGTGTTCCGTTATGACATCCATTTCCACAAACATAGGAGAGAACTAACTACAAGTACTAGAGTTATATACTAAATCAAGTAAGAAGTTCCCTTGCTTTCTTAATGAGCAAGTTAAAGAGTCCATTGAAACTAACCTTTCTGTTGTCCTTACTAACGAGATGATTCATTCATGCAATTTATATTGCTTTAAGTAGATGAAAGATACAATGCCATGTAAAGAATGAGTTGTATGTATAGAACAACTACTAGATCTAGAACAACTACTAGATCACTAGATTAGTTAGATTGCTATTTAGAGTGTTCCATTATGATATACCTTTCCTCAAACATAGGAGAGAACTGACTACAACTACTAGAGTTATATACACAATCAAATAAGAAGTTCCCTTTCTTCCTTAATGAGAAAGTTAAAGAGTCCATTGAAACTAATCTCTCTATTGTCCTTACAAACTAGTTGTTTCATTGATCCACTTTCTATTGCTTTAAGTAGATGAAAGATACAATGCCATGTAAAGAATGAGTTGTATGTATAGAACAACTACTAGATCAACTACTAGATATAGAACAACTAGATCACTAGCTTAGTTAGATTGCTATTTAGAGTGTTCCATTATGATATCCCTTTCCTCAAACATAGGAGAGAACTAACTACAAGTACTAGAGTTATATACACAATCAAATAAGAAGTTCACTTGCTTTCTTAATGAGCAAGTTAGAGAGTCCATTGAAACTAACCTCTCTATTGTCCTTACTAACGAGATGATTCATTCATCTAATTTCTATTGCTTTAAGAAGATGAAAGATACAATGCCATGTAAAGAATGAGTTGTATGTATAGAACAACTACTAGATCTAGAACAACTACTAGATCACTAGATTAGTTAGATTGCTATTTAGAGTGTTCCATTATGATATACCTTTCCTCAAACATAGGAGAGAACTGACTACAACTACTAGAGTTATATACACAATCAAATAAGAAGTTCCCTTGCTTCCTTAATGAGCAAGTTAAAGAGTCCATTGAAACTAATCTCTCTATTGTCCTTACAAACTAGTTGTTTCATTGATCCACTTTCTATTGCTTTAAGTAGATGAAAGATACAATGCCATGTAAAGAATGAGTTGTATGTATAGAACAACTACTAGATCAACTACTAGATCTAGAACAACTAGATCACTAGCTTAGTTAGATTACTATTTAGAGTGTTCCATTATGATATCCCTTTCCTCAAACATAGGAGAGAACTAACTACAAGTACTAGAGTTATATACACAATCAAATAAGAAGTTCACTTGCTTTCTTAATGAGCAAGTTAGAGAGTCCATTGAAACTAACCTCTCCATTGTCCTTACTAACGAGATGATTCATTCATCCAATTTCTATTGCTTGAAGTAGATGAAAGATACAATGTCATGTAAAGAATGATTTGTATTTATAGAACAACAACTAGAACAACTACTAGATCACTAGATTAGTTAGATTGCTATTTAGACTGTTCCATTATGATATCCCTATCCTCAAACATAGGAGAGAACTAACTACAAGTACTAGAGTTATATACACAATAAAATAAGAAATTCCATTGCTTCCTTAATGAGCAAGTTAAAGAGTCCATTGAAACTAATCTCTCTATTGTCTTTACAAACTAGATGATTTATTGATCCACTTTCTATTGCTTTAAGTAGATGAAAGATACAACGCCATGTAAAGAATGAGTTGTATGTATAGAACAACTACTAGATCACTAGCTTAGTTAGATTGCTATTTAGAGTGTTCCATTATGATATCTCTTTCCTCAAACATAGGAAAGAACTAACTGCAAGTACTAGAGTTATATACACAATCAAATAAGAAGTTACCTTGCTTCCTTAATGAGCAAGTTAAGGAGTCCATTGAAACTAATCTCTCTATTGTCCTTAAAACTAGATGATTCATTGATCCACTTTCTATTGCTTTAAGTAGATGAAAGATACAATGCCATGTAAAGAATGAGGTGTATGTATAGAACAGCTACTAGATCTAGAACAACTACTAGATCACTAGATTAGTTAGATTGCTACTTAGAGTGTTTCATTATGATATCCCTTTCATCAAACATAGGAGAGAACTAACTACAAGTACTAGAGTTATATATACCATCAAATAAGAAGTTCCCTTGCTTCCTTAATGAGAAAGTTAAAGAGTCCATTGAAACTAATCTCTCTATTGTCCTTACAAACTAGATGGTTCATTGATCCACTTTCTATTTCTTTAAGTAGATGAAAGATACAATGCCATGTAAATAATGAGTTGTATGTATAGAACAACTACTAGATCAACTACTAGATGTAGAACAACTACTAGATCACTAGATTAGTTAGATTTCTATTTAGAGTGTCCCATTATGATATCTCTATCCTCAAACATAGGAGAGAACTAACTACAAGTACTAGAGTTATATACACAATCAAATAAGAAGTTACCTTGCTTCCTTAATGAGCAAGTTAAGGAGTCCATTGAAACTAATCTCTCTATTGTCCTTACAAACTAGATGATTCATTGATCCACTTTCTATTGCTTTAAGTAGATGAAAGATACAGTGCCATGTAAAGAATGAGGTGTATGTATAGAACAGCTACTAGATCAACAACTAGATCTAGAACAACTACCAGATCAATAGATTAGTTAGATTGCTATCTAAAGTGTTCCATTATGATATCCCCTTCCTCGAACAAAAGGAGAGAACTAAGTAGAAGTACAACAGTTGAAACCAACCTTTCCATTAGCCTTACAAACTAGAAGGTCGTCTATTGATTCATTCATCCACTTTCTATTTATTTAGGTAGATGAAAGATACAATCCCATGTAAAGAATAAGTTGTATGTCTTCCCTTTATCTAGAACATCAACTAGATCACTAGAATAGTTAGATTGCTATATAGAGTGTTCCGTTATGACATCCATTTCCACAAACATAGGAGAGAACTAACTACAAGTACTAGAGTTATATACTAAATCAAGTAAGAAGTTCCCTTGCTTTCTTAATGAGCAAGTTAAAGAGTCCATTGAAACTAACCTCTTTGTTGTTCTTACTAACGAGATGATTCATTCATGCAATTTCTATTGCTTTAAGTAGATGAAAGATACAATGCCATGTAAAGAATGAGTTGTATGTATAGAACAACTACTAGATCTAGAACAACTACTAGATCACTAGATTAGTTAGATTGCTATTTAGAGTGTTCCATTATGATATACCTTTCCTCAAACATAGGAGAGAACTGACTACAACTACTAGAGTTATATACACAATCAAATAAGAAGTTCCCTTGCTTCCTTAATGAGAAAGTTAAAGAGTCCATTGAAACTAATCTCTCTATTGTCCTTACAAACTAGATGGTTCATTGATCCACTTTCTATTTCTTTAAGTAGATGAAAGATACAATGCCATGTAAATAATGAGTTGTATGTATAGAACAACTACTAGATCAACTACTAGATGTAGAACAACTACTAGATCACTAGATTAGTTAGATTTCTATTTAGAGTGTCCCATTATGATATCTCTATCCTCAAACATAGGAGAGAACTAACTACAAGTACTAGAGTTATATACACAATCAAATAAGAAGTTACCTTGCTTCCTTAATGAGCAAGTTAAGGAGTCCATTGAAACTAATCTCTCTATTGTCCTTACAAACTAGATGATTCATTGATCCACTTTCTATTGCTTTAAGTAGATGAAAGATACAGTGCCATGTAAAGAATGAGGTGTATGTATAGAACAGCTACTAGATCAACAACTAGATCTAGAACAACTACCAGATCAATAGATTAGTTAGATTGCTATCTAAAGTGTTCCATTATGATATCCCCTTCCTCGAACAAAAGGAGAGAACTAAGTAGAAGTACAACAGTTGAAACCAACCTTTCCATTAGCCTTACAAACTAGAAGGTCGTCTATTGATTCATTCATCCACTTTCTATTTATTTAGGTAGATGAAAGATACAATCCCATGTAAAGAATAAGTTGTATGTCTTCCCTTTATCTAGAACATCAACTAGATCACTAGAATAGTTAGATTGCTATATAGAGTGTTCCGTTATGACATCCATTTCCACAAACATAGGAGAGAACTAACTACAAGTACTAGAGTTATATACTAAATCAAGTAAGAAGTTCCCTTGCTTTCTTAATGAGCAAGTTAAAGAGTCCATTGAAACTAACCTCTCTGTTGTTCTTACTAACGAGATGATTCATTCATGCAATTTCTATTGCTTTAAGTAGATGAAAGATACAATGCCATGTAAAGAATGAGTTGTATGTATAGAACAACTACTAGATCTAGAACAACTACTAGATCACTAGATTAGTTAGATTGCTATTTAGAGTGTTCCATTATGATATACCTTTCCTCAAACATAGGAGAGAACTGACTACAACTACTAGAGTTATATACACAATCAAATAAGAAGTTCCCTTGCTTCCTTAATGAGCAAGTTAAAGAGTCCATTGAAACTAATCTCTCTATTGTCCTTACAAACTAGTTGTTTCATTGATCCACTTTCTATTGCTTTAAGTAGATGAAAGATTCAATGCCATGTAAAGAATGAGTTGTATGTATAGAACAACTACTAGATCAACTACTAGATCTAGAACAACTAGATCACTAGCTTAGTTAGATTGCTATTTAGAGTGTTCCATTATGATATCCCTTTCCTCAAACATAGGAGAGAACTAACTACAAGTACTAGAGTTATATACACAATCAAATAAGAAGTTCACTTGCTTTCTTAATGAGCAAGTTAGAGAGTCCATTGAAACTAACCTCTCTATTGTCCTTACTAACGAGATGATTCATTCATCCAATTTCTATTGCTTTAAGTAGATGAAAGATACAATGTCATGTAAAGAATGAGTTGTATTTATAGAACAACAACTAGAACAACTACTAGATCTAGAACAACTACTAGATCACTAGATTAGTTAGATTGCTATTTAGACTGTTCCATTATGATATCCCTGTCCTCAAACATAGGAGAGAACTAACTACAAGTACTAGAGTTATATACACAAAAAAATAAGAAATTCCATTGCTTCCTTAATGAGCAAGTTAATGAGTCCATTGAAACTAATCTCTCTATTGTCTTTACAAACTAGATGATTTATTGATCCACTTTCTATTGCTTTAAGTAGATGAAAGATACAACGCCATGTAAAGAATGAGTTGTATGTATAGAACAACTACTAGATCACTAGCTTAGTTAGATTGCTATTTAGAGTGTTCCATTATGATATCTCTTTCCTCAAACATAGGAGAGAACTAACTACAAGTACTAGAGTTATATACACAATCAAATAAGAAGTTACCTTGCTTCCTTAATGAGCAAGTTAGGGAGTCCATTGAAACTAATCTCTCTATTGTCCTTACAAACTAGATGATTCATTGATCCACTTTCTATTGCTTTAAGTAGATGAAAGATATAATGCCATGTAAAGAATGAGGTGTATGTATAGAACAGCTACTAGATCAATAACTAGATCTAGAACAACTACCAGATCAATAGATTAGTTAGATTGCTATTTAAAGTGTTCCATTATGATATCCCCTTCCTCGAACAAAAGGAGAGAACTAACTAGAAGTACAACAGTTTAAACCAACCTTTCCATTACCCTTACAAACTAGATTAGTCGTCTATTGATTCATTCATCCACTTTCTATTGATTTAGGTAGATGAAAGACACAATACCATGTAAAGAATAAGTTGTATGTCTTCCCTTTATCTAGAACATCAACTAGATCACTAGAATAGTTAGATTGATATATAGAGTGTTCCGTTATGACATCCATTTCCACAAACATAGGAGAGAACTAACTACAAGTACTAGAGTTATATACTAAATCAAGTAAGAAGTTCCCTTGCTTTCTTAATGAGCAATTTAAAGAGTCCATTGAAACTAACCTCTCTGTTGTCCTTACTAACGAGATGATTCATTCATGCAATTTCTATTGCTTTAAGTAGATGAAAGATACAATGCCATGTAAAGAATGAGTAGTATGTATAGAACAACTACTAGATCTAGAATAACTACTAGATCACTAGATTAGTTAGATTGCTATTTAGAGTGTTCCATTATGATATACCTTTCCTCAAACAAAGGAGAGAACTGACTACAACTACTAGAGTTATATACACAATCAAATAAGAAGTTCCCTTGCTTCCTTAATGAGCAAGTTAAAGAGTCCATTGAAACTAATCTCTCTATTGTCCTTACAAACTAGTTGTTTCATTGATCCACTTTCTATTGCTTTAAGTAGATGAAAGATACAATGCCATGTAAAGAATGAGTTGTATGTATAGAACAACTACTAGATCTAGAACAACTAGATCACTAGATTAGTTAGATTGCTATTTAGAGTGTTCCATTATGATATCCCTTTCCTCAAACATAGGAGAGAACTAACTACAAGCACTAGAGTTATATACACAATCAAATAAGAAGTTCACTTGCTTTCTTAATGAGCAAGTTAGAGAGTCCATTGAAACTAATCTCTCTATTGTCCTTACAAACTAGTTGTTTCATTGATCCACTTTCTATTGCTTTAAGTAGATGAAAGATACAATGCCATGTAAAGAATGAGTTGTATGTATAGAACAACTACTAGATCTAGAACAACTAGATCACTAGCTTAGTTAGATTGCTATTTAGAGTGTTCCATTATGATATCCCTTTCCTCAAACATAGGAGAGAACTAACTACAAGCACTAGAGTTATATACACAATCAAATAAGAAGTTCACTTGCTTTCTTAATGAGCAAGTTAGAGAGTCCATTGAAACTAATCTCTCTATTGTCCTTACTAACGAGATGATTTATTCATCCAATTTCTATTGCTTTAAGTAGATGAAATATACAATGTCATGTAAAGAATGAGTTGTATGTATAGAACAACTACTAGAACAACTACTAGATCTAGAACAACTACTAGATCACTAGATTAGTTAGATTGCTATTTAGAGTGTTCCATTATGATATCCCTATCCTCAAACATTGGACAGAACTAACTACAAGTACTAGAGTTATATACTCAATAAAATAAGAAATTCCATTGCTTCCTTAATGAGCAAGTTAAAGAGTCCATTGAAACTAATCTCTCTATTGTCTTTACAAACTAGATAATTTATTGATCCACTTTCTATTGCTTTAAGTAGATGAAAGATACAACGCCACGTAAAGAATGAGTTGTATGTATAGAACAACTACTAGATCTACAACAACTACTAGATCACTAGCTTAGTTAGATTGCTATTTAGAGTGTTCCATTATGATATCTCTTTCCTCAAACATAGGAGAGAACTAACTACAAGTACTAGAGTTATATACACAATCAAATAAGAAGTTCCCTTGCTTCCTTAATGAGCAAGTTAAAGATTCCATTGAAACTAATCTCTCTATTGTGCTTACAAACTAGATGATTCATTGATCCACTTTCTATTGCTTTAAGTAGATGAAAGATACAATGCCATGTAAAGAATGAGGTATATGTATAGAACAGCTACTAGATCAACAACTAGATCTAGAACAACTACCAGATCAATAGACTAGTTAGATTGATATTTAAAGTGTTCCATTATGATATCCCCTTCCTCGAACAAAAGGAGAGAACTAACTAGAAGTACAACAGTTGAAACCAACCTTTCCATTACCCTTACAAACTAGATTAGTCGTCTATTGATTCATTCATCCACTTTCTATTGATTTAGGTAGATGAAAGACACAATACCATGTAAAGAATAAGTTGTATGTCTTCCCTTTATCTAGAACATCAACTAGATCACTAGAATAGTTAGATTGCTATATAGAGTGTTCCGTTATGACATCCATTTCCACAAACATAGGAGAGAACTAACTACAAGTACTAGAGTTATATACTAAATCAAATAAGAAGTTCCCTTGCTTTCTTAATGAGCAAGTTAAAGACTCCATTGAAACTAACCTCTCTGTTGTCCTTACTAACGAGATGATTCATTCATGCAATTTCTATTGCTTTAAGTAGATGAAAGATACAATGCCATGTAAAGAATGAGTAGTATGTATAGAACAACTACTAGATCTAGAACAACTACTAGATCACTAGATTAGTTAGATTGCTATTTAGAGTGTTCCATTATGATATACCTTTCCTCAAACGTAGGAGAGAACTGACTACAACTACTAGAGTTATATACACAATCAAATAAGAAGTTCCCTTGCTTCCTTAATGAGCAAGTTAAAGAGTCCATTGAAACTAATCTCTCTATTGTCCTTACAAACTAGTTGTGTCATTGATCCACTTTCTATTGCTTTAAGTAGATTAAAGATACAATGCCATGTAAAGAATGAGTTGTATGTATAGAACAACTACTAGATCAACTACTAAATCTAGAACAACTAGATCACTAGCTTAGTTAGATTGCTATTTAGAGTGTTCCATTATCATATCCCTTTCCTCAAACATAGGAGAGAACTAACTACAAGTACTAGAGTTATATACACAATCAAATAAGAAGTTCACTTGCTTTCTTAATGAGCAAGTTAGAGAGTTCATTGAAACTAACCTCTCTATTGTCCTTACTAACGAGATGATTCATTCATCCAATTTCTATTGCCTTAAGTAGAAGAAAGATACAATGTCATGTAAAGAATGAGTTGTATGTATAGAACAACTACTAGATCAACTACTAGATCTAGAACAACTACTAGATCACTAGATTAGTTAGATTGCAATTTAGAGTGTTCCATTATGATATCCCTATCCTCAAACATAGGAGAGAACTAACTACAAGTACTAGAGTTATATACAATAAAATAAGAAATTCCATTGCTTCCTTAATGAGCAAGTTAAAGAGTCCATTGAAACTAATCTCTCTATTGTCTTTAGAAACTAAATGATTTATTGATCCACTTTCTATTGCTTTAAGTAGATGAAAGATACAACGCCATGTAAAGAATGAGTTGTATGTATAGAACAACTACTAGATCTAGAACAACTACTAGATCACTAGCTTAGTTAGATTGCTATTTAGAGTGTTCCATTATGATATCTCTTTCCTCAAACATAGGAGAGAACTAACTACAAGTACTAGAGTTATATACACAATCAAATAAGAAGTTCCCTTGCTTCCTTAATGAGCAAGTTAAATATTCCATTGAAACTAATCTCTCTATTGTCCTTACAAACTAGATGATTCATTGATCCACTTTCTATTGCTTTAAGTAGATGAAAGATACAATGCCATGTAAAGAATGAGTTGTATGTATAGAACAACTACTAGATCAACTGCTAGATCTAGAACAACTACTAGATCACTAGATTAGTTAGATTGCTACTTAGAGTGTTCCATTATGATATACCTTTCCTCAAACATAGGAGAGAACTAACTACAAGTACTAGAGTTATATACACAATAAAATAAGAAATTTCATTGCTTCCTTAATGAGCAAGTTAAAGAGTCCATTGAAACTAATCTCTCTATTGTCTTTAGAAACTAGATGATTTATTGATCCACTTTCTATTGCTTTAAGTAGATGAAAGATACAACGCCATGTAAAGAATGAGTTGTATGTATAGAACAACTACTAGATCTAGAACAACTACAAGATCACTAGCTTAGTTAGATTGTTATTTAGAGTGTTCCATTATGATATCCCTTTCCTCAAACATAAGAGAGAACTAACTACAAGTACTAGAGTTATATACACAACCAAATAAGAAGTTCCACTGCTTCCTTAATGAGCAAGTTAAAGATTCCATTGAAACTAATTTCTCTATTGTCCTTACAAACTAGATGATTCATTGATCCAGTTTCTATTGCTTTAAGTAGATGAAAGATACAACGCCATGTAAAGAATGAGTTGTATGCAAAGAACAACTACTAGATCTAGAACAACTACTAGATCACTAGATTAGTTAGATTGCTACTTAGAGTGTTCCATTATGATATCCCTTTCCTCAACATAGGAGAGAACTAACTACAAGTACTAGAGTTATATATACCATCAAATAAGAAGTTCCCTTGCTTCCTTAATGAGAAAGTTAAAGACTCCATTGAAACTAATCTCTCTATTGTCCTTACAAACTAGATGATTCATTGATCCACTTTCTATTGCTTTAAGCAGATGAAAGATACAATGTCATGTAAAGAATGAGTTGTATGTACAGAACAGCTACTAGATCAACAACTAGATCTAAAACAACTACTAGATCACTAGATTAGTTAGATTGCTATTTAGAGTGTTCCATTATGATATCTCTTTCCTCAAACATAGGAGAGAACTAACTACAAGGACTAGAGTTATATACACAATCAAATCAGATGTTCCCTTACTTCCTTAATGAGCAAGTTAAAGATTCCATTGAAACTAATCTCTCTATTGTCCTTACAAACTAGATGGTTCATTGATCCACTTTCTATTTCTTTAAGTAGATGAAAGATACAATGCCATGTAAAGAATGAGTTGTATGTATAGAACAACTACTAGATCTAGAACAACTACTAGATCACTAGATTAGTTAGATTGCTATTTAGAGTGTTCCATTATGATATCTCTTTCCTCAAACATAGGAGAGAACTAACTACAAGGACTAGAGTTATATACACAATCAAATCAGATGTTCCCTTACTTCCTTAAAGAGCAAGTTAAGGAGGCCATTGAAACTAATCTCTCTATTGTCCTTACAAACTAGATGATTCATTGATCCACTTTCTATTGCTTTAAGTAGATGAAAGATACAATGCCATGTAAAGAATGAGGTGTATGTATAGAACAGCTACTAGATCAACAACTAGATCTAGAACAACTACCATATCAATAGATTAGTTAGATTGCTATTTAAAGTGTTCCATTATGATATCCCCTTCCTCGAACAAAAGGAGAGAACTAACTACAAGTACAACAATTGAAACCAACCTTTCCATTACCCTTACAAACTAGATTAGTCGTCTATTGATTCATTCATCCACTTTCTATTGCTTTAGGTAGATGAAAGATACAATCCCATGTAAAGAATATGTTGTATGTCTTCCCTTTATCTAGAACATCAACTAGATCACTAGAATAGTTAGATTTCTATATAGAGTGTTCCGTTATGACATCCATTTCCACAAACATAGGAGAGAACTAACTACAAGTACTAGAGTTATATACTAAATCAAATAAGAAGTTCCCTTGCTTTCTTAATGAGCAAGTTAAAGACTCCATTGAAACTAACCTCTCTGTTGTCCTTACTAACGAGATGATTCATTCATGCAATTTCTATTGCTTTAAGTAGATGAAAGATACAATGCCATGTAAAGAATGAGTTGTATGTATAGAACAACTACTAGATCTAGAACAACTACTAGATCACTAGATTAGTTAGATTGCTATTTAGAGTGTTCCATTATGATATACCTTTCCTCAAACATAGGAGAGAACTGACTACAACTACTAGAGTTATATACACAATCAAATAAGAAGTTCCCTTGCTTCCTTAATGAGCAAGTTAAAGAGTCCATTGAAACTAATCTCTCTATTGTCCTTACAAACTAGATGATTCATTGGTCCACTTTCTATTGCTTTAAGTAGATGAAAGATACAATGCCATGTAAAGAATGAGTTGTATGTATAGAACAACTACTAGATCAACTACTAAATCCAGAACAACTAGATCACTAGCTTAGTTAGATTGCTATTTAGAGTGTTCCATTATCATATCCCTTTCCTCAAACATAGGAGAGAACTAACTACAAGTACTAGAGTTATATACACAATCAAATAAGAAGTTCACTTGCTTTCTTAATGAGCAAGTTAGAGAGTCCATTGAAACTAACCTCTCTATTGTCCTTACTAACGAGATGATTCATTCATCCAATTTCTATTGCTTTAAGTAGAATAAAGATACAATGTCATGTAAAGAATGAGTTGTATGTATAGAACAACTACTAGATCAACTACTAGATCTAGAACAACTACTAGATCACTAGATTAGTTAGATTGCTATTTAGAGTGTTCCATTATGATATCCCTATCCTCAAACATAGGAGAGAACTAACTACAAGTACTAGAGTTATATACACAATAAAATAAGAAATTACATTGCTTCCTTAATGAGCAAGTTAAAGAGTCCATTGAAACTAATCTCTCTATTGTCTTTAGAAACTAGATGATTTAGTGATCCACTTTCTATTGCTTTAAGTAGATGAAAGATACAACGCCATGTAAAGAATGAGTTGTATGTATAGAACAACTACTAGATCTAGAACAACTACAAGATCACTAGCTTATTTAGATTGTTATTTAGAGTGTTCCATTATGATATCCCTTTCCTCAAACATAAGAGAGAACTAACTACAAGTACTAGAGTTATATACACAACCAAATAAGAAGTTCCACTGCTTCCTTAATGAGCAAGTTAAAGATTCCATTGAAACTAATCTCTCTATTGTGCTTACAAACTAGATGATTCATTGATCCACTTTCTATTGCTTTAAGTAGATGAAAGATACAATGCCATGTAAAGAATGAGGTATATGTATAGAACAGCTACTAGATCAACAACTAGATCTAGAACAACTACCAGATCAATAGACTAGTTAGATTGATATTTAAAGTGTTCCATTATGATATCCCCTTCCTCGAACAAAAGGAGAGAACTAACTAGAAGTACAACAGTTGAAACCAACCTTTCCATTACCCTTACAAACTAGATTAGTCGTCTATTGATTCATTCATCCACTTTCTATTGATTTAGGTAGATGAAAGACACAATACCATGTAAAGAATAAGTTGTATGTCTTCCCTTTATCTAGAACATCAACTAGATCACTAGAATAGTTAGATTGCTATATAGAGTGTTCCGTTATGACATCCATTTCCACAAACATAGGAGAGAACTAACTACAAGTACTAGAGTTATATACTAAATCAAATAAGAAGTTCCCTTGCTTTCTTAATGAGCAAGTTAAAGACTCCATTGAAACTAACCTCTCTGTTGTCCTTACTAACGAGATGATTCATTCATGCAATTTCTATTGCTTTAAGTAGATGAAAGATACAATGCCATGTAAAGAATGAGTAGTATGTATAGAACAACTACTAGATCTAGAACAACTACTAGATCACTAGATTAGTTAGATTGCTATTTAGAGTGTTCCATTATGATATACCTTCCTCAAACGTAGGAGAGAACTGACTACAACTACTAGAGTTATATACACAATCAAATAAGAAGTTCCCTTGCTTCCTTAATGAGCAAGTTAAAGAGTCCATTGAAACTAATCTCTCTATTGTCCTTACAAACTAGTTGTGTCATTGATCCACTTTCTATTGCTTTAAGTAGATTAAAGATACAATGCCATGTAAAGAATGAGTTGTATGTATAGAACAACTACTAGATCAACTACTAAATCTAGAACAACTAGATCACTAGCTTAGTTAGATTGCTATTTAGAGTGTTCCATTATCATATCCCTTTCCTCAAACATAGGAGAGAACTAACTACAAGTACTAGAGTTATATACACAATCAAATAAGAAGTTCACTTGCTTTCTTAATGAGCAAGTTAGAGAGTTCATTGAAACTAACCTCTCTATTGTCCTTACTAACGAGATGATTCATTCATCCAATTTCTATTGCCTTAAGTAGAAGAAAGATACAATGTCATGTAAAGAATGAGTTGTATGTATAGAACAACTACTAGATCAACTACTAGATCTAGAACAACTACTAGATCACTAGATTAGTTAGATTGCAATTTAGAGTGTTCCATTATGATATCCCTATCCTCAAACATAGGAGAGAACTAACTACAAGTACTAGAGTTATATACAATAAAATAAGAAATTCCATTGCTTCCTTAATGAGCAAGTTAAAGAGTCCATTGAAACTAATCTCTCTATTGTCTTTAGAAACTAAATGATTTATTGATCCACTTTCTATTGCTTTAAGTAGATGAAAGATACAACGCCATGTAAAGAATGAGTTGTATGTATAGAACAACTACTAGATCTAGAACAACTACTAGATCACTAGCTTAGTTAGATTGCTATTTAGAGTGTTCCATTATGATATCTCTTTCCTCAAACATAGGAGAGAACTAACTACAAGTACTAGAGTTATATACACAATCAAATAAGAAGTTCCCTTGCTTCCTTAATGAGCAAGTTAAATATTCCATTGAAACTAATCTCTCTATTGTCCTTACAAACTAGATGATTCATTGATCCACTTTCTATTGCTTTAAGTAGATGAAAGATACAATGCCATGTAAAGAATGAGTTGTATGTATAGAACAACTACTAGATCAACTGCTAGATCTAGAACAACTACTAGATCACTAGATTAGTTAGATTGCTACTTAGAGTGTTCCATTATGATATACCTTTCCTCAAACATAGGAGAGAACTAACTACAAGTACTAGAGTTATATACACAATAAAATAAGAAATTCCATTGCTTCCTTAATGAGCAAGTTAAAGAGTCCATTGAAACTAATCTCTCTATTGTCTTTAGAAACTAGATGATTTATTGATCCACTTTCTATTGCTTTAAGTAGATGAAAGATACAACGCCATGTAAAGAATGAGTTGTATGTATAGAACAACTACTAGATCTAGAACAACTACAAGATCACTAGCTTAGTTAGATTGTTATTTAGAGTGTTCCATTATGATATCCCTTTCCTCAAACATAAGAGAGAACTAACTACAAGTACTAGAGTTATATACACAACCAAATAAGAAGTTCCACTGCTTCCTTAATGAGCAAGTTAAAGATTCCATTGAAACTAATTTCTCTATTGTCCTTACAAACTAGATGATTCATTGATCCAGTTTCTATTGCTTTAAGTAGATGAAAGATACAACGCCATGTAAAGAATGAGTTGTATGCAAAGAACAACTACTAGATCTAGAACAACTACTAGATCACTAGATTAGTTAGATTGCTACTTAGAGTGTTCCATTATGATATCCCTTTCCTCAAACATAGGAGAGAACTAACTACAAGTACTAGAGTTATATATACCATCAAATAAGAAGTTCCCTTGCTTCCTTAATGAGAAAGTTAAAGACTCCATTGAAACTAATCTCTCTATTGTCCTTACAAACTAGATGATTCATTGATCCACTTTCTATTGCTTTAAGCAGATGAAAGATACAATGTCATGTAAAGAATGAGTTGTATGTACAGAACAGCTACTAGATCAACAACTAGATCTAAAACAACTACTAGATCACTAGATTAGTTAGATTGCTATTTAGAGTGTTCCATTATGATATCTCTTTCCTCAAACATAGGAGAGAACTAACTACAAGGACTAGAGTTATATACACAATCAAATCAGATGTTCCCTTACTTCCTTAATGAGCAAGTTAAAGATTCCATTGAAACTAATCTCTCTATTGTCCTTACAAACTAGATGGTTCATTGATCCACTTTCTATTTCTTTAAGTAGATGAAAGATACAATGCCATGTAAAGAATGAGTTGTATGTATAGAACAACTACTAGATCTAGAACAACTACTAGATCACTAGATTAGTTAGATTGCTATTTAGAGTGTTCCATTATGATATCTCTTTCCTCAAACATAGGAGAGAACTAACTACAAGGACTAGAGTTATATACACAATCAAATCAGATGTTCCCTTACTTCCTTAAAGAGCAAGTTAAGGAGGCCATTGAAACTAATCTCTCTATTGTCCTTACAAACTAGATGATTCATTGATCCACTTTCTATTGCTTTAAGTAGATGAAAGATACAATGCCATGTAAAGAATGAGGTGTATGTATAGAACAGCTACTAGATCAACAACTAGATCTAGAACAACTACCATATCAATAGATTAGTTAGATTGCTATTTAAAGTGTTCCATTATGATATCCCCTTCCTCGAACAAAAGGAGAGAACTAACTACAAGTACAACAATTGAAACCAACCTTTCCATTACCCTTACAAACTAGATTAGTCGTCTATTGATTCATTCATCCACTTTCTATTGCTTTAGGTAGATGAAAGATACAATCCCATGTAAAGAATATGTTGTATGTCTTCCCTTTATCTAGAACATCAACTAGATCACTAGAATAGTTAGATTTCTATATAGAGTGTTCCGTTATGACATCCATTTCCACAAACATAGGAGAGAACTAACTACAAGTACTAGAGTTATATACTAAATCAAATAAGAAGTTCCCTTGCTTTCTTAATGAGCAAGTTAAAGACTCCATTGAAACTAACCTCTCTGTTGTCCTTACTAACGAGATGATTCATTCATGCAATTTCTATTGCTTTAAGTAGATGAAAGATACAATGCCATGTAAAGAATGAGTTGTATGTATAGAACAACTACTAGATCTAGAACAACTACTAGATCACTAGATTAGTTAGATTGCTATTTAGAGTGTTCCATTATGATATACCTTTCCTCAAACATAGGAGAGAACTGACTACAACTACTAGAGTTATATACACAATCAAATAAGAAGTTCCCTTGCTTCCTTAATGAGCAAGTTAAAGAGTCCATTGAAACTAATCTCTCTATTGTCCTTACAAACTAGATGATTCATTGGTCCACTTTCTATTGCTTTAAGTAGATGAAAGATACAATGCCATGTAAAGAATGAGTTGTATGTATAGAACAACTACTAGATCAACTACTAAATCCAGAACAACTAGATCACTAGCTTAGTTAGATTGCTATTTAGAGTGTTCCATTATGATATCCCTTTCCTCAAACATAGGAGAGAACTAACTACAAGTACTAGAGTTATATACACAATCAAATAAGAAGTTCACTTGCTTTCTTAATGAGCAAGTTAGAGAGTCCATTGAAACTAACCTCTCTATTGTCCTTACTAACGAGATGATTCATTCATCCAATTTCTATTGCTTTAAGTAGAATAAAGATACAATGTCATGTAAAGAATGAGTTGTATGTATAGAACAACTACTAGATCAACTACTAGATCTAGAACAACTACTAGATCACTAGATTAGTTAGATTGCTATTTAGAGTGTTCCATTATGATATCCCTATCCTCAAACATAGGAGAGAACTAACTACAAGTACTAGAGTTATATACACAATAAAATAAGAAATTCCATTGCTTCCTTAATGAGCAAGTTAAAGAGTCCATTGAAACTAATCTCTCTATTGTCTTTAGAAACTAGATGATTTAGTGATCCACTTTCTATTGCTTTAAGTAGATGAAAGATACAACGCCATGTAAAGAATGAGTTGTATGTATAGAACAACTACTAGATCTAGAACAACTACAAGATCACTAGCTTATTTAGATTGTTATTTAGAGTGTTCCATTATGATATCCCTTTCCTCAAACATAAGAGAGAACTAACTACAAGTACTAGAGTTATATACACAACCAAATAAGAAGTTCCACTGCTTCCTTAATGAGCAAGTTAAAGATTCCATTGAAACTAATTTCTCTATTGTCCTTACAAACTAGATGATTCATTGATCCAGTTTCTATTGCTTTAAGTAGATGAAAGATACAACGCCATGTAAAGAATGAGTTGTATGCATAGAACAACTACTAGATCTAGAACAACTACTAGATCCCTAGATTAGTTAGATTGCTACTTAGAGTGTTCCATTATGATATCCCTTTCCTCAAACATAGGAGAGAACTAACTACAAGTACTAGAGTTATATATACCATCAAATAAGAAGTTCCCTTGCTTCCTTAATGAGAAAGTTAAAGACTCCATTGAAACTAGTCTCTCTATTGTCCTTACAAACTAGATGATTCATTGATCCACTTTCTATTGCTTTAAGCAGATGAAAGATACAATTTCATGTAAAGAATGAGTTGTATGTACAGAACAGGTACTAGATCAACAACTAGATCTAAAACAACTACTAGATCACTAGATTAGTTAGATTGCTATTTAGAGTGTTCCATTATGATATCTCTTTCCTCAAACATAGGAGAGAATTAACTACAAGGACTAGAGTTATATACACAATCAAATCAGATGTTCCCTTACTTCCTTAATGAGCAAGTTAAAGATTCCATTGAAACTAATCTCTCTATTGTCCTTACAAACTAGATGGTTCATTGATCCACTTTCTATTTCTTTAAGTAGATGAAAGATACAATGCCATGTAAAGAATGAGTTGTATGTATAGAACAACTACTAGATCTAGAACAACTACTAGATCACTAGATTAGTTAGATTGCTATTTAGAGTGTTCCATTATGATATCTCTTTCCTCAAACATAGGAGAGAACTAACTACAAGGACTAGAGTTATATACACAATCAAATCAGATGTTCCCTTACTTCCTTAAAGAGCAAGTTAAGGAGTCCATTGAAACTAATCTCTCTATTGTCCTTACAAACTAGATGATTCATTGATCCACTTTCTATTGCTTTAAGTAGATGAAAGATACAATGCCATGTAAAGAATGAGGTGTATGTATAGAACAGCTACTAGATCAACAACTAGATCTAGAACAACTACCATATCAATAGATTAGTTAGATTGCTATTTAAAGTGTTCCATTATGATATCCCCTTCCTCGAACAAAAGGAGAGAACTAACTACAAGTACAACAATTGAAACCAACCTTTCCATTACCCTTACAAACTAGATTAGTCGTCTATTGATTCATTCATCCACTTTCTATTGCTTTAGGTAGATGAAAGATACAATCCCATGTAAAGAATATGTTGTATGTCTTCCCTTTATCTAGAACATCAACTAGATCACTAGAATAGTTAGATTTCTATATAGAGTGTTCCGTTATGACATCCATTTCCACAAACATAGGAGAGAACTAACTACAAGTACTAGAGTTATATACTAAATCAAATAAGAAGTTCCCTTGCTTTCTTAATGAGCAAGTTAAAGACTCCATTGAAACTAACCTCTCTGTTGTCCTTACTAACGAGATGATTCATTCATGCAATTTCTATTGCTTTAAGTAGATGAAAGATACAATGCCATGTAAAGAATGAGTTGTATGTATAGAACAACTACTAGATCTAGAACAACTACTAGATCACTAGATTAGTTAGATTGCTATTTAGAGTGTTCCATTATGATATACCTTTCCTCAAACATAGGAGAGAACTGACTACAACTACTAGAGTTATATACACAATCAAATAAGAAGTTCCCTTGCTTCCTTAATGAGCAAGTTAAAGAGTCCATTGAAACTAATCTCTCTATTGTCCTTACAAACTAGATGATTCATTGGTCCACTTTCTATTGCTTTAAGTAGATGAAAGATACAATGCCATGTAAAGAATGAGTTGTATGTATAGAACAACTACTAGATCAACTACTAAATCCAGAACAACTAGATCACTAGCTTAGTTAGATTGCTATTTAGAGTGTTCCATTATGATATCCCTTTCCTCAAACATAGGAGAGAACTAACTACAAGTACTAGAGTTATATACACAATCAAATAAGAAGTTCACTTGCTTTCTTAATGAGCAAGTTAGAGAGTCCATTGAAACTAACCTCTCTATTGTCCTTACTAACGAGATGATTCATTCATCCAATTTCTATTGCTTTAAGTAGAATAAAGATACAATGTCATGTAAAGAATGAGTTGTATGTATAGAACAACTACTAGATCAACTACTAGATCTAGAACAACTACTAGATCACTAGATTAGTTAGATTGCTATTTAGAGTGTTCCATTATGATATCCCTATCCTCAAACATAGGAGAGAACTAACTACAAGTACTAGAGTTATATACACAATAAAATAAGAAATTCCATTGCTTCCTTAATGAGCAAGTTAAAGAGTCCATTGAAACTAATCTCTCTATTGTCTTTAGAAACTAGATGATTTAGTGATCCACTTTCTATTGCTTTAAGTAGATGAAAGATACAACGCCATGTAAAGAATGAGTTGTATGTATAGAACAACTACTAGATCTAGAACAACTACAAGATCACTAGCTTATTTAGATTGTTATTTAGAGTGTTCCATTATGATATCCCTTTCCTCAAACATAAGAGAGAACTAACTACAAGTACTAGAGTTATATACACAACCAAATAAGAAGTTCCACTGCTTCCTTAATGAGCAAGTTAAAGATTCCATTGAAACTAATTTCTCTATTGTCCTTACAAACTAGATGATTCATTGATCCAGTTTCTATTGCTTTAAGTAGATGAAAGATACAACGCCATGTAAAGAATGAGTTGTATGTATAGAACAACTACTAGATCTAGAACAACTACTAGATCCCTAGATTAGTTAGATTGCTACTTAGAGTGTTCCATTATGATATCCCTTTCCTCAAACATAGGAGAGAACTAACTACAAGTACTAGAGTTATATATACCATCAAATAAGAAGTTCCCTTGCTTCCTTAATGAGAAAGTTAAAGACTCCATTGAAACTAGTCTCTCTATTGTCCTTACAAACTAGATGATTCATTGATCCACTTTCTATTGCTTTAAGCAGATGAAAGATACAATTTCATGTAAAGAATGAGTTGTATGTACAGAACAGGTACTAGATCAACAACTAGATCTAAAACAACTACTAGATCACTAGATTAGTTAGATTGCTATTTAGAGTGTTCCATTATGATATCTCTTTCCTCAAACATAGGAGAGAATTAACTACAAGGACTAGAGTTATATACACAATCAAATCAGATGTTCCCTTACTTCCTTAATGAGCAAGTTAAAGATTCCATTGAAACTAATCTCTCTATTGTCCTTACAAACTAGATGGTTCATTGATCCACTTTCTATTTCTTTAAGTAGATGAAAGATACAATGCCATGTAAAGAATGAGTTGTATGTATAGAACAACTACTAGATCTAGAACAACTACTAGATCACTAGATTAGTTAGATTGCTATTTAGAGTGTTCCATTATGATATCTCTTTCCTCAAACATAGGAGAGAACTAACTACAAGGACTAGAGTTATATACACAATCAAATCAGATGTTCCCTTACTTCCTTAAAGAGCAAGTTAAGGAGTCCATTGAAACTAATCTCTCTATTGTCCTTACAAACTAGATGATTCATTGATCCACTTTCTATTGCTTTAAGTAGATGAAAGATACAATGCCATGTAAAGAATGAGGTGTATGTATAGAACAGCTACTAGATCAACAACTAGATCTAGAACAACTACCATATCAATAGATTAGTTAGATTGCTATTTAAAGTGTTCCATTATGATATCCCCTTCCTCGAACAAAAGGAGAGAACTAACTACAAGTACAACAATTGAAACCAACCTTTCCATTACCCTTACAAACTAGATTAGTCGTCTATTGATTCATTCATCCACTTTCTATTGCTTTAGGTAGATGAAAGATACAATCCCATGTAAAGAATATGTTGTATGTCTTCCCTTTATCTAGAACATCAACTAGATCACTAGAATAGTTAGATTTCTATATAGAGTGTTCCGTTATGACATCCATTTCCACAAACATAGGAGAGAAATAACTACAAGTACTAGAGTTATATACTAAATCAAATAAGAAGTTCCCTTGCTTTCTTAATGAGCAAGTTAAAGACTCCATTGAAACTAACCTCTCTGTTGTCCTTACTAACGAGATGATTCATTCATGCAATTTCTATTGCTTTAAGTAGATGAAAGATACAATGCCATGTAAAGAATGAGTTGTATGTATAGAACAACTACTAGATCTAGAACAACTACTAGATCACTAGATTAGTTAGATTGCTATTTAGAGTGTTCCATTATGATATACCTTTCCTCAAACATAGGAGAGAACTGACTACAACTACTAGAGTTATATACACAATCAAATAAGAAGTTCCCTTGCTTCCTTAATGAGCAAGTTAAAGAGTCCATTGAAACTAATCTCTCTATTGTCCTTACAAACTAGATGATTCATTGGTCCACTTTCTATTGCTTTAAGTAGATGAAAGATACAATGCCATGTAAAGAATGAGTTGTATGTATAGAACAACTACTAGATCAACTACTAAATCTAGAACAACTAGATCACTAGCTTAGTTAGATTGCTATTTAGAGTGTTCCATTATGATATCCCTTTCCTCAAACATAGGAGAGAACTAACTACAAGTACTAGAGTTATATACACAATCAAATAAGAAGTTCACTTGCTTTCTTAATGAGCAAGTTAGAGAGTCCATTGAAACTAACCTCTCTATTGTCCTTACTAACGAGATGATTCATTCATCCAATTTCTATTGCTTTAAGTAGAAGAAAGATACAATGTCATGTAAAGAATGAGTTGTATGTATAGAACAACTACTAGATCAACTACTAGATCTAGAACAACTACTAGATCACTAGATTAGTTAGATTGCTATTTAGAGTGTTCCATTATGATATCCCTATCCTCAAACATAGGAGAGAACTAACTACAAGTACTAGAGTTATATACAAAATAAAATAAGAAATTCCATTGCTTCCTTAATGAGCAAGTTAAAGAGTCCATTGAAACTAATCTCTCTATTGTCTTTAGAAACTAGATGATTTAGTGATCCACTTTCTATTGCTTTAAGTAGATGAAAGATACAATGCCATGTAAAGAATGAGTTGTATGTATAGAACAACTACTAGATCTAGAAAAACTACAAGATCACTTGCTTAGTTAGGTTGTTATTTAGAGTGTTCCATTATGATATCCCTTTCCTCAAACATAAGAGAGAACTAACTACAAGTACTAGAGTTATATACACAACCAAATAAGAAGTTCCACTGCTTCCTTAATGAGCATGTTAAAGATTCCATTGAAACTAATTTCTCTATTGTCCTTACAAACTAGATGATTCATTGATCCAGTTTCTATTGCTTTAAGTAGATGAAAGATACAACGCCATGTAAAGAATGAGTTGTATGTATAGAACAACTACTAGATCTAGAACAACTACTAGATCCCTAGATTAGTTAGATTGCTACTTAGAGTGTTCCATTATGATATCTCTTTCCTCAAACATAGGAGAGAACTAACTACAAGTACTAGAGTTATATATACCATCAAATAAGAAGTTCCCTTGCTTCCTTAATGAGAAAGTTAAAGACTCCTTTGAAACTAATCTCTCTATTGTCCTTACAAACTAGATGATTCATTGATCCACTTTCTATTGCTTTAAGTAGATGAAAGATACAATGTCATGTAAAGAATGAGTTGTATGTACAGAACAGCTACTAGATCAACAACTAGATCTAAAACAACTACTAGATCACTAGATTTGTTAGATTGCTATTTAGAGTGTTCCATTATGATATCTCTTTCCTCAAACATAGGAGAGAACTAACTACAAGGACTAGAGTTATATACACAATCAAATCAGATGTTCCTTTACGTCCTTAATGAGCAAGTTAAAGATTCCATTGAAACTAATCTCTCTATTGTCCTTACAAACTAGATGGTTCATTGATCCACTTTCTATTTCTTTAAGTAGATGAAAGATACAATGCCATGTAAAGAATAAGTTGTATGTATAGAACAACTACTAGATCACTAGATTAGTTAGATTGCTATTTAGAGTGTTCCATTATGATATCTCTTTCCTCAAACATAGGAGAGAACTAACTACAAGGACTAGAGTTATATACACAATCAAATCAGATGTTCCCTTACTTCCTTAATGAGCAAGTTAAGGAGTCCATTGAAACTAATCTCTCTATTGTCCTTACAAACTAGATGATTCATTGATCCACTTTCTATTGCTTTAAGTAGATGAAAGATACAATGCCATGTAAAGAATGAGGTGTATGTATAGAACAGCTACTAGATCAACAACTAGATCTAGAACAACTACCATATCAATAGATTAGTTAGATTGCTATTTAAAGTGTTCCATTATGATATCCCCTCCCTCGAACAAAAGGAGAGAACTAACTACAAGTACAACAATTGAAACCAACCTTTCCATTACCCTTACAAACTAGATTAGTCGTCTATTGATTCATTCATCCACTTTCTATTGCTTTAGGTAGATGAAAGATACAATCTCATGTAAAGAATATGTTGTATGTCTTCCCTTTATCTAGAACATCAACTAGATCACTAGAATAGTTAGATTTCTATATAGAGTGTTCCGTTATGACATCCATTTCCACAAACATTGGAGAGAACTAACTACAAGTACTAGAGTTATATACTAAATCAAATAAGAAGTTCCCTTGCTTTCTTAATGAGCAAGTTAAAGACTCCATTGAAACTAACCTCTCTGTTGTCATGACACCTCAGTCTAACCAATTGAGCTAGACCTCATTGGTACTAACGAGATGATTCATTCATGCAATTTCTATTGCTTTAAGTAGATGAAAGATACAATGCCATGTAAAGAATGAGTTGTATGTATAGAACAACTACTAGATCTGAACAACTACTAGATCACTAGATTAGTTAGATTGCTATTTAGAGTGTTCCATTATGATATACCTTTCCTCAAACATAGGAGAGAACTGACTACAACTACTAGAGTTATATACACAATCAAATAAGAAGTTCCCTTGCTTCCTTAATGAGCAAGTTAAAGAGTCCTTTGAAACTAATCTCTCTATTGTCCTTACAAACTAGATGATTCATTGGTCCACTTTCTATTGCTTTAAGTAGATGAAAGATACAATGCCATGTAAAGAATGAGTTGTATGTATAGAACAACTACTAGATCAACTACTAAATCTAGAACAACTAGATCACTAGCTTTGTTAGATTGCTATTTAGAGTGTTCCATTATGATATCCCTTTCCTCAAACATAGGAGAGAACTAACTACAAGTACTAGAGTTATATACACAATCAAATAAGAAGTTCACTTGCTTTCTTAATGAGCAAGTTAGAGAGTCCATTGAAACTAACCTCTATATTGTCCTTACTAACGAGATGATTCATTCATCCAATTTCTATTGCTTTAAGTAGAAGAAAGATACAATGTCATGTAAAGAATGAGTTGTATGTATAGAACAACTACTAGATCAACTATTAGATCTAGAACAACTACTAGATCACTAGATTAGTTAGATTGCTATTTAGAGTGTTCCATTATGATATCCCTATCCTCAAACATAGGAGAGAACTAACTACAAGTACTAGAGTTATATACACAATAAAATAAGAAATTCCATTGCTTCCTTAATGAGCAAGTTAAAGAGTCCATTGAAACTAATCTCTCTATTGTCTTTAGAAACTAGATGATTTATTGATCCACTTTCTATTGCTTTAAGTAGATGAAAGATACAACGCCATGTAAAGAATGAGTTGTATGTATAGAACAACTACTAGATCAACAACTAGATCTAGAACAACTACTAGATCACTAGCTTAGTTAGATTGCTATTTAGAGTGTTCCATTATGATATCTTTCCTCAAACATAGGAGAGAACTAACTACAAGTACTAGAGTTATATACACAATCAAATAAGAAGTTCCCTTGCTTCCTTAATGAGCAAGTTAAATATTCCATTGAAACTAATCTCTCTATTGTCCTTACAAACTAGATGATTCATTGATCCACTTTCTATTGCTTTAAGTAGATGAAAGATACAATGCCATGTAAAGAATGAGTTGTATGTATAGAACAACTACTAGATCAACTGCTAGATCTAGAACAACTACTAGATCACTAGATTAGTTAGATTGCTACTTAGAGTGTTCCATTATGATATCCCTTTCCTCAAACATAGGAGAGAACTAACTACAAGTACTAGAGTTATATATACCATCAAATAAGAAGTTCCCTTGCTTCCTTAATGAGAAAGTTAAAGAGTCCATTGAAACTAATCTCTCTATTGTCCTTACAAACTAGATGATTCATTGATCCACTTTCTATTGATTTAAGTAGATGAAAGATACAATGTCATGTAAAGAATGAGTTGTATGTACAGAACAGCTACTAGATCAACAACTAGATCTAGAACAACTACTAGATCACTAGATTAGTTAGATTGCTATTTAGAGTGTTCCATTATGATATCTCTTTCTTCAAAAATAGGAGAGAACTAACTACAAGTACTAGAGTTATATACACAATCAAATCAGATGTTCCCTTACTTCCTTAATGAGCAAGTTAAAGATTCCATTGAGACTAATCTCTCTATTGTCTTTACAAACTAGATGGTTCATTGATCCACTTTCTATTTCTTTAAGTAGATGAAAGATACAATGCCATGTAAAGAATGAGTTGTATGTATAGAACAACTACTAGATCAACTACTAGATCTAGAACAACTACCAGATCAATAGATTAGTTAGATTGCTATTTAAAGTGTTCCATTATGATATCCCCTTCCTCGAACAAAAGGAGATAACTAACTACAAGTACAACAGTTGAAACCAACCTTTCCATTACCCTTACAAACTAGATTAGTCGTCTATTGATTCATTCATCCACTTTCTATTGCTTTAGGTAGATGAACGATACAATCCCATGTAAAGAATAAGTTGTATGTCTTCCCTTTATCTAGAACATCAACTAGATCACTAGAATAGTTAGATTTCTATATAGAGTGTTCCGTTATGACATCCATTTCCACAAACATAGGAGAGAACTAACTACAAGTACTAGAGTTATATACTAAATCAAATAAGAAGTTCCCTTGCTTTCTTAATGAGCAAGTTAAAGACTCCATTGAAACTAACCTCTCTGTTGTCCTTACTAACGAGATGATTCATTCATGCAATTTCTATTGCTTTAAGTAGATGAAAGATACAATGCCATGTAAAGAATGAGTTGTATGTATAGAACAACTACTAGATCTAGAACAACTACTAGATCACTAGATTAGTTAGATTGCTATTTAGAGTGTTCCATTATGATATACCTTTCCTAAAACATAGGAGAGAACTGACTATAACTACTAGAGTTATATACACAATCAAATAAGAAGTTCACTTGCTTCCTTAATGAGCAAGTTAAAAAGTCCATTGAAACTAATCTCTCTGTTGTCCTTACAAACTAGATGATTCATTGATCTACTTTCTATTGCTTTAAGTAGATGAAAGATACAATGCCATGTAAAGAATGAGTTGTATGTATAGAACAACTACTAGATCTAGAACAACTAGATCACTAGCTTAGTTAGATTGCTATTTAGAGTGTTCCATTATGATATCCCTTTCCTCAAACATAGGAGAGAACTAACTACAAGTACTAGAGTTATATACACAATCAAATAAGAAGTTCACTTGCTTTCTTAATGAGCAAGTTAGAGAGTCCATTGAAACTAACCTCTCTATTGTTCTTACTAACGAGATGATTCATTCATCCAATTTCTATTGCTTTAAGTAGAAGAAAGATACAATGCCACGTAAAGAATGAGTTGTATGTATAGAACAACTACTAGATCAACTACTAGATCTAGAACAACTACTAGATCAGTAGATTAGTTAGATTGCTATTTAGAGTGTTCCATTATGATATCCCTATCGTCAAACATAGGAGAGAACTGACTACAAGTACTAGAGTTATATACACAATAAAATAAGAAATTCCATTGCTTCCTTAATGAGCAAGTTAAAGAGTCCATTGAAACTAATCTCTCTATTGTCTTTAGAAACTAGATGATTTATTGATCCACTTTCTATTGCTTTAAGTAGATGAAAGATACAACGCCATGTAAAGAATGAGTTGTATGTATAGAACAACTACTAGATCTAGAACAACTATTAGATCACTAGCTTAGTTAGATTGCTATTTAGAGTGTTCCATTATGATATCTATTTCCTCAAACATAGGAGAGAACTAACTACAAGTACTAGAGTTATATATACCATCAAATAAGAAGTTCCCTTGCTTCCTTAATGAGAAAGTTAAAGAGTCCATTGAAACTAATCTCTCTATTGTCCTTTTTTTGAATAAGCCGAACGTATATTAAATGAAAGAAAGTAAAGTACAAGAGTCATGAGCAAAGCTCAAGTCCACAATCGGACTGAAAAACAATAAAGTAAACAAGAAAACTAAACCCAGGAAAAGCGATTCCTGGGTGCAACGTAAACCCAGTGGGAAAAACCTATGAATGGGAAAAAGAGTGCATGAGTGTTAACGTTGCGTAAGATAGTGAGGGTGTCCGGAGACGCCCTAAACCACCGGATTAACAATACAATCAAACTCATTCCTCAGCTTCCATAAGATCAGCCCAAGAGTGCTTAACTGCAATGTCCATGTTGGCTCTGGCCAGCAAGCGGCGTTCTTTTTCCAGGCCAATAGAATCACGGATAGAATCATGCACTACAGAATTATCTCCCGGATCCAGAGAGGCCTCAGAGTCGCAATCAGAAGTTTGACCATCGACCAGAGGAGCTTCAACTTGTGAGACGACGCTATCATTCGTAACTTCCAAACCAGTTAAAGGTGTGAACTGGTTATTTGTTGCAGCAAAAACCTTCGACATGATAGAAGAGGAGGGCCTAGCAGGAGGTAGACGACGAGGTAGACCCCTGTCTCTTCTAGGAAAAACAGCCTTAAATCCCGCATTATCAATGATGGAATCATCCCCCCCGGGTTGCATTGGCTGAGAATTAGTTTGAATAGTTGATTCATTGATCCACTTTCTATTGCTTTAAGCAGATGAAAGATACAATGTCATGTAAAGAATGGGTTGTATGTACAGAACAGCTACTAGATCAACAACTAGATCTAGAACAACTACTAGATCACTAGATTAGTTAGATTGCTATTTAGAGTGTTCCATTATGATATCTCTTTCCTCAAACATAGGAGAGAACTAACTACAAGTACTAGAGTTATATACACAATCAAATCAGATGTTCCCTTACTTCCTTAATGAGCAAGTTAAAGATTCCATTGAAACTAATCTCTCTATTGTCCTTACAAACTAGATGGTTCATTGATCCACTTTCTATTTCTTTAAGTAGATGAAAGATACAATGCCATGTAAAGAATGAGTTGTATGTATAGAACAACTACTAGATCAACTACTAGATCTAGAACAACTACTAGATCACTAGATTAGTTAGATTGCTATTTAGAGTGTTCCATTATGATATCCCTATCCTCAAACATTGGAGAGAACCAACTACGAGTACTAGAGTTATATACACAATCAAATAAGAAATTCGCTTGCTTCCTTAATGAGCAAGTTAAAGAGTCCATTGAAACTATTCTCTCTATTGTCCTTACAAACTAGGTGGTTTATTGATCCACTTTCTATTGCTTGAAGTATATGAAAGATACAATGTCATGTAAAGAATGAGTTGTATGTATAGAACAACTACTAGATCAACTGCTAGATCTAGAACAACTACTAGATCCCTAGATTAGTTAGATTGCTACTTAGAGTGTTCCATTATGATATCCCTTTTCTCAAACATAGGAGAGAACTAACTACAAGTACTAGAGTTATATACACCATCAAATAAGAAGTTCCCTTGCTTCCTTAATGAGCAAGTTAAAAGAGTCCATTGAAACTAATCTCTCTATTGTCCTTACAAACTAGATGATTTATTGATCCACTTTCTATTGCTTTAAGTAGATGAAAGATACAACGCCATGTAAAGAATGAGTTGTATGTATAGAACAACTACTAGATCTAGAACAACTACTAGATCACTAGATTAGTTAGATTGCTATTTAGAGTGTTCCACTATGATATCCCTATCCTCAAACATAGGAGAGAACTAACTACAAGTTCTAGAGTTATATACACAATCAAATAAGAAATTCCCTTGCTTCCTTAATGAGCAAGTTAAAGAGTCCATTGAAACTAATCTCTCTATTGTCCTTACAAACTAGGTGATTTATTGATCCACTTTCTATTGCTTTAAGTAGATGAAAGATACAACGCCATGTAAAGAATGAGTTGTATGTATAGAACAACTACTAGATCACTAACTTTTTTTTTAATAATCGAACTATTATAAAGATAGTAATAAACTACAAATAATCCAGCACTTGACGAGAATTGAACCTATGACCTCTAGTGTCATGACACCTTAGTCTAACCAATTGAGCTAGACCTCATTGGTCTAGATCACTAGCTTAGTTAGATTGCTATTTAGAGTGTTCCATTATGATATCTCATTCCTCAAACATAGGATAGAACTAACTACAAGTACTAGAGTTATATACACAATCAAATAAGAAGTTGCCTTGATTCCTTAATGAGCAAGTTAAAGATTCCATTGAAACTAATCTCTCTATTATCCTTACAAACTAGGTGATTTATTGATGCACTTTCTATTGCTTGAAGTATATGAAAGATACAATGTCATGTAAAGAATGAGTTGTATGTATAGAACAACTACTAGATCAACTGCTAGATCTAGAACAACTACTAGATCCCTAGATTAGTTAGATTGCTACTTAGAGTGTTCCATTATGATATCCCTTTTCTCAAACATAGGAGAGAACTAACTACAAGTACTAGAGTTATATACACCATCAAATAAGAAGTTCCCTTGCTTCCTTAATGAGCAAGTTAAAAGAGTCCATTGAAACTAATCTCTCTATTGTCCTTACAAACTAGATGATTTATTGATCCACTTTCTATTGCTTTAAGTAGATGAAAGATACAACGCCATGTAAAGAATGAGTTGTATGTATAGAACAACTACTAGATCTAGAACAACTACTAGATCACTAGATTAGTTAGATTGCTATTTAGAGTGTTCCATTATGATATCCCTATCCTCAAACATAGGAGAGAACTAACTACAAGTACTAGAGTTATATACACAATCAAATAAGAAATTCCCTTGCTTCCTTAATGAGCAAGTTAAAGAGTCCATTGAAACTAATCTCTCTATTGTCCTTACAAACTAGGTGATTTATTGATCCACTTTCTATTGCTTTAAGTAGATGAAAGATACAACGCCATGTAAAGAATGAGTTGTATGTATAGAACAACTACTAGATCACTAGCTTTTTTTTTAATAATCGAACTATTACAAAGCTAGTAATAAACTATAAATAATCCAGCACTTGACGAGAATTGAACCTATGACCTCTAGTGTCATGACACCTCGGTCTAACCAATTGAGCTAGACCTCATTGGTCTAGATCACTAGCTTAGTTAGATTGCTATTTAGAGTGTTCCATTATGATATCTCATTCCTCAAACATAGGAGAGAACTAACTACAAGTACTAGAGTTATATACACAATCAAATAAGAAGTTGCCTTGATTCCTTAATGAGCAAGTTAAAGATTCCATTGAAACTAATCTCTCTATTGTTCTTACAAACTAGATGATTTGTTGATCCACTTTCTATTGCTTTAAGTAGATGAAAGATACAACGCCATGTAAAGAATGAGTTGTATGTATAGAACAACTACTAGATCACTAGCTTAGTTAGATTGCTATTTAGAGTGTTCCATTATGATATCCCTTTCCTCAAACATAGGAGAGAACTAACTGCAAGTACTAGAGTTATATACACCATCAAATAAGAAGTTCCCTTGCTTCCTTAATGAGCAAGTTGAAGAGTCCATTGAAACTAATCTCTCTATTGTCCTTACAAACTATTTGATTCATTGATCCACTTTCTATTGCTTGAAGTATATGAAAGATACAATGTCATGTAAAGAATGAGTTGTATGTATAGAACAACTACTAGATCAACAACTAGATCTGGAACAACTACTAGATCACTAGCTTAGTTAGATTGCTATTTAGAGTGTTCCATTATGATATCCCTTTCCACAAACATAGGAGAGAACTAACTACAAGTACTACAGTTATATACACAATCAAATAAGAAGTTCACTTGATTTCTTAATGAGCAAGTTAAAGAGTCCATTGAAACTAACCTCTCTATTGTCCTTACTAACGAGATGATTCATTCATCCAATTTCTATTGCTTTAAGTAGATGAAAGATACAATGTCATGTAAAGAATGAGTTGTATGTATAGAACAACTACTAGAACAACTACTAGATCTAGAACAACTACTAGATCACTAGATTAGTTAGATTGCTATTTAGAGTGTTCCTTTATGATATCCCTATCCCCAAACATAGGAGAGAACCAACTACAAGTACTAGAGTTATATACACAATCAAATAAGAAATTCCCTTGCTTCCTTAATGAGCAAGTTAAAGAGTCCATTGAAACTAATCTCTCTATTGTCCTTACAAACTAGATGATTTATTGATCCACTTTCTATTGCTTTAAGTAGATGAAAGATACAACGCCATGTAAAGAATGAGTTGTATGTATAGAACAACTACTAGATCTAGAACAACTACAAGATCACTAGCTTAGTTAGATTGTTATTTAGAGTGTTCCATTATGATATCCCTTTCCTCAAACATAAGAGAGAACTAACTACAAGTACTAGAGTCATATACACAACCAAATAAGAAGTTCCACTGCTTCCTTAATGAGCAAGTTAAAGATTCCATTGAAACTAATTTCTCTATTGTCCTTACAAACTAGATGATTCATTGATCCAGTTTCTATTGCTTTAAGTAGATGAAAGATACAACGCCATGTAAAGAATGAGTTGTATGTATAGAACAACTACTTGATCTAGAACAACTACTAGATCACTAGATTAGTTAGATTGCTATTTAGAGTGTTCCATTATGATATCCCTATCCTCAAACGTAGGAGAGAACTAACTACAAGTACTAGAGTTATACACAATCAAATAAGAAATTCCCTTGCTTCCTTAATGAGCAAGTTAAACAGTCCATTGAAACTAATCTCTCTATTGTCCTTACAAACTAGATGATTCATTGATCCACTTTCTATTGCTTTAAGTAGATGAAAGATACAATGCCATGTACAGAATGAGTTGTATGTATAGAACAACTACTAGATCAACTGCTAGATCTAAAACAACTACTAGATCACTAGATTAGTTAGACTGCTACTTAGAGTGTTCCATTATGATATCCCTTTCCTCAAACATAGGAGAGAACTAACTACAAGTACTAGAGTTATATATACCATCAAATAAGAAGTTCCCTTGCTTCCTTAATGAGAAAGTTAAAGAGTCCATTGAAACTAATCTCTCTATTGTCCTTACAAACTAGATGATTCATTGATCCACTTTCTATTGCTTTAAGTAGATGAAAGATACAATGTCATGTAAAGAATGAGTTGTATGTACAGAACAGCTACTAGATCAACAACTAGATCTAGAACAACTACTAGATCACTAGATTAGTTAGATTGCTATTTAGAGTGTTCCATTATGATATCTCTTTCCTCAAAAATAGGAGAGAACTAACTACAAGTACTAGAGTTATATACACAATCAAATCAGATGTTCCCTTACTTCCTTAATGAGCAAGTTAAAGATTCCATTGAGACTAATCTCTCTATTGTCTTTACAAACTAGATGGTTCATTGATCCACTTTCTATTTCTTTAAGTAGATGAAAGATACAATGCCATGTAAAGAATGAGTTGTATGTACAGAACAACTACTAGATCAACTACTAGATCTAGAACAACTACCAGATCAATAGATTAGTTAGACTGCTATTTAAAGTGTTCCATTATGATATCCCCTTCCTCGAACAAAAGGAGAGAACTAACTACAAGTACAACAGTTGAAACCAACCTTTCCATTACCCTTACAAACTAGATTACTCGTCTATTGATTCATTCATCCACTTTCTATTGCTTTAGGTAGATGAAAGATACAATCCCATGCAAAGAATAAGTTGTATGTCTTCCCTTTATCTAGAACATCAACTAGATCACTAGAATAGTTAGATTTCTATATAGAGTGTTCCGTTATGACATCCATTTCCACAAACATAGGAGAGAACTAACTGCAAGTACTAGAGTTATATACTAAATCAAATAAGAAGTTCCCTTGCTTTCTTAATGAGCAAGTTAAACACTCCATTGAAACTAACCTCTCTGTTGTCCTTACTAACGAGATGATTCATTCATGCAATTTCTATTGCTTTAAGTAGATGAAAGATACAATGCCATGTAAAGAATGAGTTGTATGTATAGAACAACTACTAGATCTAGAACAACTACTAGATCACTAGATTAGTTAGATTGCTATTTAGAGTGTTCCATTATGACATACCTTTCCTCAAACATAGGAGAGAACTGACTACAACTACTAGAGTTATATACACAATCAAATAAGAAGTTCACTTGCTTCCTTAATGAGCAAGTTAAAGAGTCCATTGAAACTAATCTCTCTATTGTCCTTACAAACTAGATGATTCATTGATCTACTTTCTATTGCTTTAAGTAGATGAAAGATACAATGCCATGTAAAGAATGAGTTGTATGTATAGAACAACTACTAGATCTAGAACAACTAGATCACTAGCTTAGTTAGATTGCTATTTAGAGTGTTCCATTATGATATCCCTTTCCTCAAACATAGGAGAGAACTAACTACAAGTACAAGAGTTATATACACAATCAAATAAGAAGTTCACCTGCTTTCTTAATGAGCAAGTTAGAGAGTCCATTGAAACTAACCTCTCTATTGTTCTTACTAACGAGATGATTCATTCATCCAATTTCTATTGCTTTAAGTAGAAGAAAGATACAATGTCATGTAAATAATGAGTTGTATGTATAGAACAACTACTATATCAACTACTAGATCTAGAACAACTACTAGATCACTAGATTAGTTAGATTGCTATTTAGAGTGTTCCATTATGATATCCCTATCGTCAAACATAGGAGAGAACTAACTACAAGTACTAGAGTTATATACAAAATAAAATAAGAAATTCCATTGCTTCCTTAATGAGCAAGTTAAAGAGTCCATTGAAACTAATTTCTCTATTGTCCTTACAAACTAGATGATTCATTGATCCACTTTCTATTGCTTTAAGTAGATGAAAGATACAACGCCATGTAAGGAATGAGTTGTATGTATAGAACAACTACTAGATCTAGAACAACTATTAGATCACTAGCTTAGTTAGATTGCTATTTAGAGTGTTCCATTATGACATACCTTTCCTCAAACATAGGAGAGAACTGACTACAACTACTAGAGTTATATACACAATCAAATAAGAAGTTCACTTGCTTCCTTAATGAGCAAGTTAAAGAGTCCATTGAAACTAATCTCTCTATTGTCCTTACAAACTAGATGATTCATTGATCTACTTTCTATTGCTTTAAGTAGATGAAAGATACAATGCCATGTAAAGAATGAGTTGTATGTATAGAACAACTACTAGATCTAGAACAACTAGATCACTAGCTTAGTTAGATTGCTATTTAGAGTGTTCCATTATGATATCCCTTTCCTCAAACATAGGAGAGAACTAACTACAAGTACAAGAGTTATATACACAATCAAATAAGAAGTTCACCTGCTTTCTTAATGAGCAAGTTAGAGAGTCCATTGAAACTAACCTCTCTATTGTTCTTACTAACGAGATGATTCATTCATCCAATTTCTATTGCTTTAAGTAGAAGAAAGATACAATGTCATGTAAATAATGAGTTGTATGTATAGAACAACTACTATATCAACTACTAGATCTAGAACAACTACTAGATCACTAGATTAGTTAGATTGCTATTTAGAGTGTTCCATTATGATATCCCTATCGTCAAACATAGGAGAGAACTAACTACAAGTACTAGAGTTATATACAAAATAAAATAAGAAATTCCATTGCTTCCTTAATGAGCAAGTTAAAGAGTCCATTGAAACTAATTTCTCTATTGTCCTTACAAACTAGATGATTCATTGATCCACTTTCTATTGCTTTAAGTAGATGAAAGATACAACGCCATGTAAGGAATGAGTTGTATGTATAGAACAACTACTAGATCTAGAACAACTATTAGATCACTAGCTTAGTTAGATTGCTATTTAGAGTGTTCCATTATGATATCTCTTTCCTCAAACATAGGAGAGAACTAACTACAAGTACTAGAGTTATATACACAATCAAATAAGAAGTTCCCTTGCTTCCTTAATGAGAAAGTTAAATATTCCATTGAAACTAATCTCTCTATTGTCCTTACAAACTAGATGATTCATTGATCCACTTTCTATTGCTTTAAGTAGATGAAAGATACAATGCCATGTACAGAATGAGTTGTATGTATAGAACAACTATTAGATCAACTGCTAGATCTAGAACAACTACTAGATCACTAGATTAGTTAGATTGCTACTTAGAGTGTTCCATTATGATATCCCTTTCCTCAAACATAGGAGAGAACTAACTACAAGTACTAGAGTTATATATACCATCAAATAAGAAGTTCCCTTGCTTCCTTAATGAGACAGTTAATGAGTCCATTGAAACTAATCTCTCTATTGTCCTTAAAAAGTAGATGATTCATTGATCCACTTTCTATTGCTTTAAGCAGATGAAAGATACAATGTCATGTAAAGAATGAGTTGTATGTATAGAACAACTACTAGATCAACTACTAGATCTAGAACAACTACTAGATCACTAGATTAGTTAGATTGCTATTTAGAGTGTTCCATTATGATATCCCTTTCCTCAAACATAGGAGAGAACTAACTACAAGTACTAGAGTTATATACACAATCAAATAAGAATTTACCTTGCTTCCTTAATGAACAAGTTAAGGAGTCCATTGAAACTAATCTCTCTATTGTCCTTACACACTAGATGATTCATTGATCCACTTTCTATTGCTTTAAGTAGATGAAAGATACAATGCCATGTAAAGAATGAGGTGTATGTATAGAACAACTACTAGATCAACAACTAGATCTAGAACAACTACCAGATCAATGTATTAGTTAGATTGCTATTTAAAGTGTTCCATTATCATATCCCCTTCCTCGAACAAAAGGAGAGAACTAACTACAAGTACAACAGTTGAAACCAACCTTTCCATTACCCTTACAAACTAGAGTAGTCGTCTATTTATTCATTCATCCACTTTCTAATGCTTTAGGTAGATGAAAGATACAATCCCATGTAAAGAATAAGTTGTATGTCTTCCCTTTATCTAGAACATCAACTAGATCACTAGAATAGTTAGATTTCTATATAGAGTGTTCCGTTATGACATCCATTTCCACAAACATAGGAGAGAACTAACTACAAGTAAGAAGTTCCCTTGCTTTCTTAATGAGCAAGTTAAAGAGTCCATTGAAACTAACCTCTCTGTTGTCCTTACTAACGAGATGATTCATTCATGCAATTTCTATTGCTTTAAGTAGATGAAAGATACAATGCCATGTAAATAATGAGTTGTATGTATAGAACAACTACTAGATCTAGAACAACTACTAGATCACTAGATTAGTCAGATTGCTATTTAGAGTGTTCCATTATGATATACCTTTCCTCAAACATAGGAGAGAACTGACTACAAGTACTAGAGTTATATACACAATCAAATAAGAAGTTCCCTTGCTTCCTTAATGAGCAAGTTAAAGAGTCCGTTGAAACTAATCTCTCTATTGTCCTTACAAACTAGATGATTCGTTGATCCACTTTCTATTGCTTTAAGTAGATGAAAGATACAATGCCATGTAAAGAATGAGTTGTATGTATACAACAACTACTAGATCAACTACTAGATCTAGAACAACAACTAGATCACTAGCTTAGTTAGATTGCTATTTAGAGTGTTCCATTATGATATCCCTTTCCTCAAACATAGGAGAGAACTAACTACAAGTACTAGAGTTATATACACAATCAAATAAGAAGTTCACTTGCTTTCTTAATGAGCAAGTTAGAGAGTCCATTGAAACTAACCTCTCTATTGTCCTTACAAACTAGATGATTTATTGATCCACTTTCTATTGCTTTAAGTAGATGAAAGATACAATGTCATGTAAAGAATGAGGTGTATGTATAGAACAACTACTAGATCCCTAGATTAGTTAGATTGCTACTTAGAGTGTTCCATTATGATATCCCTTTTCTCAAACATAGGAGAGAACTAACTACAAGTACTAGAGTTATATACACAATCAAATAAGAAGTTCACTTGCTTTCTTAATGAGCAAGTTAAAGAGTCCATTGAAACTAATCTCTCTATATTCCTTACAAACTAGATGATTCATTGATCCACTTTCTATTGCTTTAAGTAGATGAAAGATACAATGCCATGTAAAGAATGAGTTGTATGTATAGAACAACTACTAGATCAACTACTAGATATAGAACAACTAGATCACTAGCTTAGTTAGATTGCTATTTAGAGTGTTCCATTATGATATCCCTTTCCTCAAACATAGGAGAGAACTAACTACAAGTACTAGAGTTATATACACAATCAAATAAGAAGTTCCCTTGTTTCCTTAATGAGCAAGTTAAAGATTCCATTGAAACTAATCTCTCTATTGTCCTTACAAACTAGATGATTCATTGATCCACTTCCTATTGCTTTAAGTAGATGAAAGATACAATGCCATGTAAAGAATGAGTTGTATGTATAGAACAACTACTAGATCAACTGCTAGATCTAGAACAACTACTAGATCCCTAGATTATTTAGATTGCTACTTAGAGTGTTCCATTATGATATCCCTTTTCTCAAACATAAGAGAGAACTAACTACAAGTACTAGAGTTATATACACCATCAAATAAGAAGTTCCCTTGCTTCCTTAATGAGCAAGTTAAAGTGTCCATTGAAACTAATCTCTCTATTGTCCTTACAAACTAGATGATTTATTGATCCACTTTCTATTGCTTTAAGTAGATGAAAGATACAACGCCATGTAAAGAATGAGTTGTATGTATAGACCAACTACTAGATCACTAGCTTTTTTTTAATAATCAAACTATTACAAAGCTAGTAATAAACTATAAATAATCCAGCACTTGACGAGAATTGAACCTATGACCTCTAGTGTCATGTCTAACCAATTGAGCTAGACCTCATTGGTCTAGATCACTAGCTTAGTTAGATTGATATTTAGAGTGTTCCATTATGATATCTCTTTCCTCAAACATAGGAGAGAACTAACTACAAGTACTAGAGTTATATACACAATCATATAAGAAGTTCCCTTGATTCCTTAATGAGCAAGTTAAAGATTCCATTGAAACTAATCTCTCTATTGTTCTTACAAACTAGATGATTTATTGATCCACTTTCTATTGCTTTAAGTAGATGAAAGATACAACGCCATGTAAAGAATGAGTTGTATGTATAGAACAACTACTAGATCACTAGCTTAGTTAGATTGCTATTTAGAGTGTTCCATTATGATATCCCTTTCCTCAAACATAGGAGAGAACTAACTACAAGTACTAGAGTTATATACACCATCAAATAAGAAGTTCCTTTGCTTCCTTAATGAGAAAGTTAAAGAGTCCATTGAAACTAATATCTCTATTGTCCTTACAAACTAGATGATTCATTGATCCACTTTCTATTGCTTGAAGTATATGAAAGATACAATGTCATGTAAAGAATGAGTTGTATGTATAGAACATCTACTAGATCAACTGCTAGATCTAGAACAACTACTAGATCCCTAGATTAGTTAGATTGCTACTTAGAGTGTTCCATTATGATATCCCTTTTCTCAAACATAGGAGAGAACTAACTACAAGTACTAGAGTTATATACACCATCAAATAAGAAGTTCCCTTGCTTCCTTAATGAGCAAGTTAAAGAGTCCATTGAAACTAATCTCTCTATTGTCCTTACAAACTAGATGATTTATTGATCCACTTTCTATTGCTTTAAGTAGATGAAAGATACAACGCCATGTAAAGAATGAGTTGTATGTATAGAACAACTACTAGATCTAGAACAACTACTAGATCACTAGATTAGTTAGATTGCTATTTAGAGTGTTCCATTATGATATCCCTATCCTCAAACATAGGAGAGAACTAACTACAAGTACTAGAGTTATATACACAATCAAATAAGAAGTTCCCTTGATTCCTTAATGAGCAAGTTAAAGATTCCATTGAAACTAATCTCTCTATTGTTCTTACAAACTAGATGATTTATTGATCCACTTTCTATTGATTTAAGTAGATGAAAGATACAACGCCATGTAAAGACTGAGTTGTATGTATAGAACAACTACTAGATCTAGAACAACTACTAGATCACTAGCTTAGTTAGGTTGCTATTTAGAGTGTTCCATTATGATATCCCTTTCCTCAAACATAGGAGAGAACTAACTACAAGTACTAGAGTTATATACACAATCAAATAAGAAGTTCACTTGCTTTCTTAATGAGCAAGTTGAAGAGTCCATTGAAACTAACCTCTCTATTGTCCTTACTAACGAGATGATTCATTCATCCAATTTCTATTTCTTTAAGTAGATGAAAGATACAATGTCATGTAAAGAATGAGTTGTATGTATAGAACAACTACTAGAACAACTACTAGATCTAGAACAACTACTAGATCACTAGATTAGTTAGATTGCTATTTAGAGTGTTCCATTATGATATCCCTATCCTCAAACATAGGAGAGAACCAACTACAAATACTAGAGTTATATACACAATCAAATAAGAAATTCCCTTGCTTCCTTAATGAGCAAGTTAAAGAGTCCATTGATACTAATCTCTTTATTGTCCTTACAAACAACTAGATCATCTAGCTTAGTTAGATTGCTATTTAGAGTGTTCCATTATGTTATCTCTTTCCTCAAACATAGGAGAGAACTAACTACAAGTACTAGAGTTATATACACAATCAAATAAGAAGTTCCCTTGATTCCTTAATGAGCAAGTTAAAGATTCCATTGAAACTAATCTCTCTATTGTTCTTACAAACTAGATGATTTATTGATCCACTTTCTATTGCTTTAAGTAGATGAAAGATACAACGCCATGTAAAGACTGAGTTGTATGTAGAGAAGAACTACTAGATCTAGAAAAACTACTAGATCACTAGATTAGTTAGATTGCTATTTAGAGTGTTCCATTATGATATCCCTTTCCTCAAACATAGGAGAGAATAAACTACAAGTACTAGAGTTATATACACCATCAAATAAGAAGTTCCCTTGCTTCCTTAATGAGAAAGTTAAAGAGTCCATTGAAACTAATCTCTCTATTGTCCTTACGAACTAGATGATTCATTGATCCACTTTCTATTGCTTGAAGTATATGAAAGATACAATGTCATGTAAAGAATGAGTTGTATGTATAGAACAGCTACTAGATCAACAACTAGATCTTGAACAACTACTAGATCACTAGCTTAGTTAGATTGCTATTTACAGTGTTCCATTATGATATCCCTTTCCTCTATATAGGAGAGAACTAACTACAAGTACTAGAGTTATATACACAATCAAATAAGAAGTTCACTTGCTTTCTTCATGAGCAAGTTTAAGAGTCCATTGAAACTAACCTCTCTATTGTCCTTACTAACGAGATGATTCATTCATCCAATTTCTATTTCTTTAAGTAGATGAAAGATACAATGTCATGTAAAGAATGAGTTGTATGTATAGAACAACTACTAGAACAACTACTAGATCTAGAACAACTACTAGATCACTAGATTAGTTAGATTGCTATTTAGAGTGTTCTATTATGATATCCCTATCCTCAAACATAGGAGAGAACCAACTACAAGTACTAGAGTTATATACACAATCAAATAAGAAATTCACTTGCTTCCTTAATGATCAAGTTAAAGAGTCCATTGAAACTAATCTCTCTATTGTCCTTACAAACTAGATGATTTATTGATCCACTTTCTATTGCTTTAAGTAGATGAAAGACACAACGCCATGTAAAGAATGAGTTGTATGTATAGAACAACTACTAGATCTAGAACAACTACTAGATCATTAGATTAGTTAGATTGTTATTTAGAGTGTTCCATTATGATATCCCTATCCTCAAACATAGGAGAGAACCAACTACAAGTACTAGAGTTATATACACAACCAAATAAGAAGTTCCCCTGCTTCCTTAATGAGCAAGTTAAAGATTCCATTGAAACTAATTTCTCTATTGTCCTTACAAACTAGATGATTCATTGATCCAGTTTCTATTGCTTTAAGTAGATGAAAGATACAACGCCATGTAAAGAATGAGTTGTATGTATAGAACAACTACTAGATCACTAGATTAGTTAGATTGCTATTTAGAGTGTTCCATTATGATATCCCTATCCTCAAACATAGGAGAGAACTAACTACAAGTACTAGAGTTATATACACAATCAAATAAGAAATTCCCTTGCTTCCTTAATGAGCAAGTTAAAGAGTCCATTGAAACTAATCTCTCTATTGTCCTTACAAACTAGATGATTTATTGATCCACTTTCTATTGCTTTAAGTAGATGAAAGATACAACGCCATGTAAAGAATGAGTTGTATGTATAGAACAACTACTAGATCTAGAACAACTACTATATCACTAGATTAGTTAGATTGCTATTTAGAGTGTTCCATTATCATATCCATATCCTCAAAAATAGGAGAGAACCAACTACAAGTACTAGAGTTATATACACAATCAAATAAGAAATTCACTTGCTTCCTTAATGAGCAAGTTAAAGAGTCCATTGAAACTAATCTCTCTATTGTCCTTACAAACTAGATGATTTATTGATCCACTTTCTATTGCTTTAAGTAGATGAAAGATACAACGCCATGTAAAGAATGAGTTGTATGTATAGAACAACTACTAGATCTAGAACAACTACTAGATCACTAGATTAGTTAGATTGCTATTTAGAGTGTTCCATTATCATATACCTATCCTCAAACATAGGAGAGAACCAACTACAAGTACTAGAGTTATATACACAATCAAATAAGAAATTCCCTTGCTTCCTTAATGAGCAAGTTAAAGAGTCCATTGAAACTAATCTCTCTATTGTCCATACAAACTAGATGATTTATTGATCCACTTTCTATTGCTTTAAGTAGATGAAAGATACAACGCCATGTAAAGAATGAGTTGTATGTATAGAACAACTACTAGATCTAGAACAACTACAAGATCACTAGCTTAGTTAGATTGTTATTTAGAGTGTTCCATTATGATATCCCTTTCCTCAAACATAAGAGAGAACTAACTACAAATACTAGAGTTATATACACAACCAAATAAGAAGTTCCCCTGCTTCCTTAATGAGCAAGTTAAAGATTCCATTGAAACTAATTTCTCTATTGTCCTTACAAACTAGATGATTCATTGATCCAGTTTCTATTGCTTTAAGTAGATGAAAGATACAACGCCATGTAAAGAATGAGTTGTATGTATAGAACAACTACTAGATCACTAGATTAGTTAGATTGCTATTTAGAGTGTTCCATTATGATATCCCTATCCTCAAACATAGGAGAGAACTAACTACAAGTACTAGAGTTATATACACAATCAAATAAGAAATTCCCTTGCTTCCTTAATGAGCAAGTTAAAGAGTCCATTGAAACTAATCTCTCTATTGTCCTTACAAACTAGATGATTTATTGATCCACTTTCTATTGCTTTCAGTAGATGAAAGATACAACGCCATGTAAAGAATGAGTTGTATGTATAGAACAACTACTAGATCACTAGCTTTTTTTTTAATAATCGAACTATTACAAAGCTTGTAATAAACTATAAATAATCCAGCACTTGATGAGAATTGAACCTATGACCTCTAGTGTCATGACACCTCAGTCTAACCAATTGAGCTAGACCTCATTGGTCTAGACCACTAGCTTAGTTAGATTGCTATTTAGAGTGTTCCATTATCATATCCATATCCTCAAACATAGGAGAGAACCAACTAAAAGTACTAGAGTTATATACACAATCAAATAAGAAATTCACTTGCTTCCTTAATGAGCAAGTTAAAGTGTCCATTGAAACTAATCTCTCTATTGTCCTTACAAACTAGATGATTTATTGATCCACTTTCTATTGCTTTAAGTAGATGAAAGATACAACGCCATGTAAAGAATGAGTTGTATGTATAGAACAACTACTAGATCTAGAACAACTACTAGATCACTAGATTAGTTAGATTGCTATTTAGAGTGTTCCATTATCATATACCTATCCTCAAACATAGGAGAGAACCAACTACAAGTACTAGAGTTATATACACAATCAAATAAGAAATTCCCTTGCTTCCTTAATGAGCAAGTTAAAGAGTCCATTGAAACTAATCTCTCTATTGTCCATACAAACTAGATGATTTATTGATCCACTTTCTATTGCTTTAAGAAGATGAAAGATACAACGCCATGTAAAGAATGAGTTGTATGTATAGAACAACTACTAGATCTAGAACAACTACAAGATCACTAGCTTAGTTAGATTGTTATTTAGAGTGTTCCATTATGATATCCCTTTCCTCAAACATAAGAGAGAACTAACTACAAATACTAGAGTTATATACACAACCAAATAAGAAGTTCCCCTGCTTCCTTAATGAGCAAGTTAAAGATTCCATTGAAACTAATTTCTCTATTGTCCTTACAAACTATATGATTCATTGATCCAGTTTCTATTGCTTTAAGTAGATGAAAGATACAACGCCATGTAAAGAATGAGTTGTATGTATAGAACAACTACTAGATCACTAGATTAGTTAGATTGCTATTTAGAGTGTTCCATTATGATATCCCTATCCTCAAACATAGGAGAGAACTAACTACAAGTACTAGAGTTATATACACAATCAAATAAGAAATTCCCTTGCTTCCTTAATGAGCAAGTTAAAGAGTCCATTGAAACTAATCTCTCTATTGTCCTTACAAACTAGGTTATTTATTGATCCACTTCCTATTGCTTTAAGTAGATGAAAGATACAATGCCATGTAAAGAATGAGTTGTATGTATAGAACAACTACTAGATCAACTGCTAGATCTAGAAAAACTACTAGATCCCTAGATTAGTTAGATTGCTACTTAGAGTGTTCCATTATGATATCCCTTTTCTCAAACATAGGAGAGAACTAACTACAAGTACTAGTGTTATATACACCATCAAATAAGAAGTTCCCTTGCTTCCTTAATGAGCAAGTTAAAGAGTCCATTGAAACTAATCTCTCTATTGTCCTTACAAACTAGATGATTTATTGATCCACTTTCTATTGCTTTAAGTAGATGAAAGATACAACGCCATGTAAAGAATGAGTTGTATGTATAGAACAACTACTAGATCACTAGCTTTTTTTTTAATAATCGAACTATTACAAAGCTAGTAATAAACTATAAATAATCCAGCACTTGATGAGAATTGAACCTATGACCTCTAGTGTCATGACACCTCAGTCTAACCAATTGAGCTAGACCTCATTGGTCTAGACCACTAGCTTAGTTAGATTGCTATTTAGAGTGTTCCATTATGATATCTCTTTCCACAAACATAGGAGAGAACTAACTACAAGTACTAGAGTTATATACACAATCAAATAAGAAGTTCCCTTGATTCCTTAATGAGCAAGTTAAAGATTCCATTGAAACTAATCTCTCTATTGTTCTTACAAACTAGATGATTTATTGATCCACTTTCTATTGCTTTAAGTAGATGAAAGATACAACGCCATGTAAAGACTGAGTTGTATGTATAGAACAACTACTAGATCTAGAACAACTACTAGATCACTAGCTTAGTTAGATTGCTATTTAGAGTGTTCCATTATGATATCCCTTTCCTCAAACATAGGAGAGAACAAACTACAAGTACTAGAGTTATATAAACCATCAAATAAGAAGTTCCCTTGCTTCCTTAATGAGAAAGTTAAAGAGTCCATTGAAACTAATCTCTCTATTGTCCTTACAAACTAGATGATTCATTGATCCACTTTCTATTGCTTGAAGTATATGAAAGATACAATGTCATGTAAAGAATGAGTTGTATGTATAGAACAGCTACTAGATCAACAACTAGATCTTGCACAACTACTAGATCACTAGCTTAGTTAGATTGCTATTTAGAGTGTTCCATTATGATATCCCTTTCCTCAAACATAGAAGAGAACTAACTACAAGTACTAGAGTTATATACACAATCAAATAAGAAGTTCACTTGCTTTCTTCATGAGCAAGTTTAAGAGTCCATTGAAACTAACCTCTCTATTGTCCTTACTAACGAGATGATTCATTCATCCAATTTCTATTTCTTTAAGTAGATGAAAGATACAATGTCATGTAAAGAATGAGTTGTATGTATAGAACAACTACTAGATCTAGAACAACTACTAGATCACTAGATTAGTTAGATTGCTATTTAGAGTGTTCTATTATGATATCCCTATCCTTTTTTAAATAAACCGCGCTTGTATTAAAAATAACAGAATGTTAGAGACCAATCTACAGCCCACATGCGGACGTAGATGCAAACAAGAATACAAAGACAAATCTAATGTACACAGAAAACTAACCCAGGAAAAGAAATTCCTGGTTGCAACCACGGGCCTCGTTAAAACCCATCCATAGAAAAACCCAGTGGGAAAAACCTACAGATGGGAAAGAGTGCCTGAGTGTTAGTGCTGCATGAAACGAAAATAAGGCTGCCCCGAAGCATCTCTGAGCACCTGATCCACAATACAATCAATTTGATGAGGCCAATAACCATCGGAGAGAACCAACTACAAGTACTAGAGTTATATACACAATCAAATAAGAAATTCACTTGCTTCCATAATGAGCAAGTTAAAGAGTCCATTGAAACTAATCTCTCTATTGTCCTTACAAACTAGATGATTTATTGATCCACTTTCTATTGCTTTAAGTAGATGAAAGATACAACGCCATGTAAAGAATGAGTTGTATGTATAGAACAACTACTAGATCTAGAACAACTACTAGATCACTAGATTAGTTACATTGCTATTTAGAGTGTTCCATTATCATATACCTATCCTCAAACATAGGAGAGAACCAACTACAAGTACTAGAGTTATATACACAATCAAATAAGAAATTCCCTTACTTCCTTAATGAGCAAGTTAAAGAGTCCATTGAAACTAATCTCTCTATTGTCCATACAAACTAGATGATTTATTGATCCACTTTCTATTGCTTTAAGTAGATGAAAGATACAACGCCATGTAAAGAATGAGTTGTATGTATAGAACAACTACTAGATCTAGAACAACTACAAGATCACTAGCTTAGTTAGATTGTTATTTAGAGTGTTCCATTATGATATCCCTTTCCTCAAACATAAGAGAGAACTAACTACAAATACTAGAGTTATATACACAACCAAATAAGAAGTTCCCCTGCTTCCTTAATGAGCAAGTTAAAGATTCCATTGAAACTAATTTCTCTATTGTCCTTACAAACTAGATGATTCATTGATCCAATTTCTATTGCTTTAAGTAGATGAAAGATACAACGCCATGTAAAGAATGAGTTGTATGTATAGAACAACTACTAGATCACTAGATTAGTTAGATTGCTATTTAGAGTGTTCCATTATGATATCCCTATCCTCAAACATAGGAGAGGACTAACTACAAGTACTAGAGTTATATACACAATCAAATAAGAAATTCCCTTGCTTCCTTAATGAGCAAGTTAAAGAGTCCATTGAAACTAATCTCTCTATTGTCCTTACAAACTAGGTGATTTATTGATCCACTTCCTATTGCTTTAAGTAGATGAAAGATACAATGCCATGTAAAGAATGAGTTGTATGTATAGAACAACTACTAGATCAACTGCTAGATCTAGAACAACTACTAGATCCCTAGATTAGTTAGATTGCTACTTAGAGTGTTCCATTATGATATCCCTTTTCTCAAACATAGGAGAGAACTAACTACAAGTACTAGAGTTATATACACCATCAAATAAGAAGTTCCTTTGCTTCCTTAATGAGCAAGTTAAAGAGTCCATTGAAACTAATCTCTCTATTGTCCTTACAAACTAGATGATTTATTGATCCACTTTCTATTGCTTTAAGTAGATGAAAGATACAACGCCATGTAAAGAATGAGTTGTATGTATAGAACAACTACTAGATCACTAGCTTTTTTTTAATAATCGAACTATTACAAAGCTAGTAATAAACTATAAATAATCCAGCACTTGACGAGAATTGAACCTATGACCTCCAGTGTCATGACACCTCAGTCTAACCAATTGAGCTAGACCTCATTGGTCTAGACCACTAGCTTAGTTAGATATCTATTTAGAGTGTTGCATTATGATATCTCTTTCCTCAAACATAGGAGAGAACTAACTACAAGTACTAGAGTTATATACACAACCAAATAAGAAGTTCCCTTGATTCCTTAATGAGCAAGTTAAAGATTCCATTGAAACTAATCTCTCTATTGTTCTTAACAAACTAGATGATTTATTGATCCACTTTCTATTACTTTAAGTAGATGAAAGATACAACGCCATGTAAAGAATGAGTTGTATGTATAGAACAACTACTAGATCTAGAACAACTACTAGATCACTAGCTTAGTTAGATTGCTATTTAGAGTGTTCCATTATGATATCCATTTCCTCAAACATAGGAGAGAACTAACTACAAGTACTAGAGTTATATACACAATCAAATAAGAAGTTCCCCTGCTTCCTTAATGAGCAAGTTAAAGATTCCATTGAAACTAATTTCTCTATTGTCCTTACAAACTAGATGATTCATTGATCCACTTTCTATTGCTTGAAGTATATGAAAGATACAATGTCATGTAAAGAATGAGTTGTATGTATAGAACAGCTACTAGATCAACAACTAGATCTTGAACAACTACTAGATCACTAGCTTAGTTAGATTGCTATTTAGAGTTTTCCATTATGATATCCCTTTCCTCAAACATAGGAGAGAACTAACTACAAGTACTAGAGTTATATACACAATCAAATAAGAAGTTCACTTGCTTTCTTCATGAGCAAGTTTAAGAGTCCATTGAAACTAACCTCTCTATTGTCCTTACTAACGAGATGATTCATTCATCCAATTTCTATTGCTTTAAGTAGATGAAAGATACAACGCCATGTAAAGAATGAGTTGTATGTATAGAACAACTACTAGATCTAGAACAACTACTAGATCACTAGCTTAGTTAGATTGCTATTTAGAGTGTTCCATTATGATATCCCTTTCCTCAAACATAAGAGAGAACTAACTACAAGTACTAGAGTTATATACACAACCAAATAAGAAGTTCCCCTGCTTCCTTAATGAGCAAGTTAAAGATTCCATTGAAACTAATTTCTCTATTGTCCTTACAAACTAGATGATTCATTGATCCAGTTTCTATTGCTTTAAGTAGATGAAAGATACAACGCCATGTAAAGAATGAGTTGTATGTATAGAACAACTACTAGATCTAGAACAACTACTAGATCACTAGATTAGTTAGATTGCTATTTAGAGTGTTCCATTATGATATACCTATCCTCAAACATAGGAGAGAACTAACTACAAGTACTAGAGTTATATACACAATCAAATAAGAAATTCCCTTGCTTCCTTAATGAGCAAGTTAAAGAGTCCATTGAAACTAATCTCTCTATTGTCCTTACAAACTAGATGATTTATTGATCCACTTTCTATTGCTTTAAGTAGATGAAAGATACAACGCCATGTAAAGAATGAGTTTTATGTATAGAACAACTACTAGATCTAGAACAACTACTAGATCACTAGATTAGTTAGATTGCTATTTAGAGTGTTCCATTATGATATCCCTATCCTCAAACATAGGAGAGAACCAACTACAAGTACTAGAGTTATATACACAATCAAATAAGAAATTCCCTTGCTTCCTTAATGAGCAAGTTAAAGAGTCCATTGAAACTAATCTCTCTATTGTCCTTACAAACTAGATGATTGATTGATCCACTTTCTATTGCTTTAAGTAGATGAAAGATACAACGCCATGTAAAGAATGAGTTGTATGTATAGAACAACTACTAGATCTAGAACAACTACTAGATCACTAGATTAGTTAGATTGCTATTTAGAGTGTTCCATTATGATATCCCTATCCTCAAACATAGGAGAGAACCAACTACAAGTACTAGAGTTATATACACAACCAAATAAGAAGTTCCCCTGCTTCCTTAATGAGCAAGTTAAAGATTCCATTGAAACTAATTTCTCTATTGTCCTTACAAACTAGATGATTCATTGATCCAGTTTCTATTGCTTTAAGTAGATGAAAGATACAACGCCATGTAAAGAATGAGTTGTATGTATAGAACAACTACTAGATCTAGAACAACTACTAGATCACTAGATTAGTTAGATTGCTATTTAGAGTGTTCCATTATGATATCCCTATCCTCAAACATAGGAGAGAACCAACTACAAGTACTAGAGTTATATACACAATCAAATAAGAAATTCCCTTGCTTCCTTAATGAGCAAGTTAAAGAGTCCATTGAAACTAATCTCTCTATTGTCCTTACAAACTAGATGATTCATTGATCCACTTTCTATTGCTTTAAGTAGATGAAAGATACAACGCCATGTAAAGAATGAGTTTTATGTATAGAACAACTACTAGATCTAGAACAACTACTAGATCACTAGATTAGTTAGATTGCTATTTAGAGTGTTCCATTATGATATCCCTATCCTCAAACATAGGAGAGAACCAACTACAAGTACTAGAGTTATATACACAATCAAATAAGAAGTTCCCCTGCTTCCTTAATGAGCAAGTTAAAGATTCCATTGAAACTAATTTCTCTATTGTCCTTACAAACTAGATGATTCATTGATCCAGTTTCTATTGCTTTAAGTAGATGAAAGATACAACGCCATGTAAAGAATGAGTTGTATGTATAGAACAACTACTAGATCTAGAACAACTACTAGATCACTAGATTAGTTAGATTGCTATTTAGAGTGTTCCATTATGATATCCCTATCCTCAAACATAGGAGAGAACCAACTACAAGTACTAGAGTTATATACACAATCAAATAAGAAATTCCCTTGCTTCCTTAATGAGCAAGTTAAAGAGTCCATTGAAACTAATCTCTCTATTGTCCTTACAAACTAGATGATTTATTGATCTACTTTCTATTGCTTTAAGTAGATGAAAGATACAACGCCATGTAAAGAATGAGTTTTATGTATAGAACAACTACTAGATCTAGAACAACTACTAGATCACTAGATTAGTTAGATTGCTATTTAGAGTGTTCCATTATGATATCCCTATCCTCAAACATAGGAGAGAACCAACTACAAGTACTAGAGTTATATACACAACCAAATAAGAAGTTCCCCTGCTTCCTTAATGAGCAAGTTAAAGATTCCATTGAAACTAATTTCTCTATTGTCCTTACAAACTAGATGATTCATTGATCCAGTTTCTATTGCTTTAAGTAGATGAAAGATACAACGCCATGTAAAGAATGAGTTGTATGTATAGAACAACTACTAGATCTAGAACAACTACTAGATCACTAGATTAGTTAGATTGCTATTTAGAGTGTTCCATTATGATATCCCTATCCTCAAACATAGGAGAGAACCAACTACAAGTACTAGAGTTATATACACAATCAAATAAGAAATTCCCTTGCTTCCTTAATGAGCAAGTTAAAGAGTCCATTGAAACTAATCTCTCTATTGTCCTTACAAACTAGATGATTTATTGATCCACTTTCTATTGCTTTAAGTAGATGAAAGATACAACGCCATGTAAAGAATGAGTTTTATGTATAGAACAACTACTAGATCTAGAACAACTACTAGATCACTAGATTAGTTAGATTGCTATTTAGAGTGTTCCATTATGATATCCCTATCCTCAAACATAGGAGAGAACCAACTACAAGTACTAGAGTTATATACACAATCAAATAAGAAGTTCCCCTGCTTCCTTAATGAGCAAGTTAAAGATTCCATTGAAACTAATTTCTCTATTGTCCTTACAAACTAGATGATTCATTGATCCAGTTTCTATTGCTTTAAGTAGATGAAAGATACAATGCCATGTAAGAATGAGTTTTATGTATAGAACAACTACTAGAACAACTACTAGATCTAGAACAACTACTAGATCACTAGATTAGTTAGATTGCTATTTAGAGTGTTCCATTATCATATACCTATCCTCAAACATAGGAGAGAACCAACTACAAGTACTAGAGTTATATACACAATCAAATAAGAAATTCCCTTGCTTCCTTAATGAGCAAGTTAAAGAGTCCATTGAAACTAATCTCTCTATTGTCCTTACAAACTAGATGATTTATTGATCCACTTTCTATTGCTTTAAGTAGATGAAAGATACAACGCCATGTAAAGAATGAGTTTTATGTATAGAACAACTACTAGATCTAGAACAACTACTAGATCACTAGATTAGTTAGATTGCTATTTAGAGTGTTCCATTATGATATCCCTATCCTCAAACATAGGAGAGAACCAACTACAAGTACTAGAGTTATATACACAATCAAATAAGAAATTCCCTTGCTTCCTTAATGAGCAAGTTAAAGAGTCCATTGAAACTAATCTCTCTATTGTCCTTACAAACTAGATGATTTATTGATCCACTTTCTATTGCTTTAAGTAGATGAAAGATACAACGCCATGTAAAGAATGAGTTTTATGTATAGAACAACTACTAGATCTAGAACAACTACTAGATCACTAGATTAGTTAGATTGCTATTTAGAGTGTTCCATTATGATATCCCTATCCTCAAACATAGGAGAGAACCAACTACAAGTACTAGAGTTATATACACAATCAAATAAGAAGTTCCCTGCTTCCTTAATGAGCAAGTTAAAGATTCCATTGAAACTAATTTCTCTATTGTCCTTACAAACTAGATGATTCATTGATCCAGTTTCTATTGCTTTAAGTAGATGAAAGATACAACGCCATGTAAAGAATGAGTTGTATGTATAGAACAACTACTAGATCTAGAACAACTACTAGATCACTAGATTAGTTAGATTGCTATTTAGAGTGTTCCATTATGATATCCCTATCCTCAAACATAGGAGAGAACCAACTACAAGTACTAGAGTTATATACACAATCAAATAAGAAATTCCCTTGCTTCCTTAATGAGCAAGTTAAAGAGTCCATTGAAACTAATCTCTCTATTGTCCTTACAAACTAGATGATTTATTGATCTACTTTCTATTGCTTTAAGTAGATGAAAGATACAACGCCATGTAAAGAATGAGTTTTATGTATAGAACAACTACTAGATCTAGAACAACTACTAGATCACTAGATTAGTTAGATTGCTATTTAGAGTGTTCCATTATGATATCCCTATCCTCAAACATAGGAGAGAACCAACTACAAGTACTAGAGTTATATACACAACCAAATAAGAAGTTCCCCTGCTTCCTTAATGAGCAAGTTAAGATTCCATTGAAACTAATTTCTCTATTGTCCTTACAAACTAGATGATTCATTGATCCAGTTTCTATTGCTTTAAGTAGATGAAAGATACAACGCCATGTAAAGAATGAGTTGTATGTATAGAACAACTACTAGATCTAGAACAACTACTAGATCACTAGATTAGTTAGATTGCTATTTAGAGTGTTCCATTATGATATCCCTATCCTCAAACATAGGAGAGAACCAACTACAAGTACTAGAGTTATATACACAATCAAATAAGAAATTCCCTTGCTTCCTTAATGAGCAAGTTAAAGAGTCCATTGAAACTAATCTCTATTGTCCTTACAAACTAGATGATTTATTGATCCACTTTCTATTGCTTTAAGTAGATGAAAGATACAACGCCATGTAAAGAATGAGTTTTATGTATAGAACAACTACTAGATCTAGAACAACTACTAGATCACTAGATTAGTTAGATTGCTATTTAGAGTGTTCCATTATGATATCCCTATCCTCAAACATAGGAGAGAACAACTACAAGTACTAGAGTTATATACACAATCAAATAAGAAGTTCCCCTGCTTCCTTAATGAGCAAGTTAAAGATTCCATTGAAACTAATTTCTCTATTGTCCTTACAAACTAGATGATTCATTGATCCAGTTTCTATTGCTTTAAGTAGATGAAAGATACAATGCCATGTAAAGAATGAGTTTTATGTATAGAACAACTACTAGAACAACTACTAGATCTAGAACAACTACTAGATCACTAGATTAGTTAGATTGCCTATTTAGAGTGTTCCATTATCATATACCTATCCTCAAACATAGGAGAGAACCAACTACAAGTACTAGAGTTATATACACAATCAAATAAGAATTCCCTTGCTTCCTTAATGAGCAAGTTAAAGAGTCCATTGAAACTAATCTCTCTATTGTCCTTACAAACTAGATGATTTATTGATCCACTTTCTATTGCTTTAAGTAGATGAAAGATACAACGCCATGTAAAGAATGAGTTGTATGTATAGAACAACTACTAGATCTAGAACAACTACTAGATCACTAGATTAGTTAGATTGCTATTTAGAGTGTTCCATTATGATATCCCTATCCTCAAACATAGGAGAGAACCAACTACAAGTACTAGAGTTATATACACAATCAAATAAGAAATTCCCTTGCTTCCTTAATGAGCAAGTTAAAGAGTCCATTGAAACTAATCTCTCTATTGTCCTTACAAACTAGATGATTCATTGATCCACTTTCTATTGCTTTAAGTAGATGAAAGATACAACGCCATGTAAAGAATGAGTTGTATGTATAGAACAACTACTAGATCTAGAACAACTACTAGATCACTAGATTAGTTAGATTGCTATTTAGAGTGTTCCATTATGATATCCCTATCCTCAAACATAGGAGAGAACCAACTACAAGTACTAGAGTTATATACACAATCAAATAAGAAGTTCCCTTGCTTCCTTAATGAGCAAGTTAAAGAGTCCATTGAAACTAATCTCTCTATTGTCCTTACAAACTAGATGATTCATTGATCCACTTTCTATTGCTTTAAGTAGATGAAAGATACAACGCCATGTAAAGAATGAGTTGTATGTATAGAACAACTACTAGATCTAGAACAACTACTAGATCACTAGATTAGTTAGATTGCTATTTAGAGTGTTCCATTATGATATCCCTATCCTCAAACATAGGAGAGAACCAACTACAAGTACTAGAGTTATATACACAATCAAATAAGAAGTTCCCTTGCTTCCTTAATGAGCAAGTTAAAGAGTCCATTGAAACTAATCTCTCTATTGTCCTTACAAACTAGATGATTCATTGATCCACTTTCTATTGCTTTAAGTAGATGAAAGATACAACGCCATGTAAAGAATGAGTTGTATGTATAGAACAACTACTAGATCTAGAACAACTACTAGATCACTAGATTAGTTAGATTGCTATTTAGAGTGTTCCATTATGATATCCCTATCCTCAAACATAGGAGAGAACCAACTACAAGTACTAGAGTTATATACACAATCAAATAAGAAGTTCCCTTGCTTCCTTAATGAGCAAGTTAAAGAGTCCATTGAAACTAATCTCTCTATTGTCCTTACAAACTAGATGATTCATTGATCCACTTTCTATTGCTTTAAGTAGATGAAAGATACAACGCCATGTAAAGAATGAGTTGTATGTATAGAACAACTACTAGATCTAGAACAACTACTAGATCACTAGATTAGTTAGATTGCTATTTAGAGTGTTCCATTATGATATCCCTATCCTCAAACATAGGAGAGAACCAACTACAAGTACTAGAGTTATATACACAATCAAATAAGAAATTCCCTTGCTTCCTTAATGAGCAAGTTAAAGAGTCCATTGAAACTAATCTCTCTATTGTCCTTACAAACTAGATGATTCATTGATCCACTTTCTATTGCTTTAAGTAGATGAAAGATACAACGCCATGTAAAGAATGAGTTGTATGTATAGAACAACTACTAGATCTAGAACAACTACTAGATCACTAGATTAGTTAGATTGCTATTTAGAGTGTTCCATTATGATATCCCTATCCTCAAACATAGGAGAGAACCAACTACAAGTACTAGAGTTATATACACAATCAAATAAGAAGTTCCCTTGCTTCCTTAATGAGCAAGTTAAAGAGTCCATTGAAACTAATCTCTCTATTGTCCTTACAAACTAGATGATTCATTGATCCAGTTTCTATTGCTTTAAGTAGATGAAAGATACAACGCCATGTAAAGAATGAGTTGTATGTATAGAACAACTACTAGATCTAGAACAACTACTAGATCACTAGATTAGTTAGATTGCTATTTAGAGTGTTCCATTATGATATCCCTATCCTCAAACATAGGAGAGAACCAACTACAAGTACTAGAGTTATATACACAATCAAATAAGAAGTTCCCTTGCTTCCTTAATGAGCAAGTTAAAGATTCCATTGAAACTAATTTCTCTATTGTCCTTACAAACTAGATGATTCATTGATCCAGTTTCTATTGCTTTAAGTAGATGAAAGATACAACGCCATGTAAAGAATGAGTTGTATGTATAGAACAACTACTAGATCTAGAACAACTACTAGATCACTAGATTAGTTAGATTGCTATTTAGAGTGTTCCATTATGATATCCCTATCCTCAAACATAGGAGAGAACCAACTACAAGTACTAGAGTTATATACACAATCAAATAAGAAATTCCCTTGCTTCCTTAATGAGCAAGTTAAAGAGTCCATTGAAACTAATCTCTCTATTGTCCTTACAAACTAGATGATTTATTGATCCACTTTCTATTGCTTTAAGTAGATGAAAGATACAACGCCATGTAAAGAATGAGTTTTATGTATAGAACAACTACTAGATCTAGAACAACTACTAGATCACTAGATTAGTTAGATTGCTATTTAGAGTGTTCCATTATGATATCCCTATCCTCAACATAGGAGAGAACCAACTACAAGTACTAGAGTTATATACACAATCAATAAGAAATTCCCTTGCTTCCTTAATGAGCAAGTTAAAGAGTCCATTGAAACTAATCTCTCTATTGTCCTTACAAACTAGATGATTTATTGATCCACTTTCTATTGCTTTAAGTAGATGAAAGATACAACGCCATGTAAAGAATGAGTTGTATGTATAGAACAACTACTAGATCTAGAACAACTACTAGATCACTAGATTAGTTAGATTGCTATTTAGAGTGTTCCATTATGATATCCCTATCCTCAAACTAGGAGAGAACGAACTACAAGTACTAGAGTTATATACACAACCAAATAAGAAGTTCCCCTGCTTCCTTAATGAGCAAGTTAAAGATTCCATTGAAACTAATTCTCTATTGTCCTTACAAACTAGATGATTCATTAATCCAGTTTCTATTGCTTTAAGTAGATGAAAGATACAACGCCATGTAAAGAATGAGTTGTATGTATAGAACAACTACTAGATCTAGAACAACTACTAGATCACTAGATTAGTTAGATTGCTATTTAGAGTGTTCCATTATGATATCCCTATCCTCAAACATAGGAGAGAACCAACTACAAGTACTAGAGTTATATACACAACCAAATAAGAAGTTCCCTGCTTCCTTAATGAGCAGTTAAAGATTCCATTGAAACTAATTTCTCTATTGTCCTTACAAACTAGATGATTCATTGATCCAGTTTCTATTGCTTTAAGTAGATGAAAGATACAACGCCATGTAAAGAATGAGTTGTATGTATAGAACAACTACTAGATCTAGACAACTACTAGATCACTAGATTAGTTAGATTGCTATTTAGAGTGTTCCATTATGATATCCCTATCCTCAAACATAGGAGAGACCTAACTACAAGTACTAGAGTTATATACACAACCAATAAGAAGTTCCCTGCTTCCTTAATGAGCAAGTTAAAGATTCCATTGAAACTAATTTCTCTATTGTCCTTACAAACTAGATGATTCATTGATCCAGTTTCTATTGCTTTAAGTAGATGAAAGATACAACGCCATGTAAAGAATGAGTTGTATGTATAGAACAACTACTAGATCTAGAACAACTACTAGATCACTAGATTAGTTAGATTGCTATTTAGAGTGTTCCATTATGATATCCCTATCCTCAAACATAGGAGAGAACCAACTACAAGTACTAGAGTTATATACACAACCAAATAAGAAGTTCCCCTGCTTCCTTAATGAGCAAGTTAAAGATTCCATTGAAACTAATTTCTCTATTGTCCTTACAAACTAGATGATTCATTGATCCAGTTTCTATTGCTTTAAGTAGATGAAAGATACAACGCCATGTAAAGAATGAGTTGTATGTATAGAACAACTACTAGATCTAGAACAACTACTAGATCACTAGATTAGTTAGATTGCTATTTAGAGTGTTCCATTATGATATCCCTATCCTCAAACATAGGAGAGAACCAACTACAAGTACTAGAGTTATATACACAACTCAAATAAGAAGTTCCCTTGCTTCCTTAATGAGCAAGTTAAAGAGTCCATTGAAACTAATTCTCTATTGTCCTTACAAACTAGATGATTCATTGATCCAGTTTCTATGCTTTAAGTAGATGAAAGATACAACGCCATGTAAAGAATGAGTTGTATGTATAGAACAACTACTAGATCTAGAACAACTACTAGATCACTAGATTAGTTAGATTGCTATTTAGAGTGTTCCATTATGATATCCCTATCCTCAAACATAGGAGAGAACCAACTACAAGTACTAGAGTTATATACACAATCAAATAAGAAATTCCCTTGCTTCCTTAATGAGCAAGTTAAAGAGTCCATTGAAACTAATCTCTCTATTGTCCTTACAAACTAGATGATTATTGATCCACTTTCTATTGCTTTAAGTAGATGAAAGATACAACGCCATGTAAAGAATGAGTTGTATGTATAGAACAACTACTAGATCTAGAACAACTACTAGATCACTAGATTAGTTAGATTGCTATTTAGAGTGTTCCATTATGATATCCCTATCCTCAAACATAGGAGAGAACCAACTACAAGTACTAGAGTTATATACACAATCAAATAAGAAGTTCCCTGCTTCCTTAATGAGCAAGTTAAAGAGTCCATTGAAACTAATCTCTCTATTGTCCTTACAAACTAGATGATTCATTGATCCACTTTCTATTGCTTTAAGTAGATGAAAGATACAACGCCATGTAAAGAATGAGTTGTATGTATAGAACAACTACTAGATCTAGAACAACTACTAGATCACTAGATTAGTTAGATTGCTATTTAGAGTGTTCCATTATGATATCCCTATCCTCAAACATAGGAGAGAACCAACTACAAGTACTAGAGTTATATACACAACCAAATAAGAAGTTCCCCTGCTTCCTTAATGAGCAAGTTAAAGATTCCATTGAAACTAATTTCTCTATTGTCCTTACAAACTAGATGATTCATTGATCCACGTTTCTATTGCTTTAAGTAGATGAAAGATACAACGCCATGTAAAGAATGAGTTGTATGTATAGAACAACTACTAGATCTAGAACAACTACTAGATCACTAGATTAGTTAGATTGCTATTAGAGTGTTCCATTATGATATCCCTATCCTCAAACATAGGAGAGAACCAACTACAAGTACTAGAGTTATATACACAACCAAATAAGAAGTTCCCCTGCTTCCTTAATGAGCAAGTTAAAGATTCCATTGAAACTAATTTCTCTATTGTCCTTACAAACTAGATGATTCATTGATCCAGTTTCTATTGCTTTAAGTAGATGAAAGATACAACGCCATGTAAAGAATGAGTTGTATGTATAGAACAACTACTAGATCTAGAACAACTACTAGATCACTAGATTAGTTAGATTGCTATTTAGAGTGTTCCATTATGATATCCCTATCCTCAAACATAGGAGAGAACCAACTACAAGTACTAGAGTTATATACACAACCAAATAAGAAGTTCCCCTGCTTCCTTAATGAGCAAGTTAAAGATTCCATTGAAACTAATTTCTCTATTGTCCTTACAAACTAGATGATTCATTGATCCAGTTTCTATTGCTTTAAGTAGATGAAAGATACAACGCCATGTAAAGAATGAGTTGTATGTATAGAACAACTACTAGATCTAGAACAACTACTAGATCACTAGATTAGTTAGATTGCTATTTAGAGTGTTCCATTATGATATCCCTATCCTCAAACATAGGAGAGAACCAACTACAAGTACTAGAGTTATATACACAACCAAATAAGAAGTTCCCCTTGCTTCCTTAATGAGCAAGTTAAAGAGTCCATTGAAACTAATTTCTCTATTGTCCTTACAAACTAGATGATTCATTGATCCAGTTTCTATTGCTTTAAGTAGATGAAAGATACAACGCCATGTAAAGAATGAGTTGTATGTATAGAACAACTACTAGATCTAGAACAACTACTAGATCACTAGATTAGTTAGATTGCTATTTAGAGTGTTCCATTATGATATCCCTATCCTCAAACATAGGAGAGAACCAACTACAAGTACTAGAGTTATATACACAATCAAATAAGAAGTTCCCTGCTTCCTTAATGAGCAAGTTAAAGAGTCCATTGAAACTAATCTCTCTATTGTCCTTACAAACTAGATGATTCATTGATCCACTTTCTATTGCTTTAAGTAGATGAAAGATACAACGCCATGTAAAGAATGAGTTGTATGTATAGAACAACTACTAGATCTAGAACAACTACTAGATCACTAGATTAGTTAGATTGCTATTTAGAGTGTTCCATTATGATATCCCTATCCTCAAACATAGGAGAGAACCAACTACAAGTACTAGAGTTATATACACAATCAAATAAGAAGTTCCCTGCTTCCTTAATGAGCAAGTTAAAGATTCCATTGAAACTAATCTCTCTATTGTCCTTACAAACTAGATGATTCATTGATCCACTTTCTATTGCTTTAAGTAGATGAAAGATACAACGCCATGTAAAGAATGAGTTGTATGTATAGAACAACTACTAGATCTAGAACAACTACTAGATCACTAGATTAGTTAGATTGCTATTTAGAGTGTTCCATTATGATATCCCTATCCTCAAACATAGGAGAGAACCAACTACAAGTACTAGAGTTATATACACAATCAAATAAGAAGTTCCCTTGCTTCCTTAATGAGCAAGTTAAAGAGTCCATTGAAACTAATCTCTCTATTGTCCTTACAAACTAGATGATTCATTGATCCACTTTCTATTGCTTTAAGTAGATGAAAGATACAACGCCATGTAAAGAATGAGTTGTATGTATAGAACAACTACTAGATCTAGAACAACTTCTAGATCACTAGATTAGTTAGATTGCTATTTAGAGTGTTCCATTATGATATCCCTATCCTCAAACATAGGAGAGAACCAACTACAAGTACTAGAGTTATATACACAATCAAATAAGAAGTTCCCTGCTTCCTTAATGAGCAAGTTAAAGAGTCCATTGAAACTAATCTCTCTATTGTCCTTACAAACTAGATGATTATTGATCCACGTTTCTATTGCTTTAAGTAGATGAAAGATACAACGCCATGTAAAGAATGAGTTGTATGTATAGAACAACTACTAGATCTAGAACAACTACTAGATCACTAGATTAGTTAGATTGCTATTTAGAGTGTTCCATTATGATATCCCTATCCTCAAACATAGGAGAGAACCAACTACAAGTACTAGAGTTATATACACAATCAAATAAGAATTCCCTTGCTTCCTTAATGAGCAAGTTAAAGAGTCCATTGAAACTAATCTCTCTATTGTCCTTACAAACTAGATGATTTATTGATCCACTTTCTATTGCTTTAAGTAGATGAAAGATACAACGCCATGTAAAGAATGAGTTTTATGTATAGAACAACTACTAGATCTAGAACAACTACTAGATCACTAGATTAGTTAGATTGCTATTTAGAGTGTTCCATTATGATATCCCTATCCTCAAACATAGGAGAGAACCAACTACAAGTACTAGAGTTATATACACAATCAAATAAGAAATTCCCTTGCTTCCTTAATGAGCAAGTTAAAGAGTCCATTGAAACTAATCTCTCTATTGTCCTTACAAACTAGATGATTTATTGATCCACTTTCTATTGCTTTAAGTAGATGAAAGATACAACGCCATGTAAAGAATGAGTTGTATGTATAGAACAACTACTAGATCTAGAACAACTACTAGATCACTAGATTAGTTAGATTGCTATTTAGAGTGTTCCATTATGATATCCCTATCCTCAAACATAGGAGAGAACCAACTACAAGTACTAGAGTTATATACACAATCAAATAAGAAATTCCCTGCTTCCTTAATGAGCAAGTTAAAGAGTCCATTGAAACTAATCTCTCTATTGTCCTTACAAACTAGATGATTTATTGATCCACTTTCTATTGCTTTAAGTAGATGAAAGATACAACGCTATGTAAAGAATGAGTTGTATGTATAGAACAACTACTAGATCTACAACAACTACTAGATCACTAGCTTAGTTAGATTGCTATTTAGAGTGTTCCATTATGATATCCCTATCCTCAAACATAGGAGAGAACCAACTACAAGTACTAGAGTTATATACACAACCAAATAAGAAGTTCCCCTGCTTCCTTAATGAGCAAGTTAAAGAGTCCATTGAAACTAATCTCTCTATTGTCCTTACAAACTAGATGATTTATTGATCCACTTTCTATTGCTTTAAGTAGATGAAAGATACAACGCCATGTAAAGAATGAGTTTTATGTATAGAACAACTACTAGATCTAGAACAACTACTAGATCACTAGATTAGTTAGATTGCTATTTAGAGTGTTCCATTATGATATCCCTAATCCTCAAACATAGGAGAGAACCAACTACAAGTACTAGAGTTATATACACAATCAAATAAGAAATTCCCTTGCTTCCTTAATGAGCAAGTTAAAGAGTCCATTGAAACTAATCTCTCTATTGTCCTTACAAACTAGATAATTGATTGATCCACTTTCTATTGCTTTAAGTAGATGAAAGATACAACGCCATGTAAAGAATGAGTTTTATGTATAGAACAACTACTAGATCTAGAACAACTACTAGATCACTAGATTAGTTAGATTGCTATTTAGAGTGTTCCATTATGATATCCCTATCCTCAAACATAGGAGAGAACCAACTACAAGTACTAGAGTTATATACACAACCAAATAAGAAGTTCCCCTGCTTCCTTAATGAGCAAGTTAAAGATTCCATTGAAACTAATTTCTCTATTGTTTTTTTTTTTTAAATAAACCGCGCTTGTATTAAAAATAACAGAATGTCAGAGACCAATCTACAGCCCACATGCGGACGTAGATGCAAACAAGAATACAAAGACAAATCTAATGTACACAGAAAACTAACCCAGGAAATGAAATTCCTGGTTGCAACCACGGGCCTCGTTAAAACCCATCCATAGAAAAACCCAGTGGGAAAAACCTACAGATGGGAAAGAGTGCCTGAGTGTTAGTGCTGCATGAAACGAAAATAAGGCTGCCCCGAAGCATCTCTGAGCACCTGATCCACAATACAATCAATTTGATGAGGCCAATAACCATCGGTATGGTGATTAGAAAGAGTATCTGCTACTGCATTGCCTTCCCTATAGATATGCGTGATCTTGAAATCAAAAAGTCCCAACAGCGCGAGAACCCTCAACCAACGATTTCGAAACTGCCAGGGAACATTGTTGGAGCGAGTGAGCAAAAGGCCTTCGACATAGGCTGAATCCGTCTCAAGCCAAAGCTTATTCCAGCCGTGTAAAACCGCAATCTCAATGGCATACATCACGGCTGCCAACTCGGCTTCAAAAGCAAAAAGACGACCCAAATGTTGCACAAAACAACCCTTCACCACACCGAAGGCATCCCTAAAAACCCCAGCTGCAATAGCATCGCCCGAAGCACCTTTAGCACTACCATCGGTGTTGCATTTAATCCATCCACTTGAAGGCGGAATCCAGTGAACCTCTTTAATCACGGGAGGAGGTCTAGAGCAACCTGTAATGCCAAAAGTATGCAAAGTCATAAGATCATCCACAGAATTATACATCGTACCTTTTAGAAGGTCGCCTTGCTCATGAACCGTGCGCAATAGCCTATGGAGAACGGAGGAAATAGAGAACTGCTTGTTCTCAAAAATCCAGCGGTTGCGAGTAGACCATAAAATCCACACCAAGGTAACAAACACTAGTCTCCATAGAGCAGAAACCTGTGTACTGAATCGTCTGGCCATCGCAAATAACACCAACTCGTGGAACCCATTAAATCTGGCATAGTCAAATGAAAAATATCAAATATACGCAACCAAATAGTATGGGTAAATGTACATCTCACCAACATGTGGTCCATATCCTCTTCATTAGACCTGCAGAAAATACAAATCGAAGGTCCCATAAACCCAATAGTGCGAAGATTATCAAGGGTAGGGAGCTTGTTGTGGATAGCTTTCCAAGTAGTGATAGAACGTCGAGGAGGAATGTAAGAGGACCAAATCCAGTCTCCCCAATTAACCGTAGGGAAGGATGGGCGTAGATGCTGATAGAAAATTGCACTAGAAGTAGTGCCATCTCTAGAAGAAGTCCAGATTCTTGTGTCCTCCCCAGCAGGAGCTAACTGGTAATTGAAGATATCATAAGCAACCTCCGGATATGCCGCAACAAATTCTGGAATGAGATCCCAGCTATCATTCGTCACATAGTCAGAGATGGCGAAATCAAAATGATGCCTAAGATGAGTAGGGATCTCAATTCTATCCGCAATGCAGTAACCCAGCCAATTATCAAGCCAAAAGCGAATCTGTGAGTTGCTCCCAACCAACCAGCGAGACCCATTGATAAGAGCAGGATAGCTATCCTTAAAACCAAACCAAATCGAAGAACGAACATAACTCCGTAATTGACCATGGGAGAAAAAGCGATCAAGCAAAATACTCATATAGGGCGCCTTTTGATTCAAAACATCCCAGGTAAACCGAGAGAGGAATGAATTATTGGCAGCGACCATTGAGCGAAGACCCAAACCCCCTTCACCCTTAGGCGCACAACAACGCTTCCAAGAGACCCGAATGGTGCCAATCTTGAGAATATCACCCGTGAAGACAAAGTTCCGCATTCTACTTTCTACAAAGCGAAGAAGATACTTTGGCCATCTATAAACCATCATTGAATGAACAAACGCACCTTGAATAACCGAGTGCACAAGACATATACGGCCTGCCATAGACAAAGAAGAACCTTTCCATCTAGCAAATTTGGCTATAATCCCATCCGCAATACCCTGTAAATGGCGCCTTCTTGGAACACCCACAAAAAGCGGAACACCAAGGTACGAGAAAGGTAAGGAACCTGTTCCAATGCCAAGAATGCGACCCAAACGGCGAGTGCGAGCTGGCGTAATACAAGAACTAAAGTAAACCCGAGATTTGGCAGGGTTGTTGCTTTGTCCGGACCAATCCTTATAGCATCTAAGTATCTTCAATAAAGTCCTGCAGTTCGACGTTGAAGCTCTGCAAAAAACAATTACATCATCGGCGTAAAGTAAATGTGAGGGGAAAGTAATGTTACGACCGAGAAATAAAGGAGACAACTCCCCTATAGAGGCCGAATGAGTGAGTAATCGACTGAAGATCTCTTCGGCCAAACAGAAAAGTAACGGTGATAGAGGATCTCCTTGACGAACCCCTTGAGAGCAACTGAAATAGCCTTCCGGTGCACCATTGATCAGAACAGAAAGTCTAGCAGAATGAAGAATGAATCGCACCCAAGCTATAAAGGAGTCTGAAAAATTCATAATCCGTAACACCTCAAGCAGAAAATCCCAGTTTAAAGTATCGAAAGCCTTACGAATATCGATCTTAATAACCATGTTCCCATCCATACAACGGAGACCCAAACTATTGACACCTTCAGACGCCAAAGCAATGCAGTCATGAATTCTTCTCCCAGGAATAAACCCAAACTGATGATAAGAAAGCAAATTCGAAAGAATAGATCCTAGCCGATCAGAGAGGATCTTTGTAATGATCTTATACAGAAAATTACCCAAAACAATTGGCCTAAAATCCTCGATACGTGTGGCATCCTTAAGCTTGGGAATTAGTGTAACAAAACTGGCATTGAAACCCGAGGGAAACTCACCATGAATAAAGAACGATCGAACAACGTTGGCAACATCCTCACCAACAATATGCCACATGCGTTGATAGAATTTACCTCCAAAACCATCCGGGCCAGGCGCACTGTCTGGATTCATACCAAAGACCACATGTTTAATCTCATCAGCGGTTGGAGTGCGAGTAAGATCCCGATTCTGCTCATCCGACACCAAATTGGAGATTAAGGACTCCATTCCTTGGAAGGAAGGCGCTACAGATACATCTTGCCGAAAAAGACCTTCATAGTAACTTACAACATGATCTCGAATCAAAGTTCGATCTCCGGTTAGCTCATCATTAATTAGTAAAGATGCTATGCCACCATGACCTTTAGTTACCTTCAAGCTCCTGTGGAAAAAAGCCGTATTACGATCACCATCCTGTAACCACGAGGACCTGCTCTTCTGCCGTAAAAAAGTAGCCTCCTGATCCAGAATACTATTATAATGCTCAAGTGCCTCTTTCTCCTGAATGTGTAGCGAATCAATTGGCCCTGAATCAGCTAACTCCCCTTGCACCTCTTCAATACGCGCCTGAGCTGCTGACAATTTTGCTGAAAGATGACCAAAAACCTCCACATTCCAAAAACGAAGGCAGCACTTTAGACGCTTGAGCTTACTGATCACAACCGCGCAAGCCCCTGAAGCCGAGAGTGGAGCAGTCCAGGATGCACGGACCACTTCTTCAAACGCCTTATGACTTAGCCACATGTTTTGGAACCTGAAAGGTCGTGGCAAGCGTAGATGTCCAGAGGAGCAACTGACTAGAAGCGGACTATGATCTGAGCAATTACGAATCCCGACATGATAAGATACCGCCTCCCAGATATCCATGAAAGAGTTAGTAGCCAAAACTCTATCAATTCTGGATTCCATATAACCGTGAGTACAGTGATGATTTGACCAAGTGAAAAAACATCCAGAACTAGCCGGTTCCAGCAGATTCCCATTATTGATAAAATCAGTAAACTCTTGTATCTCAATGCGGGCCGGGGAAGAACCATTTGAGCGTTCATGAGCCCCTAAAACCGAATTGAAATCACCTACAAGTAAAAGAGGCAAACTTGGTAGTGATTGAATATCATTCCAAAGAACACGACGTCTAATGTAATCATTATCAGCATGAATGAAAGCAATTAGAAAAGTGTGATGGAGGAATACAACCTGAATGACAATCATCTGCGAAGAGGAGAATATCATCGTAGAAGTATCCAAAGAAGAATGCTCCAGAACCCAAATGTTGGGCAAGAATCCGGAAGACGTATGAAAGCCAGCCAGACGATACCCAAGAGAGTTCCAGTAAGAAGAGTGAATGGAGTCAAAAGGGACTTTTGGCTCCGCTATTGCTAACCACTGAGGGTGAGATGTGATACAATGCTTTCGAAGCATATTTTGGGATGGCGAGTTGCCAATGCCCCGAATGTTCCAAAAAAGAACATTCATTGAGAAACAGTGGATGTTGTAACGGCCAAATCTGACCGTGAATTGACCTCTAAGGCAGCAGCCTCCTGATTTTCTTCTTCAGATAACTCGAACCAGGAACGTTTAGATGCGATGAGCATTTTCTCTTTGGGACCAGGCCTCTGTCCCTTAACGAGCTCAATGGAGTCTTGAACATCCCCAGCCTCTAATAGAGGAACAAGTGTTGCATTGTCACCACCACCGGATGAGGCAGAAATAGAAGAGCCTCCAGGAGCAGGTAGAGTAGAGCTTGAGTTCTCCAAATCCCGAAGCGGACCATACTTATTGACACGAGCAGCAATAACTTTGGACAGAAAAGGAGTTACCATGGGACCGGCTGTCAAAGAACTAGTACCCTTAGTGACATTACGCCTTGGTAAAGGTCCTTACAAACTAGATGATTCATTGATCCAGTTTCTATTGCTTTAACTAGATGAAAGATACAACGCCATGTAAAGAATGAGTTGTATGTATAGAACAACTACTAGATCTAGAACAACTACTAGATCACTAGATTAGTTAGATTGCTATTTAGAGTGTTCCATTATGATATCCCTATCCTCAAACATAGGAGAGAACGAACTACAAGTACTAGAGTTATATACACAATCAAATAAGAAATTCCCTTGCTTCCTTAATAAGCAAGTTAAAGAGTCCATTGAAACTAATCTCTCTATTGTCCTTACAAACTAGATGATTCATTGATCCAGTTTCAATTTCATTAAGTAGATGAAAGATACAATGCCATGTAAAGAATGAGTTTTATGTATAGAACAACTACTAGATCTAGAACAACTACTAGATCACTAGATTAGTTAGATTGCTATTTAGAGTGTTCCATTATGATATCCCTATCCTCAAACATAGGAGAGAACCAACTACAAGTACTAGAGTTATATACACAATCAAATAAGAAACTCCCTTGCTTCCTTAATGAGCAAGTTAAAGAGTCCATTGAAACTAATCTCTCTATTGTCCTTACAAACTAGATGATTTATTGATCCACTTTCTATTGCTTTAAGTAGATGAAAGATACAACGCCATGTAAAGAATGAGTTGTATGTATAGAACAACTACTAGATCTAGAACAACTACTAGATCACTAGATTAGCTAGATTGCTATTTAGAGTGTTCCATTATGATATCCCTATCCTCAAACATAGGAGAGAACGAACTACAAGTACTAGAGTTATATACACAACCAAATAAGAAGTTCCCCTGCTTCCTTAATGAGCAAGTTAAAGATTCCATTGAAACTAATTTCTCTATTGTCCTTACAAACTAGATGATTCCTTGATCCAGTTTCTATTGCTTTAAGTAGATGAAAGATACAACGCCATGTAAAGAATGAGTTGTATGTATAGAACAACTACTAGATCTAGAACAACTACTAGATCACTAGATTAGTTAGATTGCTATTTAGAGTGTTCCATTATGATATCCCTATCCTCAAACATAGGAGAGAACCAACTACAAGTACTAGAGTTATATACACAACCAAATAAGAAGTTCCCCTGCTTCCTTAATGAGCAAGTTAAAGATTCCATTGAAACTAATTTCTCTATTGTCCTTACAAACTAGATGATTCATTGATCCAGTTTCTATTGCTTTAAGTAGATGAAAGATACAACGCCATGTAAAGAATGAGTTGTATGTATAGAACAACTACTAGATCTAGAACAACTACTAGATCACTAGCTTAGTTAGATTGCTATTTAGAGTGTTCCATTATGATATCCCTATCCTCAAACATTGGAGAGAACTAACTACAAGTACTAGAGTTATATACACAATCAAATAAGAAATTCCCTTGCTTCCTTAATGAGCAAGTTAAAGAGTCCATTGAAACTAATCTGTCTATTGTCCTTACAAACTAGATGATTCATTGATCCAGTTTCAATTGCTTTAAGTAGATGAAAGATACAATGCCATGTAAAGAATGAGTTTTATGTATAGAACAACTACTAGAACAACTACTAGATCTAGAACAACTACTAGATCACTAGATTAGTTAGATTGCTATTTAGAGTGTTCCATTATGATATCCCTATCCTCAAACATAGGAGAGAACCAACTATAAGTACTAGAGTTATATACACAATCAAATAAGAAATTCCCTTGCTTCCTTAATGAGCAAGTTAAAGAGTCCATTGAAACTAATCTCTCTATTGTCCATACAAACTAGATGATTTATTGATCCACTTTCTATTGCTTTAAGTAGATGAAAGATACAACGCCATGTAAAGAATGAGTTGTATGTATAGAACAACTACTAGATCTAGAACAACTACTAGATCACTAGATTAGTTAGATTACTATTTAGAGTGTTCCATTATGATATCCCTATCCTCAAACATAGGAGAGAACCAACTACAAGTACTAGAGTTATATACACAACCAAATAAGAAGTTCCCCTGCTTCCTTAATGAGCAAGTTAAAGATTCCATTGAAACTAATTTCTCTATTGTCCTTACAAACTAGATGATTCATTGATCCAGTTTCTATTGCTTTAAGTAGATGAAAGATACAACGCCATGTAAAGAATGAGTTGTATGTATAGAACAACTACTAGATCTAGAACAACTACTAGATCACTAGATTAGTTAGATTGCTATTTAGAGTGTTCCATTATGATATCCCTATCCTCAAACATAGGAGAGAACCAACTACAAGTACTAGAGTTATATACACAATCAAATAAGAAATTCCCTTGCTTCCTTAATGAGCAAGTTAAAGAGTCCATTGAAACTAATCTCTCTATTGTCCTTACAAACTAGATGATTTATTGATCCACTTTCTATTGCTTTAAGTAGATGAAAGATACAACGCCATGTAAAGAATGAGTTTTATGTATAGAACAACTACTAGATCTAGAACAACTACTAGATCACTAGATTAGTTAGATTGCTATTTAGAGTGTTCCATTATGATATCCCTATCCTCAAACATAGGAGAGAACCAACTACAAGTACTAGAGTTATATACACAATCAAATAAGAAGTTCCCCTGCTTCCTTAATGAGCAAGTTAAAGATTCCATTGAAACTAATTTCTCTATTGTCCTTACAAACTAGATGATTCATTGATCCAGTTTCTATTGCTTTAAGTAGATGAAAGATACAACGCCATGTAAAGAATGAGTTGTATGTATAGAACAACTACTAGATCTAGAACAACTACTAGATCACTAGATTAGTTAGATTGCTATTTAGAGTGTTCCATTATGATATCCCTATCCTCAAACATAGGAGAGAACCAACTACAAGTACTAGAGTTATATACACAATCAAATAAGAAATTCCCTTGCTTCCTTAATGAGCAAGTTAAAGAGTCCATTGAAACTAATCTCTCTATTGTCCTTACAAACTAGATGATTTATTGATCCACTTTCTATTGCTTTAAGTAGATGAAAGATACAACGCCATGTAAAGAATGAGTTTTATGTATAGAACAACTACTAGATCTAGAACAACTACTAGATCACTAGATTAGTTAGATTGCTATTTAGAGTGTTCCATTATGATATCCCTATCCTCAAACATAGGAGAGAACCAACTACAAGTACTAGAGTTATATACACAATCAAATAAGAAGTTCCCCTGCTTCCTTAATGAGCAAGTTAAAGATTCCATTGAAACTAATTTCTCTATTGTCCTTACAAACTAGATGATTCATTGATCCAGTTTCTATTGCTTTAAGTAGATGAAAGATACAACGCCATGTAAAGAATGAGTTGTATGTATAGAACAACTACTAGATCTAGAACAACTACTAGATCACTAGATTAGTTAGATTGCTATTTAGAGTGTTCCATTATGATATCCCTATCCTCAAACATAGGAGAGAACCAACTACAAGTACTAGAGTTATATACACAATCAAATAAGAAATTCCCTTGCTTCCTTAATGAGCAAGTTAAAGAGTCCATTGAAACTAATCTCTCTATTGTCCTTACAAACTAGATGATTTATTGATCCACTTTCTATTGCATTAAGTAGATGAAAGATACAACGCCATGTAAAGAATGAGTTTTATGTATAGAACAACTACTAGATCTAGAACAACTACTAGATCACTAGATTAGTTAGATTGCTATTTAGAGTGTTCCATTATGATATCCCTATCCTCAAACATAGGAGAGAACCAACTACAAGTACTAGAGTTATATACACAATCAAATAAGAAATTCCCGTGCTTCCTTAATGAGCAAGTTAAAGAGTCCATTGAAACTAATCTCTCTATTGTCCTTACAAACTAGATGATTTATTGATCCACTTTCTATTGCTTTAAGTAGATGAAAGATACAACGCCATGTAAAGAATGAGTTGTATGTATAGAACAACTACTAGATCTAGAACAACTACTAGATCACTAGATTAGTTAGATTGCTATTTAGAGTGTTCCATTATGATATCCCTATCCTCAAACATAGGAGAGAACGAACTACAAGTACTAGAGTTATATACACAACCAAATAAGAAGTTCCCCTGCTTCCTTAATGAGCAAGTTAAAGATTCCATTGAAACTAATTTCTCTATTGTCCTTACAAACTAGATGATTCATTAATCCAGTTTCTATTGCTTTAAGTAGATGAAAAATACAACGCCATGTAAAGAATGAGTTGTATGTATAGAACAACTACTAGATCTAGAACAACTACTAGATCACTAGATTAGTTAGATTGCTATTTAGAGTGTTCCATTATGATATCCCTATCCTCAAACATAGGAGAGAACCAACTACAAGTACTAGAGTTATATACACAACCAAATAAGAAGTTCCCCTGCTTCCTTAATGAGCAAGTTAAAGATTCCATTGAAACTAATTTCTCTATTGTCCTTACAAACTAGATGATTCATTGATCCAGTTTCTATTGCTTTAAGTAGATGAAAGATACAACGCCATGTAAAGAATGAGTTGTATGTATAGAACAACTACTAGATCTAGAACAACTACTAGATCACTAGATTAGTTAGATTGCTATTTAGAGTGTTCCATTATGATATCCCTATCCTCAAACATAGGAGAGAACCAACTACAAGTACTAGAGTTATATACACAATCAAATAAGAAATTCCCTTGCTTCCTTAATGAGCAAGTTAAAGAGTCCATTGAAACTAATCTCTCTATTGTCCTTACAAACTAGATGATTTATTGATCCACTTTCTATTGCTTTAAGTAGATGAAAGATACAACGCCATGTAAAGAATGAGTTTTATGTATAGAACAACTACTAGATCTAGAACAACTACTAGATCACTAGATTAGTTAGATTGCTATTTAGAGTGTTCCATTATGATATCCCTATCCTCAAACATTGGAGAGAACTAACTACAAGTACTAGAGTTATATACACAATCAAATAAGAAATTCCCTTGCTTCCTTAATGAGCAAGTTAAAGAGTCCATTGAAACTAATCTGTCTATTGTCCTTACAAACTAGATGATTCATTGATCCAGTTTCAATTGCTTTAAGTAGATGAAAGATACAATGCCATGTAAAGAATGAGTTTTATGTATAGAACAACTACTAGAACAACTACTAGATCTAGAACAACTACTAGATCACTAGATTAGTTAGATTGCTATTTAGAGTGTTCCATTATGATATCCCTATCCTCAAACATAGGAGAGAACCAACTATAAGTACTAGAGTTATATACACAATCAAATAAGAAATTCCCTTGCTTCCTTAATGAGCAAGTTAAAGAGTCCATTGAAACTAATCTCTCTATTGTCCATACAAACTAGATGATTTATTGATCCACTTTCTATTGCTTTAAGTAGATGAAAGATACAACGCCATGTAAAGAATGAGTTGTATGTATAGAACAACTACTAGATCTAGAACAACTACTAGATCACTAGATTAGTTAGATTGCTATTTAGAGTGTTCCATTATGATATCCCTATCCTCAAACATAGGAGAGAACCAACTACAAGTACTAGAGTTATATACACAACCAAATAAGAAGTTCCCCTGCTTCCTTAATGAGCAAGTTAAAGATTCCATTGAAACTAATTTCTCTATTGTCCTTACAAACTAGATGATTCATTGATCCAGTTTCTATTGCTTTAAGTAGATGAAAGATACAACGCCATGTAAAGAATGAGTTGTATGTATAGAACAACTACTAGATCTAGAACAACTACTAGATCACTAGATTAGTTAGATTGCTATTTAGAGTGTTCCATTATGATATCCCTATCCTCAAACATAGGAGAGAACCAACTACAAGTACTAGAGTTATATACACAATCAAATAAGAAATTCCCTTGCTTCCTTAATGAGCAAGTTAAAGAGTCCATTGAAACTAATCTCTCTATTGTCCTTACAAACTAGATGATTTATTGATCCACTTTCTATTGCTTTAAGTAGATGAAAGATACAACGCCATGTAAAGAATGAGTTTTATGTATAGAACAACTACTAGATCTAGAACAACTACTAGATCACTAGATTAGTTAGATTGCTATTTAGAGTGTTCCATTATGATATCCCTATCCTCAAACATAGGAGAGAACCAACTACAAGTACTAGAGTTATATACACAATCAAATAAGAAGTTCCCCTGCTTCCTTAATGAGCAAGTTAAAGATTCCATTGAAACTAATTTCTCTATTGTCCTTACAAACTAGATGATTCATTGATCCAGTTTCTATTGCTTTAAGTAGATGAAAGATACAACGCCATGTAAAGAATGAGTTGTATGTATAGAACAACTACTAGATCTAGAACAACTACTAGATCACTAGATTAGTTAGATTGCTATTTAGAGTGTTCCATTATGATATCCCTATCCTAAAACATAGGAGAGAACCAACTACAAGTACTAGAGTTATATACTCAATCAAATAAGAAATTCCCTTGCTTCCTTAATGAGCAAGTTAAAGAGTCCATTGAAACTAATCTCTCTATTGTCCTTACAAACTAGATGATTTATTGATCCACTTTCTATTGCATTAAGTAGATGAAAGATACAACGCCATGTAAAGAATGAGTTTTATGTATAGAACAACTACTAGATCTAGAACAACTACTAGATCACTAGATTAGTTAGATTGCTATTTAGAGTGTTCCATTATGATATCCCTATCCTCAAACATAGGAGAGAACCAACTACAAGTACTAGAGTTATATACACAATCAAATAAGAAATTCCCGTGCTTCCTTAATGAGCAAGTTAAAGAGTCCATTGAAACTAATCTCTCTATTGTCCTTACAAACTAGATGATTTATTGATCCACTTTCTATTGCTTTAAGTAGATGAAAGATACAACGCCATGTAAAGAATGAGTTGTATGTATAGAACAACTACTAGATCTAGAACAACTACTAGATCACTAGATTAGTTAGATTGCTATTTAGAGTGTTCCATTATGATATCCCTATCCTCAAACATAGGAGAGAACGAACTACAAGTACTAGAGTTATATACACAACCAAATAAGAAGTTCCCCTGCTTCCTTAATGAGCAAGTTAAAGATTCCATTGAAACTAATTTCTCTATTGTCCTTACAAACTAGATGATTCATTAATCCAGTTTCTATTGCTTTAAGTAGATGAAAGATACAACGCCATGTAAAGAATGAGTTGTATGTATAGAACAACTACTAGATCTAGAACAACTACTAGATCACTAGATTAGTTAGATTGCTATTTAGAGTGTTCCATTATGATATCCCTATCCTCAAACATAGGAGAGAACCAACTACAAGTACTAGAGTTATATACACAACCAAATAAGAAGTTCCCCTGCTTCCTTAATGAGCAAGTTAAAGATTCCATTGAAACTAATTTCTCTATTGTCCTTACAAACTAGATGATTCATTGATCCAGTTTCTATTGCTTTAAGTAGATGAAAGATACAACGCCATGTAAAGAATGAGTTGTATGTATAGAACAACTACTAGATCTAGAACAACTACTAGATCACTAGATTAGTTAGATTGCTATTTAGAGTGTTCCATTATGATATCCCTATCCTCAAACATAGGAGAGAACCAACTACAAGTACTAGAGTTATATACACAATCAAATAAGAAATTCCCTTGCTTCCTTAATGAGCAAGTTAAAGAGTCCATTGAAACTAATCTCTCTATTGTCCTTACAAACTAGATGATTTATTGATCCACTTTCTATTGCTTTAAGTAGATGAAAGATACAACGCCATGTAAAGAATGAGTTTTATGTATAGAACAACTACTAGATCTAGAACAACTACTAGATCACTAGATTAGTTAGATTGCTATTTAGAGTGTTCCATTATGATATCCCTATCCTCAAACATAGGAGAGAACCAACTACAAGTACTAGAGTTATATACACAATCAAATAAGAAGTTCCCCTGCTTCCTTAATGAGCAAGTTAAAGATTCCATTGAAACTAATTTCTCTATTGTCCTTACAAACTAGATGATTCATTGATCCAGTTTCTATTGCTTTAAGTAGATGAAAGATACAACGCCATGTAAAGAATGAGTTGTATGTATAGAACAACTACTAGATCTAGAACAACTACTAGATCACTAGATTAGTTAGATTGCTATTTAGAGTGTTCCATTATGATATCCCTATCCTCAAACATAGGAGAGAACCAACTACAAGTACTAGAGTTATATACACAATCAAATAAGAAATTCCCTTGCTTCCTTAATGAGCAAGTTAAAGAGTCCATTGAAACTAATCTCTCTATTGTCCTTACAAACTAGATGATTTATTGATCCACTTTCTATTGCTTTAAGTAGATGAAAGATACAACGCCATGTAAAGAATGAGTTTTATGTATAGAACAACTACTAGATCTAGAACAACTACTAGATCACTAGATTAGTTAGATTGCTATTTAGAGTGTTCCATTATGATATCCCTATCCTCAAACATAGGAGAGAACCAACTACAAGTACTAGAGTTATATACACAATCAAATAAGAAATTCCCGTGCTTCCTTAATGAGCAAGTTAAAGAGTCCATTGAAACTAATCTCTCTATTGTCCTTACAAACTAGATGATTTATTGATCCACTTTCTATTGCTTTAAGTAGATGAAAGATACAACGCCATGTAAAGAATGAGTTGTATGTATAGAACAACTACTAGATCTAGAACAACTACTAGATCACTAGATTAGTTAGATTGCTATTTAGAGTGTTCCATTATGATATCCCTATCCTCAAACATAGGAGAGAACGAACTACAAGTACTAGAGTTATATACACAACCAAATAAGAAGTTCCCCTGCTTCCTTAATGAGCAAGTTAAAGATTCCATTGAAACTAATTTCTCTATTGTCCTTACAAACTAGATGATTCATTAATCCAGTTTCTATTGATTTAAGTAGATGAAAGATACAACGCCATGTAAAGAATGAGTTGTATGTATAGAACAACTACTAGATCTAGAACAACTACTAGATCACTAGATTAGTTAGATTGCTATTTAGAGTGTTCCATTATGATATCCCTATCCTCAAACATAGGAGAGAACCAACTACAAGTACTAGAGTTATATACACAACCAAATAAGAAGTTCCCCTGCTTCCTTAATGAGCAAGTTAAAGATTCCATTGAAACTAATTTCTCTATTGTCCTTACAAACTAGATGATTCATTGATCCAGTTTCTATTGCTTTAAGTAGATGAAAGATACAACGCCATGTAAAGAATGAGTTGTATGTATAGAACAACTACTAGATCTAGAACAACTACTAGATCACTAGATTAGTTAGATTGCTATTTAGAGTGTTCCATTATGATATCCCTATCCTCAAACATAGGAGAGAACCAACTACAAGTACTAGAGTTATATACACAACCAAATAAGAAGTTCCCCTGCTTCCTTAATGAGCAAGTTAAAGATTCCATTGAAACTAATTTCTCTATTGTCCTTACAAACTAGATGATTCATTGATCCAGTTTCTATTGCTTTAAGTAGATGAAAGATACAACGCCATGTAAAGAATGAGTTGTATGTATAGAACAACTACTAGATCTAGAACAACTACTAGATCACTAGATTAGTTAGATTGCTATTTAGAGTGTTCCATTATGATATCCCTATCCTCAAACATAGGAGAGAACCAACTACAAGTACTAGAGTTATATACACAACCAAATAAGAAGTTCCCCTGCTTCCTTAATGAGCAAGTTAAAGATTCCATTGAAACTAATTTCTCTATTGTCCTTACAAACTAGATGATTCATTGATCCAGTTTCTATTGCTTTAAGTAGATGAAAGATACAACGCCATGTAAAGAATGAGTTGTATGTATAGAACAACTACTAGATCTAGAACAACTACTAGATCACTAGATTAGTTAGATTGCTATTTAGAGTGTTCCATTATGATATCCCTATCCTCAAACATAGGAGAGAACCAACTACAAGTACTAGAGTTATATACACAATCAAATAAGAAATTCCCTTGCTTCCTTAATGAGCAAGTTAAAGAGTCCATTGAAACTAATCTCTCTATTGTCCTTACAAACTAGATGATTTATTGATCCACTTTCTATTGCTTTAAGTAGATGAAAGATACAACGCCATGTAAACAATGAGTTTTATGTATAGAACAACTACTAGATCTAGAACAACTACTAGATCACTAGATTAGTTAGATTGCTATTTAGAGTGTTCCATTATGATATCCCTATCCTCAAACATAGGAGAGAACCAACTACAAGTACTAGAGTTATATACACAATCAAATAAGAAGTTCCCCTGCTTCCTTAATGAGCAAGTTAAAGATTCCATTGAAACTAATTTCTCTATTGTCCTTACAAACTAGATGATTCATTGATCCAGTTTCTATTGCTTTAAGTAGATGAAAGATACAACGCCATGTAAAGAATGAGTTGTATGTATAGAACAACTACTAGATCTAGAACAACTACTAGATCACTAGATTAGTTAGATTGCTATTTAGAGTGTTCCATTATGATATCCCTATCTTCAAACATAGGAGAGAACCAACTACAAGTACTAGAGTTATATACACAATCAAATAAGAAATTCCCTTGCTTCCTTAATGAGCAAGTTAAAGAGTCCATTGAAACTAATCTCTCTATTGTCCTTACAAACTAGATGATTTATTGATCCACTTTCTATTGCTTTAAGTAGATGAAAGATACAACGCCATGTAAAGAATGAGTTTTATGTATAGAACAACTACTAGATCTAGAACAACTACTAGATCACTAGATTAGTTAGATTGCTATTTAGAGTGTTCCATTATGATATCCCTATCCTCAAACATAGGAGAGAACCAACTACAAGTACTAGAGTTATATACACAACCAAATAAGAAGTTCCCCTGCTTCCTTAATGAGCAAGTTAAAGATTCCATTGAAACTAATTTCTCTATTGTCCTTACAAACTAGATGATTCATTGATCCAGTTTCTATTGCTTTAAGTAGATGAAAGATACAACGCCATGTAAAGAATGAGTTGTATGTATAGAACAACTACTAGATCTAGAACAACTACTAGATCACTAGATTAGTTAGATTGCTATTTAGAGTGTTCCATTATGATATCCCTATCCTCAAACATAGGAGAGAACCAACTACAAGTACTAGAGTTATATACACAACCAAATAAGAAGTTCCCCTGCTTCCTTAATGAGCAAGTTAAAGATTCCATTGAAACTAATTTCTCTATTGTCCTTACAAACTAGATGATTCATTGATCCAGTTTCTATTGCTTTAAGTAGATGAAAGATACAACGCCATGTAAAGAATGAGTTGTATGTATAGAACAACTACTAGATCTAGAACAACTACTAGATCACTAGATTAGTTAGATTGCTATTTAGAGTGTTCCATTATGATATCCCTATCCTCAAACATAGGAGAGAACCAACTACAAGTACTAGAGTTATATACACAATCAAATAAGAAATTCCCTTGCTTCCTTAATGAGCAAGTTAAAGAGTCCATTGAAACTAATCTCTCTATTGTCCTTACAAACTAGATGATTCATTGATCCAGTTTCTATTGCTTTAAGTAGATGAAAGATACAACGCCATGTAAAGAATGAGTTGTATGTATAGAACAACTACTAGATCTAGAACAACTACTAGATCACTAGATTAGTTAGATTGCTATTTAGAGTGTTCCATTATGATATCCCTATCTCAAACATAGGAGAGAACCAACTACAAGTACTAGAGTTATATACACAACCAAATAAGAAGTTCCCCTGCTTCCTTAATGAGCAAGTTAAAGATTCCATTGAAACTAATTTCTCTATTGTCCTTACAAACTAGATGATTCATTGATCCAGTTTCTATTGCTTTAAGTAGATGAAAGATACAACGCCATGTAAAGAATGAGTTGTATGTATAGAACAACTACTAGATCTAGAACAACTACTAGATCACTAGATTAGTTAGATTGCTATTTAGAGTGTTCCATTATGATATCCCTATCCTCAAACATAGGAGAGAACCAACTACAAGTACTAGAGTTATATACACAACCAAATAAGAAGTTCCCCTGCTTCCTTAATGAGCAAGTTAAAGATTCCATTGAAACTAATTTCTCTATTGTCCTTACAAACTAGATGATTCATTGATCCAGTTTCTATTGCTTTAAGTAGATGAAAGATACAACGCCATGTAAAGAATGAGTTGTATGTATAGAACAACTACTAGATCTAGAACAACTACTAGATCACTAGATTAGTTAGATTGCTATTTAGAGTGTTCCATTATGATATCCCTATCCTCAAACATAGGAGAGAACCAACTACAAGTACTAGAGTTATATACACAACCAAATAAGAAGTTCCCCTGCTTCCTTAATGAGCAAGTTAAAGATTCCATTGAAACTAATTTCTCTATTGTCCTTACAAACTAGATGATTCATTGATCCAGTTTCTATTGCTTTAAGTAGATGAAAGATACAACGCCATGTAAAGAATGAGTTGTATGTATAGAACAACTACTAGATCTAGAACAACTACTAGATCACTAGATTAGTTAGATTGCTATTTAGAGTGTTCCATTATGATATCCCTATCCTCAAACATAGGAGAGAACCAACTACAAGTACTAGAGTTATATACACAATCAAATAAGAAATTCCCTTGCTTCCTTAATGAGCAAGTTAAAGAGTCCATTGAAACTAATCTCTCTATTGTCCTTACAAACTAGATGATTTATTGATCCACTTTCTATTGCTTTAAGTAGATGAAAGATACAACGCCATGTAAACAATGAGTTTTATGTATAGAACAACTACTAGATCTAGAACAACTACTAGATCACTAGATTAGTTAGATTGCTATTTAGAGTGTTCCATTATGATATCCCTATCCTCAAACATAGGAGAGAACCAACTACAAGTACTAGAGTTATATACACAATCAAATAAGAAGTTCCCCTGCTTCCTTAATGAGCAAGTTAAAGATTCCATTGAAACTAATTTCTCTATTGTCCTTACAAACTAGATGATTCATTGATCCAGTTTCTATTGCTTTAAGTAGATGAAAGATACAACGCCATGTAAAGAATGAGTTGTATGTATAGAACAACTACTAGATCTAGAACAACTACTAGATCACTAGATTAGTTAGATTGCTATTTAGAGTGTTCCATTATGATATCCCTATCTTCAAACATAGGAGAGAACCAACTACAAGTACTAGAGTTATATACACAATCAAATAAGAAATTCCCTTGCTTCCTTAATGAGCAAGTTAAAGAGTCCATTGAAACTAATCTCTCTATTGTCCTTACAAACTAGATGATTTATTGATCCACTTTCTATTGCTTTAAGTAGATGAAAGATACAACGCCATGTAAAGAATGAGTTTTATGTATAGAACAACTACTAGATCTAGAACAACTACTAGATCACTAGCTTAGTTAGATTGCTATTTAGAGTGTTCCATTATGATATCCCTATCCTCAAACATAGGAGAGAACGAACTACAAGTACTAGAGTTATATACACAACCAAATAAGAAGTTCCCTGCTTCCTTAATGAGCAAGTTAAAGAGTCCATTGAAACTAATCTCTCTATTGTCCTTACAAACTAGATGATTTATTGATCCACTTTCTATTGCTTTAAGTAGATGAAAGATACAACGCCATGTAAACAATGAGTTTTATGTATAGAACAACTACTAGATCTAGAACAACTACTAGATCACTAGATTAGTTAGATTGCTATTTAGAGTGTTCCATTATGATATCCCTATCCTCAAACATAGGAGAGAACCAACTACAAGTACTAGAGTTATATACACAATCAAATAAGAAGTTCCCCTGCTTCCTTAATGAGCAAGTTAAAGATTCCATTGAAACTAATTTCTCTATTGTCCTTACAAACTAGATGATTCATTGATCCAGTTTCTATTGCTTTAAGTAGATGAAAGATACAACGCCATGTAAAGAATGAGTTGTATGTATAGAACAACTACTAGATCTAGAACAACTACTAGATCACTAGATTAGTTAGATTGCTATTTAGAGTGTTCCATTATGATATCCCTATCTTCAAACATAGGAGAGAACCAACTACAAGTACTAGAGTTATATACACAATCAAATAAGAAATTCCCTGCTTCCTTAATGAGCAAGTTAAAGAGTCCATTGAAACTAATCTGTCTATTGTCCTTACAAACTAGATGATTTATTGATCCACTTTCTATTGGTTTAAATAGATGAAAGATACAACGCTATGTAAAGAATGAGTTGTATGTATAGAATAGCTACTAGATCTACAACAACTACTAGACCACTAGCTTAGTTAGATTGCTATTTAGAGTGTTCCATTATGATATCCCTATCCTCAAACATAGGAGAGAACCAACTACAAGTACTAGAGTTATATACACAACCAAATAAGAAGTTCCCCTGCTTCCTTAATGAGCAAGTTAAAGATTCCATTGAAACTAATTTCTCTATTGTCCTTACAAACTAGATGATTTATTGATCCACTTTCTATTGCTTTAAGTAGATGAAAGATACAACGCCATGTAAAGAATGAGTTTTATGTATAGAACAACTACTAGATCTAGAACAACTACTAGATCACTAGATTAGTTAGATTGCTATTTAGAGTGTTCCATTATGATATCCCTAATCCTCAAACATAGGAGAGAACCAACTACAAGTACTAGAGTTATATACACAATCAAATAAGAAATTCCCTTGCTTCCTTAATGAGCAAGTTAAAGAGTCCATTGAAACTAATCTCTCTATTGTCCTTACAAACTAGATAATTGATTGATCCAGTTTCTATTGCTTTAAGTAGATGAAAGATACAACGCCATGTAAAGAATGAGTTTTATGTATAGAACAACTACTAGATCTAGAACAACTACTAGATCACTAGATTAGTTAGATTGCTATTTAGAGTGTTCCATTATGATATCCCTATCCTCAAACATAGGAGAGAACCAACTACAAGTACTAGAGTTATATACACAACCAAATAAGAAGTTCCCCTGCTTCCTTAATGAGCAAGTTAAAGATTCCATTGAAACTAATTTCTCTATTGTTTTTTTTTTTTAAATAAACCGCGCTTGTATTAAAAATAACAGAATGTCAGAGACCAATCTACAGCCCACATGCGGACGTAGATGCAAACAAGAATACAAAGACAAATCTAATGTACACAGAAAACTAACCCAGGAAAAGAAATTCCTGGTTGCAACCACGGGCCTCGTTAAAACCCATCCATAGAAAAACCCAGTGGGAAAAACCTACAGATGGGAAAGAGTGCCTGAGTGTTAGTGCTGCATGAAACGAAAATAAGGCTGCCCCGAAGCATCTCTGAGCACCTGATCCACAATACAATCAATTTGATGAGGCCAATAACCATCGGTATGGTGATTAGAAAGAGTATCTGCTACTGCATTGCCTTCCCTATAGATATGCGTGATCTTGAAATCAAAAAGTCCCAACAGCGCGAGAACCCTCAACCAACGATTTCGAAACTGCCAGGGAACATTGTTGGAGCGAGTGAGCAAAAGGCCTTCGACATAGGCTGAATCCGTCTCAAGCCAAAGCTTATTCCAGCCGTGTAAAACCGCAATCTCAATGGCATACATCACGGCTGCCAACTCGGCTTCAAAAGCAAAAAGACGACCCAAATGTTGCACAAAACAACCCTTCACCACACCGAAGGCATCCCTAAAAACCCCAGCTGCATAGCATCGCCCGGAGCACCTTTAGCACTACCATCGGTGTTGCATTTAATCCATCCACTTGAAGGCGGAATCCAGTGAACCTCTTTAATCACGGGAGGAGGTCTAGAGCAACCTGTAATGCCAAAAGTATGCAAAGTCATAAGATCATCCACAGAATTATACATCGTACCTTTTAGAAGGTCGCCTTGCTCATGAACCGTGCGCAATAGCCTATGGAGAACGGAGGAAATAGAGAACTGCTTGTTCTCAAAAATCCAGCGGTTGCGAGTAGACCATAAAGTCACACACAAGGTAACAAAACTAGTCTCCATAGGCAGAAACCTGTGTACTGAATCGTCTGGCCATCGCAAATAACACCAACTCGTGGAACCCATTAAAATCGGCATAGTAAATGAAAAATATCAAATATACGCAACCAAATAGTATGGGTAAATGTACATCTCACCAACATGTGGTCCATATCCTCTTCATTAGACTGCAGAAATAAAAATACAATCGAAGGTCCCATAACCCAATAGTGCGAAGATTATCAAGGGTGGGAGCTTGTGTGGATAGCTTTCCAAGTAGTGATTAGAACGTCGAGGAGGAATGTAAGAGGACCCAAATCCAGTCTCCCAATTAACCGTAGGGAAGGATGGGCGTAGATGCTGATAGAAAATTGCACTAGAAGTAGTGCCATCTCTAGAAAGTCCAGATTCTTGTGTCCTACCCAGCAGGAGCTAACTGGTAAGTGAAGATATCATAAGCAACCTCCGGATTGCCGCAACAAATTCTGGAATGAGATCCCAGCTATATTCGTCAATAGTCAGAGATGGCGAAATCAAAATGATGCCTAAGATGTAGTAGGGATCTCAATTCTATCCGCAATGCAGTAACCCAGCTTATCAAGCCAAAAGCGAATCTGTGAGTTGCTCCCAAACAACCAGCGAGACCCATTGATAAGAGCAGGATAGCTACTTAAAACAAACCAAATCGAAGAAAAATGAACGAACATAACTCCGTAATTGACCATGGGGAGAAAAGCGATCCAGCAAAATACTCATATAGGGCGCCTCTTTGATTCAAAACATCCCAGGTAAACCGAGAGAGGAATGATTATTGGCAGCGACCACTGAGCGAACGACCCAACCCACCTTCACCCTTAGGCGCACAACAACGCTTCCAAGAGGACCCGAATGGTGCCATCTGAGAATATCACACGTGAAAGACAAAGTTCAGCATCTCTACTTCTACCAAAGCGAAGAAGATACTTTGGCCATTTAAACCATCATTGAATGAAACAAACGCACCTTGCTACCGCTGGAGTGCACAAGACATATACGGCCGCCCTCGACAAAGAAGAACCTTCCATCTAGCAA
>CM051455.1:66715373-66740211 GCA_028274465.1 Plantago ovata
AGTTGTTCTAGATCTATTGTTGATCTAGTAGTTGTTCTTACATACAACTCATTCTTTACATGCATTGATCTTTCATCTACTTAAAGCAATAGAAAGTGGATCAATGAATCATCTAGTTTGTAAGGACAATAGATATTAGTTTTCAATGGAATCTTTAACTTGCTCATTAAGGAAGAAGGAACTTCTTATTTGATTGTGTATATAACTCTAGTACTTGTAGTTAGTTCTCTCCTATGTTTGAGGAAAGGGATATCATATGGAACACTCTAAATAGCAATCTAACTAATCTAGTGATCTAGTAGTTGTTCTAGATCTAGTGTTTATCTAGTAGCTAGCTTACATAAACCATCATTCTTTACATGGCATTGTATCTTTCATCTACTTAAAGCAATAGAAAGTGATGAATGAATCATCTATTTGTAAGGACAATAGAGAGATTAGTTTCAATGGACTCTTTAACTTGCTCATTAAGGAAGCAAGGGAACTTCTTATTTGATTGTGTATAATAACTCTAGTACTTGTAGTTAGTTCTCTCCTATGTTTGAGAAAGGGATATCATAATGGAACACTCTAAATAGCAATCTAACTATCTAGTGATCTAGTAGTTGTTCTAGATCTAGTAGTTGATCTAGTAGTTGTTCTATACATACAACTCATTCTTTACATGGCATTGTATCTTTCATCTACTTAAAGCAATAGAAATTGGATCAATGAATCATCTAGTTTGTAAGGACAATAGAGAGATTAGTTTCAATGAATCTTTAACTTCTCATAAGGAAGCAAGGGAACTTCTTATTGATTGTGTGTATAGCTCAGTACTTGTAGTTAGTTCTCTCTTATTTTTAGGAAAGGGATAGCATAATGGAACACTCTAAATAGCAATCTAACTAATCTAGTGATCTAGTAGTTGTTCTAGATCTAGTAGATATAGTAGTTGTTCTATACATACAACTCATTCTTTACATGGAATGTGTATCTTTCATATACTTAAAGCAATAGAATTGGATGAATGAATCATCTCGTTAGTAAGGACAATAGAGAGGTTAGTTTCAATGGACTCTTTAACTTTCTCATTAAGGAATCAAGGGAAGTTCTTATTTGATTGTGTATATAACTCTAGTACTTGTAGATAGTTCTCTCCTATGTTTGTGGAAATGGATGTCATAACGGAACACTCTATATAGCAATCTAACTAATATATTGATCTAGTTGATGTTCTAGATAAAGGGAAGACATACAACTGATTCTTTACATGGGATTGTATCTTTCATCTACCTAAAGCAATAGAAAGTGCATGAATGAATCAATAGACGACTAATCTAGTTTGTAAGGGTAATGGAAAGGTTGGTTTCAACTATTGTACTTGTAGTTACTTCTCTCCTATGTTCGGGCAAGGGGATATCATAATGGAACAATCTAAATAGAAATCTAACTAATCTAGTGATCTAGTAGTTATTCTAGATCTTGTAGTTGTTCTATACATACAACTCATTCTTTACATGATTGTGTTTATAACTCTAGTACTTGTAGTTAGTTTTCTCCTATGTTTGAGGAAAGGGATATCATAATGGAACACTCTAAATAGCAATCTAACTAATCTAGTGATCTAGTAGTTGTTCTAGATCTAGTAGTTGATCTAGTAGGTGTTCTATACATACAACTCATGCTTTACATGGCATTGTATCTTTCATCTACTTAAAGCAATAGAAATTGGATCAATGAATCATCTAGTTGTAAGGACAATAGAGAGATTAGTTTCAATGGACTCCTTAACTTGCTCATTAAGGAAGCAAGGTAACTTCTTATTTGATTGTGTATATAACCCTAGTACTTGTAGTTAGTTCTCTCCTATGTTTGAGGAAAGAGATATCATAATGGAACAATCTAAATAGCAATCTAACTAATCTAGTGATCTAGTAGTTGTTCTAGATCTAGTTGTTGATCTAGTAGTTGTTCTATACATACAACTCATTCTTTACATGGCATTGTATCTTTAATCTACTTAAAGCAATAGAAAGTGGATCAATGAATCATCTAGTTTGTAAGGACAATAGAGAGATTAGTTTCAATGGAATCGTTAACTTGCTCATTAAGGAAGCAAGGGAACTTTTTATTTGATTGTGTATATAACTCTAGTACATGTAGTTAGTTCTCTCCTATGTTTGAGGAAAGAGATATCATAATGGAACACTCTAAATAGCAATCTAACTAATCTAGTGATCTAGTAGTTGTTCTAGATCTAGTTGTTTATCTAGTAGCTATTCTATACATAAAACTCATTCTTTACATGGCATTGTATCTTTCATCTACTTAAAGCAATAGAAAGTGGATCAATGAATCATCTTTGTAAGGAAAATAGAGAGATTAGTTTCAATGGACTCCTTAACTTGCTCATTAAGGAAGCAAGGTAACTTCTTATTTGATTGTGTATATAACTCTAGTACTTGTAGTTAGTTCTCTCCTATGTTTGAGGAAAGGGATATCATAATGGAACACTCTAAATAGCAATCTAACTAATCTAGTGATCTAGTAGTTGTTCTAGATCTAGTAGTTGATCTAGTAGTTGTTCTATACATACAACTCATTCTTTACATGGCATTGTATCTTTCATCTACTTAAAGCAATAGAAATTGGATCAATGAATCATCTAGTTTCTAAGGACAATAGAGAGATTAGTTTCAATGGAATCTTTAAGTGCTCATTAAGGAAGCAAGGGAACTTCTTATTTGATTGTGTATATAACTCTAGTACTTGTAGTTAGTTCTCTCCTATGTTTGAGGATAGGGATATCATAATGGAACACTCTAAATAGCAATCTAACTAATCTAGTGATCTAGTAGTTGTTCTAGATATAGTAGTTGTTCTATACATACAACTCATTCTCTACATGGCATTGTATCTTTTATCTACTTAAAGCAATAGAAAGTGGATCAATGAATCATCTAGTTTGTAAGGACAATAGAGAGATTAGTTTCAATGGAATCTTTAACTTGCTCATTAAGGAAGCAAGGGAACTTCTTATTTGATTGTGTACATAACTCTAGTACTTGTAGTTAGTTCTCTCCTATGTTTGAGGAAAGAGATATCATAATGGAACACTCTAAATAGCAATCTAACTAATCTAGTGATCTAGTAGTTGTTCTAGATCTAGTTGTTGATCTAGTAGCTATTCTATACATACAACTCATTCTTTACATGGCATTGTATCTTTCATCTACTTAAAGCAATAGAAAGTGGATCAATGAATCATCTAGTTTGTAAGGAAAATAGAGAGATTAGTTTCAATGGACTCCTTAACTTGCTCATTAAGGAAGCAAGGTAACTTCTTATTTGATTGTGTATATAACTCTAGTACTTGTAGTTAGTTCTCTCCTATGTTTGAGGAAAGGGATATCATAATGGAACACTCTAAATAGCAATCTAACTAATCTAGTGATCTAGTAGTTGTTCTAGATCTAGTAGTTGATCTAGTAGTTGTTCTATACATACAACTCATTCTTTACATGGCATTGTATCTTTCATCTACTTAAAGCAATAGAAATTGGATCAATGAATCATCTAGTTTGTAAGGACAATAGAGAGATTAGTTTCAATGGAATCTTTAAGTGCTCATTAAGGAAGCAAGGGAACTTCTTATTTGATTGTGTATATAACTCTAGTACTTGTAGTTAGTTCTCTCCTATGTTTGAGGATAGGGATATCATAATGGAACACTCTAAATAGCAATCTAACTAATCTAGTGATCTAGTAGTTGTTCTAGATATAGTAGTTGTTCTATACATACAACTCATTCTTTACATGACATTGTATGTTTCATCTACTTAAAGCAATAGAAATTAGATGAATGAATCATCTCGTTAGTAAGGACAATAGAGAGGTTAGTTTCAATGGACTCTCTAACTTGCTCATTAAGAGAGCAAGTGAAATTCTTATTTGATTGTGTATATAACTCTAGTACCTGTAGTTAGTTCTCTCCTATGTTGGAGGAAAGGGATATCATAATGGAACAATCTAAATAGCAATCTAACTAAGCTAGATATCTAGTAGTTGTTCCAGATCTAGTTGTTGATCTAGTAGTTGTTCTATACATACAACTCATTCTTTACATGGCATTATATCTTTCATCTACATAAAGCAATACAAAGTGGATCAATGAATCATCTAGTTTGTAAGGACAATAGAAAGATTAGTTTCAATGGACTCTTTAACTTTCTCATTAAGGAAGCAAGGGAACTTGTTATTTGATTGTGTGTATAGCTCCAGTACTTGTAGTTAGTTCTCTCTTATTTTTTAGGAAAGGGATAGCATAATGGAACACTCTAAATAGCAATCTAACTAATCTAGTGATCTAGTAGTTGTTCTAGATCTAGTAGTTGATATAGTAGTTGTTCTATACATACAACTCATTCTTTACATGGAATTGTATCTTTCATATACTTAAAGCAATAGAAATTGGATGAATGAATCATCTCGTTAGTAAGGACAATAGAGAGGTTAGTTTCAATGGACTCTTTAACTTTCTCATTAAGGAATCAAGGGAAGTTCTTATTTGATTGTGTATATAACTGTAGTACTTGTAGATAGTTCTCTCCTATGTTTGTGGAAATGGATGTCATAACGGAACACTCTATATAGCAATCTAACTAATATATTGATCTAGTTGATGTTCTAGATAAAGGGAAGACATACAACTGATTCTTTACATGGGATTGTATCTTTCATCTACCTAAAGCAATAGAAAGTGCATGAATGAATCAATAGACGACTAATCTAGTTTGTAAGGGTAATGGAAAGGTTGGTTTCAACTATTGTACTTGTAGTTACTTCTCTCCTATGTTCGGGCAAGGGGATATCATAATGGAACAATCTAAATAGAAATCTAACTAATCTAGTGATCTAGTAGTTATTCTAGATCTTGTAGTTGTTCTATACATACAACTCATTCTTTACATGACATTTTATATTTCATCTACTTAAAGCAATAGAAATTGGATGAATGAATCACCTCGTAAGTAAGGACAATAGAGAGGTTAGTTTCAATGGACTCTTTAACTTGCTCATTAAGAAAGCAAGGGAAGTTCTTATTTGATTGTGTATATAACTCTAGTATTTGTAGTTAGTTCTCCCCTATGTTTGAGGAAAGGGATATCATAATGGAACACTCTAAATAGCAATCTAACTAAGCTAGTGATCTAGTAATTGTTCTAGATCTAGTAGTTGTTCCATACATACAACTCATTCTTTACATGGCGTTGTATCTTTCATCTACTTAAAGCAATAGAAAGTGGATCAATAAATCATCTAGTTTTTAAGGACAATAGAGAGACTAGTTTCAACGGACTCTTTTACGTGCTCATCAAGGAAGCAAGGGAACTTCTTATTTGATTGTGTATATAACTCTAGTACTTGTAGTTAGTTCTCTACTATGTTTGAGGATAGGGATATCATAACGGAACACTCTAAATAGCAATCTAACTAATCTAGTGATCAAGTAGTTGTTCTAGATCTAGTAGTTGTTCTAGTAGTTGTTCTATACATACAACTCATTCTTTACATGACATTGTATCTTTCATCTACTTAAAGCAATAGAAATTGGATGAATGAATCATCTCGTTAGTAAGGACAATAGACAGGTTAGTTTCAATGGAACCTCTAACTTGCTCATTAAGAAAGCAAGTGAATTTCTTATTTGATTGTGTTTATAACTCTAGTACTTGTAGTTAGTTCTCTCCTATGTTTGAGGAAAGGGATATCATAATGGAACACTCTAAATAGCAATCTAACTAATCTAGTGATCTAGTAGTTGTTCTAGATCTAGTAGTTGATCTAGTAGGTGTTCTATATATACAACTCATTCTTTACATGGCATTGTATCTTTCATCTACTTAAAGCAATAGAAAGAGGATCAATGAATCATCTAGTTGTAAGGACAATAGAGAGATTAGTTTCAATGGACTCCTTAACTTGCTCATTAAGGAAGCAAGGTAACTTCTTATTTGATTGTGTATATAACCCTAGTACTTGTAGTTAGTTCTCTCCTATGTTTGAGGAAAGAGATATCATAATGGAACAATCTAAATAGCAATCTAACTAATCTAGTGATCTAGTAGTTGTTCTAGATCTAGTTGTTGATCTAGTAGTTGTTCTATACATACAACTCATTCTTTACATGGCATTGTATCTTTAATCTACTTAAAGCAATAGAAAGTGGATCAATGAATCATCTTGTTTGTAAGGACAATAGAGAGATTAGTTTCAATGGAATCTTTAACTTGCTCCTTAAGGAAGCAAGGGAACTTCTGATTTGATTGTGTATATAACTCTAGTACTTGCAGTTAGTTCTCTGCTATGTTTGAGGAAAGGGATATCATAATGGAACACTCTAAATAGCAATCTAACTAATCTAGTGATCTGGTAGTTGTTCTAGATCTAGTTGTTGATCTAGTAGCTGTTCTATATATACAACTCATTCTTTACATGGCATTGTATCTTTCATCTACTTAAAGCAATAGAAATTGGATGAATGAAACATCTAGTTTGTAAGGACAATAGAGAGATTAGTTTCAATGGACTCTCTAACTTGCACTTTAAGGAAGCAATGGAACTTCTTATTTGATTGTGTATATAACTCTAGTACTTGTAGTTAGTTCTCTCCTATGTTTGAGGAAAGGGATATCATAATGGAACACTCTAAATAGCAATCTAACTAATCTAGTGATCTAGTAGTTGTTCTAGATCTAGTAGTTGATCTAGTAGTTGTTCTATACATACAACTCATTCTTTACATGGCATTGTATCTTTCATCTACTTAAAGCAATATAAATTGGATCAATGAATCATCTAGTTTGTAAGGACAATAGAGAGATTAGTTTCAATGGAATCTTTAAGTGCTCATTAAGGAAGCAAGGGAACTTCTTATTTGATTGTGTATATAACTCTAGTACTTGTAGTTAGTTCTCTCCTATGTTTGAGGATAGGGATATCATAATGGAACACTCTAAATAGCAATCTAACTAATCTAGTGATCTAATAGTTGTTCTAGATATAGTAGTTTTTCTATACATACAACTCATTCTTTACATGACATTGTATGTTTCATCTACTTAAAGCAATAGAAATTAGATGAATGAATCATCTCGTTAGTAAGGACAATAGAGAGGTTAGTTTCAATGGACTCTCTAACTTGCTCATTAAGAGAGCAAGTGAAATTCTTATTTGATTGTGTATATAACTCTAGTACCTGTAGTTAGTTCTCTCCTATGTTGGAGGAAAGGGATATCATAATGGAACAATCTAAATAGCAATCTAACTAAGCTAGTGATCTAGTAGTTGTTCCAGATCTAGTTGTTGATCTAGTAGTTGTTCTATACATACAACTCATTCTTTACATGGCATTATATCTTTCATCTACATAAAACAATAGAAAGTGGATCAATGAATCATCTAGTTTGTAAGGACAATAGAAAGATTAGTTTCAATGGACTCTTTAACTTTCTCATTAAGGAAGCAAGGGAACTTCTTATTTGATTGTGCGTATAGCTCCAGTACTTGTAGTTAGTTCTCTCTTATTTTTAGGAAAGGGATAGCATAATGGAACACTCTAAATAGCAATCTAACTAATCTAGTGATCTAGTAGTTGTTCTAGATCTAGTAGTTGATATAGTAGTTGTTCTATACATACAACTCATTCTTTACATTGAATTGTATCTTTCATATACTTAAAGCAATAGAAATTGGATGAATGAATCATCTCGTTAGTAAGGACAATAGAGAGGTTAGTTTCAATGGACTCTTTAACTTTCTCATTAAGGAATCAAGGGAAGTTCTTATTTGATTGTGTATATAACTCTAGTACTTGTAGATAGTTCTCTCCTATGTTTGTGGAAATGGATGTCATAACGGAACACTCTATATAGCAATCTAACTAATATATTGATCTAGTTGATGTTCTAGATAAAGGGAAGACATACAACTGATTCTTTACATGGGATTGTATCTTTCATCTACCTAAAGCAATAGAAAGTGCATGAATGAATCAATAGACGACTAATCTAGTTTGTAAGGGTAATGGAAAGGTTGGTTTCAACTATTGTACTTGTAGTTACTTCTCTCCTATGTTCGGGCAAGGGGATATCATAATGGAACAATCTAAATAGAAATCTAACTAATCTAGTGATCTAGTAGTTATTCTAGATCTTGTAGTTGTTCTATACATACAACTCATTCTTTACATGATTGTGTTTATAACTCTAGTACTTGTAGTTAGTTTTCTCCTATGTTTGAGGAAAGGGATATCATAATGGAACACTCTAAATAGCAATCTAACTAATCTAGTGATCTAGTAGTTGTTCTAGATCTAGTAGTTGATCTAGTAGGTGTTCTATACATACAACTCATGCTTTACATGGCATTGTATCTTTCATCTACTTAAAGCAATAGAAATTGGATCAATGAATCATCTAGTTGTAAGGACAATAGAGAGATTAGTTTCAATGGACTCCTTAACTTGCTCATTAAGGAAGCAAGGTAACTTCTTATTTGATTGTGTATATAACCCTAGTACTTGTAGTTAGTTCTCTCCTATGTTTGAGGAAAGAGATATCATAATGGAACAATCTAAATAGCAATCTAACTAATCTAGTGATCTAGTAGTTGTTCTAGATCTAGTTGTTGATCTAGTAGTTGTTCTATACATACAACTCATTCTTTACATGGCATTGTATCTTTAATCTACTTAAAGCAATAGAAAGTGGATCAATGAATCATCTAGTTTGTAAGGACAATAGAGAGATTAGTTTCAATGGAATCGTTAACTTGCTCATTAAGGAAGCAAGGGAACTTTTTATTTGATTGTGTATATAACTCTAGTACATGTAGTTAGTTCTCTCCTATGTTTGAGGAAAGAGATATCATAATGGAACACTCTAAATAGCAATCTAACTAATCTAGTGATCTAGTAGTTGTTCTAGATCTAGTTGTTTATCTAGTAGCTATTCTATACATAAAACTCATTCTTTACATGGCATTGTATCTTTCATCTACTTAAAGCAATAGAAAGTGGATCAATGAATCATCTTTGTAAGGAAAATAGAGAGATTAGTTTCAATGGACTCCTTAACTTGCTCATTAAGGAAGCAAGGTAACTTATTATTTGATTGTGTATATAACTCTAGTACTTGCAGTTAGTTCTTTCCTATGTTTGAGGAAAGGGATATCATAATGGAACACTCTAAATAGCAATCTAATTAATCTAGTGTTCTAGTAGTTGTTCTAGATCTAGTAGTTGATCTAGTAGTTGTTCTATACATACAACTCATTCTTTACATGGCATTGTATCTTTCATCTACTTAAAGCAATAGAAATTGGATCAATGAATCATCTAGTTTGTAAGGACAATAGAGAGATTAGTTTCAATGGAATCTTTAACTTGCTCATTAAGGAAGCAAGAGAACTTCTGATTTGATTTTGTATATAACTCTAGTACTTGTACTTAGTTCTCTCCTATGTTTGAGGAAAGAGATATCATAATGGAACACTCTAAATAGCAATCTAACTAATCTAGTGATCTAGTAGTTTTTCTAGATCTAGTTGTTGATCTAGTAGCTGTTCTATACATACAACTCATTCTTTACATGACATTGTATCTTTCATCTACTTAAAGCAATAGAAATTGGATGAATGAAACATCTAGTATGTAAGCACAATAGAGAGATTAGTTCAATGGACTCTGTAACTTGCACTTTAAGGAAGCAATGGAACTTCTTATTTGATTGTGTATTATAACACTACTACTTGTAGTTAGTTCTCTCCTATGTTTGAGGAAAGGGATATCATAATGGAACACTCTGAATAGCAATCTAACTAAGCTAGTGATCTACTAGTTGTTCTAGATCTAGTAGTTGATCTAGTAGTTGTTCTATACATACAACTCATTCTTTATATGACATTATATCTTTCATCTACTTAAAGCAATAGAAAGTGGATCAATGAATCATCTAGTTTGTAAGGACAATAGAGAGATTAGTTTCGATGGAATCTTTAACATGCTCATTAAGGAAGCAAGGGAACTTCTGATTTGATTGTGTATATAACTCTAGTACTTGTAGTTAGTTCTCCCCTATGTTTGAGAAAAGAGATATCATAGTGGAACACTCTAAATAGAAATCTAACTAATCTAGTGATTTAGTAGTTGTTCTAGATCTAGTTGTTGATCTAGTAGTTGTTCTATACATACAACTCTTTCTTTACATGGCATTGTATCTTTGATCTACTTAAAGCAATGGAAAGTGGATCAATGAATCATCTAGTTTGTAAGGACAATAGAGAGATTAGTTTCAATGGAATCTTTAACGTGCTCATTAAGGAAGCAAGGGAACTTCTGATTTGATTGTGTATATAACTCTAGTACTTGTAGTTAGTTCTCTCCTATGTTTGAGGAAAGAGATATCATAATGGAACACTCTAAATAGCAATCTAACTAATCTAGTGATCTGGTAGTTGTTCTAGATCTAGTTGTTGATGTAGTAGTTGTTCTATACATACAACTCATTCTTTACATGGCATTGTATCTTTCATCTACTTAAAGCAATAGAAATTGGATCAATGAATCATCTAGTTTGTAAGGACAATAGAGAGATTAGTTTCAATGGAATCTTTAACTTGCTCATTAAGGAAGCAAGAGAACTTCTGATTTGATTGTGTATATAACTCTAGTACTTGTACTTAGTTCTCTCCTATGTTTGAGGAAAGAGATATCATAATGGAACACTCTAAATAGCAATCTAACTAATCTAGTGATCTAGTAGTTTTTCTAGATCTAGTTGTTGATCTAGTAGCTGTTCTATACATACAACTCATTCTTTACATGACATTGTATCTTTCATCTACTTAAAGCAATAGAAATTGGATGAATGAAACATCTAGTATGTAAGCACAATAGAGAGATTAGTTCAATGGACTCTCTAACTTGCACTTTAAGGAAGCAATGGAACTTCTTATTTGATTGTGTATTATAACACTACTACTTGTAGTTAGTTCTCTCCTATGTTTGAGGAAAGGGATATCATAATGGAACACTCTGAATAGCAATCTAACTAAGCTAGTGATCTACTAGTTGTTCTAGATCTAGTAGTTGATCTAGTAGTTGTTCTATACATACAACTCATTCTTTATATGACATTGTATCTTTCATCTACTTAAAGCAATAGAAAGTGGATCAATGAATCATCTAGTTTGTAAGGACAATAGAGAGATTAGTTTCGATGGAATCTTTAACTTGCTCATTAAGGAAGCAAGGGAACTTCTGATTTGATTGTGTATATAACTCTAGTACTTGTAGTTAGTTCTCCCCTATGTTTGAGAAAAGAGATATCATAGTGGAACACTCTAAATAGAAATCTAACTAATCTAGTGATTTAGTAGTTGTTCTAGATCTAGTTGTTGATCTAGTAGTTGTTCTATACATACAACTCTTTCTTTACATGGCATTGTATCTTAGATCTACTTAAAGCAATGGAAAGTTGATCAATGAATCATCTAGTTTGTAAGGACAATAGAGAGATTAGTTTCAATGGAATCTTTAACGTGCTCATTAAGGAAGCAAGGGAACTTCTGATTTGATTGTGTATATAACTCTAGTACTTGTAGTTAGTTCTCTCCTATGTTTGAGGAAAGAGATATCATAATGGAACACTCTAAATAGCAATCTAACTAATCTAGTGATCTGGTAGTTGTTCTAGATCTAGTTGTTGATGTAGTAGTTGTTCTATACATACAACTCATTCTTTACATGGCATTGTATCTTTAATCTACTTAAAGCAATAGAAAGTGGATCAATGAATCATCTAGTTTGTAAGGACAATAGAGAGATTAGTTTCAATGGAATCTTTAACTTGCTCATTAAGGAAGCAAGGGAACTTCTGATTTGATTGTGTATATAACTCTAGTACTTGTAGTTAGTTCTCTCCTATGTTTGAGGAAAGAGATATCATAATGGAACACTCTAAATAGCAATCTAACTAATCTAGTGATCTAGTAGTTTTTCTAGATCTAGTTGTTGATCTAGTAGCTGTTCTATACATACAACTCATTCTTTACATGACATTGTATCTTTCATCTACTTAAAGCAATAGAAATTGGATGAATGAAACATCTAGTATGTAAGCACAATAGAGAGATTAGTTTCAATGGACTCTCTAACTTGCACTTTAAGGAAGCAATTGAACTTCTTATTTGATTGTGTATTATAACACTAATACTTGTAGTTAGTTCTCTCCTATGTTTGAGGAAAGGGATATCATAATGGAACACTCTGAATAGCAATCTAACTAAGCTAGTGATCTACTAGTTGTTCTAGATCTAGTAGTTGATCTAGTAGTTGTTCTATACATACAACTCATTCTTTATATGACATTGTATCTTTCATCTACTTAAAGCAATAGAAAGTGGATCAATGAATCATCTAGTTTGTAAGGACAATAGAGAGATTAGTTTCGATGGAATCTTTAACTTGCTCATTAAGGAAGCAAGGGAACTTCTGATTTGATTGTGTATATAACTCTAGTACTTGTAGTTAGTTCTCCCCTATGTTTGAGAAAAGAGATATCATAGTGGAACACTCTAAATAGAAATCTAACTAATCTAGTGATTTCGTAGTTGTTCTAGATCTAGTTGTTGATCTAGTAGTTGTTCTATACATACAACTCTTTCTTTACATGGCATTGTATCTTTGATCTACTTAAAGCAATGGAAAGTGGATCAATGAATCATCTAGTTTGTAAGGACAATAGAAGATTAGTTTCAATGGAATCTTTAACGTGCTCATTAAGGAAGCAAGGGAACTTCTGATTTGATTGTGTATATAACTCTAGTACTTGTAGTTAGTTCTCTCCTATGTTTGAGGAAAGAGATATCATAATGGAACACTCTAAATAGCAATCTAACTAATCTAGTGATCTGGTAGTTGTTCTAGATCTAGTTGTTGATGTAGTAGCTGTTCTATACATACAACTCATTCTTTACATGTCATTGTATCTTTCATCTACTTAAAGCAATAGAAAGTGGATCAATGAATCATCTAGTTTGTAAGGACAATAGAGAGATTAGTTTCAATGGAATCTTTAACTTGTTCGTTAAGGAAGCAAGGGAACTTCTGATTTGATTGTGTATATAACTCTAGTACATGTAGTTAGTTCTCCCCTATGATTGAGGAAAGAGATATCATAATGGAACACTCTAAATAGGAATCTAACTAATCTAGTGATATAGTAGTTGTTCTAGATCTAGTTGTTGATCTAGTAGTTGTTCTATACATACAACTCATTCTCTACATGGCATTGTATCTTTTATCTACTTAAAGCAATAGAAAGTGGATCAATGAATCATCTAGTTTGTAAGGACAATAGAGAGATTAGTTTCAATGGAATCTTTAACTTGCTCATTAAGGAAGCAAGGGAACTTCTTATTTGATTGTGTACATAACTCTAGTACTTGTAGTTAGTTCTCTCCTATGTTTGAGGAAGAGATATCATAATGGAACACTCTAAATAGCAATCTAACTAATCTAGTGATCTAGTAGTTGTTCTAGATCTAGTTGTTGATCTAGTAGCTATTCTATACATACAACTCATTCTTTAACATGGCATTGTATCTTTCATCTACTTAAAGCAATAGAAAGTGGATCAATGAATCATCTAGTTTGTAAGGAAAATAGAGAGATTAGTTTCAATGGACTCCTTAACTTGCTCATTAAGGAAGCAAGGTAACTTCTTATTTGATTGTGTATATAACTCTAGTACTTGTAGTTAGTTCTCTCCTATGTTTGAGGAAAGGGATATCATAATGGAACACTCTAAATAGCAATCTAACTAATCTAGTGATCTAGTAGTTGTTCTAGATCTAGTAGTTGATCTAGTAGTTGTTCTATACATACAACTCATTCTTTACATGGCATTGTATCTTTCATCTACTTAAAGCAATAGAAATTGGATCAATGAATCATCTAGTTTGTAAGGACAATAGAGAGATTAGTTTCAATGGAATCTTTAAGTGCTCATTAAGGAAGCAAGGGAACTTCTTATTTGATTGTGTATATAACTCTAGTACTTGTAGTTAGTTCTCTCCTATGTTTGAGGATAGGGATATCATAATGGAACACTCTAAATAGCAATCTAACTAATCTAGTGATCTAGTAGTTGTTCTAGATATAGTAGTTGTTCTATACATACAACTCATTCTTTACATGACATTGTATGTTTCATCTACTTAAAGCAATAGAAATTAGATGAATGAATCATCTCGTTAGTAAGGACAATAGAGAGGTTAGTTTCAATGGACTCTCTAACTTGCTCATTAAGAGAGCAAGTAAAATTCTTATTTGATTGTGTATATAACTCTAGTACCTGTAGTTAGTTCTCTCCTATGTTGGAGGAAAGGGATATCATAATGGAACAATCTAAATAGCAATCTAACTAAGCTAGATATCTAGTAGTTGTTCCAGATCTAGTTGTTGATCTAGTAGTTGTTCTATACATACAACTCATTCTTTACATGGCATTGTATCTTTCATCTACTTAAAGCAATAGAAAGTGGATCAATGAATCATCTAGTTTGTAAGGACAATAGAGAGATTAGTTTCAATGGACTCTTTAACTTGCTCATTAAGGAAGCAAGGGAACTTCTTATTTGATTGTGTGTATAACTCTAGTACTTGTAGTTAGTTCTCTCTTATGTTTGAGGAAAGGGATATCATAATGGAACACTCTAAATAGCAATCTAACTAATCTAGTGATCTAGTAGTTGTTCTAGATCTAGTAGTTGATATAGTAGTTGTTCTATACATACAACTCATTCTTTACATGGAATTGTATCTTTCATCTACTTAAAGCAATAGAAATTGGATGAATGAATCATCTCGTTAGTAAGGACAATAGAGAGGTTAGTTTCAATGGACTCTTTAACTTGCTCATTAAGGAATCAAGGGAAGTTCTTATTTGATTGTGTATATAACTCTAGTACTTGTAGATAGTTCTCTCCTATGTTTGTGGAAATGGATGTCATAACGGAACACTCTATATAGCAATCTAACTAATATATTGATCTAGTTGATGTTCTAGATAAAGGGAAGACATACAACTGATTCTTTACATGGGATTGTATCTTTCATCTACCTAAAGCAATAGAAAGTGCATGAATGAATCAATAGACGACTAATCTAGTTTGTAAGGGTAATGGAAAGGTTGGTTTCAACTATTGTACTTGTAGTTACTTCTCTCCTATGTTCGGGCAAGGGGATATCATAATGGAACAATCTAAATAGAAATCTAACTAATCTAGTGATCTAGTAGTTATTCTAGATCTTGTAGTTGTTCTATACATACAACTCATTCTTTACATGACATTGTATCTTTCATCTACTTAAAGCAATAGAAATTGGATGAATGAATCACCTCGTAAGTAAGGACAATAGAGAGGTTAGTTTCAATGGACTCTTTAACTTGCTCATTAAGAAAGCAAGGGAAGTTCTTATTTGATTGTGTATATAACTCTAGTATTTGTAGTTAGTTCTCCCCTATGTTTGAGGAAAGGGATATCATAATGGAACACTCTAAATAGCAATCTAACTAAGCTAGTGATCTAGTAATTGTTCTAGATCTAGTAGTTGTTCCATACATACAACTCATTCTTTACATGGCGTTGTATCTTTCATCTACTTAAAGCAATAGAAAGTGGATCAATGAATCATCTAGTTTGTAAGGACAATAGAGAGATTAGTTTCAATGGAATCTTTAACTTGCTCATTAAGGAAGCAAGGGAACTTCTTATTTGATTGTGTATATAACTCTAGTACTTGTAGTTAGTTCTCTCCTATGTTTGAGGAAAGGGATATCATAATGGAACACTCTAAATAGCAATCTAACTAATCTAGTGATCTAGTAGTTGTTCTAGATCTAGTGTTGATCTAGTAGTTGTTCTATACATACAACTCATTCTTTACATGGCATTGTATCTTTCATCTACTTAAAGCAATAGAAATTGGATGAATGAATCATCTAGTTTGTAAGGACAATAGAGAGATTAGTTTCAATGGACTCTCTAACTTGCTCATTAAGGAAGCAAGTGAACTTCTTATTTGATTGTGTATATAACTCTAGTACTTGTAGTTAGTTCTCTCCTATGTTTGAGGAAAGGGATATCATAATGGAACACTCTAAATAGCAATCTAACTAATCTAGTGATCTAGTAGTTGTTCTAGATCTAGTAGTTGATCTAGTAGTTGTTCTATACATACAACTCATTCTTTACATGGCATTGTATCTTTCATCTACTTAAAGCAATAGAAAGTGGATCAATGAATCATCTAGTTTGTAAGGACAATAGAGAGATTAGTTTCAATGGACTCTTTAACTTGCTCATTAAGGAAGCAAGGGACTTCTTATTTGATTGTGTATATAACTCTAGTACTTGTAGTTAGTTCTCTCCTATGTTTGAGGAAGGGATATCATAATGGAACACTCTAAATAGCAATCTAACTAATCTAGTGATCTAGTAGTTGTTCTAGATCTAGTAGTAGTTGTTCTATACATACAACTCATTCTTTACATGGCATTGTATCTTTCATCTACTTAAAGCAATAGAAATTGGATCAATGAATCATCTCGTTTGTAAGGACAATAGAGAGGTTAGTTTCAATGGACTCTCTAACTTGCTCATTAAGGAAGCAAGTGAACTTCTTATTTGATTGTGTATATAACTCTAGTACCTGTAGTTAGTTCTCTCCTATGTTTGAGGAAAGGGATATCATAATGGAACACTCTAAATAGCAATCTAACTAAGCTAGTGATCTAGTAGTTGTTCTAGATCTAGTTGTTGATCTAGTAGTTGTTCTATACATACAACTCATTCTTTACATGGCATTGTATCTTTCATCTACTTAAAGCAATAGAAAGTGGATCAATGAATCATCTAGTTTGTAAGGACAATAGAGAGATTAGTTTCAATGGACTCTTTAACTTGCTCATTAAGGAAGCAAGGGAACTTCTTATTTGATTGTGTATATAACTCTAGTACTTGTAGTTAGTTCTCTCCTATGTTTGAGGAAAGGGATATCATAATGGAACACTCTAAATAGCAATCTAACTAATCTAGTGATCTAGTAGTTGTTCTAGATCTAGTAGTTGATCTAGTAGTTGTTCTATACATACAACTCATTCTTTACATGGCATTGTATCTTTCATCTACTTAAAGCAATAGAAATGGATGAATGAATCATCTCGTTAGTAAGGACAATAGAGAGATTAGTTTCAATGGACTCTTTAACTTTCTCATTAAGGAAGCAAGGGAACTTCTTATTTGATTGTGTATATAACTCTAGTACTTGTAGTTAGTTCTCTCCTATGTTTGAGGAAAGGATATCATAATGGAACACTCTAAATAGCAATCTAACTAATCTAGTGATCTAGTAGTTGTTCTAGATCTAGGGAAGACTATACATACAACTCATTCTTTACATGGGATTGTATCTTTCATCTACTTAAAGCAATAGAAAGTGCATGAATGAATCATCTAGAAGGACAATAGAGAGATTAGTTTCAATGTCTTTAACTTGCTCATTAAGGAAGCAAGGGAACTTCTTATTTGATTGGTATATAACTCTAGTACTTGTAGTTAGTTCTCTCCTATGTTTGGGCAAGGGATATCATAATGGAACACTCTAAATAGCAATCTAACTAAGCTAGTGATCTAGTAGTTGTTCTAGATCTAGTGTAGTTGTTCTATACATACAACTCATTCTTTACATGGCATTGTATCTTTCATCTACTTAAAGCAATAGAAAGTGGATCAATGAATCATCTAGTTTGTAAGGACAATAGAGAGATTAGTTTCAATGGACTCTTTAACTTGCTCATTAAGGAAGCAAGGGAACTTCTTATTTGATTGTGTATATAACTCTAGTACTTGTAGTTAGTTCTCTCCTATGTTTGAGGAAAGGGATATCATAATGGAACACTCTAAATAGCAATCTAACTAAGCTAGTGATCTAGTAGTTGTTCTAGATCTAGTAGTTGTCTAGTACTATACATACAACTCATTCTTTACATGGCATTGTATCTTTCATCTACTTAAAGCAATAGAAAGTGGATCAATGAATCATCTAGTTTGTAAGGACAATAGAGAGATTAGTTTCAATGGAATCTTTAACTTGCTCATTAAGGAAGCAAGGGAACTTCTTATTTGATTGTGTATATAACTCTAGTACTTGTAGTTAGTTCTCTCCTATGTTTGAGGAAAGGGATATCATAATGGAACACTCTAAATAGCAATCTAACTAATCTAGTGATCTAGTAGTTGTTCTAGATCTAGTAGTTGATCTAGTAGTTGTTCTATACATACAACTCATTCTTTACATGGCATTGTATCTTTCATCTACTTAAAGCAATAGAAAGTGGATCAATGAATCATCTAGTTTGTAAGGACAATAGAGAGATTAGTTCAATGGAATCTTTAACTTGCTCATTAAGGAAGCAAGGGAACTTCTTATTTGATTGTATATAACTCTAGTACTTGTAGTTAGTTCTCTCCTATGTTTGAGGAAAGGGATATCATAATGGAACACTCTAAATAGCAATCTAACTAATCTAGTGATCTAGTAGTTGTTCTAGATCTAGTAGTTAGTAGTTGTCTATACATACAACTCATTCTTTACATGACATTGTATCTTTCATCTACTTAAAGCAATAGAAATTGGATCAATGAATCATCTAGTTTGTAAGGACAATAGAGAGATTAGTTTCAATGGAATCTTAACTTGCTCATTAAGGAAGCAAGGGAACTTCTTATTTGATTGTGTTTATAACTCTAGTACTTGTAGTTAGTTCTCTCCTATGTTTGAGGAAAGGGATATCATAATGGAACACTCTAAATAGCAATCTAACTAATCTAGTGATCTAGTAGTTGTTCTAGATCTAGTAGTTGATCTAGTAGGTGTTCTATACATACAACTCATTCTTTACATGGCATTGTATCTTTCATCTACTTAAAGCAATAGAAAATGGATCAATGAATCATCTAGTTGTAAGGACAATAGAGAGATTAGTTTCAATGGACTCCTTAACTTGCTCATTAAGGAAGCAAGGTAACTTCTTATTTGATTGTGTATATAACCCTAGTACTTGTAGTTAGTTCTCTCCTATGTTTGAGGAAAGAGATATCATAATGGAACACTCTAAATAGCAATCTAACTAATCTAGTGATCTAGTAGTTGTTCTAGATCTAGTTGTTGATCTAGTAGTTGTTCTATACATACAACTCATTCTTTACATGGCATTGTATCTTTCATCTACTTAAAGCAATAGAAAGTGGATCAATGAATCATCTATTTGTAAGGACAATAGAGAGATTAGTTTCAATGGAATCTTTAACTTGCTCATTAAGGAAGCAAGGGAACTTTTTATTTGATTGTGTATATAACTCTAGTACTTGTAGTTAGTTCTCTCCTATGTTTGAGGAAGGAGAATCATAATGGAACACTCTAAATAGCAATCTAACTAATCTAGTGATCTAGTAGTTGTTCTAGATCTAGTTGTTTATCTAGTTTGCTATTCTATACATAACACTCATTCTTTACATGGCATTGTATCTTTCATCTACTTAAAGCAATAGAAAGTGGATCAATGAACATCTCTAGTTATAATAAGAGAGAATGATTAGTTTCATGACTGACTCTTTAATCTCAGTAAGGAGCAGGGAACTTCTTATTTGATTGTGTATATAACTCTAGTACTTGTAGTTAGTTCTCTCCTATGTTTGAGGAAAGGGATATCATAATGGAACACTCTAAATAGCAATCTAACTAATCTAGTGATCTAGTAGTTGTTCTAGATCTAGTAGTTGATCTAGTAGTTGTTCTATACATACAACTCATTCTTTACATGGCATTGTATCTTTCATCTACTTAAAGCAATAGAAATGGGATCAATGAATCATCTAGTTTGTAAGGACAAGAGAGATTAGTTTCAATGGAATCTTTAACTTGCTCATTAAGGAAGCAAGAGAACTTCTTATTTGATTGTGTATATAACTCTAGTACTTGTAGTAGTTCTCTCCTATGTTTGAGGAAAGAGATATCATAATGGAACACTCTAAATAGCAATCTAACTAATCTAGTGATCTAGTAGTTTTTCTAGATCTAGTGTTGATCTAGTAGTTGTTCTATACATACAACTCATTCTTTACATGGCATTGTATCTTTCATCTACTTAAAGCAATAGAATTGGATGAATGAATCATCTAGTTGTAAGGACAATAGAGAGATTAGTTCAATGGACTCTCTAACTTGCTCATTAAGGAAGCAATGGAACTTCTTATTTGATTGTGTATATAACTCTAGTACTTGTAGTTAGTTCTCTCCTATGTTTGAGGAAGGGATATCATAATGGAACACTCTAAATAGCAATCTAACTAATCTAGTGATCTAGTTGTTCTAGATCTAGTAGTTGATCTAGTAGTTGTTCTATACATACAACTCATTCTTTACATGACATTGTATCTTTCATCTACTTAAAGCAATAGAAAGTGGATCAATGAATCATCTAGTTGTAAGGACAATAGAGAGTTTGTTTCAATGGACTCTTTAACTTGCTCATTAAGGAAGCAAGGAACTTCTTATTTGATTGTGTATATAACTCTAGTACTTGTAGTTAGTTCTCTCCTATGTTTGAGGGAAAGGGATATCATAATGGAACACTCTAAATAGCAATCTAACTAATCTAGTGATCTAGTAGTTGTTTCTAGAAAAGGGAAGACATACAACTCATTCTTTACATGGATTGTATTTTATCTACCTAAAGCAATAGAAAGTGATTGAATGAATCAATAGACGGCTAATCTAGTTCTAACGATAAAAGGAAAGTTAGTTTTCAAGCTATAGTACTTGTAGTTAGTTCTCTCCTATGTTTGAGGAAGGGATATCATAATGGAACACTCTAAATAGCAATCTAACTAATCTAGTGATCTTTAGTTGTTCTAGATAGTTTTTGTCTATACATACACTCATTCATTACATGGCATTGTATCTTTCATCTACTTAAAGCAATATAAAGTGGATGAATGAATCATCTAGTTAGTAAGCACAATAGAGAGATTAGTTTCAATGAATCTCTTAACTTGATCATTAAGGAAGAAAGGGAACTTCTTCTTATTTGATTGTGTATATAACTCTAGTACTTGTAGTTAGTTCTCTCTATGCTTGAGGAAGGGATATCATAATGTAACTCTAAATAGCAATCTAACTAATCTAGTGATCTAGTAAGTTGTTCTTACATACAACTCATTCTTTACATGGCATTGTATCTTTCATCTACTTAAAGCAATAGAAAGTGGATGAATAATCATCTAGTTGTAAGGACAATAGAGAGTTAGTTTCAATAGACTTTTAACTTGATCATTAAGGAAGCAAAGGAACTTCTTATTTGATTGTGTATATAACTCTAGTACTTGTAGTTAGTTTCCCTATGTTTTTCGGAAAGGGATATCATAATGGAACACTCTAAATAGCAATCTAACTAATCTAGTGATCTAGTAGATCTAGTAGTTGTTCTATACATACAACTCATTCTTTACATGGCATGTAATCTGTATCGTTTCATCTACGTAAAGCAATAGAAAGCGGATGAATGAATCATCAAGTTAGTAAGCACAATAGAGAGTTAGTTTCAATGGACTCTATAACTTGTCGTTAAGGAAGCAAGCGGAACTTCTTATTTGATTGTGTATATACTCTAGTACTTGTAGTTAGTTCTCTCCTATGTTTCGAAAAGGGATATCATAACGGAACACTCTATATACCAATCTAGCTAACCTAGTGATCTATTGTTGTTCTTCTTGATATAGGGAAGACATATGACTCATTCTTTACATGGGATTGTATATTTCATCTACCTAAAGCAATAGAAAAGTGGATGAATGAATCAATAAATGACTAATCTAGTTTGTAAGGGTAATGGAAAGGTTTAGTTTCACTATAGTACTTGTAGTTAGTTCTCTTCTATGTGTGATGAAAGGGTATAGCATATGGAACACTCTAAATAGCAATCTAGCTAATCTAGTGAACTAGTAGTTGTTTGATACATACAACTCATTCTTTACATGGGATTGTATCTTTCATGTACGTAAAGCAATAGAAAGTGGATGAATGATCAATAGACGACTAATCTAGTTTGTAAGGTAGTGGAAAGAATTAGTTTCACCTATGTACTTGTAGTTAGTTGTATCTTCTATATTTGAGGAAAGGGATATCATGGTGGAACACTCTAATAGCAATCTAACTAAATCGAGTGATCTATTAGTTTGTTCTATACATACAACTCATCATTACATGGCATTGTATCTTTCATCTACGTAAAGCATAGAAAGTGGATGAATGAACATCTAGTTAGTAAGCACAATAGATAGGTTAGTTTCTTCAATGAACTCTTTAACTTGATCATTAAGGAGCAAGGAAATTCTTATTTGATTGTGTATATAACTCTAGTACTTGTAGTTAGTTCTCTCCTATGCTTTCGGAAAGGGATATCAATGGAACACTCTAAATAGCAATCTAACTAATCTAGTGATCTAGAGTTGTTCTATACATACAACTGATTCTTTACATGGCATTGTATCTTTCATCTACGTAAAGCTATAGAAAGTGGATGATGAATCATCTATTTATTAAGCACAATAGATGGGTAGTTTCAATGGACTCTTTAACTTGCTCATTAAGGAAGCAAGGGAACTTCTTATTGATTGTGTAGATAACTCTAGTACTGTAGTTAGTTCTCTCCTATGCTTTCGGAAGGGATATCATAACGGAACACTTCTATATAGCATCTAACTATCTAGTGTCTAGTTGTTGTTCTAGATATAGGGAAGACATACGACTCATCTTTACATGATTGTGTATCTTTCTGTACCTAAAGTAATAGAAAGTGGATGAATGAATCAATAGACGACTACTATGCTTGAGGAAAGGGATATCATAGTGAACACTCTAATATCATCTAACTAATCTAGTGATCTAGTAGTTTGTCTATACATACAACTCATTTTACAATGTCATTGTATATTTCATCTACTTAAAGCAATAGAAAGTGGATGAATGAATCATCTCGTTAGTAAGGACAATAGAGAGGTTTGTTTCAATGGGACTCTTTAATTTGCTCATTAAGGAAGCAAGGGAACTTCTTATTTGATGTGTATATAACTAATAATAATTGTAGTTAGTTCTCTCCTATGTTTTCTGAAAGGGATATCATAACGGAACACTCTATATAGCAATCTAACTAATCTAATGATCTAGTGTTGTGCTAGATATAGGAAAGACATACCTCATTCTTACATGGGATTGTATCTTTATGTACCTAAAGCAATAGAAAGTGGATGAAATGAATCAATAGACGACTATCTAGTTGATAAGGTAAGTGGAAGATTACTTTCACCTATAGTACTTGTGGTTAGTTCTCTTCTATGTTTGAGGAAAGGGATTATCATAGTGGAACACTCTAAATAGCAATCTAGAATCTAGTGGATCTAGTAGTTGTTTCTATAACATACAACTCATTTGTTACATGTCATTGTATCTTTCATCTACTTAAAGCAATAGAAAGTGGATGAATGAATCATCTCGTTAGTAAGGACAATAGAGAGGTTTTTTCAATGGACTCTTTAACTTGCTCATTAGGAAGCAAGGGAACTTCTTATTTGATTGTGTATATAACTCTAATACTTGTAGTTATTCTCTCCTAGGTTTGCGGAAATGAATATCATAACGGAACACTCTATAGAGCAATCTAACTAAGCTAGTGATCTAGTTGTTCTTCTAGATAAAGGAAAGACATACAACTCATTCTTTACATTGGATTGTATCTTCTCATCTACCTAAAGTAATAGAAAGTGATGAATGAATCAATAGACGGCGAATCTAGTTTCTAACGGTAATGGAAAGTTAGTTTCAGCTTAGTACCTGTAGTTAGTGTCTCTCCTATGTTTGAGAAAGGGATATCATAATGGAACATCTAAATAGCAATCTAACTAATCTAGTGATCTATTAGTTGTTCTATTAGTTGTTCTATACATACAACTCATTCATTAAATGGCATTGTATCTTTCATCCACGTAAAAGCAATATAAAGTGGATAATGAATCATCTAGTTAGTAAGCCATAGATAGGTTAGTTTCTTCAATGAACTCTTAACTTGATCATTAAGGAAGCAAGGGAACTTCTTATTGATTGTGTATAAACTCTAGTACTTTGTAGTGAGTTTCTCCCTATGCTTTCGGAAAGGGATAACATAATGGAAACACCAAATAGCAATCTAACTAAGCTGTGATCTAGTGTTTTCTATACATACAACTCATACTTTACATGGCATTGTATCTTTCATCTACTTAAAGCAATGGAAAGGAGATGAATAAATCTCTCGTTAGTAAGTACAATAGAGAGTTAGTTTCAATAGACTCTTTAACTTGATCATTAAGAAGCAAAGGAACTTCTTATTTCATTGTGTATATAACTCTAGTACTTGTAGTTAGTTCTCTCCTATGTTTCGAAAGGGTTATCATACGGAACACTCAAATAGCAATCTAACTAATCTAGTGATCTAGTCGTTGTTCTATACATACAACTCATTCTTTACATGGCATTGTATCTTTCATCTACGTAAAGCTATATAAAGCGGATGAATGAATCATCAAGTTAGTAAGCCAATAGATAGGTTATTTGTCAATGGACTGTGTAACTTGTTCATTAAGAAACAATAGATAGGTTAGTTCAATGGACGGTTTAAACTTCTTATTTGATTGT
>CM051455.1:66740311-66764779 GCA_028274465.1 Plantago ovata
TAGTAGTTGTTCTAGATCTAGAGTTCATCTAAGTTGTTCTTACATACAACTCATTCTTCCGTGTTCATTCTATCTTTCATTACTTAAAGCAATAGAAGTGGATCAATGATCATCTAGTTTCTAAGGACAATAGAGAGATTAGTTTCAATGGAATCTTTAACTTGCTCATTAAGGACGCAAGGGAACTCTGATTTGTGGTATATAACTCTAGTACTTGTAGTTAGTTCTCTCCTCTGTTTGAGGATAGGAATATCATAATGAAAACTCTAAATAGCAATCTAACTAATCTAGTGATCTCATTGTTCGTTCTAGATATAGTAGTTGTTCTATACATACAACTCATTTTTTACATGCATTGTATCTTTCATCTACTTAACGCAATAGAATTGGATGAATGAATCATCTCGTAGTAACGGACAATAGAGAGTTTAGTTTCAATGGGCTCTCTAACTTGCTCATGAAGAAGCAAGTGAACTTCTTATTTGATTGTGTATATAACTCTAGTACTTGTAGTTAGTTCTCTCCTATGTTTGAGGAAGGGATATCATAATGGAACACTCTAAATAGCAATCTAACTAAGCTAGTGATCTAGTAGTTGTTCTAGATCTAGTAGCTATTCTATACATACAACTCATTCTTTACATGTCATTGTATCTTTCATCTACTTAAAGCAATAGAAAGTGGATCAATAAATCATCTAGTTTGTAAGGACAATAGAGAGATTAGTTTCAATGGACTTTTAACTTGCTCATTAAGGAAGCAAGGGAACTTCTTATTTGATTGTGTATATAACTCTAGTACTTGTAGTTAGTTCTCTCCTATGTTTGAGGATAGGGATATCATAATGGAACACTCTAAATAGCAATCTAACTAATCTAGTGATCTAGTAGTTGTTCTAGATCTAGTAGTTGTTCTAGTAGTTGTTCTATACATACAACTCATTCTTTACATGACATTGTATCTTTCATCTACTTAAAGCAATAGAAATTGGATGAATGAATCATCTCATAGTAACGACAATAGAGAGGTTAGTTTCAATGGACTCTCTAACTTGCTCATTAAGAAAGCAAGTGAACTTCTTATTTGATTGTGTATATAACTCTAGTACTTGTAGTTAGTTCCTCCTATGTTTGAGGAAAGGGATATCATAATGGAACACTCTAAATAGCAATCTAACTAAGCTAGTGATCTAGTAGTTGTTCTAGATCTAGTTGTTGATCTAGTAGTTGTTCTATACATAAACTCATTTTTTACATGTCATTGTATCTTTCATCTACTTAAAGCAATAGAAAGTGGATCAATGAATCATCTCGTTAGTAAGGACAATAGAGAGATTAGTTTCAATGGACTCTCTAACTTGCTCATTAAGGAAGCAAGGAACTTCTTATTTGATTTGTATATAACTCTAGTACTTGTAGTTAGTTCTCTCCTATGTTTGAGGAAAGGGATATCATAATGGAACACTCTAAATAGCAATCTAACTAATCTAGTGATCTAGTAGTTGTTCTAGATCTAGTAGTTCATCTAGTAGTTGTTCTATACATACAACTCATTCTTTACATGCATTGTATCTTTCATCTACTTAAAGCAATAGAAAGTGGATCAATGAATCATCTAGTTTGTAAGGACAATAGAGAGATTAGTTTCAATGGACTCTTTAACTTGCTCATTAAGGAAGCAAGGGAACTTCTTATTTGATTGTGTATATAACTCTAGTACTTGTAGTTAGTTCTCTCCTATGTTTGAGGATAGGATATCATAATGGAACACTCTAAATAGCAATCTAACTAATCTAGTGATCTACTTGTCGTTCTAGATATAGTAGTTGTTCTATACATACAACTCATTCTTTACATGACATTGTATCTTTCATCTACTTAAAGCAATAGAAATTGGATGAATGAATCATCTTGTTAGTAAGGACAATAGAGAGGTTAGTTTCAATGGACTCTCTAACTTGCTCATTAAGGAAGCAAGTGAACTTCTTATTTGATTGTGTATATAACTCTAGTACTTGTAGTTAGTTCTCTCCTATGTTTGAGGAAAGGGATATCATAATGGAACACTCTAAATAGCAATCTAACTAAGCTAGTGATCTAGTAGTTGTTCTAGATCTAGTAGTGTTCTATACATACAACTCATTCTTTACATGTCATTGTATCTTTCATCTACTTAAAGCAATAGAAAGTGGATCAATGAATCATCTAGTTTGTAAGGACAATAGAGAGATTAGTTTCAATGGACTCTTTAACTTGCTCATTAAGGAAGCAAGGGAACTTCTTATTTGATTGTGTATATAACTCTAGTACTTGTAGTTAGTTCTCTCCTATGTTTGAGGATAGGGATATCATAATGGAACACTCTAAATAGCAATCTAACTAATCTAGTGATCTAGTAGTCGTTCTAGATATAGTAGTTGTTCTATACATACAACTCATTCTTTACATGACATTGTATCTTTCATCTACTTAAAGCAATAGAAATTGGATGAATGAATCATCTAGTTAGTAAGGACAATAGAGAGATTAGTTTCAATGGACTCTCTAACTTGCTCATTAAGGAAGCAAGTGAACTTCTTATTTGATTGTGTATATAACTCTAGTACTTGTAGTTAGTTCTCTCCTATGTTTGAGGAAAGGATATCATAATGGAACACTCTAAATAGCAATCTAACTAAGCTAGTGATCTAGTAGTTGTTCTAGATCTAGTAGCTATTCTATACATACAACTCATTCTTTACATGTCATTGTATCTTTCATCTACTTAAAGCAATAGAAAGTGGATCAATGAATCATCTAGTTTGTAAGGACAATAGAGAGATTAGTTTCAATGGACTCTTTAACTTGCTCATTAAGGAAGCAAGGGAACTTCTGATTTGATTGTGTATATAACTCTAGTACTTGTAGTTAGTTCTCTCCTATGTTTGAGGATAGGAATATCATAATGGAACACTCTAAATAGCAATCTAACTAATCTAGTGATCTACTAGTCGTTCTAGATAGAGTAGTTGTTCTATACATACAACTCATTCTTTACATGACATTGTATCTTTCATCTACTTAAAGCAATAGAAATGGATGAATGAATCATCTCGGTAGTAACGACAATAGAGAGGTTAGTTTCAATGGACTCTCTAACTTGCTCATTAAGAAAGCAAGTGAACTTCTTATTTGATTGTGTATATAACTCTAGTACTTGTAGTTAGTTCTCTCCTATGTTTGAGGAAAGGGATATCATAATGGAACACTCTAAATAGCAATCTAACTAAGCTAGTGATCTAGTAGTTGTTCTAGATCTAGTAGCTATTCTATACATACAACTCATTCTTTACATGTCGTTGTATCTTTCATCTACTTAAAGCAATAGAAAGTGGATCAATAAATCATCTAGTTTGTAAGGACAATCGAGAGATTAGTTTCAATGGACTCTTTAACTTGCTCATTAAGGAAGCAAGGGAACTTCTTATTTGATTGTGTATATAAATCTAGTACTTGTAGTTAGTTCTCTCCTATGTTTAAGGATAGGGATATCATAATGGAACACTCTAAATAGCAATCTAACTAATCTAGTGATCTAGTAGTTGTTCTAGATATAGTAGTTGTTCTAGTAGTTGTTCTATACATACAACTCATTCTTTACATGACATTGTATCTTTCATCTACTTAAAGCAATAGAAATTGGATGAATGAATCATCTCATTAGTAACGACAATAGAGAGGTTAGTTTCAATGGACTCTCTAACTTGCTCATTACGAAAGCAAGTGAACTTCTTATTTGATTGTGTATATAACACTAGTACTTGTAGTTAGTTCTCTCCTATGTTTGAGGAAAGGGATATCATAATGGAACACTCTAAATAGAAATCTAACTAAGCTAGTGATCTAGTAGTTGTTCCAGATCTAGTTGTTGATCTAGTAGTTGTTCTATACATAGAACTCATTTTTTACAAGTCATTGTATCTTTCATCTACTTAAAGCAATAGAAAGTGGATGAATGAATCATCTCGTTAGTAAGGACAATAGAGAGGTTTGTTTCAATGGACTATCTAACTTGCACTTTAAGGAAGAAAGGGAACTTCTTATTTGATATTGTATATAACTCTAGTACTTGTAGTTAGTTCTCTCCAATGTTTGAGGAAAGGGATATCATAATGGAATACTCTAAATAGCAATCTTACAAATCTAGTGATCTAGTAGTTGTTTCTAGATCTAGTAGTCATCTAGTAGTTGTTCATACATACAACTCATTCTTACATAGTATTGTATCTTTCATCTACTTAAAGCAATAGAAAGTGGATCAATGAATCATCTAGTTTCTAAGGACAATAGAGAGATTAGTTTCAATGGAATCTTTAACTTGCTCATTAAGGAAGCAAGGGAACTTCTGATTTGATTGTGTACATAACTGTAGTACTTGTAGTTAGTTCTCTCCTATGTTTGAGGATAGGAATATCAAAATGGAACACTCTAAATAGCAATCTAACTAATCTAGTGATCTACTTGTCGTTCTAGATATAGTAGTTGTTCTATACATACAACTCATTCTTTACATGACATTGTATCTTTCATCTACTTAAAACAATAGAAATTGGATGAATGAATCATCTTTGTAGTAACGACAATAGAGAGGTTAGTTTCAATGGACTCTCTAACTTTCTCATGAAGAAGGCAAGTGAACTTCTTATTTGATTGTGTATATAACTCTAGTACTTGTAGTTTGTTCTCTCCTATGTTTGAGGAAAGGGATATCATAATGGAACACTGTGAATAGCAATCTAACTAAGCTAGTGATCTAGTAGTTGTTCTAGATCTAGTAGCTATTCCATACATACAACTCATTCTTTACATGTCGTTGTATCTTTCATCTACTTAAAGCAATAGAAAGTGGATCAATAAATCATCTAGTTTGTAAGGACAATAGAGAGATTAGTTTCAATGGACTCTTTAACTTGCTCATTAAGGAAGCAAGGGAACTTCTTATTTGATTGTGTATATAAATCTAGTACTTGTAGTTAGTTCTCTCCTATGTTTAAGGATAGGGATATCATAATGGAACACTCTAAATAGCAATCTAACTAATCTAGTGATCTACTAGTCGTTCTAGATATAGTAGTTGTTCTATACATACAACTCATTCTTTACATGACATTGTATATTTCATCTACTTAAAGCAATAGAAATTGGATGAATGAATCATCTCGGTAGTAACGACAATAGAGAGGTTAGTTTCAATGGGCTCTCTAACTTGCTCATGAAGAAAGCAAGTGAACTTCTTATTTGATTGTGTATATAACTCTAGTACTTGTAGTTAGTTCTCTCCTATGTTTGAGGAAAGGGATATCATAATGGAACACTCTAAATAGCAATCTAACTAAGCTAGTGATCTAGTAGTTGTTCTAGATCTAGTAGCTATTCTATACATACAACTCATTCTTTACATGTCGTTGTATCTTTCATCTACTTAAAGCAATAGAAAGTGGATCAATAAATCATCTAGTTTGTAAGGACAATAGAGAGATTAGTTTCAATGGACTCTTTAACTTGCTCATTAAGGAAGCAAGGGAACTTCTTATTTGATTGTGTATATAAATCTAGTACTTGTAGTTAGTTCTCTCCTATGTTTAAGGATAGGGATATCATAATGGAACACTCTAAATAGCAATCTAACTAATCTAGTGATCTAGTAGTTGTTCTAGATATAGTAGTTGTTCTAGTAGTTGTTCTATACATACAACTCATTCTTTACATGACATTGTATCTTTCATCTACTTAAAGCAATAGAAATTGGATGAATGAATCATCTCGTTAGTAAGGACAATAGAGAGGTTAGTTTCAATGGACTCTCTAACTTGCTCATTAAGAAAGCAAGTGAACTTCTTATTTGATTGTGTATATAACTCTAGTACTTGTAGTTAGTTCTCTCCTATGTTTTCGGAAAGGGATATCATAACGGAACACTCTAAATTGCAATCTAACTAATCTAGTGATCACGTAGTTGTTCTATACATACAACGCATTCATTACATGACATTGTATCTTTCATCTGCGTAAAGCAATAGAAAATGGATGAATGAATCATCTAGTTTGTAAGCACAATAGATAGGTTAGTTTCTTCAATGGACTCTTTAACTTGATCATTAAGGAAGCAAGAGAACTTCTTATTTGATTGTGTATACACCTCATTCTTTACATGGCATTGTATCTTTCATCTACTTAAAGTAATATAAAGTGGATCAATGAATCATCTAGTTAGTAAGGACAATAGAGAGATTAGTTTCAATGGACTCCTTAACTTGCTCATTAAGGAAGCAAGGGAACTTTTTATTTGATTGTGTATATAACTCTAGTACTTGTAGTTAGTTCTCTCCAATGTTTGAGGAAAGGGATATCATAATGGAACACTATAAATAGCAATCTAACTAATCTAGTGATCTAGTAGTTGTTCTATACATACAACTCATTCTTTACATGGTATTGTATCTTTCATCTATTTAAGCAATAGAAAGTGGATCAATGAATCATCTAGTTGTAAGGACAATAGAGAGATTAGTTTCAATGGAATCTTTAACTTGCTCATTAAGGAAGCAAGGGAACTTCTGATTTGATTGTGTATATAACTCTAGTACTTGTAGTTAGTTCTCTCCTATGTTTGAGGAAAGAGATATCATAATGGAACACTCTAAATAACAATCTAACTAATCTAGTGATCTAGTAGTTGTTCTAGATCTAGTTGTTGATCTAGTAGCTGTTCTATACATACAACTCATTCTTTCCATGGCATTGTACCTTTCATCTACTTAAAGCAATAGAAATTGGATGAATGAATCATATAGTTTGTAAGCACAATAGAGAGATTAGTTTCAATGGACTATCTAACTTGCACATTAAGGAAGCAAGGGAACTTCTTATTTGATTGTGTATATAACACTACTACTTGTAGTTAGTTCTCTCCTATGTTTGAGGAAAGGGATATCATAATGGAACACTCTAAATAGCAATCTAACTAAGTTAGTGATCTCCTAGTTGTTCTAGATCTAGTTGTTGATCTAGTAGCTGTTCTATACATAAAACTCATTCTTTACATGTCATTGTATATTTCATCTACTTAAAGCAATAGAAAGTGGATCAATGAATCATCTAGTTTCTAAGGACAATAGAGAGATTAGTTTCAATGGAATCTTTAACTTGCTCATTAAGGAAGCAAGGGAACTTCTTATTTGATTGTGTATATAACTCTAGTACTTGTAGTTAGTTCTCTCCTATGTTTGAGGATAGGGATATCATAATGGAACACTCTAAATAGCAATCTAACTAATCTAGTGATCTAGTAGTTGTTCTAGTAGTTGTTCTATACATACAACTCATTCTTCACATGACATTGTATCTTTCATCTACTTAAAGCAATAGAAATTGGATGTATGAATCATCTCGTTAGTAACGACAATAGAGAGGTTAGGTTCAATGGACTCTCTAACTTGCTCATTAAGAAAGCAAGTGAACTTCTTATTTGATTGTGTATATAACTCTAGTACTTGTAGTTAGTTCTCTCCTATGTTTGAGGAAAGGGATATCATAATGTAACACTCTAAATAGCAATCTAACTAAGCTAGTGATCTAGTAGTTGTTCTAGATCTAGTAGCTATTATATACATACAACTCATTCTTTACATGGCGTTGTATCTTTCATCTACTTAAAGCAATAGAAAGTGGATCAATAAATCATCTAGTTTGTAAGGACAATAGAGAGATTAGTTTCAATGGACTCTTTAACTTGCTCATTAAGGAAGCAAGGGAACTTATTTGATTGTGTATATAACTCTAGTACTTGTAGTTAGTTCTCTCCTATGTTTGATGATAGGGATCTCATAATGGAACAATCTAAATAGCAATCTAACTAATCTAGTGATCTAGTAGTTGTTCTAGATATAGTAGTTGTTCTATAAATACAACTCATTCTTTACTTACATTGTATCTTTCATCTACTTAAAGCAATAGAAATTGGATGAATGAATCATCTCGTTAGTAAGGAAAATAGAGAGGTTAGTTTCTAAGGACTCTCTAACTTGCTCATTAAGAAAGCAAGTGAACTTCTTATTTGATTGTGTATATAACTCTAGTACTTGTAGTTAGTTCTCTCCTATGTTTTCGGAAAGAGATATCATAACGGAACACTCTAAATTGCAATCTAACTAATCTAGTGATCTCGTAGTTGTTCTATACATACAACGCATTCATTACTTGACATTGTATCTTTCATCTGCGTAAAGCAATAGAAAGTGGATGAATGAATCATCTAGTTAGTAAGCACAATAGATAGGTTAGTTTCTTCAATGGACTCTTTAACTTGATCATTAAGGAAGCAAGGGAACTTCTTATTTGATTGTGTATACACCTCATTCTTTACATGGCATTGTATCTTTCATCTACTTAAAGCAATATAAAGTGGATCAATGAATCATCTAGTTTGTAAGGACAATAGAGAGATTAGTTTCAATGGAGTCCTTAACTTGCTCATTAAGGAAGCAATGGAACTTCTTATTTGATTGTGTATATAACTCTAGTACTTGTAGTTAGTTCTCTCCAATGTTTGAGGAAAGGGATATCAGAATGCAACACTCTAAATAGCAATCTTACAAATCTAGTGATCTAGTAGTTGTTCTAGATCTAGTAGTTCATCTAGTAGTTGTTCTATACATACAACTCATTCTTTACGTGGTATTGTATCTTTCATCTACTTAAATCAATAGAAAGTGGATCAATGAATCATCTAGTTTCTAAGGACAATAGAGAGATTAGTTTCAATGGAATCTTTAACTTGCTCATTAAGGAAGCAAGGGAACTTCTGATTTGATTGTGTACATAACTGTAGTACTTGTAGTTAGTTCTCTCCTATGTTTGAGGATAGGAATATCATAATGGAACACTCTAAATAGCAATCTAACTAATCTAGTGATCTACTAATCGTTCAAGATATAGTAGTTGTTCTATACATACAACTCATTCTTTACATGACATTGTATATTTCATCTACTTAAAGCAATAGAAATTGGATGAATGAATCATCTCGGTAGTAACGACAATAGAGAGGTTAGTTTCAATGGGCTCTCTAACTTGCTCATGAAGAAAGCAAGTGAACTTCTTATTTGATTGTGTATATAACTCTAGTACTTGTAGTTAGTTCTCTCCTATGTTTGAGGAAAGGGATATCATAATGGAACACTCTAAATAGCAATCTAACTAAGCTAGTGATCTAGTAGTTGTTCTAGATCTAGTAGCTATTCTATACATACAACTCATTCTTTACATGTCGTTGTATCTTTCATCTACTTAAAGCAATAGAAAGTGGATCAATAAATCATCTAGTTTGTAAGGACAATCGAGAGATTAGTTTCAATGGACTCTTTAACTTGCTCATTAAGGAAGCAAGAGAACTTCTTATTTGATTGTGTATATAAATCTAGTACTTGTAGTTAGTTCTCTCCTATGTTTAAGGATAGGGATATCATAATGGAACACTCTAAATAGCAATCTAACTAATCTAGTGATCTAGTAGTTGTTCTAGATATAGTAGTTGTTCTAGTAGTTGTTCTATACATACAACTCATTCTTTACATGACATTGTATCTTTCATCTACTTAAAGCAATAGAAATTGGATGAATGAATCATCTCATTAGTAACGACAATAGAGAGGTTAGTTTCAATGGACTCTCTAACTTGCTCATTACGAAAGCAAGTGAACTTCTTATTTGATTGTGTATATAACACTAGTACTTGTAGTTAGTTCTCTCCTATGTTTGAGGAAAGGGATATCATAATGGAACACTCTAAATAGAAATCTAACTAAGCTAGTGATCTAGTAGTTGTTCCAGATCTAGTTGTTGATCTAGTAGTTGTTCTATACATAGAACTCATTTTTTACAAGTCATTGTATCTTTCATCTACTTAAAGCAATAGAAAGTGGATGAATGAATCATCTCGTTAGTAAGGACAATAGAGAGGTTTGTTTCAATGGACTATCTAACTTACACTTTAAGGAAGAAAGGGAACTTCTTATTTGATATTGTATATAACTCTAGTACTTGTAGTTAGTTCTCTCCAATGTTTGAGGAAAGGGATATCATAATGGAACACTCTAAATAGCAATCTTACAAATCTAGTGATCTAGTAGTTGTTCTAGATCTAGTAGTTCATCTAGTAGTTGTTCTATACATACAACTCATTCTTTACATAGTATTGTATCTTTCATCTACTTAAAGCAATAGAAAGTGGATCAATGAATCATCTAGTTTCTAAGGACAATAGAGAGATTAGTTTCAATGGAATCTTTAACTTGCTCATTAAGGAAGCAAGGGAACTTCTGATTTGATTGTGTACATAACTGTAGTACTTGTAGTTAGTTCTCTCCTATGTTTGAGGATAGGAATATCAAAATGGAACACTCTAAATAGCAATCTAACTAATCTAGTGATCTACTTGTCGTTCTAGATATAGTAGTTGTTCTATACATACAACTCATTCTTTACATGACATTGTATCTTTCATCTACTTAAAACAATAGAAATTGGATGAATGAATCATCTTTGTAGTAACGACAATAGAGAGGTTAGTTTCAATGGACTCTCTAACTTTCTCATGAAGAAAGCAAGTGAACTTCTTATTTGATTGTGTATATAACTCTAGTACTTGTAGTTTGTTCTCTCCTATGTTTGAGGAAAGGGATATCATAATGGAACACTGTGAATAGCAATCTAACTAAGCTAGTGATCTAGTAGTTGTTCTAGATCTAGTAGCTATTCCATACATACAACTCATTCTTTACATGTCGTTGTATCTTTCATCTACTTAAAGCAATAGAAAGTGGATCAATAAATCATCTAGTTTGTAAGGACAATAGAGAGATTAGTTTCAATGGACTCTTTAACTTGCTCATTAAGGAAGCAAGGGAACTTCTTATTTGATTGTGTATATAAATCTAGTACTTGTAGTTAGTTCTCTCCTATGTTTAAGGATAGGGATATCATAATGGAACACTCTAAATAGCAATCTAACTAATCTAGTGATCTACTAGTCGTTCTAGATATAGTAGTTGTTCTATACATACAACTCATTCTTTACATGACATTGTATATTTCATCTACTTAAAGCAATAGAAATTGGATGAATGAATCATCTCGGTAGTAACGACAATAGAGAGGTTAGTTTCAATGGGCTCTCTAACTTGCTCATGAAGAAAGCAAGTGAACTTCTTATTTGATTGTGTATATAACTCTAGTACTTGTAGTTAGTTCTCTCCTATGTTTGAGGAAAGGGATATCATAATGGAACACTCTAAATAGCAATCTAACTAAGCTAGTGATCTAGTAGTTGTTCTAGATCTAGTAGCTATTCTATACATACAACTCATTCTTTACATGTCGTTGTATCTTTCATCTACTTAAAGCAATAGAAAGTGGATCAATAAATCATCTAGTTTGTAAGGACAATAGAGAGATTAGTTTCAATGGACTCTTTAACTTGCTCATTAAGGAAGCAAGGGAACTTCTTATTTGATTGTGTATATAAATCTAGTACTTGTAGTTAGTTCTCTCCTATGTTTAAGGATAGGGATATCATAATGGAACACTCTAAATAGCAATCTAACTAATCTAGTGATCTAGTAGTTGTTCTAGATATAGTAGTTGTTCTAGTAGTTGTTCTATACATACAACTCATTCTTTACATGACATTGTATCTTTCATCTACTTAAAGCAATAGAAATTGGATGAATGAATCATCTCATTAGTAACAACAATAGAGAGGTTAGTTTCAATGGACTCTCTAACTTGCTCATTAAGAAAGCAAGTGAACTTCTTATTTGATTGTGTATATAACACTAGTACTTGTAGTTAGTTCTCTCCTATGTTTGAGGAAAGGGATATCATAATGGAACACTCTAAATAGCAATCTAACTAAGCTAGTGATCTAGTAGTTGTTCCAGATCTAGTTGTTGATCTAGTAGTTGTTCTATACATAGAACTCATTTTTTACATGTCATTGTATCTTTCATCTACTTAAAGCAATAGAAAGTAGATGAATGAATCATCTCGTTAGTAAGAACAATAGAGAGGTTTGTTTCAATGGACTATCTAACTTGCACTTTAAGGAAGAAAGGGAACTTCTTATTTGATATTGTATATAACTCTAGTACTTGTAGTTAGTTCTCTCCAATGTTTGAGGAAAGGGATATCATAATGGAACATTCTAAATAGCAATCTTACAAATCTAGTGATCTAGTAGTTGTTCTAGATCTAGTAGTTCATCTAGTAGTTGTTCTATACATACAACTCATTCTTTACATGGTATTGTATCTTTCATCTACTTAAAGCAATAGAAAGTGGATCAATGAATCATCTAGTTTCTAAGGACAATAGAGAGATTAGTTTCAATGGAATCTTTAACTTGCTCATTAAGGAAGCAAGGGAACTTCTGATTTGATTGTGTATATAACTCTAGTATTTGTAGTTAGTTCTCTCCTATGTTTGAGGATAGAAATATCATAATGGAACACTCTAAATAGCAATCTAACTAATCTAGTGATCTACTAGTCGTTCTAGATATAGTAGTTGTTCTATACATACAACTCATTCTTTACATGACATTGTATATTTCATCTACTTAAAGCAATAGAAATTGGATGAATGAATCATCTCGGTAGTAACGACAATAGAGAGGTTAGTTTCAATGGGCTCTCTAACTTGCTCATGAAGAAAGCAAGTGAACTTCTTATTTGATTGTGTATATAACTCTAGTACTTGTAGTTAGTTCTCTCCTATGTTTGAGGAAAGGGATATCATAATGGAACACTCTAAATAGCAATCTAACTAAGCTAGTGATCTAGTAGTTGTTCTAGATCTAGTAGCTATTCTATACATACAACTCATTCTTTACATGTCGTTGTATCTTTCATCTACTTAAAGCAATAGAAAGTGGATCAATAAATCATCTAGTTTGTAAGGACAATAGAGAGATTAGTTTCAATGGACTCTTTAACTTGCTCATTAAGGAAGCAAGGGAACTTCTTATTTGATTGTGTATATAAATCTAGTACTTGTAGTTAGTTCTCTCCTATGTTTAAGGATAGGGATATCATAATGGAACACTCTAAATAGCAATCTAACTAATCTAGTGATCTAGTAGTTGTTCTAGATATAGTAGTTGTTCTAGTAGTTGTTCTATACATACAACTCATTCTTTACATGACATTGTATCTTTCATCTACTTAAAGCAATAGAAATTGGATGAATGAATCATCTCGTTAGTAAGGACAATAGAGAGGTTAGTTTCAATGGACTCTCTAACTTGCTCATTAAGAAAGCAAGTGAACTTCTTATTTGATTGTGTATATAACTCTAGTACTTGTAGTTAGTTCTCTCCTATGTTTTCGGAAAGGGATATCATAACGGAACACTCTAAATTGCAATCTAACTAATCTAGTGATCACGTAGTTGTTCTATACATACAACGCATTCATTACATGACATTGTATCTTTCATCTGCGTAAAGCAATAGAAAATGGATGAATGAATCATCTAGTTTGTAAGCACAATAGATAGGTTAGTTTCTTCAATGGACTCTTTAACTTGATCATTAAGGAAGCAAGAGAACTTCTTATTTGATTGTGTATACACCTCATTCTTTACATGGCATTGTATCTTTCATCTACTTAAAGTAATATAAAGTGGATCAATGAATCATCTAGTTTGTAAGGACAATAGAGAGATTAGTTTCAATGGACTCCTTAACTTGCTCATTAAGGAAGCAAGGGAACTTTTTATTTGATTGTGTATATAACTCTAGTACTTGTAGTTAGTTCTCTCCAATGTTTGAGGAAAGGGATATCATAATGGAACACTATAAATAGCAATCTAACTAATCTAGTGATCTAGTAGTTGTTCTATACATACAACTCATTCTTTACATGGTATTGTATCTTTCATCTATTTAAAGCAATAGAAAGTGGATCAATGAATCATCTAGTTTGTAAGGACAATAGAGAGATTAGTTTCAATGGAATCTTTAACTTGCTCATTAAGGAAGCAAGGGAACTTCTGATTTGATTGTGTATATAACTCTAGTACTTGTAGTTAGTTCTCTCCTATGTTTGAGGAAAGAGATATCATAATGGAACACTCTAAATAACAATCTAACTAATCTAGTGATCTAGTAGTTGTTCTAGATCTAGTTGTTGATCTAGTAGCTGTTCTATACATACAACTCATTCTTTCCATGGCATTGTACCTTTCATCTACTTAAAGCAATAGAAATTGGATGAATGAATCATATAGTTTGTAAGCACAATAGAGAGATTAGTTTCAATGGACTATCTAACTTGCACATTAAGGAAGCAAGGGAACTTCTTATTTGATTGTGTATATAACACTACTACTTGTAGTTAGTTCTCTCCTATGTTTGAGGAAAGGGATATCATAATGGAACACTCTAAATAGCAATCTAACTAAGTTAGTGATCTCCTAGTTGTTCTAGATCTAGTTGTTGATCTAGTAGCTGTTCTATACATAAAACTCATTCTTTACATGTCATTGTATATTTCATCTACTTAAAGCAATAGAAAGTGGATCAATGAATCATCTAGTTTCTAAGGACAATAGAGAGATTAGTTTCAATGGAATCTTTAACTTGCTCATTAAGGAAGCAAGGGAACTTCTTATTTGATTGTGTATATAACTCTAGTACTTGTAGTTAGTTCTCTCCTATGTTTGAGGATAGGGATATCATAATGGAACACTCTAAATAGCAATCTAACTAATCTAGTGATCTAGTAGTTGTTCTAGTAGTTGTTCTATACATACAACTCATTCTTCACATGACATTGTATCTTTCATCTACTTAAAGCAATAGAAATTGGATGTATGAATCATCTCGTTAGTAACGACAATAGAGAGGTTAGGTTCAATGGACTCTCTAACTTGCTCATTAAGAAAGCAAGTGAACTTCTTATTTGATTGTGTATATAACTCTAGTACTTGTAGTTAGTTCTCTCCTATGTTTGAGGAAAGGGATATCATAATGTAACACTCTAAATAGCAATCTAACTAAGCTAGTGATCTAGTAGTTGTTCTAGATCTAGTAGCTATTATATACATACAACTCATTCTTTACATGGCGTTGTATCTTTCATCTACTTAAAGCAATAGAAAGTGGATCAATAAATCATCTAGTTTGTAAGGACAATAGAGAGATTAGTTTCAATGGACTCTTTAACTTGCTCATTAAGGAAGCAAGGGAACTTATTTGATTGTGTATATAACTCTAGTACTTGTAGTTAGTTCTCTCCTATGTTTGATGATAGGGATCTCATAATGGAACAATCTAAATAGCAATCTAACTAATCTAGTGATCTAGTAGTTGTTCTAGATATAGTAGTTGTTCTATAAATACAACTCATTCTTTACATGACATTGTATCTTTCATCTACTTAAAGCAATAGAAATTGGATGAATGAATCATCTCGTTAGTAAGGAAAATAGAGAGGTTAGTTTCTAAGGACTCTCTAACTTGCTCATTAAGAAAGCAAGTGAACTTCTTATTTGATTGTGTATATAACTCTAGTACTTGTAGTTAGTTCTCTCCTATGTTTTCGGAAAGAGATATCATAACGGAACACTCTAAATTGCAATCTAACTAATCTAGTGATCTCGTAGTTGTTCTATACATACAACGCATTCATTACTTGACATTGTATCTTTCATCTGCGTAAAGCAATAGAAAGTGGATGAATGAATCATCTAGTTAGTAAGCACAATAGATAGGTTAGTTTCTTCAATGGACTCTTTAACTTGATCATTAAGGAAGCAAGGGAACTTCTTATTTGATTGTGTATACACCTCATTCTTTACATGGCATTGTATCTTTCATCTACTTAAAGCAATATAAAGTGGATCAATGAATCATCTAGTTTGTAAGGACAATAGAGAGATTAGTTTCAATGGAGTCCTTAACTTGCTCATTAAGGAAGCAATGGAACTTCTTATTTGATTGTGTATATAACTCTAGTACTTGTAGTTAGTTCTCTCCAATGTTTGAGGAAAGGGATATCAGAATGCAACACTCTAAATAGCAATCTTACAAATCTAGTGATCTAGTAGTTGTTCTAGATCTAGTAGTTCATCTAGTAGTTGTTCTATACATACAACTCATTCTTTACGTGGTATTGTATCTTTCATCTACTTAAATCAATAGAAAGTGGATCAATGAATCATCTAGTTTCTAAGGACAATAGAGAGATTAGTTTCAATGGAATCTTTAACTTGCTCATTAAGGAAGCAAGGGAACTTCTGATTTGATTGTGTACATAACTGTAGTACTTGTAGTTAGTTCTCTCCTATGTTTGAGGATAGGAATATCATAATGGAACACTCTAAATAGCAATCTAACTAATCTAGTGATCTACTAGTCGTTCTAGATATAGTAGTTGTTCTATACATACAACTCATTCTTTACATGACATTGTATATTTCATCTACTTAAAGCAATAGAAATTGGATGAATGAATCATCTCGGTAGTAACGACAATAGAGAGGTTAGTTTCAATGGGCTCTCTAACTTGCTCATGAAGAAAGCAAGTGAACTTCTTATTTGATTGTGTATATAACTCTAGTACTTGTAGTTAGTTCTCTCCTATGTTTGAGGAAAGGGATATCATAATGGAACACTCTAAATAGCAATCTAACTAAGCTAGTGATCTAGTAGTTGTTCTAGATCTAGTAGCTATTCTATACATACAACTCATTCTTTACATGTCGTTGTATCTTTCATCTACTTAAAGCAATAGAAAGTGGATCAATAAATCATCTAGTTTGTAAGGACAATCGAGAGATTAGTTTCAATGGACTCTTTAACTTGCTCATTAAGGAAGCAAGGGAACTTCTTATTTGATTGTGTATATAAATCTAGTACTTGTAGTTAGTTCTCTCCTATGTTTAAGGATAGGGATATCATAATGGAACACTCTAAATAGCAATCTAACTAATCTAGTGATCTAGTAGTTGTTCTAGATATAGTAGTTGTTCTAGTAGTTGTTCTATACATACAACTCATTCTTTACATGACATTGTATCTTTCATCTACTTAAAGCAATAGAAATTGGATGAATGAATCATCTCATTAGTAACGACAATAGAGAGGTTAGTTTCAATGGACTCTCTAACTTGCTCATTACGAAAGCAAGTGAACTTCTTATTTGATTGTGTATATAACACTAGTACTTGTAGTTAGTTCTCTCCTATGTTTGAGGAAAGGGATATCATAATGGAACACTCTAAATAGAAATCTAACTAAGCTAGTGATCTAGTAGTTGTTCCAGATCTAGTTGTTGATCTAGTAGTTGTTCTATACATAGAACTCATTTTTTACAAGTCATTGTATCTTTCATCTACTTAAAGCAATAGAAAGTGGATGAATGAATCATCTCGTTAGTAAGGACAATAGAGAGGTTTGTTTCAATGGACTATCTAACTTACACTTTAAGGAAGAAAGGGAACTTCTTATTTGATATTGTATATAACTCTAGTACTTGTAGTTAGTTCTCTCCAATGTTTGAGGAAAGGGATATCATAATGGAACACTCTAAATAGCAATCTTACAAATCTAGTGATCTAGTAGTTGTTCTAGATCTAGTAGTTCATCTAGTAGTTGTTCTATACATACAACTCATTCTTTACATAGTATTGTATCTTTCATCTACTTAAAGCAATAGAAAGTGGATCAATGAATCATCTAGTTTCTAAGGACAATAGAGAGATTAGTTTCAATGGAATCTTTAACTTGCTCATTAAGGAAGCAAGGGAACTTCTGATTTGATTGTGTACATAACTGTAGTACTTGTAGTTAGTTCTCTCCTATGTTTGAGGATAGGAATATCAAAATGGAACACTCTAAATAGCAATCTAACTAATCTAGTGATCTACTTGTCGTTCTAGATATAGTAGTTGTTCTATACATACAACTCATTCTTTACATGACATTGTATCTTTCATCTACTTAAAACAATAGAAATTGGATGAATGAATCATCTTTGTAGTAACGACAATAGAGAGGTTAGTTTCAATGGACTCTCTAACTTTCTCATGAAGAAAGCAAGTGAACTTCTTATTTGATTGTGTATATAACTCTAGTACTTGTAGTTTGTTCTCTCCTATGTTTGAGGAAAGGGATATCATAATGGAACACTGTGAATAGCAATCTAACTAAGCTAGTGATCTAGTAGTTGTTCTAGATCTAGTAGCTATTCCATACATACAACTCATTCTTTACATGTCGTTGTATCTTTCATCTACTTAAAGCAATAGAAAGTGGATCAATAAATCATCTAGTTTGTAAGGACAATAGAGAGATTAGTTTCAATGGACTCTTTAACTTGCTCATTAAGGAAGCAAGGGAACTTCTTATTTGATTGTGTATATAAATCTAGTACTTGTAGTTAGTTCTCTCCTATGTTTAAGGATAGGGATATCATAATGGAACACTCTAAATAGCAATCTAACTAATCTAGTGATCTACTAGTCGTTCTAGATATAGTAGTTGTTCTATACATACAACTCATTCTTTACATGACATTGTATATTTCATCTACTTAAAGCAATAGAAATTGGATGAATGAATCATCTCGGTAGTAACGACAATAGAGAGGTTAGTTTCAATGGGCTCTCTAACTTGCTCATGAAGAAAGCAAGTGAACTTCTTATTTGATTGTGTATATAACTCTAGTACTTGTAGTTAGTTCTCTCCTATGTTTGAGGAAAGGGATATCATAATGGAACACTCTAAATAGCAATCTAACTAAGCTAGTGATCTAGTAGTTGTTCTAGATCTAGTAGCTATTCTATACATACAACTCATTCTTTACATGTCGTTGTATCTTTCATCTACTTAAAGCAATAGAAAGTGGATCAATAAATCATCTAGTTTGTAAGGACAATAGAGAGATTAGTTTCAATGGACTCTTTAACTTGCTCATTAAGGAAGCAAGGGAACTTCTGATTGATTGTGTACATAACTGTAGTACTTGTAGTTAGTTCTCTCCTATGTTTGAGGATAGGAATATCATAATGGAACACTCTAAATAGCAATCTAACTAATCTAGTGATCTACTAGTCGTTCTAGATATAGTAGTTGTTCTATACATACAACTCATTCTTTACATGACATTGTATATTTCATGTACTTAAAGCAATAGAAATTGGATGAATGAATCATCTCGGTAGTAACGACCATAGAGAGGTTAGTTTCAATGGGCTCTCTAACTTGCTCATGAAGAAAGCAAGTGAACTTCTTATTTGATTGTGTATATAACTCTAGTACTTGTAGTTAGTTCTCTCCTATGTTTGAGGAAAGGGATATCATAATGGAACACTCTAAATAGCAATCTAACTAAGCTAGTGATCTAGTAGTTGTTCTAGATCTAGTAGCTATTCTATACATACAACTCATTCTTTACATGTCGTTGTATCTTTCATCTACTTAAAGCAATAGAAAGTGGATCAATAAATCATCTAGTTTGTAAGGACAATCGAGAGATTAGTTTCAATGGACTCTTTAACTTGCTCATTAAGGAAGCAAGGGAACTTCTTATTTGATTGTGTATATAAATCTAGTACTTGTAGTTAGTTCTCTCCTATGTTTAAGGATAGGGATATCATAATGGAACACTCTAAATAGCAATCTAACTAATCTAGTGATCTAGTAGTTGTTCTAGATATAGTAGTTGTTCTAGTAGTTGTTCTATACATACAACTCATTCTTTACATGACATTGTATCTTTCATCTACTTAAAGCAATAGAAATTGGATGAATGAATCATCTCATTAGTAACGACAATAGAGAGGTTAGTTTCAATGGACTCTCTAACTTGCTCATTACGAAAGCAAGTGAACTTCTTATTTGATTGTGTATATAACACTAGTACTTGTAGTTAGTTCTCTCCTATGTTTGAGGAAAGGGATATCATAATGGAACACTCTAAATAGAAATCTAACTAAGCTAGTGATCTAGTAGTTGTTCCAGATCTAGTTGTTGATCTAGTAGTTGTTCTATACATAGAACTCATTTTTACAAGTCATTGTATCTTTCATCTACTTAAAGCAATAGAAAGTGGATGAATGAATCATCTCGTTAGTAAGGACAATAGAGAGGTTTGTTTCAATGGACTATCTAACTTGCACTTTAAGGAAGAAAGGGAACTTCTTATTTGATATTGTATATAACTCTAGTACTTGTAGTTAGTTCTCTCCAATGTTTGAGGAAAGGGATATCATAATGGAATACTCTAAATAGCAATCTTACAAATCTAGTGATCTAGTAGTTGTTCTAGATCTAGTAGTTCATCTAGTAGTTGTTCTATACATACAACTCATTCTTTACATAGTATTGTATCTTCATCTACTTAAAGCAATAGAAAGTGGATCAATGAATCATCTAGTTTCTAAGGACAATAGAGAGATTAGTTTCAATGGAATCTTTAACTTGCTCATTAAGGAAGCAAGGGAACTTCTGATTTGATTGTGTACATAACTGTAGTACTTGTAGTTAGTTCTCTCCTATGTTTGAGGATAGGAATATCAAAATGGAACACTCTAAATAGCAATCTAACTAATCTAGTGATCTACTTGTCGTTCTAGATATAGTAGTTGTTCTATACATACAACTCATTCTTTACATGACATTGTATCTTTCATCTACTTAAAACAATAGAAATTGGATGAATGAATCATCTTTGTAGTAACGACAATAGAGAGGTTAGTTTCAATGGACTCTCTAACTTTCTCATGAAGAAGGCAAGTGAACTTCTTATTTGATTGTGTATATAACTCTAGTACTTGTAGTTTGTTCTCTCCTATGTTTGAGGAAAGGGATATCATAATGGAACACTGTGAATAGCAATCTAACTAAGCTAGTGATCTAGTAGTTGTTCTAGATCTAGTAGCTATTCCATACATACAACTCATTCTTTACATGTCGTTGTATCTTTCATCTACTTAAAGCAATAGAAAGTGGATCAATAAATCATCTAGTTTGTAAGGACAATAGAGAGATTAGTTTCAATGGACTCTTTAACTTGCTCATTAAGGAAGCAAGGGAACTTCTTATTTGATTGTGTATATAAATCTAGTACTTGTAGTTAGTTCTCTCCTATGTTTAAGGATAGGGATATCATAATGGAACACTCTAAATAGCAATCTAACTAATCTAGTGATCTACTAGTCGTTCTAGATATAGTAGTTGTTCTATACATACAACTCATTCTTTACATGACATTGTATATTCATCTACTTAAAGCAATAGAAATTGGATGAATGAATCATCTCGGTAGTAACGACAATAGAGAGGTTAGTTTCAATGGGCTCTCTAACTTGCTCATGAAGAAAGCAAGTGAACTTCTTATTTGATTGTGTATATAACTCTAGTACTTGTAGTTAGTTCTCTCCTATGTTTGAGGAAAGGGATATCATAATGGAACACTCTAAATAGCAATCTAACTAAGCTAGTGATCTAGTAGTTGTTCTAGATCTAGTAGCTATTCTATACATACAACTCATTCTTTACATGTCGTTGTATCTTTCATCTACTTAAAGCAATAGAAAGTGGATCAATAAATCATCTAGTTTGTAAGGACAATAGAGAGATTAGTTTCAATGGACTCTTTAACTTGCTCATTAAGGAAGCAAGGGAACTTCTTATTTGATTGTGTATATAAATCTAGTACTTGTAGTTAGTTCTCTCCTATGTTTAAGGATAGGGATATCATAATGGAACACTCTAAATAGCAATCTAACTAATCTAGTGATCTAGTAGTTGTTCTAGATATAGTAGTTGTTCTAGTAGTTGTTCTATACATACAACTCATTCTTTACATGACATTGTATCTTTCATCTACTTAAAGCAATAGAAATTGGATGAATGAATCATCTCGTTAGTAAGGACAATAGAGAGGTTAGTTTCAATGGACTCTCTAACTTGCTCATTAAGAAAGCAAGTGAACTTCTTATTTGATTGTGTATATAACTCTAGTACTTGTAGTTAGTTCTCTCCTATGTTTTCGGAAAGGGATATCATAACGGAACACTCTAAATTGCAATCTAACTAATCTAGTGATCACGTAGTTGTTCTATACATACAACGCATTCATTACATGACATTGTATCTTTCATCTGCGTAAAGCAATAGAAAATGGATGAATGAATCATCTAGTTTGTAAGCACAATAGATAGGTTAGTTTCTTCAATGGACTCTTTAACTTGATCATTAAGGAAGCAAGAGAACTTCTTATTTGATTGTGTATACACCTCATTCTTTACATGGCATTGTATCTTTCATCTACTTAAAGTAATATAAAGTGGATCAATGAATCATCTAGTTAGTAAGGACAATAGAGAGATTAGTTTCAATGGACTCCTTAACTTGCTCATTAAGGAAGCAAGGGAACTTTTTATTTGATTGTGTATATAACTCTAGTACTTGTAGTTAGTTCTCTCCAATGTTTGAGGAAAGGGATATCATAATGGAACACTATAAATAGCAATCTAACTAATCTAGTGATCTAGTAGTTGTTCTATACATACAACTCATTCTTTACATGGTATTGTATCTTTCATCTATTTAAAGCAATAGAAAGTGGATCAATGAATCATCTAGTTTGTAAGGACAATAGAGAGATTAGTTTCAATGGAATCTTTAACTTGCTCATTAAGGAAGCAAGGGAACTTCTGATTTGATTGTGTATATAACTCTAGTACTTGTAGTTAGTTCTCTCCTATGTTTGAGGAAAGAGATATCATAATGGAACACTCTAAATAACAATCTAACTAATCTAGTGATCTAGTAGTTGTTCTAGATCTAGTTGTTGATCTAGTAGCTGTTCTATACATACAACTCATTCTTTCCATGGCATTGTACCTTTCATCTACTTAAAGCAATAGAAATGGATGAATGAATCATAGTTGTAAGCACAATAGAGAGATTAGTTTCAATGGACTATCTAACTTGCACATAAGGAAGCAAGGGAACTTCTTATTTGATTGTGTATATAACACTACTACTTGTAGTTAGTTCTCTCCTATGTTGAGGAAAGGGATATCATAATGGAACACTCTAAATAGCAATCTAACTAAGCTAGTGATCCCTAGTAGTCTAGTCTAGATCTAGTAGCTGTTCTATACATAAAACTCATTCTTTACATGTCATTGTATATTTCATCTACTTAAAGCAATAGAAAGTGGATCAATAAATCATCTAGTTTGTAAGGACAATAGAGAGATTAGTTTCAATGGAATCTTTAACTTGCTCATTAAGGAAGCAAGGGAACTTCTTATTTGATTGTGTTATATAACTCTAGTACTTGTAGTTAGTTCTCTCCTATGTTTGAGGATAGGGATATCATAATGGAACACTCTAAATAGCAATCTAACTAATCTAGTGATCTAGTAGTTGTTCTAGTAGTTGTTCTATACATACAACTCATTCTTTCACATGACATTGTATCTTTCATCTACTTAAAGCAATAGAAATTGGATGTATGAATCATCTCGTTAGTAACGACAATAGAGAGGTTAGTTTCAATGGACTCTCTAACTTGCTCATTAAGAAAGCAAGTGAACTTCTTATTTGATTGTGTATATAACTCTAGTACTTGTAGTTAGTTCTCTCCTATGTTTGAGGAAAGGGATATCATAATGTAACACTCTAAATAGCAATCTAACTAAGCTAGTGATCTAGTAGTTGTTCTGATCTAGTAGCTATTATATACATACAACTCATTCTTTACATGGCGTTGTATCTTTCATCTACTTAAAGCAATAGAAAGTGGATCAATAAATCATCTCGTTTGTAAGGACAATAGAGAGATTAGTTTCAATGGACTCTTTAACTTGCTCATTAAGGAAGCAAGGGAACTTATTTGATTGTGTATATAACTCTAGTACTTGTAGTTAGTTCTCTCCTATGTTTGAGATAGGGATCTCATAATGGAACAATCTAAATAGCAATCTAACTAATCTAGTGATTATCGTAGTTGTTCTAGATATAGTAGTTGTTCTATACATACAACTCATTCTTTACTTACATTGTATCTTTCATCTACTTAAGCAATAGAAATTGGATGAATGAATCATCTCGTTAGTAAGGAAAATAGAGGTTAGTTCTAAGGACTCTCTAACTTCTCATAAGAAAGCAAGTGAACTTCTTATTTGATTGTGTATATAACTCTAGTATTGTAGTTAGTTCTCTCCTATGTTTCGGAAGGAGATATCAAACGGAACACTCTAAATTGCAATCTAACTAATCTAGTGATCTCGTAGTTGTTCTATCATACAACGCATTCATTACTTGACATTGTATCTTTCATCTGCGTAAAGCAATAGAAAGTGGATGAATGAATCATCTAGTTAGTAAGCACAATAGAGCGGTTAGTTTCTT
>CM051455.1:66764879-66813141 GCA_028274465.1 Plantago ovata
GAGAACTAACTACAAGTACTAGTCGTTATATACACAATCAAATAAGAAATTCCTTGCTTCCTTAATGAGCAGTTAAAGATTCCATTGAAACTAATCTCTCTATTGTCCTTACAAACTAGATGATTCATTGATCCACTTTCTATGCTTTAAGTAGATGAAAGATACAATGCCATGTAAAGAATGAGTTGTATGTATAGAACAACTACTAGATCAACTAATAGATCTAGAACAACTACTAGATCACTAGATTAGTTAGATTGCTATTTAGAGTGTTCCATTATGATATCCCTTTCCTCAAACATAGGAGAGAACTAACTACAAGTACTAGAGTTATATACACAACAAATAAGAAGTTCCCTGCTTCCTTAATGAGCAAGTTAGAGATCCATGAAACTAATCTCTCTATTGTCCTTACAAACTAGATGATTCATTCATCCAATCTATTGCTTTAAGTAGATGAAAGATTCAATGCCATGTAAAGAATGAGTTATGTATAGAACAGCTACTAGATCAACAACTAGATCTAGAACACTACTAGATCACTAGATTAGTTAGATTGCTATTTAGAGTGTTCCATTATGATATCCCTTCCTCAAACATAGGAGAGAAAACTACAAGTACTAGAGTTATATACACAATCAAATAAGAAGTTCCCTTGCTTCCTTAATGAGCAAGTTAAAGAGTCCATTGAAACTAATCTCTCTATTGTCCTTACAAACTAGATGATTCATTGATCCAATTTCTATTGCTTTAAGTAGATGAAAGATACAATGCCATGTAAAGAATGAGTTGTATGTATAGAACAACTACTAGATCAACAACTAGATCTAGAACAACTACTAGATCACTAGATTAGTTAGATTGCTATTTAGAGTGTTCCATTATGATATCCCTTTCCTCAAACATAGGAGAGAACTAACTACAAGTACTAGAGTTATATACACAATCAAATAAGAAGTTCCCTTGCTTCCTTAATGAGCAAGTTAAAGAGTCCATTGAAACTAATCTCTCTATTGTCCTTACAAACTAGATGATTCATTGATCCACTTTCTATTGCTTTAAGTAGATGAAAGATACAATGCCATGTAAAGAATGAGTTGTATGTATAGAACAACTACTAGATCAACTACTAGATCTAGAACAACTACTAGATCACTAGATTAGTTAGATTGCTATTTAGAGTGTTCCATTATGATATCCTTTCCTCACACATAGGAGAGAACTAACTACAAGTACTAGAGTTATATACACAATCAAATAAGAATTCCTTGCTTTCTTAATGAGCAAGTTAAAGAGTCCATTGAAACTAACCTCTCTATTGTCCTTACTAACGAGATGATTCATTCATCCAATTTCTATTGCTTTAAGTAGATGAAAGATACAATGTCATGTAAAGAATGAGTTGTTGTATAGAACAACTACTAGAACAACTACTAGATCTAGAACAACTACTAGATCACTAGATTAGTTAGATTGCTATTTAGAGTGTTCCATTATGATATCCCTTTCCTCAAACATAGGAGAGAACTAACTACAAGTACTAGAGTTATATACACAATCAAATAAGAAGTCCCTTGCTTCCTTAATGAGCAAGTTAAAGAGTCCATTGAAACTATTCTCTATTGTCCTTACAAACTAGATGATTCATTGATCCACTTTCTATTGCTTTAAGTAGATGAAAGATACAATGCCATGTAAAGAATGAGTTGTATGTATAGAACAACTACTAGATCTAGAACAACTACTAGATCACTAGCTTAGTTAGATTGCTATTTAGAGTGTTCCATTATGATATCCCTTTCCTCAAACATAGGAGAGAACTAACTACAAGTACTAGAGTTATATACACAATCAAATAAGAAGTTCCCTTGCTTCCTTAATGAGCAAGTTAAAGAGTCCATTGAAACTAACCTCTCTATTGTCCTTACTACGAGATGATTCATTCATCCAATTTCTATTGCTTTAAGTAGATGAAAGATACAATGTCATGTAAAGAATGAGTTGTATGTATAGAACAACTACAGATCTAGAATAACTACTAGATCACTAGATTAGTTAGATTTTATTTAGAGTGTTCCATTATGATATCCCCTTGCCCGAACATAGGAGAGAGTAACTACAAGTACAATAGTTGAAACCAACCTTTCCATTACCTTACAAACTAGATTAGTCGTCTATTGATTCATTCATCCACTTTCTATTGCTTTAGGTAGATGAAAGATACAATCCCATGTAAAGAATGAGTTGTATGTCTTCCCTTTATCTAGAACATCAACTAGATCATAGATTAGTTAGATTGCTATATAGAGTGTTCCATTATGATATCCATTTCCACAACATAGGAGAGAACTAACTACAAGTACTAGAGTTATATACACAATCAAATAAGAAGTTCCCTTGCTTCCTTAATGAGAAGTTAAAGAGTCCATTGAAACTAACCTCTCTATTGTCCTTACTAACGAGATGATTCATTCATCCAATTTCTATTGCTTTAAGTAGATGAAAGATACAATTCCATGTAAAGAATGAGTTGTATGTATAGAACAACTACTAATCAACTACTAGATCTAGAACAACTACTAGATCACTAGATTAGTTAGATTGCTATTTAGAGTGTTCCATTATGATATCCCTTTCCTAAAAATAAGAGAGAACTAACTACAAGTACTGGAGTTATATACACAATCAAATAAGAAGTTCCCTTGCTTCCTTAATGAGCAAGTTAAAGAGTCCATTGAAACTAATCTTTCTATTGTCCTTACAAACTAGATGATTCATTGATCCACTTTCTATTGCTTTAAGTAGATGAAAGATAAATGCCATGTAAAGAATGAGTTGTATGTATAGAACAACTACTAGATCAACAACTAGATCTGGAACAACTACTAGATCACTAGATTAGTTAGATTGCTATTTAGAGTGTTCCATTATGATATCCCTTTCCTCCAACATAGGAGAGAACTAACTACAAGTACTAGAGTTATATACACAATCAAATAAGAATTTCACTTGCTCTCTTAATGAGCAAGTTAGAGAGTCCATTGAAACTAATCTCTCTATTGTCCTTACAACGATGATTCATTCATCCAATTTCTATTGCTTTAAGTAGATGAAACATACAATGTCATGTAAAGAATGAGTTGTATGTATAGAACAACTACTATATCTAGAACAACTACTAGATCACTAGATTAGTTAGATTGCTATTTAGAGTGTTCCATTATGATATCCCTATCCTCAAACATAGGAGAGAACTAACTACAAGTACTAGAGTTATATACACAATCAAATAAGAAGTTCCCTTGCTTCCTTAATGAGCACTTAAAGATTCCATTGAAACTAATCTCTCTATTGTCCTTACAAACTAGATGATTCATTGATCCAATTTCTATTGCTTTAAGTAGATGAAAGATACAATGCCATGTAAAGAATGAGTTGTATGTATAGAACAACTACTAGATCAACTACTAGATCTAGAACAACTACTAGATCACTAGATTAGTTAGATTGCTATTTAGAGTGTTCCATTATGATATCCCTTTCCTCAAACATAGGAGAGAACTAACTACAAGTACTAGAGTTATATACACAATCAAATAAGAAGTTACCTTGCTTCCTTAATGAGCAAGTTAAGGAGTCCATTGAAACTAATCTCTCTATTTTCCTTACAAACTAGATGATTCATTGATCCACTTTCTATTGCTTTAAGTAGATGAAAGATACAATGCCATGTAAAGAATGAGTTGTATGTATAGAATAGCTACTAGATCAACAACTAGATCTAGAACAACTACTAGATCACTAGATTAGTTAGATTGCTATTTAGAGTGTTCCATTATGATATCTCTTTCCTCAAACATAGGAGAGAACTAACTACAAGTACTAGAGTTATGTACACAATCAAATAAGAAGTTCCCTTGCTTCCTTAATGAGCAAGTTAAAGATTCCATTGAAACTAATCTCTCTATTGTCCTTACAAACTAGATGATTCATTGATCCACTTTCTATTGCTTTAAGTAGATAAAAGATACAATGCCATGTAGAGAATGAGTTGTATGTATAGAACAACTACTATATCTAGAACAACTACTAGATCACTAGATTAGTTAGATTGCTATTTAGAGTGTTCCATTATGATATCCCTATCCTCAACATAGGAGAGAACTAACTACAAGTACTAGAGTTATATACACAATCAAATAAGAAGTTCCCTTGCTTCCTTAATGAGCACTTAAAGATTCCATTGAAACTAATCTCTCTATTGTCCTTAGAAACTAGATGATTCATTGATCCAATTTCTATTGCTTTAAGTAGATGAAAGATACAATGCCATGTAAAGAATGAGTTGTATGTATAGAACAACTACTAGATCAACTACTAGATCTAGAACAACTACTAGATCACTAGATTAGTTAGATTGCTATTTAGAGTGTTCCATTATGATATCCCTTTCCTCAAACATAGGAGAGAACTAACTACAAGTACTAGAGTTATATACACAATCAAATAAGAAGTTACCTTGCTTCCTTAATGAGCAAGTTAAGGAGTCCATTGAAACTAATCTCTCTATTTTCCTTACAAAGATGATTCATTGATCCACTTTCTATTGCTTTAAGTAGATGAAAGATACAATGCCATGTAAAGAATGAGTTTTATGTATAGAATAGCTACTAGATAAACAACTAGATCTAGAACAACTACTAGATCACTAGATTAGTTAGATTGCTATTTAGAGTGTTCCATTATGATATCTCTTTCCTCAAACATAGGAGAGAACTAACTACATGTACTAGAGTTATATACACAATCAAATAAAAAGTTCCCTTGCTTCCTTAATGAGCAAGTTAACGATTCCATTGAAACTAATCTCTCTATTGTCCTTACAAACTAGATGATTCATTGATCCACTTTCTATTGCTTTAAGTAGATTAAAGATACAATGCCATGTAAAGAATGAGTTGTATGTATAGAACAACTACTAGATCAACAACTAGATCTAGAACAACTACTAGATCACTAGATTAGTTAGATTGCTATTTAGATTGTTCCATTATGATATCTCTTTCCTCAAACATAGGAGAGAACTAACTACAAGTACTAGGGTTATATACACAATCAAATAAGAAGTTACCTTGCTTCCTTAATGAGCAAGTTAAGGAGTCCATTGAAACTAATCTCTCTATTGTCCTTACAACTAGATGATTCATTGATCCAATTTCTATTGCTTTAAGTAGATGAAAGATACAATGCCATGTAAAGCATGAGTTGTATGTATAGAACACCTACTAGATCAACTACTAGATCTAGAACAACTACTAGATCACTAGATTAGTTAGATTGCTATTTAGAGTGTTCCATTATGATATCCCTTTCCTCAAACATAGGAGAAAACTAACTACAAGTACTAGAGTTATAAACACAATCATGTAAAGAATGAGTTGTATGTATAGAACAACTACAAGATCTAGAATAACTACTAGATCACTAGATTAGTTAGATTTCTATTTAGATTGTTCCATTATGATATCCCCTTGCCCGAACATAGGAGAGAAGTAACTACAAGTACAATAGTTGAAACCAACCTTTCCATTACCCTTACAAACTAGATTAGTCGTCTATTGATTCATTCATGCACTTTCTATTGCTTTAGGTAGATGAAAGATACAATCCCATGTAAAGAATCAGTTGTATGTCTTCCCTTTATCTAGAACATCAACTAGATCAATATATTAGTTAGATTGCTATATAGAGTGTTCCGTTATGACATCCATTTCCACAAACATAGGAGAGAACTATCTACAAGTACTAGAGTTATATACACAATCAAATAAGAACTTCCCTTGATTCCTTAATGAGAAAGTTAAAGAGTCCATTGAAACTAACCTCTCTATTGTCCTTACTAACGAGATGATTCATTCATCCAATTTCTATTGCTTTAAGTATATGAAAGATACAATTCAATGTAAAGAATGAGTTGTATGTATAGAACAACTACTATATCAACTACTAGATCTAGAACAACTACTAGATCACTAGATTAGTTAGATTGCTATTTAGAGTGTTCCATTATGCTATCCCTTTCCTAAAAATAAGAGAGAACTAACTACAAGTACTGGAGCTATACGCACAATCAAATAAGAAGTTCCCTTGCTTCCTTAATGAGCACTTAAAGATTCCATTGAAACTAATCTCTCTATTGTCCTTAGAAACTAGATGATTCATTGATCCAATTTCTATTGCTTTAAGTAGATGAAAGATACAATGCCATGTAAAGAATGAGTTGTATGTATAGAACAACTACTAGATCAACTACTAGATCTAGAACAACTACTAGATCACTAGATTAGTTAGATTGCTATTTAGAGTGTTCCATTATGATATCCCTTTCCTCAAACATAGGAGAGAACTAACTACAAGTACTAGAGTTATATACACAATCAAATAAGAAGTTACCTTGCTTCCTTAATGAGCAAGTTAAGGAGTCCATTGAAACTAATCTCTCTATTTTCCTTACAAAGATGATTCATTGATCCACTTTCTATTGCTTTAAGTAGATGAAAGATACAATGCCATGTAAAGAATGAGTTTTATGTATAGAATAGCTACTAGATAAACAACTAGATCTAGAACAACTACTAGATCACTAGATTAGTTAGATTGATATTTAGAGTGTTCCATTATGATATCTCTTTCCTCAAACATAGGAGAGAACTAACTACATGTACTAGAGTTATATACACAATCAAATAAAAAGTTCCCTTGCTTCCTTAATGAGCAAGTTAACGATTCCATTGAAACTAATCTCTCTATTGTCCTTACAAACTAGATGATTCATTGATCCACTTTCTATTGCTTTAAGTAGATTAAAGATACAATGCCATGTAAAGAATGAGTTGTATGTATAGAACAACTACTAGATCAACAACTAGATCTAGAACAACTACTAGATCACTAGATTAGTTAGATTGCTATTTAGATTGTTCCATTATGATATCTCTTTCCTCAAACATAGGAGAGAACTAACTACAAGTACTAGGGTTATATACACAATCAAATAAGAAGTTACCTTGCTTCCTTAATGAGCAAGTTAAGGAGTCCATTGAAACTAATCTCTCTATTGTCCTTACAACTAGATGATTCATTGATCCAATTTCTATTGCTTTAAGTAGATGAAAGATACAATGCCATGTAAAGCATGAGTTGTATGTATAGAACACCTACTAGATCAACTACTAGATCTAGAACAACTACTAGATCACTAGATTAGTTAGATTGCTATTTAGAGTGTTCCATTATGATATCCCTTTCCTCAAACATAGGAGAAAACTAACTACAAGTACTAGAGTTATAAACACAATCATGTAAAGAATGAGTTGTATGTATAGAACAACTACAAGATCTAGAATAACTACTAGATCACTAGATTAGTTAGATTTCTATTTAGATTGTTCCATTATGATATCCCCTTGCCCGAACATAGGAGAGAAGTAACTACAAGTACAATAGTTGAAACCAACCTTTCCATTACCCTTACAAACTAGATTAGTCGTCTATTGATTCATTCATGCACTTTCTATTGCTTTAGGTAGATGAAAGATACAATCCCATGTAAAGAATCAGTTGTATGTCTTCCCTTTATCTAGAACATCAACTAGATCAATATATTAGTTAGATTGCTATATAGAGTGTTCCGTTATGACATCCATTTCCACAAACATAGGAGAGAACTATCTACAAGTACTAGAGTTATATACACAATCAAATAAGAACTTCCCTTGATTCCTTAATGAGAAAGTTAAAGAGTCCATTGAAACTAACCTCTCTATTGTCCTTACTAACGAGATGATTCATTCATCCAATTTCTATTGCTTTAAGTATATGAAAGATACAATTCAATGTAAAGAATGAGTTGTATGTATAGAACAACTACTATATCAACTACTAGATCTAGAACAACTACTAGATCACTAGATTAGTTAGATTGCTATTTAGAGTGTTCCATTATGCTATCCCTTTCCTAAAAATAAGAGAGAACTAACTACAAGTACTGGAGCTATACGCACAATCAAATAAGAAGTTCCCTTGCTTCCTTAATGAGAAAGTTAAAGAGTCCATTGAAACTAATCTTTCTATTGTCCTTACAAACTAGATGATTCATTGATCCACTTTCTATTGTTTTATGTAGATGAAAGATATAATGCCATGTAAAGAATGAGTTGTATGTATAGAACAACTACTAGATCAACAACTAGATCTGGAACAACTACTAGATCACTAGCTTAGTTAGATTGCTATTTAGATTGTTCCATTATGATATCCCTTTCCTCCAACATAGGAGAGAACTAACTACAGGTACTAGAGTTATATACACAATCAAATAAGAATTTCACTTGCTCTCTTAATGAGCAAGTTAGAGAGTCCATTGAAACTAACCTCTCTATTGTCCTTACTAACGAGATGATTCATTCATCTAATTTCTATTGCTTTAAGTAGATGAAACATACAATGTCATGTAAAGAATGAGTTGTATGTATAGAAAAACTACTATATCTAGAACAACTATTAGATCACTAGATTAGTTAGATTGCTATTTAGAGTGTTCCATTATGATATCCCTATCCTCAAACATAGGAGAGAACTAACTACAAGTACTAGAGTTATATACACAATCAAATAAGAAGTTCCCTTGCTTCCTTAATGAGCACTTAAAGATTCCATTGAAACTAATCTCTCTATTGTCCTTACAAACTAGATGATTCATTGATCCAATTTCTATTGCTTTAAGTAGATGAAAGATACAATGCCATGTAAAGAATGAGTTGTATGTATAGAACAACTACTAGATCAACTACTAGATCTAGAACAACTACTAGATCACTAGATTAGTTAGATTGCTATTTAGAGTGTTCCATTATGATATCCCTTTCCTCAAACATAGGAGAGAACTAACTACAAGTACTAGAGTTATATACACAATCAAATAAGAAGTTCCATTGCTTCCTTAAAGTGCAAGTTAGAGAGTCCATTGAAACTAATCTCTCTATTGTCCTTACAAACTAGATGTTTCATTCATCCAATTTCTATTGCTTTAAGTAGATGAAAGATACAATGCCATGTAAAGAATGAGTTGTATGTATAGAACAGCTACTAGATCAACAACTAGATCTAGAACAACTACCAGATCACTAGATTAGTTAGATTGCTATTTAGAGTGTTCCATTATGATATCCCTTTCCTCAAACATAGCAGAGAACTAACTGCAAGTACTAGAGTTATATACACAATCAAATCAGAAGTTCCCTTGCTTCCTTAAGGAGCAAGTTAAAGATTCCATTGAAACTAATCTCTCTATTGTCCTTACAAACAAGATGATTCATTGATCCACTTTCTATTGCTTTAAGTAGATTAAAGATACAATGCCATGTAAAGAATGAGTTGTATGTATAGAACAACTACTAGATCAACAACTAGATCTAGAACAACTACTAGATCACTAGATTAGTTAGATTGCTATTTAGATTGTTCCATTATGATATCTCTTTCCTCAAACATAGGAGAGAACTAACTACAAGTACTAGGGTTATATACACAATCAAATAAGAAGTTACCTTGCTTCCTTAATGAGCAAGTTAAGGAGTCCATTGAAACTAATCTCTCTATTGTCCTTACAACTAGATGATTCATTGATCCTCTTTCTATTGCTTTAAGTAGATGAAAGATACAATGCCATGTAAAGAATGAGTTGTATATATAGAACACCTACTAGATCAACTACTAGATCTAGAACAACTACTAGATCACTAGATTAGTTAGATTGCTATTTAGAGTGTTCCATTATGATATCCCTTTCCTCAAACATAGGAGAGAACTAACTACAAGTACTAGAGTTATAAACACAATCAAATAAGAAATTCACTTGCTTTCTTAATGAGCAAGTTAGAGGTTCCATTGAAACTAACCTGTCTATTGTCCTTACTAACGAGATGATTCATTCATCCAATTTCTATTGCTTTAAGTAGATGAAAGATACAATGTCATGTAAAGAATGAGTTGTATGTATAGAACAACTACTAGAACAACTACTAGATCTAGAACAACTACTTGATCACTAGATTAGTTAGATTGCTATTTAGAGTGTTCCGTTATGATATCCCTATCCTCAAACATAGTAGAGAACTAACTACAAGTACTAGAGTTATATACACAATCAAATAAGAAGTTCCCTTGCTTCCTTGATGAGCACGTAAAAGAGTCCGTTGAAACTAGTCTCTCTATTGTCCTTAAAAACTAGATGATTTATTGATCCACTTTCTATTGCTTTAAGTAGATGAAAGATACAACGCCATGTAAAGAATGAGTTGTATGTATGGAACAACTACTAGATCTAGAACAATTACTAGATCACTAGCTTAGTTAGATTGCTATTTAGAGTGTTCCATTATGATATCCCTTTCCTCAAACATAGGGGAGAACTAACTACAAATACTAGAGTTATATACACAATCAAATAAGAACTTCCCTTGCTTTCTTAATGAGCAAGTTAAAGAGTCCATTGAAACTAACCTCTCTATTGTCCTTACTTACGAGGTGATTCATTCATCCAATTTCTATTGCTTTAAGTAGATGAAATATAAAATGTCATGTAAAGAATGAGTTGTATGTATAGAACAACTACAAGATCTAGAATAACTACTAGATCACTAGATTAGTTAGATTTCTATTTAGATTGTTCCATTATGATATCCCCTTGCCCGAACATAGGAGAGAAGTAACTACAAGTACAATAGTTGAAACCAACCTTTCCATTACCCTTACAAACTAGATTAGTCGTCTATTGATTCATTCATGCACTTTCTATTGCTTTAGGTAGATGAAAGATACAATCCCATGTAAAGAATCAGTTGTATGTCTTCCCTTTATCTAGAACATCAACTAGATCAATATATTAGTTAGATTGCTATATAGAGTGTTCCGTTATGACATCCATTTCCACAAACATAGGAGAGAACTATCTACAAGTACTACAGTTATATACACAATCAAATAAGAACTTCCCTTGATTCCTTAATGAGAAAGTTAAAGAGTCCATTGAAACTAACCTCTCTATTGTCCTTACTAACGAGATGATTCATTCATCCAATTTCTATTGCTTTAAGTATATGAAAGATACAATTCCATGTAAAGAATGAGTTGTATGTATAGAACAACTACTATATCAACTACTAGATCTAGAACAACTACTAGATCACTAGATTAGTTAGATTGCTATTTAGAGTGTTCCATTATGCTATCCCTTTCCTAAAAAATAAGAGAGAACTAACTACAAGTACTGGAGCTATACACACAATCAAATAACAAGTTCCCTTGCTTCCTTAATGAGAAAGTTAAAGAGTCCATTGAAACTAATCTTTCTATTGTCCTTACAAACTAGATGATTCATTGATCCACTTTGTATTGCTTTATGTAGATGAAAGATATAATGCCATGTAAAGAATGAGTTGTATGTATAGAACAACTACTAGATCAACAACTAGATCTGGAACAACTACTAGATATCTAGCTTAGTTAGATTGCTATTTAGATTGTTCCATTATGATATCCCTTTCCTCCAACATAGGAGAGAACTAACTACAGGTACTAGAGTTATATACACAATCAAATAAGAATTTCACTTGCTCTCTTAATGAGCAAGTTAGAGAGTCCATTGAAACTAACCTCTCTATTGTCCTTACTAACGAGATGATTCATTCATCTAATTTCTATTGCTTTAAGTAGATGAAACATACAATGTCATGTAAAGAATGAGTTGTATGTATAGAACAACTACTATATCTAGAACAACTACTAGATCACTAGATTAGTTAGATTGCTATTTAGAGTGTTCCATTATGATATCCCTATCCTCAAACATAGGAGAGAACTAACTACAAGTACTAGAGTTATATACACAATCAAATAAGAAGTTCCCTTGCTTCCTTAATGAGCACTTAAAGATTCCATTGAAACTAATCTCTCTATTGTCCTTACAAACTAGATGATTCATTGATCCAATTTCTATTGCTTTAAGTAGATGAAAGATACAATGCCATGTAAAGAATGAGTTGTATGTATAGAACAACTACTAGATCAACTACTAGATCTAGAACAACTACTAGATCACTAGATTAGTTAGATTGCTATTTAGAGTGTTCCATTATGATATCCCTTTCCTCAAACATAGGAGAGAACTAACTACAAGTACTAGAGTTATATACACAATCAAATAAGAAGTTACCTTGCTTCCTTAATGAGCAAGTTAAGGAGTCCATTGAAACTAATCTCTCTATTTTCCTTACAAACTAGATGATTCATTGATCCACTTTCTATTGCTTTAAGTAGATGAAAGATACAATGCCATGTAAAGAATGAGTTGTATGTATAGAATAGCTACTAGATCAACAACTAGATCTAGAACAACTACTAGATCACTAGATTAGTTAGATTGCTATTTAGAGTGTTCCATTATGATATCTCTTTCCTCAAACATAGGAGAGAACTAACTACAAGTACTAGAGTTATGTACACAATCAAATAAGAAGTTCCCTTGCTTCCTTAATGAGCAAGTTAAAGATTCCATTGAAACTAATCTCTCTATTGTCCTTACAAACTAGATGATTCATTGATCCACTTTCTATTGCTTTAAGTAGATAAAAGATACAATGCCATGTAGAGAATGAGTTGTATGTATAGAACAACTACTATATCTAGAACAACTACTAGATCACTAGATTAGTTAGATTGCTATTTAGAGTGTTCCATTATGATATCCCTATCCTCAAACATAGGAGAGAACTAACTACAAGTACTAGAGTTATATACACAATCAAATAAGAAGTTCCCTTGCTTCCTTAATGAGCACTTAAAGATTCCATTGAAACTAATCTCTCTATTGTCCTTAGAAACTAGATGATTCATTGATCCAATTTCTATTGCTTTAAGTAGATGAAAGATACAATGCCATGTAAAGAATGAGTTGTATGTATAGAACAACTACTAGATCAACTACTAGATCTAGAACAACTACTAGATCACTAGATTAGTTAGATTGCTATTTAGAGTGTTCCATTATGATATCCCTTTCCTCAAACATAGGAGAGAACTAACTACAAGTACTAGAGTTATATACACAATCAAATAAGAAGTTACCTTGCTTCCTTAATGAGCAAGTTAAGGAGTCCATTGAAACTAATCTCTCTATTTTCCTTACAAACTAGATGATTCATTGATCCACTTTCTATTGCTTTAAGTAGATGAAAGATACAATGCCATGTAAAGAATGAGTTGTATGTATAGAATAGCTACTAGATCAACAACTAGATCTAGAACAACTACTAGATCACTAGATTAGTTAGATTGCTATTTAGAGTGTTCCATTATGATATCTCTTTCCTCAAACATAGGAGAGAACTAACTACAAGTACTAGAGTTATGTACACAATCAAATAAGAAGTTCCCTTGCTTCCTTAATGAGCAAGTTAAAGATTCCATTGAAACTAATCTCTCTATTGTCCTTACAAACTAGATGATTCATTGATCCACTTTCTATTGCTTTAAGTAGATAAAAGATACAATGCCATGTAGAGAATGAGTTTTATGTATAGAACAACTACTAGATCAACAACTAGATCTAGAACAACTACTAGATCACTAGATTAGTTAGATTCCTATTTAGAGTGTTCCATTATGATATCTCTTTCCTCAATCATAGGGGAGAACTAACTACATGTACTAGAGTTATATACACAATCAAATCAGAAGTTCCCTTGCTTCCTTAATGAGCAAGTTAAAGATTCCATTGAAACTAATCTCTCTATTGTCCTTACAAACTAGATGATTCATTGATCCACTTTCTATTGCTTTAAGTAGATGAAAGCTACAATGCCATGTAAAGAATGAGTTGTATGTATAGAACAACTACTAGATCAACTACTAGATCTAGAACAACTACTAGATCACTAGATTAGTTAGATTGCTATTTAGAGTGTTCCATTATGATATCCCTTTCCTCAAACATAGGAGAAAACTAACTACAAGTACTAGAGTTATAAACACAATCATGTAAAGAATGAGTTGTATGTATAGAACAACTACAAGATCTAGAATAACTACTAGATCACTAGATTAGTTAGATTTCTATTTAGATTGTTCCATTATGATATCCCCTTGCCCGAACATAGGAGAGAAGTAACTACAAGTACAATAGTTGAAACCAACCTTTCCATTACCCTTACAAACTAGATTAGTCGTCTATTGATTCATTCATGCACTTTCTATTGCTTTAGGTAGATGAAAGATACAATCCCATGTAAAGAATCAGTTGTATGTCTTCCCTTTATCTAGAACATCAACTAGATCAATATATTAGTTAGATTGCTATATAGAGTGTTCCGTTATGACATCCATTTCCACAAACATAGGAGAGAACTATCTACAAGTACTAGAGTATATACACAATCAAATAAGAACTTCCCTTGATTCCTTAATGAGAAAGTTAAAGAGTCCATTGAAACTAACCTCTCTATTGTCCTTACTAACGAGATGATTCATTCATCCAATTTCTATTGCTTTAAGTATATGAAAGATACAATTCCATGTAAAGAATGAGTTGTATGTATAGAACAACTACTATATCAACTACTAGATCTAGAACAACTACTAGATCACTAGATTAGTTAGATTGCTATTTAGAGTGTTCCATTATGCTATCCCTTTCCTAAAAAATAAGAGAGAACTAACTACAAGTACTGGAGCTATACACACAATCAAATAAGAAGTTCCCTTGCTTCCTTAATGAGAAAGTTAAAGAGTCCATTGAAACTAATCTTTCTATTGTCCTTACAAACTAGATGATTCATTGATCCACTTTCTATTGTTTTATGTAGATGAAAGATATAATGCCATGTAAAGAATGAGTTGTATGTATAGAACAACTACTAGATCAACAACTAGATCTGGAACAACTACTAGATCACTAGCTTAGTTAGATTGCTATTTAGATTGTTCCATTATGATATCCCTTTCCTCCAACATAGGAGAGAACTAACTACAGGTACTAGAGTTATATACACAATCAAATAAGAATTTCACTTGCTCTCTTAATGAGCAAGTTAGAGAGTCCATTGAAACTAACCTCTCTATTGTCCTTACTAACGAGATGATTCATTCATCTAATTTCTATTGCTTTAAGTAGATGAAACATACAATGTCATGTAAAGAATGAGTTGTATGTATAGAACAACTACTATATCTAGAACAACTATTAGATCACTAGATTAGTTAGATTGCTATTTAGAGTGTTCCATTATGATATCCCTATCCTCAAACATAGGAGAGAACTAACTACAAGTACTAGAGTTATATACACAATCAAATAAGAAGTTCCCTTGCTTCCTTAATGAGCACTTAAGATTCCATTGAAACTAATCTCTCTATTGTCCTTACAAACTAGATGATTCATTGATCCAATTTCTATTGCTTTAAGTAGATGAAAGATACAATGCCATGTAAAGAATGAGTTGTATGTATAGAACAACTACTAGATCAACTACTAGATCTAGAACAACTACTAGATCACTAGATTAGTTAGATTGCTATTTAGAGTGTTCCATTATGATATCCCTTTCCTCAAACATAGGAGAGAACTAACTACAAGTACTAGAGTTATATACACAATCAAATAAGAAGTTCCATTGCTTCCTTAAAGTGCAAGTTAGAGAGTCCATTGAAACTAATCTCTCTATTGTCCTTACAAACTAGATGTTTCATTCATCCAATTTCTATTGCTTTAAGTAGATGAAAGATACAATGCCATGTAAAGAATGAGTTGTATGTATAGAACAGCTACTAGATCAACAACTAGATCTAGAACAACTACCAGATCACTAGATTAGTTAGATTGCTATTTAGAGTGTTCCATTATGATATCCCTTTCCTCAAACATAGCAGAGAACTAACTGCAAGTACTAGAGTTATATACACAATCAAATCAGAAGTTCCCTTGCTTCCTTAAGGAGCAAGTTAAAGATTCCATTGAAACTAATCTCTCTATTGTCCTTACAAACAAGATGATTCATTGATCCACTTTCTATTGCTTTAAGTAGATTAAAGATACAATGCCATGTAAAGAATGAGTTGTATGTATAGAACAACTACTAGATCAACAACTAGATCTAGAACAACTACTAGATCACTAGATTAGTTAGATTGCTATTTAGATTGTTCCATTATGATATCTCTTTCCTCAAACATAGGAGAGAACTAACTACAAGTACTAGGGTTATATACACAATCAAATAAGAAGTTACCTTGCTTCCTTAATGAGCAAGTTAAGGAGTCCATTGAAACTAATCTCTCTATTGTCCTTACAACTAGATGATTCATTGATCCTCTTTCTATTGCTTTAAGTAGATGAAAGATACAATGCCATGTAAAGAATGAGTTGTATATATAGAACACCTACTAGATCAACTACTAGATCTAGAACAACTACTAGATCACTAGATTAGTTAGATTGCTATTTAGAGTGTTCCATTATGCTATCCCTTTCCTAAAAAATAAGAGAGAACTAACTACAAGTACTGGAGCTATACACACAATCAAATAAGAAGTTCCCTTGCTTCCTTAATGAGAAAGTTAAGAGTCCATTGAAACTAATCTTTCTATTGTCCTTACAAACTAGATGATTCATTGATCCACTTTCTATTGTTTTATGTAGATGAAAGATATAATGCCATGTAAAGAATGAGTTGTATGTATAGAACAACTACTAGATCAACAACTAGATCTGGAACAACTACTAGATCACTAGCTTAGTTAGATTGCTATTTAGATTGTTCCATTATGATATCCCTTTCCTCCAACATAGGAGAGAACTAACTACAGGTACTAGAGTTATATACACAATCAAATAAGAATTTCACTTGCTCTCTTAATGAGCAAGTTAGAGAGTCCATTGAAACTAACCTCTCTATTGTCCTTACTAACGAGATGATTCATTCATCTAATTTCTATTGCTTTAAGTAGATGAAACATACAATGTCATGTAAAGAATGAGTTGTATGTATAGAACAACTACTAGATCTAGAACAACTACTAGATCACTAGATTAGTTAGATTGCTATTTAGAGTGTTCCATTATGCTATCCCTTTCCTAAAAAATAAGAGAGAACTAACTACAAGTACTGGAGCTATACACACAATCAAATAACAAGTTCCCTTGCTTCCTTAATGAGAAAGTTAAAGAGTCCATTGAAACTAATCTTTCTATTGTCCTTACAAACTAGATGATTCATTGATCCACTTTGTATTGCTTTATGTAGATGAAAGATATAATGCCATGTAAAGAATGAGTTGTATGTATAGAACAACTACTAGATCAACAACTAGATCTGGAACAACTACTAGATATCTAGCTTAGTTAGATTGCTATTTAGATTGTTCCATTATGATATCCCTTTCCTCCAACATAGGAGAGAACTAACTACAGGTACTAGAGTTATATACACAATCAAATAAGAATTTCACTTGCTCTCTTAATGAGCAAGTTAGAGAGTCCATTGAAACTAACCTCTCTATTGTCCTTACTAACGAGATGATTCATTCATCTAATTTCTATTGCTTTAAGTAGATGAAACATACAATGTCATGTAAAGAATGAGTTGTATGTATAGAACAACTACTATATCTAGAACAACTACTAGATCACTAGATTAGTTAGATTGCTATTTAGAGTGTTCCATTATGATATCCCTATCCTCAAACATAGGAGAGAACTAACTACAAGTACTAGAGTTATATACACAATCAAATAAGAAGTTCCCTTGCTTCCTTAATGAGCACTTAAAGATTCCATTGAAACTAATCTCTCTATTGTCCTTACAAACTAGATGATTCATTGATCCAATTTCTATTGCATTAAGTAGATGAAAGATACAATGCCATGTAAAGAATGAGTTGTATGTATAGAACAACTACTAGATCAACTACTAGATCTAGAACAACTACTAGATCACTAGATTAGTTAGATTGCTATTTAGAGTGTTCCATTATGATATCCCTTTCCTCAAACATAGGAGAGAACTAACTACAAGTACTAGAGTTATATACACAATCAAATAAGAAGTTACCTTGCTTCCTTAATGAGCAAGTTAAGGAGTCCATTGAAACTAATCTCTCTATTTTCCTTACAAACTAGATGATTCATTGATCCAATTTCTATTGCTTTAAGTAGATGAAAGATACAATGCCATGTAAAGAATGAGTTGTATGTATAGAATAGCTACTAGATCAACAACTAGATCTAGAACAACTACTAGATCACTAGATTAGTTAGATTGCTATTTAGAGTGTTCCATTATGATATCTCTTTCCTCAAACATAGGAGAGAACTAACTACAAGTACTAGAGTTATGTACACAATCAAATAAGAAGTTCCCTTGCTTCCTTAATGAGCAAGTTAAAGATTCCATTGAAACTAATCTCTCTATTGTCCTTACAAACTAGATGATTCATTGATCCACTTTCTATTGCTTTAAGTAGATAAAAGATACAATGCCATGTAGAGAATGAGTTGTATGTATAGAACAACTACTAGATCAACAACTAGATCTAGAACAACTACTAGATCACTAGATTAGTTAGATTCCTATTTAGAGTGTTCCATTATGATATCTCTTTCCTCAATCATAGGGGAGAACTAACTACATGTACTAGAGTTATATACACAATCAAATCAGAAGTTCCCTTGCTTCCTTAATGAGCAAGTTAAAGATTCCATTGAAACTAATCTCTCTATTGTCCTTACAAACTAGATGATTCATTGATCCACTTTCTATTGCTTTAAGTAGATGAAAGATACAATGTCATATAAAGAATGAGTTGTATGTATAGAACAACTACTAGATCAACTACTAGATCTAGAACAACTAGTAGATCACTAGCTTAGTTAGATTGCTATTCAGAGTGTTCCATTATGATATCCCTTTCCTCAAACATAGGAGAGAACTAACTACAAGTATTAGTGTTATAATACACAATCAAATAAGAAGTTCCATTGCTTCCTTAAAGTGCAAGTTAGAGAGTCCATTGAAACTAATCTCTCTATTGTGCTTACATACTAGATTTTTCATTCATCCAATTTCTATTGCTTTAAGTAGATGAAAGATACAATGTCATGTAAAGAATGAGTTGTATGTATAGAACAGCTACTAGATCAACAACTAGATCTAGAAAAACTACTAGATCACTAGATTAGTTAGATTGCTATTTAGAGTGTTCCATTATGATATCTCTTTCCTCAAACATAGGAGAGAACTAACTACAAGTACTAGAGTTATATACACAATCAAATCAGAAGTTCCCTTGCTTCCTTAATGAGCAAGTTAAAGATTCCATTGAAACTAATCTCTCTATTGTCCTTACAAACTAGATGATTCATTGATCCAATTTCTATTGCTTTAAGTAGATTAAAGATACAATGCAATGTAAAGAATGAGTTGTATGTATAGAACAACTACTACATCAACAACTAGATCTAGAACAACTACCAGATCACTAGATTAGTTAGATTGCTATTTAGAGTGTTCCATTATGATATCTCTTTCCTCAAACATAGGAGAGAACTAACTACAAGTACTAGAGTTATATACACAATCAAATCAGAAGTTCCCTTGCTTCCTTAATGAGCACGTTAAAGATTCCATTGAAACTAATCTCTCTATTGTCCTTACAAACTAGATGATTCATTGATCCACTTTCCATTGCTTTAAGTAGATCAAAGATACAATGCCATGTAAAGAAAGAGTTGTATGTATAGAACAACTACTAGATCAACAACTAGATCTAGAACAACTACTAAATCACTAGATTAGTTAGATTTCTATTTAGAGTGTTCCACTATGATATCTCTTTTCTCAAACATAGGGGAGAACTAACTACAAGTACTAGAGTTATATACACAATCAAATCAGAAGTTCCCTTGCTTCCTTAATGAGCAAGTTAAAGATTCCATCGAAACTAATCTCTCTATTGTCCTTACAAACTAGATGATTCATTGATCCACTTTCTATTGCTTTAAGTAGATGAAAGATACAATGTCATATAAAGAATGAGTTGTATGTATAGAACAACTACTAGATCAACTACTAGATCTAGAACAACTAGTAGATCACTAGCTTAGTTAGATTGCTATTCAGAGTGTTCCATTATGATATCCCTTTCCTCAAACATAGGAGAGAACTAACTACAAGTAGTAGTGTTATAATACACAATCAAATAAGAAGTTCCATTGCTTCCTTAAAGTGCAAGTTAGAGAGTCCATTGAACTAATCTCTCTATTGTGCTTACATACTAGATGTTTCATTCATCCAATTTCTATTGCTTTAAGTAGATGAAAGATACAATGTCATGTAAAGAATGAGTTGTATGTATAGAACAGCTACTAGATCAACAACTAGATCTAGAAAAACTACTAGATCACTAGATTAGTTAGATTGCTATTTAGAGTGTTCCATTATGATATCTCTTTCCTCAAACATAGGAGAGAACTAAGTACAAGTACTAGAGTTATATACACAATCAAATCAGAAGTTCTCTTGCTTCCTTAATGAGCAAGTTAAAGATTCCATTGAAACTAATCTCTCTAATGTCCTTACAAACTAGATGATTCATTGATCCAATTTCTATTGCTTTAAGTAGATGAAAGATACAATGCCATGTAAAGAATGAGTTGTATGTATAGAACAACTACTAGATCAACTACTAGATCTAGAACAACTACTAGAACACTAGATTAATTAGATTGCTATTTAGAGTGTTCCATTATGATATCCCTTTCCTCAAACATAGGAAAGAACTAACTGCAAGTACTAGAGTTATATACACAATCAAATAATAAGTTACCTTGCTTCCTTAATAAGCAAGTTAAGGAGTCCATTGAAACTAATCTCTCTATTTTCCTTACAAAGATGATTCATTGATCCACTTTCTATTGCTTTAAGTAGATGAAAGATACAATGCCATGTAAAGAATGAGTTTTATGTATAGAATAGCTACTAGATAAACAACTAGATCTAGAACAACTACTAGATCACTAGATTAGTTAGATTGCTATTTAGAGTGTTCCATTATGATATCTCTTTCCTCAAACATAGGAGAGAACTAACTACAAGTACTAGAGTTATATACACAATCAAATAAAAAGTTCCCTTGCTTCCTTAATGAGCAAGTTAACGATTCCATTGAAACTAATCTCTCTATTGTCCTTACAAACTAGATGATTCATTGATCCACTTTCTATTGCTTTAAGTAGATTAAAGATACAATGCCATGTAAAGAATGAGTTGTATGTATAGAACAACTACTAGATCAACAACTAGATCTAGAACAACTACTAGATCACTAGATTAGTTAGATTGCTATTTAGATTGTTCCATTATGATATCTCTTTCCTCAAACATAGGAGAGAACTAACTACAAGTACTAGGGTTATATACACAATCAAATAAGAAGTTACCTTGCTTCCTTAATGAGCAAGTTAAGGAGTCCATTGAAACTAATCTCTCTATTGTCCTTACAACTAGATGATTCATTGATCCAATTTCTATTGCTTTAAGTAGATGAAAGATACAATGCCATGTAAAGAATGAGTTGTATGTATAGAACACCTACTAGATCAACTACTAGATCTAGAACAACTACTAGATCACTAGATTAGTTAGATTGCTATTTAGAGTGTTCCATTATGATATCCCTTTCCTCAAACATAGGAGAAAACTAACTACAAGTACTAGAGTTATAAACACAATCAAATAAGAAATTCACTTGCTTTCTTAATGAGCAAGTTAGAGGTTCCATTGAAACTAACCTCTCTATTGTCCTTACTAACGAGATGATTTAAGGAAGTAAGGTAGCTTCATATTCGATTAGTTTTGAAAAAAATTCGCTTTGCTCCTAAATTTTAGGAGATGCCCTAATTTTCAGTCTCCCTTTTCCGGCCGCCCGTCTCCGGTGGTGGCTTTGTTGGATACACGCGCCGGATAAGCTTCTTCCTTGTCACATGTGCTTTCTAGGCATACCAAGATCGTGTTTTTTGGACGTCGGACGCGCTCTGTAGGTGGTTTCCGATCTCGTTACGTTTTTATTCTTCCGATTTCAAGGTCTTGTTACAGTCTCTGTTTCCCGGCCACCAGTCTCCGTTGGGGGCTCCGTGTTCGACACGCGCCGTCCCATTGCGTTCCTTGTCTCAAGGGCTTTCCAGGCATATAAACTTCGTTCAAATCGGCCTTGGGACGCGCCCTCAGAGAGTTTCCGATCGTACGTAAGTTTTATTCTTTTTCACCATGGATGCGGAAATTCTTTTTCCCGAGCTTTCTGCGTTCAATGATACTCCAGCCATCTCTGTTCCGGTGGCATCACCTTCCACCACTATTGTGGTTTCTTCTCCATGGATTAACACTGCCCCAAGGCAGAATGCTACCCCGGCTCCTCAATCTCTTCCGAACCGGCCATTGTGGGCTCTCCCAGGCCCGACTTTTGAGCCGGTTCGCAAAGGTATGACTTTGTCCGTTAAAATTAATGATGATTTCTATTCTGAACAGGTTTCTAACTGCTCTTCTTCTTCTTTTATCGGTCGTCTGATTCTGCCCAAGGGCTCTTTGCCATGGAAGTTTCATGATTTACGGGAGGCTTTGAAGAAGTTATGGAACACGGACGCCTGGTCCATGCTATCGATTGGCTTGGGATACTTTGTGTTTCAATTTTACTCCAAGCACACGAGAGACTCAATTATGTGTTCGACTCTTTGGAAGTTATCAACCGGTAACCTATACTTGCAGCCTTGGGTTCCTAATTTTGTTCCCGGGAAAGCAGCATCCACACACGTGCGTGTTTGGGTTCGTTTGTATTGATTGCATTATGAGCTCCACCACAGCTCTATCATTATGGCACTTGCGGCTGCTCTTGGCAATCCTATTAGGATGGATACGTCTTCGCTAGATCGTTGCTTTGGTAATTATGTTAAGGTTTTAATTGAGGTGGATCTTGCGCAGTCTTTGGAATCTAAAGTCCAACTTGAAACTCCCGCCGGTGATATTTGGATTGAAGCATTTTATGAGGATTTGCCGGCGTTTTGTCAGTCTTGCGTTGCTATTGGTCATGCAACAGGTAATTGTCGTAGAAACAAGGATAATGAGGCTCCCAGTTCCAGACCATTATCTCCTCGTCCACGAGATATTGCCAATCCAGCTCCTACAATTCCGGTTGCTAACCAGCCGGTTATTAATATCACACCCCCTGAGCGCATTCCAGCTTCAGTCCCTTTCATGCGCCCTTCTTCTACGGTTGCGACCATTAATCGGACTGATGCTCTTGGTTTTAGGCGGTTTGTCCCTCGCCGTAATGTGACTCTTCCTCGTCGTCCCGCTACACCGGCTGGTAACTCGTTAGTTGAGACGAATCGTTTTGCGTTGTTGGATTCTAATGAGGGGGAGGATGAGCGTACTAGTAGTGATTCAGTGATATCTCTGCCAGATCCTACTACTCAGAGTCAGCATATTCCTATTGATGCTTCCGCCCCAATTGGTTCACCATCTCAACCGTTGCAACGGTCTATTTCTGCAAATACAGATTCTTCAACAGAGGATAACGCGATTATGGATACACGTATCACTGATTCTGTTGAGTTACTTCGGGCACGCTCTCGTCCGCATGAGGTTCCCTCCAGTTCTTCTCCGGCTTTATCTCCTCCCTTGCAAGCCATGCAAGTTGCTGCCTGCGGTACTTGGGCTGATCTTGTGGAGCAAGATGAAGAACGTGCTCATGCTGCTTCACCACGGTCTCACTCGGCCGTTAATCCCTCACATGGTTCTCAATGAATGTTCTTTTCTGGAACATTCGCGGGATTGGCAATCAGAGTTCTCAGAACATGTTTCGCCATCACATTCTCTCCTCTCGTCCACTCTGGGTTGCTATTGCGGAACCCAAAGTTAGCTTTGATTCAATAACATCTTCTTACTGGGCAGATCTAGGTTTGCGTTTAGTGGGATTTCATGATGCCATTGGTTTCCTTCCTAATATTTGGGTGCTGGAAAACGTCTCTCTTCCCCCGTCTACAGTTCTCTTCACATCTCCACAGTTGATTGTTCTCCAGGTATCTCTTTTGCATCAATCTTTTATGTTATCCTTTGTGCATGCGAGTAATGATTATTTGGTGCGTCGTATGCTTTGGGAGGATATTTTGGCACTGCCGATTGCTCCTTCTATGATTGTTGGTGATTTTAATTCTGTTTTGGGAGCTCATGAGCGATCTAATGGCACTCCACCAGTTCAGATCGAGGTACTTGAATTTACTGCTTTCTTGCATGCTAGTGAGTATGTAGAACTGCTAGTTCTGGTGCTTTCTTTACTTGGTCGAATAAACGTTTCACGAATGGTTATCTGGAGACACGTATTGATCGTACTCTCGTCACTAACTCCTTTCTAGACTTATGGGACTCGGTTATTTCACATGTGGGGATCAGGAACTGTTCTGATCATAGTCCCTTGTTGATTCGATGTGTTAAGGATCAGCTTGCTGTTCCTAGACCTTTTCGCTTTCAAAACATGTGGCTCACTCATAGTTCTTTTGAGGATTTGGTTCGGAATTCATGGAATGCTCCTATCACTGCTTCTAGCTCCTTTGGCGTGGTTCAGAGCAAGTTAAAACGGCTTAAAAGTTGCCTCAGAACTTGGAATCTCACGGTTTTTGGGCATATTAAAGTGAAGCTTACTCAAGCTCGTCAACGAGTTGAGGATATACAAGCACAGATTGCTGCTCACAATCCTGATGATGACGAGTACGCTTTGGAATGGGAGGCCTTATCAGAATACAATACAATACTTGACCAAGAAGCTGCTTTCTTAAGGCAAAAGGTGCGAGCGGATTGGCTTCGTGATGGAGATAGGAACACAGCCTTCTTTCATCGCAAATTGAAAATTTCCAAAGGTCAAGGTAGTTTAACTTCTTTATTGATTGATGATATTGTCACTTCTGACCATCAGGAGATTCGAAGTCATATATTACATTATTATGAGGATTTATTCTCCAGAAATTCTGATCCAGCACCATCCTTTGAGGGCCTTGCTGATCTCTTTCCAAACTTGGTGTCAACTTTGCAAAACGATGAACTAGTCCGTGTGCCAACTTTCGATGAAGTCCGGCATACGGTTTTTGGCATGTGCCCGGACAGTGCTCCCGGTCCAGACGGTTTTGGGGGAAAGTTCTATCATTCGATGTGGCATATTGTGGGCAATGATGTTTCTAGCGCAATTCGCACTTTCTTCATCCATGGTCATTTCCCCGTGGGTTTAAATGCCAGTTCTGTCACGCTAATTCCCAAGCTTAAGGATGCCATTCGTATTGAGGATTTTCGTCCTATAGTTCTTGGCAATTTTTTATATAAGGTGGTCTCAAAAATCCTCTCTGATCGGCTGGGCTTGATTCTCTCGGACTTGCTCTCTTTTCACCAATTTGGTTTTGTGCCGGGTCGTCGTATACATGATTGCATTGCTCTGGCTTCAGAAGGTGTGAATAGCTTGAATTTGCGCCATCGGGATGGTAATATTGCTATCAAAGTGGACATCAGGAAAGCCTTTGACACAGTTAACTGGGATTTCTTGTTGGAAGCTTTACGCTGTATGGGTTTCTCTCCTATCTTTGTGAATTGGGTGCGATTCATTCTGCATTCAGCTCGTCTCTCGGTCCTAGTCAACGGGGCTCCAGAAGGTTATTTCCAATGTTCGCAAGGGGTTCGTCAAGGGGATCCTCTATCCCCCTTCTCTTTTGTGTAGCTGAGGAGGCCTTGAGTTGCTTGCTTTCACAGGCAACAAGTACAGGGACGTTATCTCCTTTATTCATTGGTCGTAATATTACCTTTCCTTCTCATTTACTTTATGCCGATGACGTTATAATCTTTTGCAGGGCTTCAGCTAGCAACTGTCGCACTATTCTGAGCATACTAAATCGTTACAAGGCTTGGTCCGGTCAACATTTTAACCCAAACAAGTCTAGAGTTTATTTCAGCCCCTCCATTCCGGTTGCAAGGACTAGAAGGATGAGTCGTATACTAGGCATTTCACCCGGGAGCCTGCCTTTTGTTATCTCGGGGTCCCTCTCTTCATTGGTGCTCCCCGCTCCAGGTTTTACAGTCTATTGCTGATAGCATTCTGGCTCGTTTTGCGCGTTGGAAAGGATCATCTCTCTCCATGGCTGGGCGAATATGTCTAGTGCAATCGGTGATCCAAGGTGCGTTTGTTCATTCGATGATGATATATAGATGGCCAATCACGTTGCTTAAGAAGCTTGAGAGTCGAATCCGGAATTTTGTCTTCACTGGTGATATTCTTAAAAGGGGCTCGGTTTGTGTCTCTTGGATGAGGTGTTGTGTCCCTAAGTCTGAAGGTGGTCTAGGTCTTCGCTCTTTGGTAGCTGCTAACAAGGCTTTCCGTTCTAGACTTTGCTGGGACATTATTAATCGTAGGGAGCCTTATTTGGACATCTTTCTTTCTCGGTTTCTCTGTCAAGGGAGACATCGTCGTTATGTCAAATCTACAATCTGGTTTGGCTTTAAAGATTGTCATCCGGCACTTATGCAGAATTCCAAATGGCTAGTTGGAGCAGACTCACATGTGCTTTTTTGGCTTGATAATTGGTTGGGTTACTGTATTGCGGATAGGGTGGGGATCCCGGCTCACTTACGACATCACTTTCAGTTTTCTATTTCTGATTACACCACCAATGGGGTTTGGGATATTCTACCGGAGTTCTGTATGGCTTTCCCGGATGTGGCTAGAGACATTGCTAATTACACCTTAGCTCCTCCTCACTCTGATACCCGAATATGGATACCTTCATCAAATGGATCTGCTTCTAGTTCTATTTTCTATCAGCACTTTCGTCCGGAGTTTCCTGTGGTCACTTGGGGCGATTGGATTTGGGCACCTTACATACCACCTCGTCGCTCTGTCACACTTTGGCGGGCTATTCATGGTAAATTGCCTACACTGGATCACTTACGTCACAATGGCTTCATGGGACCGTCTTTTTGCGTGTTCTGTCGGTCTTCAGGTGAGGATATTGATCATATCTTTGTGCATTGTTGCTTCATTCAGGATATTTGGCACCGTATTTTGGATATCTTTCATCTCCATATGCCCTCTATCTATAGCTTGAATGAACTGGTGCTTTTTGCCATGTCTCGGACATTTAGCTCCCAGGTTGGCTCCATTTGGCGTCTTGCTTTTGTCACCTTGATTTGGCTAATATGGTCTACCCGGAACAGGAGGATTTTCGATAATGTTCCTTTCTCACGACACTCCATTATTCTCTCTCTGAAGTCCTTGATACGGGAGCAACATCATTCTTTGAAAGGTTCTATGTTCAATACTCAGGAGGACCTTTTTACTCTTCATTCATTGGGTATACGTGGGCATGCTAGGGGCAGCACCACTTTAGTGGAGGTTCAATGGCATTCCCCGATGTGGGGTTGGATTAAATGCAATACAGACGGCAGTGCTATGGGGTCCCCGGGTGATGCTAAAGCCGCGGGAGTTTTTCGTAATCATTTTGGGCATGTCCTTTGCTGTTTTGTCACACATATAGGTTGCGCCTTTGCCTATGAGGCTGAGTTTGTGGCAGCCATGACTGGCGTGGAGTTGGCTTGCCAACAGGGTTGGTATCGTCTTTGGCTTGAGACGGATTCTACCTACGTGGAGGGCCTTTTTCAGTCTCGTTCCCCAACTGTTCCTTGGAAGTTTAGGAATCGATGGCTACGAGTTCTGGATCTCCTTCTTACTTTGGAGTTCAAAGTCTCACACATCTACCGTGAAGGGAATGGGGTGGCGGACACTCTTTCTAACTATCACTCGCATGGTGTATGGCTCCACCAACTCGATGTTATTGCTCCTCAGGTTGCCAGAGATATGTCCGGGCAGCCTTACTATAGGATCACGCAGCTTTAACGCTTAGGCACTCTTTTTCCCACCTGTAGGTTTTTCCCACAGGGTTTTACTATAGGTGGGTTTTAACGAGGCCCGCGGCTGCAACCAGGGATCACTTTCCCTGGGTTTTAGTTTTGCTTTGTCATCTTTTTCACTTAAGCCGTGTGTGGCTTTTTGTTATTGCTACTACATAAACGTTTTGTACTTTTCAACTTTTTTCAATATATGCTTTATTCATTCAAAAAAAACTAACGAGATGATTCATTCATCCAATTTCTATTGCTTTAAGTAGATGAAAGATACAATGTCATGTAAAGAATGAGTTGTATGTATAGATCAACTACTAGAACAACTACTAGATCTAGAACAACTACTTGATCACTAGATTAGTTAGATTGCTATTTAGAGTGTTCCGTTATGATATCCCTATTCTCAAACATAGGAGAGAACTAACTACAAGTACTAGAGTTATATACACAATCAAATAAGAAGTTCCCTTGCTTCCTTAATGAGCAAGTAAAAGAGTCCGTTGAAACTAGTCTCTCTATTGTCCTTAAAAACTAGATGATTTATTGATCCACTTTCTATTGCTTTAAGTAGATGAAAGATACAACGCCATGTAAAGAATGAGTTGTATGTATAGAACAACTACTAGATCTAGAACAATTACTAGATCACTAGCTTAGTTAGATTGCTATTTAGAGTGTTCCATTATGATATCCCTTTCCTCAAACATAGGGGAGAACTAACTACAAATACTAGAGTTATATACACAATCAAATAAGAACTTCCCTTGCTTTCTTAATGAGCAAGTTAAAGAGTCCATTGAAACTAACCTCTCTATTGTCCTTACTTACGAGGTGATTCATTCATCCAATTTCTATTGCTTTAAGTAGATGAAAGATACAATGTCATGTAAAGAATGAGTTGTATGTATAGAACAACTACAAGATCTAGAATAACTACTAGATCACTAGATTAGTTAGATTTCTATTTAGATTGTTCCATTATGATATCCCCTTGCTCGAACATAGGAGAGAAGTAACTACAAGTACAATAGTTGAAACCAACCTTTCCATTACCCTTACAAACTAGATTAGTCGTCTATTGATTCATTCATGCACTTTCTATTGCTTTAGGTAGATGAAAGATACAATCCCATGTAAAGAATCAGTTGTATGTCTTCCCTTTATCTAGAACATCAACTAGATCAATATATTAGTTAGATTGCTATATAGAGTGTTCCGTTATGACATCCATTTCCACAAACATAGGAGAGAACTAACTACAAGTACTAGAGTTATATACACAATCAAATAAGAAGTTCCCTTGATTCCTTAATGACAAAGTTAAAGAGTCCATTGAAACTAACCTCTCTATTGTCCTTACTAACAAGATGATTTATTCATCCAATTTCTATTGCTTTAAGTATATGAAAGATACAATTCCATGTAAAGAATGAGTTGTATGTATAGAACAACTACTATATCAACTACTAGATCTAGAACAACTACTAGATCACTAGATTAGTTAGATTGCTATTTAGAGTGTTCCATTATGTTATCCCTTTCCTAAAAAATAAGAGAGAACTAACTAGAAGTACTGGAGCTATACACACAATCAAATAAGAAGTTCCCTTGCTTCCTTAATGAGAAAGTTAAAGAGTCCATTGAAACTAATCTTTCTATTGTCCTTACAAAGTAGATGATTCATTGATCCACTTTCTATTGCTTTATGTAGATGAAAGATATAATGCCATGTAAAGAATGAGTTGTATGTATAGAACAACTACTAGATCAACAACTAGATCTGGAACAACTACTAGATCACTAGCTTAGTTAGATTGCTATTTAGATTGTTCCATTATGATATCCCTTTCCTCCAACATAGGAGAGAACTAACTACAGGTACTAGAGTTATATACATAATCAAATAAGAATTTCACTTGCTCTCTTAATGAGCAAGTTAGAGAGTCCATTGAAACTAACCTCTCTATTGTCCTTACTAACGAGATGATTCATTCATCCAATTTCTATTGCTTTAAGTAGATGAAAGATACAATGTCATGTAAAGAATGAGTTGTATGTATAGAACAACTACTATATCTAGAACAACTACTAGATCACTAGATTAGTTAGATTGCTATTTAGAGTGTTTCATTATGATATCCCTATCCTCAAACATAGGAGAGAACTAACTACAAGTACTAGAGTTATATACACAATCAAATAAGAAGTTCCCTTGCTTCCTTAATGAGCACTTAAAGATTCCATTGAAACTAATCTCTCTATTGTCCTTACAAACTAGATGATTCATTGATCCAATTTCTATTGCTTTAAGTAGATGAAAGATACAATGCCATGTAAAGAATGAGTTGTATGTATAGAACAACTACTAGATCAACTACTAGATCTAGAACAACTACTAGATCACTAGATTAGTTAGATTGCTATATAGAGTGTTCCATTATGATATCCCTTTCCTCAAACATAGGAGAGAACTTTTTTTTTACTAAATCGAACATATATTATTAAAGGGAAAAGAGTACAAAGCATACAAAATAAAAATCCTCAAGTAACCCACATGCGGGTTACAAGTGAAACAAACAAAAACGAGTGAAACAAACGCAATCAAAATTACAAAGCCGTGTTCCAAAACGGAAACAACAACTTTGAAAGAGCATCAACTATGTGTTACAAAACAATGAAATCTCGGCTGGAGAGGCCAAGTTGTGTACAGCGCGTCCGGCCTTAAGCAAGGGAGTAGGTCAGCAGGCGCGTGCATATGGTAGAGCTATCACCTGAGACTGATGGCCAGCAACAGAGAACAGCAAATTTTTGACCGGTTCCGGTAGGAGAAAGTAGATCCGAGATCTGAAAATCTACTACAGGCGCGTCCGGTATCGGAAAAGGTTGATTCCGGTGACCCTGGAACCACCTTGAAGTGAGGAAGAGGATGAGTAGGCGCGTGCCTATGTATGAGCTGCCACCTGAGACTGAAAGCCAGAAACAGAGAACAGCAGATTCCGGTAGAAGAAAGTAGATCTGAGATCTAAAAATCTGCTACGGGCGCGTCCGGTGTCGGAAAAGGATGATTCCGGTGACCCTGAAACCACCTTGAGGTGAGGAAGAGGATAGGTAGGCGCGTGCCTATGGATGAGCTGGTACCTGAGAATGAAAGGCAGAAACAGAGAACAACAGATTCTTGACCGGTTCCGGAAGAAGAAAGTAGATCTGAGATCTAAAAATCCACTCCGGGCGCGTCCGGTGTCGGAAAAGGGTGATTCCGGTGGCCCTGGAACCCCCTTGACGTGAGGAATATGATGAATAGGCGCGTGCCTAAGGCTGAGCTCTCACCGGAGACTGAGAGCCAGAAACAGAGAGTAGCTAATTCTTGACAGATTCCGGTAGAAGAAAGTAGATCTGAGATCTAAAAATCTGCTACCGGCGCGTCCAAGCTCCGAATTTCACAACCTTGGTATGTATGGAAAGCTCTGGAAACAAGGAAAAAGAAGATGAGGGGCGTGGCTATAACATCTCAACCACCAGAGACTGGTGGCCGGAGTAAGATCAGCGAAAATCTGGACATCTAAACATGCTTGCTGAAGGAGAGCATGTTGAGAGAGAATCTTCTCTAGAGAGAAGATTTTTGGGGGGCGAAATTTCTACATTTTTTATTCCATTATGATATCCCAACATAGGAGAGAACTAACTACAAGTACTAGAGTTATATACACAATCAAATAAGAAGTTACCTTGCTTCCTTAATGAGCAAGTTAAGGAGTCCATTGAAACTAATCTCTCTATTTTCCTTACAAACTAGATGATTCATTGATCCACTTTCTATTGCTTTAAGTAGATGAAAGATACAATGCCATGTAAAGAATGAGTTGTATGTATAGAATAGCTACTAGATCAACAACTAGATCTAGAACAACTACTAGATCACTAGATTAGTTAGATTGCTATTTAGAGTGTTCCATTATGATATCTCTTTCCTCAAACATAGGAGAGAACTAACTACAAGTACTAGAGTTATGTACACAATCAAATAAGAAGTTCCCTTGCTTCCTTAATGAGCAAGTTAAAGATTGCATTGAAACTAATCTCTCTATTGTCCTTACAAACTAGATGATTCATTGATCCACTTTCCATTGCTTTAAGTAGATTAAAGATACAATGCCATGTAGAGAATGAGTTCTATGTATAGAACAACTACTAGATCAACAACTAGATCTAGAACAACTACTAGATCACTAGATTAGTTAGATTCCTATTTAGAGTGTTCCATTATGATATCTCTTTCCTCAATCATAGGGGAGAACTAACTACAAGTACTAGAGTTATATACACAATCAAATCAGAAGTTCCCTTGCTTCCTTAATGAGCAAGTTAAAGATTCCATTGAAACTAATCTCTCTATTGTCCTTACAAATTAGATGATTCATTGATCCACTTTCTATTGCTTTAAGTAGATGAAATATACAATGCCATTTAAAGAATGAGTTGTATGTATAGAACAACTACTAGATCTAGAACAACTACTAGATCACTAGACTAGTTAGATTGCTATTTAGATTGTTCCATTATGATATCTATTTCCTCAAACATAGGAGAGAACTAACTACAAGTACTAGAGTTATATACACAATCAAATAAGAAGTTACCTTGCTTCCTTAATCAGCAAGTTAAGGAGTCCATTGAAACTAATCTCTCTATTGTCCTTACAACTAGATGATTCATTGATCCACTTTCTATTGCTTTAAGTAGATGAAAGATACAATGCCATGTAAAGAATGAGTTGTATGTATAGAACACCTACTAGATCAACTACTAGATCTAGAACAACTACTAGATCACTAGATTAGTTTGATTGCTATTTAGAGTGTTCCATTATGATATCCCTTTCCTCAAACATAGGAGAGAACTAACTACAAGTACTAGAGTTATAAACACAATCAAATAAGAAATTCACTTGCTTTCTTAATGAGTAAGTTAGAGGTTCCATTGAAACTAACCTCTCTATTGTCCTTACTAACGAGATGATTCATTCATCCAATTTCTATTGCTTTAAGTAGATGAAAGATACAATGTCATGTAAAGAATGAGTTGTATGTATAGAACAACTACTAGAACAACTACTAGATCTAGAACAACTACTTGATCACTAGATTAGTTAGATTGTTATTTAGAGTGTTCCGTTATGATATCCCTATCCTCAAACATAGGAGAGAACTAACTACAAGTACTAGAGTTATATACACAATCAAATAAGAAGTCCCCTTGCTTCCTTAATGAGCAAGTTAAAGAGTCCGTTGAAACTAGTCTCTCTATTTTCCTGAAAAACTAGATGATTTATTGATCCACTTTCTATTGCTTTAAGTAGATGAAAGATACAACGCCATGTAAAGAATGAGTTGTATGTATAGAACAACTACTAGATCTAGAACAATTACTAGATCACTAGCTTAGTTAGATTGCTATTTAGAGTGTTCCATTATGATATCCCTTTCCTCAAACATAGGGGAGAACTAACTACAAATACTAGAGTTATATACACAATCAAATAAGAACTTCCCTTGCTTTCTCAATGAGCAAGTTAAAGAGTCCATTGAAACTAACCTCTCTATTGTCCTTACTTACGAGGTGATTCATTCATCCAATTTCTATTGCTTTAAGTAGATGAAAGATACAATGTCATGTAAAGAATGAGTTGTATGTATAGAACAACTACTAGATCTTGAACAACTACTAGATCACTAGATTAGTTAGATTTCTATTTAGAGTGTTCCATTATGATATCGCCTTGCTCGAACATAGGAGAGAAGTAACTACAAGTACAATAGTTGAAACCAACATTTCCATTACCCTTACAAACTAGATTAGTCGTCTATTGATTCATTCATGCACTTTCTATAGCTTTAGGTAGATGAAAGATACAATCCCATGTAAAGAATCAGTTGTATGTCTTCCCTTTATCTAGAACATCAACTAGATAATGAGATTAGTTAGATTGCTATATAGAGTGTTCCGTTATGACATCCATTTCCACAAACATAGGAGAGAACTATCTACAAGTACTAGAGTTATATACACAATCAAATAATAAGTTCCCTTGATTCCTTAATGAGAAAGTTAAACAGTCCATTGAAACTAACCTTTCTATTGTCCTTACTAACGAGATGATTCATTCATCCAATTTCTATTGCTTTAAGTATATGAAATATACAATTCCATGTAAAGAATGAGTTGTATGTATAGAACAACTATTATATCAACTACTAGATCTAGAACAACTACTAGATCACTAGATTAGTTAGATTGCTATTTAGAGTGTTCCATTATGCTATCCCTTTCCTAAAAAATAAGAGAGAACTAACTACAAGTACTGGAGCTATACACACAATCAAATAAGAAGTTAAACAGTCCATTGAAACTAACCTATCTATTGTTTCCTTAATGAACAAGTTAAACAGTCCATTGAAACTAACCTATCTATTGTGCTTACTAACTTGATGATTCATTCATCCGCTTTATATAGCTTTACGTAGATGAAAGATACAATGCCATGTAAAGAATGAGTTGTATGTATAGAACAACGACTAGATCACTAGATTAGTTAGATTGCTATTTAGAGTGTTCCGTTATGATAACCCTTTCCGAAAACATAGGAGAGAACTAACTACAAGTACTAGAGTTATATACACAATGAAATAAGAAGTTCCTTTGCTTCCTTAATGATCAAGTTAAAGAGTCTATTGAAACTAACCTCTCTATTGTACTTACTAACGAGATGATTTATTCATCTACTTTCCATTGCTTTAAGTAGATGAAAGATACAATGCCATGTAAAGTATGAGTTGTATGTATAGAACAACTACTAGATCACTAGATTAGTTAGATTGCTATTTAGAGTGTTCCATTATGTTATCCCTTTCCGAAAGCATAGGAGAGAACTCACTACAAGTACTAGAGTTATATACACAATCAAATAAGAAGTTCCCTTGCTTCCTTAATGATCAAGTTAAAGAGTTCATTGAAGAAACTAACCTATCTATTGTGCTTACTAACTAGATGATTCATTTATCCACTTTATATTGCTTTACGTGGATGAAAGATACAATGCCATTTAATGAATGAGTTGTATGTATAGAACAACTAATAGAACAACTAATAGATCACTAGATTAGTTAGATTGCTATTTAGAGTGTTCCATTATGATATCCCTTTCCTCAAACATAGGAGAGAACTAACTACAGGTACTATAGCTGAAACTAACCTTTCCATTACCGTTAGAAACTAGATTAGCCGTCTATTGATTCATTCAATCACTTTCTATTACTTTAGGTAGATGAAAGATACAATCCAATGTAAAGAATGAGTTGTATGTCTTCCCTTTATCTAGAAGAACAACTAGATCACTAGCTTAGTTAGATTGCTATATAGAGTGTTCCGTTATGATATTCATTTCCGCAAACATAGGAGAGAACTAACTACAAGTATTAGAGTTATATACACAATCAAATAAGAAGTTCCCTTGCTTCCTTAATGAGCAAGTTAAAGAGTCCATTGAAACAAACCTCTCTATTGTCCTTACTAACGAGATGATTCATTCATCCACTTTCTATTGCTTTAAGTAGATGAAAGATACAATGACATGTAAAAAATGAGTTGTATGTATAGAACAACTACTAGATCACTAGATTAGTTAGATTGCTATTTAGAGTGTTCCACTATGATATCCCTTTCCTCAAACATAGAAGAGAACTAACCACAAGTACTATAGGTGAAAGTAATCTTTCCACTACCCTTATAAACTAGATTAGTCGTCTATTGATTCATTCATCCACTTTCTATTGCTTTAGGTACATGAAAGATACAATCCCATGTAAAGAATGAGTCGTATGTCTTTCCTATATCTAGAACAACAACTAGATCATTAGATTAGTTAGATTGCTATATAGAGTGTTCCGTTATGATATCCCTTTCAGAAAACATAGGAGAGAACTAACTACAATTATTATAGTTATATACACAATCAAATAAGAAGTTCCCTTGCTTCCTTAATGAGCAAATTAAAGAGTCCATTGAAACAAACCTCTCTATTGTCCTTACTAACGAGATGATTCATTCATCCACTTTCTATTGCTTTAAGTAGATGAAATATACAATGACATGTAAAAAATGAGTTGTATGTATAGAACAACTACTAGATCACTAGATTAGTTAGATTGATATTTAGAGTGTTCCACTATGATATCCCTTTCCTCAAGCATAGATTAGTCGTCTATTGATTCATTCATCCACTTTCTATTACTTTAGGTACATGAAAGATACAATCCCATGTAAAGAATGAGTCGTATGTCTTCCCTATATCTAGAACAACAACTAGATCACTAGATTAGTTAGATTGCTATATAGAGTGTTCCGTTATGATATCCCTTTCCGAAAGCATAGGAGAGAACTAACTACAAGTACTAGAGTTATATACACAATCAAATAAGAAGTTCCCTTGCTTCCTTAATGAGCAAGTTAAAGAGTCCATTGAAACTACCCTATCTATTGTGCTTAATAACTAGATGATTCATTCATCCACTTTCTATAGCTTTACGTAGATGAAAGATACAATGCCATGTAAAGAATCAGTTGTATGTATAGAACAACTACTAGATCACTAGATTAGTTAGATTGCTATTTAGAGTGTTCCATTATGATATCCCTTTCCGAAAGCATAGGAGAGAACTAACTACAAGTACTAGAGTTATATACACAATCAAATAAGAATTTCCCTTGCTTCCTTAATGATCAAGTTAAAGAGTTCATTGAAGAAACTAACCTATCTATTGTGCTTACTAACTAGATGATTCATTCATCCACTTTCTATTGCTTTACGTAGATGAAAGATACAATGCCATGTAATGAATGAGTTGTATGTATAGAACAACTAATAGATCACTAGATTAGTTAGATTGCTATTTAGAGTGTTCCACCATGATATCCCTTTCCTCAAATATAGAAGATAACTAACTACAAGTACTATAGGTGAAACTAATCTTTCCACTACCCTTACAAACTAGATTAGTCGTCTATTGATTCATTCATCCACTTTCTATTGCTTTACGTACATGAAAGATACAATCCCATGTAAAGAATGAGTTGTATGTATAGAACAACTACTAGTTCACTAGATTAGCTAGATTGCTATTTAGAGTGTTCCACTATGATATATCCCTTTCATCACACATAGAAGAGAACTAACTACAAGTACTATAGGTGAAACTAACCTTTCCATTACCCTTACAAACTAGATTAGTCATTTATTGATTCATTCATCCACTTTCTATTGCTTTAGGTAGATGAAATATACAATCCCATGTAAAGAATGAGTCATATGTCTTCCCTATATCAAGAACAACAATTAGATCACTAGGTTAGCTAGATTGGTATATAGAGTGTTCCGTTATGATATCCCTTTTCGAAAACATAGGAGAGAACTAACTACAAGTACTAGAGTTATATACACAATCAAATAACAAGTTCGCTTGCTTCCTTAACGAACAAGTTATACAGTCCATTGAAACTAACCTATCTATTGTGCTTACTAACTTGATGATTCATTCATCCGCTTTCTATAGCTTTACGTAGATGAAAGATACAATGCCATGTAAAGAATGAGTTGTATGTATAGAACAACTACTAGATCACTAGATTAGTTAGATTGCTATTTAGAGTGTTCCGTTATGATATCCCTTTCCGAAAACATAGGGGAGAACTAACTACAAGTACTAGAGTTATATACACAATGAAATAAGAAGTTCCTTTGCTTCCTTAATGATCAAGTTAAAGAGTCTATTGAAACTAACCTCTCTATTGTACTTACTGACGAGATGATTTATTCATCCACTTTCCATTGCTTTAAGTAGATGAAAGATACAATGCCATGTAAAGAATGAGTTGTATGTATAGAACAACTACTAGATCACTAGATTAGTTAGATTGCTATTTAGAGTGTTACATTATGTTATCCCTTTCCGAAAGCATAGGAGAGAACTAACTACAAGTACTAGAGTTATATACACAATCAAATAAGAAGTTCCCTTTCTTCCTTAATGATCAAGTTAAAGAGTTCATTGAAGAAACTAACCTATCTATTGTGCTTACTAACTAGATGATTCATTCATCCACTTTATATTGCTTTACGTGGATGAAAGATACAATGCCATGTAATGAATGAGTTGTATGTATAGAACAACTAATAGAACAACTAATAGATCATTAGATTAGTTAGATTACTATTTAGAGTGTTCCATTATGATATCCCTTTCCTCAAACATAGGAGAGAACTAACTACAGGTACTATAGCTGAAACTAACCTTTCCATTATCGTTAGAAACTAGATTAGCCGTCTATTGATTCATTCAATCACTTTCTATTACTTTAGGTAGATAAAATATACAATCCAATGTAAAGAATGAGTTGTATGTCTTCCCTTTATCTAGAAGAACAACTAGATCACTAGATTAGTTAGATTGCTATATAGAGTGTTCCGTTATGATATCCATTTCCGCAAACATAGGAGAGAACTAACTACAAGTATTAGAGTTATATACACAATCAAATAAGAAGTTCACTTACTTCCTTAATGAGCAAGTTAAAGAGTCCATTGAAACAAACCTCTCTATTGTCCTTACAAACTAGATGATTCATTGATCCACTTTCTATTGCTTTAAGTAGATGAAAGATACAATGTCATATAAAGAATGAGTTGTATGTATAGAACAACTACTAGATCAACTACTAGATCTAGAACAACTAGTAGATCACTAGCTTAGTTAGATTGCTATTCAGAGTGTTCCATTATGATATCCCTTTCCTCAAACATAGGAGAGAACTAACTACAAGTAGTAGTGTTATAATACACAATCAAATAAGAAGTTCCATTGCTTCCTTAAAGTGCAAGTTAGAGAGTCCATTGAACTAATCTCTCTATTGTGCTTACATACTAGATGTTTCATTCATCCAATTTCTATTGCTTTAAGTAGATGAAAGATACAATGTCATGTAAAGAATGAGTTGTATGTATAGAACAGCTACTAGATCAACAACTAGATCTAGAAAAACTACTAGATCACTAGATTAGTTAGATTGCTATTTAGAGTGTTCCATTATGATATCTCTTTCCTCAAACATAGGAGAGAACTAAGTACAAGTACTAGAGTTATATACACAATCAAATCAGAAGTTCTCTTGCTTCCTTAATGAGCAAGTTAAAGATTCCATTGAAACTAATCTCTCTATTGTCCTTACAAACTAGATGATTCATTGATCCAATTTCTATTGCTTTAAGTAGATGAAAGATACAATGCCATGTAAAGACTGAGTTGTATGTATAGAACAACTACTAGATCAACTACTAGATCTAGAACAACTACTAGAACACTAGATTAGTTAGATTGCTATTTAGAGTGTTCCATTATGATATCCCTTTCCTCAAACATAGGAAAGAACTAACTGCAAGTACTAGAGTTATATACACAATCAAATAAGAAGTTACCTTGCTTCCTTAATGAGCAAGTTAAGGAGTCCATTGAAACTAATCTCTCTATTTTCCTTACAAACTAGATGATTCATTGATCCACTTTCTATTGCTTTAAGTAGATGAAAGATACAATGCCATGTAAAGAATGAGTTTTATGTATAGAATAGCAACTAGATAAACAACTAGATCTAGAACAACTACTAGATCACTAGATTAGTTAGATTGCTATTTAGAGTGTTCCATTATGATATCTCTTTCCTCAAACATAGGAGAGAACTAACTACAAGTACTAGAGTTATATACACAATCAAATAAAAAGTTCCCTTGCTTCCTTAATGAGCAAGTTAAAGATTCCATTGAAACTAATCTCTCTATTGTCCTTACAAACTAGATGATTCATTGATCCACTTTCTATTGCTTTAAGTAGATTAAAGATACAATGCCATGTAAAGAATGAGTTGTATGTATAGAACAACTACTAGATCAACAACTAGATCTAGAACAACTACTAGATCACTAGATTAGTTAGATTGCTATTTAGATTGTTCCATTATGATATCTCTTTCCTCAAACATAGGAGAGAACTAACTACAAGTACTAGGGTTATATACACAATCAAATAAGAAGTTACCTTGCTTCCTTAATGAGCAAGTTAAGGAGTCCATTGAAACTAATCTCTCTATTGTCCTTACAACTAGATGATTCATTGATCCAATTTCTATTGCTTTAAGTAGATGAAAGATACAATGCCATGTAAAGAATGAGTTGTATGTATAGAACACCTACTAGATCAACTACTAGATCTAGAACAACTACTAGATCACTAGATTAGTTAGATTGCTATTTAGAGTGTTCCATTATGATATCCCTTTCCTCAAACATAGGAGAGAACTAACTACAAGTACTAGAGTTATAAACACAATCAAATAAGAAATTCACTTGCTTTCTTAATGAGCAAGTTAGAGGTTCCATTGAAACTAACCTCTCTATTGTCCTTACTAACGAGATGATTCATTCATCCAATTTCTATTGCTTTAAGTAGATGAAAGATACAATGTCATGTAAAGAATGAGTTGTATGTATAGATCAACTACTAGAACAACTACTAGATCTAGAACAACTACTTGATCACTAGATTAGTTAGATTGCTATTTCGAGTGTTCCGTTATGATATCCCTATTCTCAAACATAGGAGAGAACTAACTACAAGTACTAGAGTTATATACACAATCAAATAAGAAGTTCCCTTGCTTCCTTAATGAGCAAGTAAAAGAGTCCGTTGAAACTAGTCTCTCTATTGTCCTTACAAACTAGATGATTCATTGATCCACTTTCTATTGCTTTAAGTAGATTAAAGATACAATGCCATATAAAGAATGAGTTGTATGTATAGAACAACTACTAGATCAACTACTAGATCTAGAAAAACTACTAGATCACTAGATTAGTTAGATTGCTATTTAGAGTGTTCCATTATGATATCTCTTTCCTCAAACATAGGAGAGAACTAAGTACAAGTACTAGAGTTATATACACAATCAAATCAGAAGTTCTCTTGCTTCCTTAATGAGCAAGTTAAAGATTCCATTGAAACTAATCTCTCTATTGTCCTTACAAACTAGATGATTCATTGATCCAATTTCTATTGCTTTAAGTAGATGAAAGATACAATGCCATGTAAAGAATGAGTTGTATGTATAGAACAACTACTAGATCAACTACTAGATCTAGAACAACTACTAGAACACTAGATTAGTTAGATTGCTATTTAGAGTGTTCCATTATGATATCCCTTTCCTCAAACATAGGAAAGAACTAACTGCAAGTACTAGAGTTATATACACAATCAAATAAGAAGTTACCTTGCTTCCTTAATGAGCAAGTTAAGGAGTCCATTGAAACTAATCTCTATTTTCCTTACAAACTAGATGATTCATTGATCCACTTTCTATTGCTTTAAGTAGATGAAAGATACAATGCCATGTAAAGAATGAGTTTTATGTATAGAATAGCTACTAGATAAACAACTAGATCTAGAACAACTACTAGATCACTAGATTAGTTAGATTGCTATTTAGAGTGTTCCATTATGATATCTCTTTCCTCAAACATAGGAGAGAACTAACTACAAGTACTAGAGTTATATACACAATCAAATAAAAAGTTCCCTTGCTTCCTTAATGAGCAAGTTAAAGATTCCATTGAAACTAATCTCTCTATTGTCCTTACAAACTAGATGATTCATTGATCCACTTTCTATTGCTTTAAGTAGATTAAAGATACAATGCCATGTAAAGAATGAGTTGTATGTATAGAACAACTACTAGATCAACAACTAGATCTAGAACAACTACTAGATCACTAGATTAGTTAGATTGCTATTTAGATTGTTCCATTATGATATCTCTTTCCTCAAACATAGGAGAGAACTAACTACAAGTACTAGGGTTATATACACAATCAAATAAGAAGTTACCTTGCTTCCTTAATGAGCAAGTTAAGGAGTCCATTGAAACTAATCTCTCTATTGTCCTTACAACTAGATGATTCATTGATCCAATTTCTATTGCTTTAAGTAGATGAAAGATACAATGCCATGTAAAGAATGAGTTGTATGTATAGAACACCTACTAGATCAACTACTAGATCTAGAACAACTACTAGATCACTAGATTAGTTAGATTGCTATTTAGAGTGTTCCATTATGATATCCCTTTCCTCAAACATAGGAGAGAACTAACTACAAGTACTAGAGTTATAAACACAATCAAATAAGAAATTCACTTGCTTTCTTCATGAGCAAGTTAGAGGTTCCATTGAAACTAACCTCTCTATTGTCCTTACTAACGAGATGATTCATTCATCCAATTTCTAATGCTTTAAGTAGATGAAAGATACAATGTCATGTAAAGAATGAGTTGTATGTATAGATCAACTACTAGAATAACTACTAGATCTAGAACAACTACTTGATCACTAGATTAGTTAGATTGCTATTTCGAGTGTTCCGTTATGATATCCCTATTCTCAAACATAGGAGAGAACTAACTACAAGTACTAGAGTTATATACACAATCAAATAAGAAGTTCCCTTGCTTCCTTAATGAGCAAGTAAAAGAGTCCGTTGAAACTAGTCTCTCTATTGTCCTTACAAACTAGATGATTCATTGATCCACTTTGTATTGCTTTAAGTAGATTAAAGATACAATGCCATGTAAAGAATGAGTTGTATGTATAGAACAACTACTAGATCAACAACTAGATCTAGAACAACTACTAGATCACTAGATTAGTTAGATTGCTATTTAGATTGTTCCATTATGATATCTCTTTCCTCAAACATAGGAGAGAACTAACTACAAGTACTAGGGTTATATACACAATCAAATAAGAAGTTACCTTGCTTCCTTAATGAGCAAGTTAAGGAGTCCATTGAAACTAATCTCTCTATTGTCCTTACAACTAGATGATTCATTGATCCAATTTCTATTGCTTTAAGTAGATGAAAGATACAATGCCATGTAAAGAATGAGTTGTATGTATAGAACACCTACTAGATCAACTACTAGATCTAGAACAACTACTAGATCACTAGATTAGTTAGATTGCTATTTAGAGTGTTCCATTATGATATCCCTTTCCTCAAACATAGGAGAGAACTAACTACAAGTACTAGAGTTATAAACACAATCAAATAAGAAATTCACTTGCTTTCTTAATGAGCAAGTTAGAGGTTCCATTGAAACTAACCTCTCTATTGTCCTTACTAACGAGATGATTCATTCATCCAATTTCTATTGCTTTAAGTAGATGAAAGATACAATGTCATGTAAAGAATGAGTTGTATGTATAGATCAACTACTAGAACAACTACTAGATCTAGAACAACTACTTGATCACTAGATTAGTTAGATTGCTATTTCGAGTGTTCCGTTATGATATCCCTATTCTCAAACATAGGAGAGAACTAACTACAAGTACTAGAGTTATATACACAATCAAATAAGAAGTTCCCTTGCTTCCTTAATGAGCAAGTAAAAGAGCCCGTTGAAACTAGTCTCTCTATTGTCCTTAAAAACTAGATGATTTATTGATCCACTTTCTATTGCTTTAAGTAGATGAAAGATACAACGCCATGTAAAGAATGAGTTGTATGTATAGAACAACTACTAGATCTAGAACAATTACTAGATCACTAGCTTAGTTAGATTGCTATTTAGAGTGTTCCATTATGATATCCCTTTCCTCAAACATAGGGGAGAACTAACTACAAATACTAGAGTTATATACACAATCAAATAAGAACTTCCCTTGCTTTCTTAATGAGCAAGTTAAAGAGTCCATTGAAACTAACCTCTCTATTGTCCTTACTTACGAGGTGATTCATTCATCCAATTTCTATTGCTTTAAGTAGATGAAAGATACAATGTCATGTAAAGAATGAGTTGTATGTATAGAACAACTACAAGATCTAGAATAACTACTAGATCACTAGATTAGTTAGATTTCTATTTAGATTGTTCCATTATGATATCCCCTTGCTCGAACATAGGAGAGAAGTAACTACAAGTACAATAGTTGAAACCAACCTTTCCATTACCCTTACAAACTAGATTAGTCGTCTATTGATTCATTCATGCACTTTCTATTGCTTTAGGTAGATGAAAGATACAATCCCATGTAAAGAATCAGTTGTATGTCTTCCCTTTATCTAGAACATCAACTAGATCAATATATTAGTTAGATTGCTATATAGAGTGTTCCGTTATGACATCCATTTCCACAAACATAGGAGAGAACTAACTACAAGTACTAGAGTTATATACACAATCAAATAAGAAGTTCCCTTGATTCCTTAATGACAAAGTTAAAGAGTCCATTGAAACTAACCTATCTATTGTCCTTACTAACAAGATGATTTATTCATCCAATTTCTATTGCTTTAAGTATATGAAAGATACAATTCCATGTAAAGAATGAGTTGTATGTATAGAACAACTACTATATCAACTACTAGATCTAGAACAACTACTAGATCACTAGATTAGTTAGATTGCTATTTAGAGTGTTCCATTATGTTATCCCTTTCCTAAAAAATAAGAGAGAACTAACTAGAAGTACTGGAGCTATACACACAATCAAATAAGAAGTTCCCTTGCTTCCTTAATGAGCAAGTAAAAGAGTCCGTTGAAACTAGTCTCTCTATTGTCCTTACTAACGAGATGATTCATTCATCCAATTTCTATTGCTTTAAGTAGATGAAAGATACAATGTCATGTAAAGAATGAGTTGTATGTATAGATCAACTACTAGAACAACTACTAGATCTAGAACAACTACTTGATCACTAGATTAGTTAGATTGCTATTTCGAGTGTTCCGTTATGATATCCCTATTCTCAAACATAGGAGAGAACTAACTACAAGTACTAGAGTTATATACACAATCAAATAAGAAGTTCCCTTGCTTCCTTAATGAGCAAGTAAAAGAGTCCGTTGAAACTAGTCTCTCTATTGTCCTTACAAACTAGATGATTCATTGATCCACTTTGTATTGCTTTAAGTAGATTAAAGATACAATGCCATGTAAAGAATGAGTTGTATATATAGAACAACTACTAGATCAACAACTAGATCTAGAACAACTACTTGATCACTAGATTAGTTAGATTGCTATTTCGAGTGTTCCGTTATGATATCCCTATTCTCAAACATAGGAGAGAACTAACTACAAGTACTAGAGTTATATACACAATCAAATAAGAAGTTCCCTTGCTTCCTTAATGAGCAAGTAAAAGAGTCCGTTGAAACTAGTCTCTCTATTGTCCTTACAAACTAGATGATTCATTGATCCACTTTCTATTGCTTTAAGTAGATTAAAGATACAATGCCATATAAAGAATGAGTTGTATGTATAGAACAACTACTAGATCAACTACTAGATCTAGAAAAACTACTAGATCACTAGATTAGTTAGATTGCTATTTAGAGTGTTCCATTATGATATCTCTTTCCTCAAACATAGGAGAGAACTAAGTACAAGTACTAGAGTTATATACACAATCAAATCAGAAGTTCTCTTGCTTCCTTAATGAGCAAGTTAAAGATTCCATTGAAACTAATCTCTCTATTGTCCTTACAAACTAGATGATTCATTGATCCAATTTCTATTGCTTTAAGTAGATGAAAGATACAATGCCATGTAAAGAATGAGTTGTATGTATAGAACAACTACTAGATCAACTACTAGATCTAGAACAACTACTAGAACACTAGATTAGTTAGATTGCTATTTAGAGTGTTCCATTATGATATCCCTTTCCTCAAACATAGGAAAGAACTAACTGCAAGTACTAGAGTTATATACACAATCAAATAAGAAGTTACCTTGCTTCCTTAATGAGCAAGTTAAGGAGTCCATTGAAACTAATCTCTCTATTTTCCTTACAAACTAGATGATTCATTTATCCACTTTCTATTGCTTTAAGTAGATGAAAGATACAATGCCATGTAAAGAATGAGTTTTATGTATAGAATAGCTACTAGATAAACAACTAGATCTAGAACAACTACTAGATCACTAGATTAGTTAGATTGCTATTTAGAGTGTTCCATTATGATATCTCTTTCCTCAAACATAGGAGAGAACTAACTACAAGTACTAGAGTTATATACACAATCAAATAAAAAGTTCCCTTGCTTCCTTAATGAGCAAGTTAAAGATTCCATTGAAACTAATCTCTCTATTGTCCTTACAAACTAGATGATTCATTGATCCACTTTCTATTGCTTTAAGTAGATGAAAGATACAATGCCATGTAAAGAATGAGTTGTATGTATAGAACAACTACTAGATCAACAACTAGATCTAGAACAACTACTAGATCACTAGATTAGTTAGATTGCTATTTAGAGTGTTCCATTATGATATCTCCTTTCCTCAAACATAGGAGAGAACTAACTACAAGTACTAGAGTTATATACACAATCAAATAAGAAGTTACCTTGCTTCCTTAATGAGCAAGTTAAGGAGTCCATTGAAACTAATCTCTCTATTGTCCTTACAACTAGATGATTCATTGATCCAATTTCTATTGCTTTAAGTAGATGAAAGATACAATGCCATGTAAAGAATGAGTTGTATGTATAGAACAACTACTAGATCAACTACTAGATCTAGAACAACTACTAGATCACTAGATTAGTTAGATTGCTATTTAGAGTGTTCCATTATGATATCCCTTTCCTCAAACATAGGAGAGAACTAACTACAAGTACTAGAGTTATATACACAATCAAATAAGAAGTTCCTTGCTTCCTTAATGAGCAAGTTAGAGATTCCATTGAAACTAACCTCTCTATTGTCCTTACTAACGAGATGATTCATTCATCAATTTCTATTGCTTTAAGTAGATGAAAGATACAATGCCATGTAAAGAATGAGTTGTATGTATAGAACAACTACTAGACAACACTAGATCTAGAACAACTACTTGATCACTAGATTAGTTAGATTGCTATTTAGAGTGTTCCATTATGATATCCCTTTCCTCAAACATAGGAGAGAACTAACTACAAGTACTAGAGTTATATACACAATCAAATAAGAAGTTCCCTTGCTTCCTTAATGAGCAAGTTAAAGAGTCCATTGAAACTAATCTCTCTATTGTCCTTACAAACTAGATGATTCATTGATCCAATTTCTATTGCTTTAAGTAGATGAAAGATACAATGCCATGTAAAGAATGAGTTGTATGTATAGAACAACTACTAGAACAACTACTAGATCTAGAACAACTACTAGATCACTAGATTAGTTAGATTGCTATTTAGAGTGTTCCATTATGATATCTCTTTCCTCAAACATAGGAGAGAACTAACTACAAGTACTAGAGTTATATACACAATCAAATAAAAGTTCCCTTGCTTCCTTAATGAGCAAGTTAAAGAGTCCATTGAAACTAATCTCTCTATTGTCCTTACAAACTAGATGATTCATTGATCCACTTTCTATTGCTTTAAGTAGATGAAAGATACAATGCCATGTAAAGAATGAGTTGTATGTATAGAACAACTACTAGATCAACTACTAGATCTAGAACAACTACTAGATCACTAGATTAGTTAGATTGCTATTTAGAGTGTTCCATTATGATATCCCTTTCCTCAAACATAGGAGAGAACTAACTACAAGTACTAGAGTTATATACACAATCAAATAAGAAGTTCCCTTGCTTCCTTAATGAGCAAGTTAAAGATTCCATTGAAACTAATCTCTCTATTGTCCTTACAACTAGATGATTCATTGATCCACTTTCTATTGCTTTAAGTAGATGAAAGATACAATGCCATGTAAAGAATGAGTTGTATGTATAGAACACCTACTAGATCAACTACTAGATCTAGAACAACTACTAGATCACTAGATTAGTTAGATTGCTATTTAGAGTGTTCCATTATGATATCCTTTCCTCAAACATAGGAGAGAACTAACTACAAGTACTAGAGTATAATACACAATCAAATAAGAAATTCACTTGCTTTCTTAATGAGCAGTTAGAGGTCCATTGAAACTAACCTCTCTATTGTCCTTACTAACGAGATGATTCATTCATCCAATTTCTATTGCTTTAAGTAGATGAAAGATACAATGTCATGTAAAGAATGAGTTGTATGTATAGAACAACTACTAGAACAACTACTAGATCTAGAAA
>CM051455.1:66813241-67006732 GCA_028274465.1 Plantago ovata
ATTTGTGGCCAAAGATTCAATGAATGGTTGCAAGGAAATGAGATTGAGAGGAGTTATACTCTGTAGGACATCCCAATCCAAGTGCAAAGGAAGCCGTCAACAAAATCCTTGTCAACAACTTGCAGAAGGAGGTTCGCTACCCAACAAGGACTGGTCGACGAGCTTGATGGATAGTGTGGCATACGCACTATTCAAAACCGCTACAAGAGAGACTCCCTTCTCGCTTAGTTGCGGATCCGAGGCGGTCATACCACGAAGTGGCGGGGGTGGAACCCTCAGAATCAAGGGTATCAGCCCGAGGACAATCATCAGAGAGGACTCTTCGACCTGGAGACAATCAGTGAAGCGCGGAGGACCACAGCCTTGGCCATATATCCTCAGATATAACGCACTCATCGCAAAGACCTACAACAAGGTGTAAGAGAAAGAGAATTCCAGTAGGAGACCTAGTACTCCGAAGAGGCAGACATCTTAGCCAAAGTTGGGAAGATGCAACCCAATTGGGAAGGCCCCTACAAGATAATTGAAGCAAGGTCCAACGGAAGTTATCGTCTTCAAGACATGGAGGGAAGGGTATTGAAAAATCCATGGAATACTTCTAACCTCCAGAGATTCTACGCTTGAAGTTGTAGAGAGAAAAAGCTTTTTGAAAACCTATGTGGAAGGTCCAGTGATCGAGGAGGATTCCTCACAGATTCAAATGAGAGGTACCTCTTCCTTTTGTTAAGAAGTTGTTGTAAGCAAGCTGGCCGAGGAGCCCCCATTGTAATTGCATTTCCGACAAATCAATACAATGTCTCTTTCAACAAGAAAATGTTCAAGCATAGAGCTACTATACTTAAAAGAAAAAAATAAGACTACTCGATCGAGAGCTTACATGACCTACATAAAAGCTAGTCGATTTCCATGATTAGGGGGAACCCTCCCGCTCTCTAAACTCTATTAGAGAGTTTATATGGAAACCTTTCAAAGAAGAAAAAGCGAGGAGACGGAGGAAATCGAGGAGAGCAACTCCCAGTCTTTCTAACTCAACGCTTGGAAATTTTCTAAGTTCAAACACTTAGAATTCTTTCCTAAGTGGTCGAAACGATCGAGAAGCGAAGAATCTACATTGATAGTTCGAAGAGCTTGTAGCGGAGAACATTGGTTCTCGATTCTAACTTATACGTGTTTAACTACTATATCCAAGTTATACGTCATAACAAAAGTTGGAATTAGTAAGAACACAAGTATAAATAAGAAAGCGAAGAGCAATGCATTTTATTGAAAGAAAAGAGTAGCGAAGAAACAACAACAGAGAAAATTATGTTACAAACATATTTGTTTCGAGGAGTGCCTCAAAGGGCCAAATGAAAATTGTTCGAAAATAATGCAAGTACGGGAAAGGGAAAAATTACAACATGCCCGAGCATACTCGGTCTTCAAGCAGCTGGCTCCCCGATCTTAACGAGTACGACTGTCAGTAAATTCGGTGACAGGGGTGGTCGCGCTTGTAGCTCCTCCTCGAACCGTGCTCGTTTCAGGGCCTTCAATGTTGTCTCGCTCCAGAGCCTGAGCCTCTTCAATAGCCTTCTGGTACATGGTCAGCTCTGGCTCGACGAAGTCGGCTGCCCTCCCGAGAACCGGATCGCTTAACTTCACCCAGGCAGCGTTCCGAAGAGCTGCCTTCTCGAACGGGTAGATTATCCCGCTCCTCAGGCACTCGGGCACCCAGGCAGGAAGGTAAGCTGGCTTGCTGGGATAAGGAACTTCAGGGTCGGTCACCAGCTCGCCGAACTCGCACCTCGTGCATCTCTTCAGTAATCTCCTCATCGGGGTAAGGAGTCAGATCCTCGCGACGCCCGGGATGCAAGTCTTCGCGATCATCAGGGTCAAAGTCAGCCGGAAGCAAGTTGACCCTCTTAAGCTGGCCAACACAGGAGAAGAAGCCCTCCTCGCGCGACGCCACTTGCACGTCTCTCTGGGCCAACTTGTAGGTGACCGAGGACATGAAGTCGCGAGCAGCGGCGACTCGACTTCCTTTGAGGAAGGACAGGACGCTTGCCTTGAACTTCTCCATGCAGATGGATAAAGTAGCGTAGGCACCCTTGAAGCTCTTGCTCCTCGACCTCTCCCGGGACAGCTTCTTCTCGAGCTCTTCTACCTTAATCTTCAGCTTCCCGGCCTCAGCCTCCGAGACCTTTGCTTTAGAGTCCGAAGCAGCAAGCTTCTTCTCGAGGTCCTCGATCACGACCCCTATGTCGGCCTGATCCGCAGCAACTTGGCCATAGGCCTCCTTCAAGTTCTCGAGCTGCAAAAAGAAGTCACAGTTAGCGAGGAGAATAAAATTTATACTTAGAGAAATTTTACAACACAAAGAATGAAGAAAAGTACCTGGAGCGAGCACATGCTCAGCTCATGTGCCCTATCGAGGTCGCTCATTTGAATGAGCCGCTTCACTTCATCTCCAGAAGCGGCTACCTTACCCTTCTTGCGGGCAGGCTCGTTGGTTCCACCGAGGTTGAGCTTCCTCGCTCCCTTCATCGCCGCAGGCCTCTCAGGCCTCTTCTCCGCCTCAATAGTATTTAAGGCCTCCTCCTCAGCCTCCTTAGCCTCCTTGGCCCTCTTCGCAGCGGCCTCCTCCTCGGCCCTCTTAATGGCCTCCACAGGGTTCTCTCGGGTGTCGAGCCTCTCCTGCACTAAAGCATTCACGATGATGCGCGGCATTCCGAGGAGCGGTCAAGTTCAAAGAACCGAGGATCTTTGTCTGTTTGTTGGCCAACCTCTGCTTCCTCCTCTGTTCCTCCTTGGCGGCCAGAGTCTTCGACATGATCCACTGGAACCAATAAGCTGCAAGAGAATCAACGCAAGTCAGTACAATCGAGGAGCAATAAGAAATCGACGAGGAAAGTAAGAAAGCGAGGACATATCACAAACAAACAAAGCAAGCAAAGAAAAAAAAATACAAGTGCAAAGCGAAGAAAAAATGCGAGGACTTATTACCGAAGAGGACTTTTTTAGTATATCGGTTCCCGATATACCCGGTGTACGCGTAAGGCGAAAGGCCCGCCAAAAAGGGAAGTGGCTGAAGGACCAACCCCCAGTAGAAATACTTCTCGGGATGGGGTCCCCGATTTTGCTCCTCGAGCTCCATGACCCAGGGATCAGACTCCGCGGGTAAAGGATGTTTGTCCGCTATCTTTCCCCGGAACATAAGTTTGGGCACTCCCCACTCCAACTCCTCCTCGGTCATGTTAGGCATCTTCCTCTTCCTGATGTAGAAGTACCTATGGAACCACTTGTAGCCCGAGGAGCTGGGAGCGTCCATGATGAAGCCTAACCCGGGCCGAGCATTGAATTAATAAAAGTACTTGTTCCCGGAGCTCATCGAGACTCGGAACAATTGATTGAAGTTGTGGAAGTTTAGCGCGATCCCCTTCTTCATGCAAAAGACTCCAAAACATACTAAAGTCCCGAAGGCACTAGGTACAAGTTGCCAAGGAGCGATCCCCAGCGTGTTGAAGATGTCCCGGAAAGCATCACAGAATGGAAGTATCCATCCTCGGTCCAAGCTCAAGCAATGGACGCCATGTACCCAGGGGGAGCGTTGTAAAAAGTTTGATCCTCCTTGGGCACGAGGATGTCAAACTTATTCTCAGGGAGAGAATACTTCCACCTAAGTGTGGGAACCTCCTCGACTTTAACAGTAGAAGAGGTGGTCGGTATTATGCCATCCTCGTTCTTCTCGCCCTGAGGATCGGGGAGGTCTACTGTGCGGGCACTCTTGGTGAACTTCTTCTCAGCAGCCTTAGTGGTTTTAGGCTCTGCCTCCTCGACCACCTTGGCCTTCTTTGACTTTCCAGATTTAGAGCGCTTGCTCGCTCTCTTCTTCGCCTTCTTCTTGTCCGCAGACATCTGAGCAAGGCGCATCTCATACTCCTACTCCTCGAGTGGGTTGGGTGCTCGGGTCCCACTCGGAAAAGTGAAATCTATCGTCGTCGGATCGATAGAGTGGTAGCTGGTCTCCTCCTTGCGTGCGAACCTCTTCGCATCCCTAATTGCACGTCTTTGCCCCTCCGAGAAGGAAGGAGACCTAGTGCTCGGACCAGCTTCACTCCTGTTAGTGTCCCCGATCGTCAGAGGAACCTCATCCTCCTCCTCATCGGTAATCACGGCCCTCCTAGTAGTCTGTGGAGGAAATCTAACCCTCTTCGGAGGAGGACTAATCCGAGGAGAGGTAGCTTCGTCATCCTCCTCGCTCTCTTCCTCCGTCTCATCGCTGTCGATGATCTGAACGGGAATCGGGGCCTTCCCGCGCTGGGTCGAATGTTCACCCTCCTCGTAAAGGGCCAAGGCTAACTCCGGCCTCTCTGTGTCATCCATCTCCTCGATCCTGACTTCAGCAGGAGGTACCACATGAACCGCTCCATAATTGCGGCCATGAACTTGGGCAGCGCGAGTAATCAACTCCGCGGACACCCCAAGGTTAGAAGGACCACCCTCTGCCTCCGTCCGGTCGTCGATGAAATCATCCTCGGTACGACGCCTCTTGCGACTCACCAACTGATACAGATCTTCCTCGCTCTCTGTATCTTCATCTTCCTCCTCGGCATTAACTGCGCCACCTTTTTCACCCGCCGGTGCACCCTCCTCGCCGCCTTTTTCAACTTGTGGCTCCTCGACAGCCTCCTCTATTGTATCATCGAGAAAGGTCGCCGATACGTCTGACGTATCGGGCGACGTAGTATGGTCGCTCCCATACTCACCAGCGGCCGATATGTTCTGGCTGTCGTCGCTCCTCTCGGACATCCTAAAGGTGGGCAAAGGAGAAGTTAGGATGGTTGGTGATAGTCCGAGAGGTCCTTTTAGGTACATTCATTATGTTCGACCTCCCGAACGGAGAAAAATCTCAAACGAAAAGGAAAGAAGTTACTCTACAGTAGATTATACATGGAGCGAGCAGGCATACAAGGAGCGACCAACCGCTCAAAGCATAAGTAAAAAATCGAGCAGCATGTCCACATGTATATAAAGCAAAACGGAGCGAGCATGCGCATACAAAAAATTGAAGAGCAACCGAGCGACCAACCGCTCGAGGAAACAGAGTAAATCTACAGCTACAATTACAGCCTTATTCTAAGGAGGAAGCGACAAGGGGTATACAGCAAAGAACAGGGAACTACTCCTACAGGCATGCAAGTCAAATCGATCCAATTCGATTCCATTAAAGTCCGTTTACAAGTCCGTTTACAGTTTTATTAGGTCCAATGCCGTTCTCAGGCGTCAATCCACCGGTAATTACTCAGATGACAACATTCCGGGAGGCAAAAATCAAAGAAGAAAAAGCCGACATGCAAAGGCCAAAACCGAAGAGAGAAATAGCAGAGAATTCAAGGCAAAAAGAAGCAAAAAGAGGAGAAATTAAAGGCAAAGAACCGGAAACTTACTTGTTGATAAGTTGGTAAAGGTTGGAAGCCTGAAAGGAAGCCGGAAAAGCCGAAAGTTCGCCTGAAAATTGCGTTCTGGACACCGGAAACACTCCTCGCTCACTACTTGTCTCGACCACGTTGCTTGTCGATCTCAGAAACTCTCCTCGCTCTCTCTTTTTAGCTCTGAATATTCGGATTGCGAAAAGTGTGGAATGACCGAGTGTTGACCTATTTATAGAAGGGTATCTCGGGGATACGAAACGACGCATGCCCTCGCGTCATCCGGTCCGACCACGTACCCAAGATCAACGGTCCAGATCACGGCCGCCTGGCGAATTACCGGTTATGCCCTCCACGCTCCCGCTCTGGAGCGGGCACAGTTCCCAAGGTCGGAGCGAATTACCTAACCACGGCAATCAATTCTCGGCGCGAGCACCACCCTACTCGAGACACACAGAGACAGATCGACGACCATGATCTGTCCTCCTCGAGACAACATTGAGAAAATGTTAGAAAAGTTCAAATTCGGCGGACACGTGTCAGGGGATCGAGTAACTGCTCATGAAGCTACTCTCCTCGAGATTCCTGTTACACAAGTATCTCTCCGCGATATACTTTGCAAATAAAAAGCGGCAGGAAGTCATTCCATTCCTTTTACACAAGTATCTCTCCGCGAGATACTTTGCAAATAAAAAGCGGCAGGAAGTCATTCCATTCCACCAAGGAACACTTACCCGGATCCGATCTTTTCCCAGCAAAAATACCTCTTTTCATATGGTCCGAGCAACGTCTGCTCGCACCCTATAAAAAGGGGGGGGGAGGGAGAGATAGGAGGAGGGAAAGATACCAAGGTGCGAATACGGAAATCTTTTTTCGCCTACTACTAGTCGAGGCTCTGCTCGACCTCTACCTCAACATAGTTCCTCAACTATCTTCTACAAAGATACTTGGAAACTAGGGGGACATATGTTAGTGTTGAAATATGTCCAGTCCGCATGTACGAACTGGAGCGGTCTAAGAGCGTGACAAAGCATCATAGGCCGTCCCTCAAGGGGCACGACCACACCCAAGTATGTCACTAAGGTGTGGATCGACCAACATAAGGTCCGACCATCACTGGGAGGACAACACTCAAAATAAGCTCCTCACAAGGACAAAGCTGCCAGTGGGCTCGAGGAGCATCTCTCGGGCTCGAGGAGACCTTACGTCGAGGTAACGCTCCTTGACATTTACTGAGCAGGACACTACTCGCATCATCCACGCACAAGGAAGGCACGAGGACCCCTGAGCGACCAGCCATGGTTGCTTCCTTGGGCCAAGGCCCACGGACCTTCTTAATGGGCCTGGGCCGAGGAAGGACTCAATCCTAGCCGTACACGTGGCGTGATCCTACGCGACCGGAAGTTGAAGGGCCACAAGTATATAAAGGCCTCATTTACTCCTCAACAGTAAGCATTAATGACACCACCCGAGCACCACTTTCACTACTCATACTAGGGAAGCCTCACAACTCCCTACTCGTAAAGTCGACTCTCCGGTCTGATACCTTACAGACCGGGCAAGAGTCACTAACCCCCCCCCCCTCTAGTCTATTTCAGGTACGAGGAAGCTACAAGAAGGCTCATTTCCTACCTCAGAGTGATACTCTAAGAAGAAGAACTAGAATGACTTAGACTAGCGACTCATTGCGAACTTAGAAAGAAACACGAATTACCCTTCAACATATAGAACAACTACTAGATCAACAACTACTAGATCACTAGCTTAGTTAGATTGCTATTTAGAGTGTTCCATTATGATATCCCTTTCCTCAAACATAGGAGACAACTAACTACAGGTACTATAGATGAAACTAACCTTTCCATTACCGTTAGAAACTAGATTAGTCGTCTATTGATTCATTCAACCACTTTCTATTACTTTAGGTAGATGAAAGATACAATCCAATGTAAAGAATGAGTTGTATGTCTTCCCTTTATCTAGAAGAACAACTAGATCACTAGATTAGTTAGATTGCTATATAGAGTGTTCCGTTATGATATCCACTTCCGCAAACATAGGAGAGAACTAACTACAAGTACTAGAGTTATATACACAATCAAATAAGAAGTTCCCTTGCTTCCTTAATGAGCAAGTTAAAGAGTCCATTGAAACTAACCTATCTATTGTGCTTAATAACTAGATGATTCATTCATCCACTTTCTATAGCTTTACGTAGATGAAAGATACAATGCCATGTAATGAATGAGTTGTATGTATAGTGTTAGTGTTGAAATATGTCCAGTCCGCATGTACGAACTGGAGCGGTCTAAGAGCGCGACAAAGCATCATAGGCCGTCCCTCAAGGGGCACGACCACACCCAAGTATGTCACTAAGGTGTGGATCGACCAACATAAGGTCCGACCATCACTGGGAGGACAACACTCAAAATAAGCTCCTCACAAGGACAAAGCTGCCAGTGGGCTCGAGGAGCATCTCTCGGGCTCGAGGAGACCTTACGTCGAGGTAACGCTCCTTGACATTTACTGAGCAGGACACTACTCGCATCATCCACGCACAAGGAAGGCACGAGGACCCCTGAGCGACCAGCCATGGTTGCTTCCTTGGGCCAAGGCCCACGGACCTTCTTAATGGGCCTGGGCCGAGGAAGGCCTCAATCCTAGCCGTACACGTGGCGTGATCCTACGCGACCGGAAGTTGAAGGGCCACAAGTATATAAAGGCCTCATTTACTCCTCAACAGTAAGCATTAATGACACCACCCGAGCACCACTTTCACTACTCATACTAGGGAAGCCTCACAACTCCCTACTCGTAAAGTCGCCTCTCCGGTCTGATACCTTACAGACCGGCAAGAGTCACTAACCCCCCCCTCTAGTCTATTTCAGGTACGAGGAAGCTACAAGAAGGCTCATTTCCTACCTCAGAGTGATACTCTAAGAAGAAGAACTAGAATGACTTAGACTAGCGACTCATTGCGAACTTAGAAAGAAACACGAATTACCCTTCAACATATAGAACAACTACTAGATCAACAACTAGATCTGGAACAACTACTAGATCACTAGCTTAGTTAGATTGCTATTTAGAGTGTTCCATTATGATATCCCTTTCCTCAAACATAGGAGACAACTAACTACAGGTACTATAGATGAAACTAACCTTTCCATTACCGTTAGAAACTAGATTAGCCGTCTGTTGATTCATTCAACCACTTTCTATTACTTTAGGTAGATGAAAGATACAATCCAATGTAAAGAATGAGTTGTATGTCTTCCCTTTATCTAGAAGAACAACTAGATCACTAGATTAGTTAGATTGCTATATAGAGTGTTCCGTTATGATATCCATTTCCGCAAACATAGGAGAGAACTAACTACAAGTATTAGAGTTATATACACAATCAAATAAGAAGTTCCCTTGCTTCCTTAATGAGCAAGTTAAAGAGTCCATTGAAACAAACCTCTCTATTGTCCTTACTAACGAGATGATTCATTCATCCACTTTCTATTGCTTTAAGTAGATGAAAGATATAATGCCATGTTTTTTTAACTAAATCGAACATATATTAATAAAGGTAAAAGAGTACAAAGCATACGAAATAAAAATCACCAAATAACCCACATGCGGGTTACAAGTGAAACAAACGAAAACAAGAAACGCAATCAAAATTACAAAGCCGTGTTCCAAAACAGAAACATCAACTTTGAAAAAGCATCAACGATATGTTACAAAACAATGAAATCTTAGCTGGAAAGGCCAAGTTGCGTACATCGCGTCCGGTGCCGGAAAGTGGTGATTCCGGTTGCCCTTCACTCGACCTTAAGCAAGGGAGTAGGTCAGCAGGCGCGTGTATAAAGTAGAGCTATCACCTGCGACTGATGGCCAGCAACAGAGAACAACAGATTTTTGACCAGTTCCGGTAGGAGAAAGTAGATCCGAGATCTAAAAATCTACTACAGGCACGTCCGGTATCGGAAAAGGTTGATTCCAGTGACCCTGGAACCACCTTGAAGTGAGGAATAGGATGAGTAGGCGCGTGCCTATGTACGAACTGGCACCTGAGACTGAAAGCCAGAAACAGAGAACAGCATATTCCGGTAGGAGAAAGTAGATCTGAGATCTAAAAATCCACTACGGGCGCGTTCAGTGTCGGAAAAGGTTGATTCCGGTGACCCTGGAACCCCCTTGACGTGAGGAAGATGATGAATAGGCGCGTGCCTATGGTCGAGCTACCACCTGAGACTGAGAGGCAGAAACAGAGAGCAGCAAAATCTTCACAGATTCCGGTAGAAGAAAATAGATCTGAGATCTAAAAATTCACTACGGGCGCGTCCGGTGTCGTAAAAGGTTGATTCCGGTGTCCATGGAACCCCATTGATGTTGGAAAGATGATGAATAGGCGCGTGGCTACGGTTGAGCTACCACCTGAGACTGAGAGGCAGAAACAGAGAGCAGCAAAATCTTCACAGATTCCGGTAGAAGAAAATAGATCTGAGATCTAAAAATTCACTACGGGCGCGTCCGGTGTCGTAAAAGGTTGATTCCGGTGTCCGTGGAACCCCCTTGATATTAGAAAGATGATGAATAGGCGCGTGCCTATGGTTGAGCTACCACCTGAGACTGAGAGGCAGAAACATAGAGCAGCAAAATCTTGACAGATTCCGGTAGAAGAAAATAGATCTGAGATCTAAAAATTCACTACGGGCACGTCCGGTGTCGGAAAATGTTGATTCCGGTGTCCCTGGAACCCCCTTGATGTTAGGAAGATGATGAATAGGCGCGTGCTTATGGTTGAGCCACCACCTGAGACTGAGAGGCAGAAACACAGAGCAGCAAAATCTTGACAGATTCCGGTAGAAGAAATTAGATCTGAGATCTAGAAATCAACTAAGGGCGCGTCCGGTGTCGGAAAAGGTTGATTCCGGTGTCCCTGGAACTCCCTTGACGTGAGGAAGATGATGAATAGGTGCGTGCCTATGGTTGAGCTACCACCTGAGACTGAGAGGCAGAAACAGAGAGCAGCAAAATCTTGACAGATTCCGGTAGAAGAAAATAGATCTAAGATCTAAAATTCTGCTATAGGCGCGTCCGAGCTCCAAAATTCACAAACTTGGTATGTATGCAAAGCTCTGGAAACAAGGAAAATCAAGATGAGGGGGGTGACTAAAACATCTCAACCACCAAAGACTGGTGGCCGGAGTAAGATCAGCGAAAATCTAGATATCTAAAGCATGCTTGCTGAAGGAGAACATGCTTAGAGAGAAGATTTTTGGGGGGCGAAATCTCTAGAGTTGTATGTATAGAACAGCTACTAGATCAACAACTAGATCTGGAACAACTACTAGATCACTAGCTTAGTTAGATTGCTATTTAGAATGTTCCATTATTATATCCCTTTCCTCAAACATAGGAGAGAACTAACTACAAGTACTAGAGTTATATACACAATCAAATAATAAGTTCACTTGGTTTCTTAATGAGCAAGTTAGAGAGTCCATTGAAACTAACCTCTCTATTGTCCTTACTAACGAGATGATTCATTCATCCAATTTCTATTGCTTTAAGTAGATGAAAGATAAAATGTCATGTAAAGAATGAGTTGTATGTATAGAACAACTACTAGAACAACTAGTATATCTAGAACAACTACTAGATCACTAGATTAGTTAGATTGCTATTTTGAGTGTTCAATTATGATATCCCTATCCTCAAACATAAGAGAGAACTAACTACAAGTACTAGAGTTATATACACAATCAAATAAGAAGTTCCCTTGCTTCCTTAATGAGCAAGTTAAAGAGTCCATTGAAACTAATCTCTCTACTGTCCTTACAAACTAGATGATTTATTGATCCACTTTCTATTGCTTTAAGTAGATGAAAGATACAACGCCATGTAAAGAATGAGTTGTATGTATAGAATAGCTACTAGATCTAGAACAACTACTAGATCACTAGCTTAGTTAGATTGCTATTTAGAGTGTTCCATTATGATATCCCTTTCCTCAAACATAGGAGAGAACTAACTACAAGTACTAGAGTTATATACACAATCAAATAAGAAGTTCACTTGGTTTCTTAATGAGCAAGTTAGAGAGTCCATTGAAACTAACCTCTCTATTGTCCTTACTAACGAGATGATTCATTCATCCAATTTCTATTGCTTTAAGTAGATGAAAGATAAAATGTCATGTAAAGAATTAGTTGTATGTATAGAACAACTACTAGAACAACTAGTATATCTAGAACAACTACTAGATCACTAGATTAGTTAGATTGCTATTTAGAGTGTTCAATTATGATATCCCTATCCTCAAACATAAGAGAGAACTAACTACAAGTGCTAGAGTTATATACACAATCAAATAAGAAGTTCCCTTGCTTCCTTAATGAGCAAGTTAAAGAGTCCATTGAAACTAATCTCTCTACTGTCCTTACAAACTAGATGATTTATTGATCCACTTTCTATTGCTTTAAGTAGATGAAAGATACAACGCCATGTAAAGAATGAGTTGTATGTGTAGAATAGCTACTAGATCTAGAACAACTACTAGATCACTAGCTTAGTTAGATTGCTATTTAGAGTGTTCCATTATGATATCCCTTTCCTCAAACATAGGAGAGAACTAACTACAAGTACTAGAGTTATATACACAATCAAATAAGAAGTTCACTTGCTTTCTTAATGAGCAAGTTAGAGAGTCCATTGACACTAACCTCTCTATTGTCCTTACTAACGAGATGATTCATTCATCCAATTTCTATTGCTTTAAGTAGATGAAAGATACAATCTCATGTAAAGAATGAGTTGTATGTATAGAACAACTACTATATCTAGAACAACTACTAGATCACTAGATTAGTTAGATTGCTATTTAGAGTGTTCCATTATGATATCCCTATCCTCAAACATAGGAGAGAACTAACTACAAGTACTAGAGTTATATACACAATCAAATAAGAAGTTCCCTTGCTTCCTTAATGAGCAAGTTAAAGATTCCATTGAAACTAATCTCTCTATTGTCCTTACAAACTAGATTATTCATTGATCCACTTTCTATTGCTTTAAGTAGATGAAAGATACAATGTCATGTAAAGAATGAGTTTTATGTATAGAACAGCTACTAGATCAACAACTAGATCTAGAACAACTAGGAGATCACTAGCTTAGTTAGATTGCTATTTAGAGTGTTCCATTATGATATCCCTTTCCTCAAACATAGGAGAGAACTAACTACAAGTAGTAGTGTTATATACACAATCAAATAAAAAGTTCCCTTGCTTCCTTAAAGTGCAAGTTAGATAGTCCATTGAAACTAATCTCTCTATTGTGCTTACAAACTAGATGATTCATTCATCCAATTTCTATTGCTTTAAGTAGATGAAAGATACAATGCCATGTAAAGAATGAGTTGTATGTATAGAACAACTACTAGATCAACAACTAGATCTAGAACAACTACTAGATCACTAGATTAGTTAGATTGCTATTTAGAGTGTTCCATTATGATATCTCTTTCCTCTAACATAGGAGAGAACTAACTACAAATACTAGAGTTATATACACAATCAAATCAGAAGTTCCCTTGCTTCCTTAATGAGCAAGTTAAAGATTCCATTGAAACTAATCTCTCTATTGTCCTTACAAACTAGATGATTCATTGATCCACTTTCTATTGCTTTAAGTAGATGAATGATACAATACCATGTAAAGAATGAGCTGTATGTATAGAACAACTACTAGATCTAGAACAACTACTAGATCACTAGATTAGTTAGATTGCTATTTAGAGTGTTCCATTATGATATCCCTTTCCTCAAACATAGGAGAGAACTAACTACAAGTACTAGAGTTATATACAAAATCAAATAAGAAGTTCGCTTGCTTCCTTAATGGGCAAGTTAAGGAGTCCATTGAAACTAATCTCTCTATTATCCTTACAAACTAGATGATTCATTGATCCACTTTATATTGCTTTAAGTAGATGAAAGATACAATGACATGTAAAAAATGAGTTGTATGTATAGAACACCTACTAGATCACTAGATTAGTTAGATTGCTATTTAGAGTGTTCCACTATGATATCCGTTTCCTCAAACATAGAAGAGAACTAACCACAAGTACTATAGGTGAAAGTAATCTTTCCACTACCCTTACAAACTAGATTAGTCGTCTATTGATTAATTCATCCACTTTCTATTGCTTTAGGTACATGAAAGATACAATCCCATGTAAACAATGAGTCGTATGTCTTCCCTATATCTAGAACAACAACTAGATCACTAGATTAGTTAGATTGCTATATAGAGTGTTCCGTTATGATATCCCTTTCCGAAAACATAGGAGAGAACTAACTACAAGTACTAGGGTTATATAAACAATCAAATAAGAAGTTCCCTTGCTTCCTTAATGAGCAAGTTAAAGAGTCCATTGAAACTAACCTATCTATTATGCTTAATAACTAGATGATTCATTCATCCACTTTCTATAGTTTTCCGTAGATGAAAGATACAATGCCATGTAAAGAATGAGTTGTATGTATAGAACAACTACTAGATCACTAGATTAGTTGGATTGCTATTTAGAGTGTTCCATTATGATATCCCTTTCCGAAAGCATAGGAGAGAATTAACTACAAGTACTAGAGTTATATACACAATGAAATAAGAATTTCCTTTGCTTCCTTAATGATCAAGTTAAAGAGTTCATTGAAGAAACTAACCTATCTATTGTGCTTACTAACTAGATGATTCATTCATCCACTTTCTATTGCTTTACGTAGATGAAAGATACAATGCCATGTAATGAATGAGTTGTATGTATAGAACAACTAGTAGATCACTAGATTAGTTAGATTGCTATTTAGAGTGTTCCATTATGATATCTCTTTCCTCAAACATAGAAGAGAACTAACTACAAGTACTATAGCTGAACCTAACCTTTCCATTACCGTTACAAACTAGATTAGCCGTCTATTGATTCATTCATCCGCTTTCTATTGCTTTAGGTAGATGAAAAGATACAATCCCATGTAAAGAATGAGTTGTATGTCTTTCCTTTATCTAGAAGAACAACTAGATCACTAGATTAGTTAGATTTCTATTTAGAGTGTTCCATTATGATATCCATTTCAGCAAAAACAGAAGAGAACTAACTACAAGTACTATAGTTATATACAAGATCAAATAAGAAGTTCCCTTGCTTCCATAATGAGTAAGTTAAAGAGTCCATTGAAACTAACCACTCTATTGTCCTTACTAACTAGATGATTCATTCATCCACTTTCTATTGCTTCAAGTAGATAAAAGATACAATGCCCTATAAAGAGTGAGTTGTATGTATAGAACAACTACTAGATCACAAGATTAGTTAGATTGCTATCTAGAGTGTTCCACTATGATATATCCCTTTCATCACACATAGAAGAGAACTAACTACAAGTACTATAGGTGAAACCAACCCTTCCATTACCCTTACAAACTAGATTAGTCATTTATTGATTCATTCATCCACTTTATATTGCTTTAGGTAGATGAAAGATACAATCCCATGTAAAGAATGAGTCGTATGTCTTCCCTATATCTAGAACAACAACTAGATCACTAGATTGGTTAGATTTCTATATAGAGTGTTCCGTTATGATATCCCTTTCCGAAAACATAGGAGAGAACTAACTACAAGTACTAGAGTTATATACACAATCAAATAAGAAGTTCCCTTGCTTCCTTCATGAGCAAGTTAAACAGTCCATTGAAACTAACCTATCTATTGTGCTTACTAACTAGATGATTCATTCATCCGCTTTCTATAGCTTTACGTAGATGAAAAATACAATGCCATGTAAAGAATGAGTTGTATGTATAGAACAACTACTAGATTAGTTAGATTGCTATTTAGAGTGTTCCGTTATGATATCGCTTTCCGAAAACATAGGAGAGAACTAACTACAAGTACTAGAGTTATATACACAATGAAATAAGAAGTTCCTTTGCTTCCTTAATGATCAAGTTAAAGAGTCCATTGAAACTAACCTATCTATTGTGCTTACTAACTAGATGATTCATTCATCCACTTTCTATTGCTTTACGTAGATGAAAGACACAATGCCATGTAATGAATGAGTTGTATGTATAGAACAACTACTAGAACAACTAATAGATCACTAGATTAGTTAGATTGCTATTTAGAGTGTTCCATTATGATATCCCTTTCCTCAAACATTGGAGAGAACTAACTACAAGTACTAGAGTTATATACACAATCAAATAAGAAGTTCCCTTGCTTCCTTAATGAGCAAGTTAAAGAGTCAATTGAAACTAACCTCTCTATTGTTCTTACTAACGAGATGATTCATTCATCCACTTTCTATTGCTTTAACAAGATGAAAGATAAAATGACATGTAAAAAATGAGTTGTATGTATAGAACAAGTACTAGATCACTAGATTAGTTAGATTGCTATTAAGAGTGTTCCACTATGATATCTCTTTCCTCAAACATAGAAGAGAACTAACTACAAGTACTATAGGTGAAAGTAATCTTTCCACTACCCTTACAAACTAGATTAGTCATTTATTGATTCATTCATCCACTTTCTATTGCTTTAGGTACATGAAAGATACAATCCCATGTAAAGAATGAGTTTTATGTCTTCACTTTATCTAGAACAACAAATAGATCACTAGATTAGTTAGATTGCTATATAGAGTTTTCCGTTATGATATCCCTTTCCTCAAACATAGGAGAGAACTAACTACAAGTACTAGAGTTATATACACAATCAAATAAGAAGTTCCCTTGCTTCCATAATGAGCAAGTTAAAGAGTCCATTGAAACTAACCTCTCTATTGTCCTTAGTAACTAGATGATTCATTCATTCACTTTCGATTGCTTCAAGTAGATGAAAGATACAATGCCATTTAAACAATGAGTTGTATGTATAGAACAACTACTAGATCACTAGATTAGTTAGATTGCTATTTAGAGTGTTCCACTATGATATATCCCTTTCGTCACACATAGAAGAGAACTAACTACTAGTACTATAGGTGAAACTAACTTTTTCATTACCCATAAAAACTAGATTAGTCATATATTGATTCATTCATCCACTTTCTATTGCTTTAAGTAGATGAAAGGTACAATCCCATGTAAAGAATGAGTTGTATGTCTTCCCTATATCTATAACAACAACTAGATCACTAGATTAGTTAGATTGCTATATAGAGTATTCCGTTATGATATCCCTTTCCGAAAACATAGGAGAGAACTAACTACAAGTACTAGAGTTATATACACAATCAAATAAGAAGTTCCCTTGCTTCCATAATGAGCAAGTTAAAGAGTCCATTGAAACTAACCTATCTATTGTGCATACTAACTAAATGATTCATTCATCCACTTTCTATAGCTTTACGTAGATGAAAGATACAATGCCATGTAAAGAATTAGATGTATGTATAGAACAACTACTAGATCACTAGATTAGTTAGATTTGTATTTAGAGTGTTCCGTTATGATATCCCTTTCCGAAAACATAGGGGAGAACTAACTACAAGTACTAGAGTTATATACACAATGAAATAAGAATTTCCTTTGCTTCCTTAATGATCAAGTTAAAGAGTTCATTGAAGAAACTAACCTATCTATTGTGCTTACTAACTAGATGATTCATTCATCTACTTTCTATTGCTTTACGTAGATGAAAGATACAATGCCATGTAATGAATGAGTTGTATGTATAGAACAACTAGTAGATCACTAGATTAGTTAGATTGCTATTTAGAGTGTTCCATTATGATATCTCTTTCCTCAAACATAGAAGAGAACTAACTACAAGTACTATAGCTGAACCTAACCTTTCCATTACCGTTACAAACTAGATTAGCCGTCTATTGATTCATTCATCCACTTTCTATTGCTTTAGGTAGATGAAAAGATACAATCCCATGTAAAGAATGAGTTGTATGTCTTTCCTTTATCTAGAAGAACAACTAGATCACTAGATTAGTTAGATTTCTATTTAGAGTGTTCCATTATGATATCCATTTCAGCAAAAACAGAAGAGAACTAACTACAAGTACTATAGTTATATACAAGATCAAATAAGAAGTTCCCTTGCTTCCATAATGAGTAAGTTAAAGAGTCCATTGAAACTAACCACTCTATTGTCCTTACTAACTAGATGATTCATTCATCCACTTTCTATTGCTTCAAGTAGATAAAAGATACAATGCCCTTTAAAGAGTGAGTTGTATGTATAGAACAACTACTAGATCACAAGATTAGTTAGATTGCTATTTAGAGTGTTCCACTATGATATATCCCTTTCATCACACATAGAAGAGAACTAACTACAAGTACTATAGGTGAAACCAACCCTTCCATTACCCTTACAAACTAGATTAGTCATTTATTGATTCATTCATCCACTTTATATTGCTTTAGGTAGATGAAAGATACAATCCCATGTAAAGAATGAGTCGTATGTCTTCCCTATATCTAGAACAACAACTAGATCACTAGATTGGTTAGATTTCTATATAGAGTGTTCCGTTATGATATCCCTTTCCGAAAACATAGGAGAGAACTAACTACAAGTACTAGAGTTATATACACAATCAAATAAGAAGTTCCCTTGCTTCCTTCATGAGCAAGTTAAACAGTCCATTGAAACTAACCTATCTATTGTGCTTACTAACTAGATGATTCATTCATCCGCTTTCTATAGCTTTACGTAGATGAAAATACAATGCCATGTAAAGAATGAGTTGTATGTACAGAACAACTACTAGATTAGTTAGATTGCTATTTAGAGTGTTCCGTTATGATATCGCTTTCCGAAAACATAGGAGAGAACTAACTACAAGTACTAGAGTTATATACACAATGAAATAAGAAGTTCCTTTGCTTCCTTAATGATCAAGTTAAAGAGTCCATTGAAACTAACCTATCTATTGTGCTTACTAACTAGATGATTCATTCATCCACTTTCTATTGCTTTACGTAGATGAAAGATACAATGCCATGTAATGAATGAGTTGTATGTATAGAACAACTACTAGAACAACTAATAGATCACTAGATTAGTTAGATTGCTATTTAGAGTGTTCCATTATGATATCCCTTTCCTCAAACATTGGAGAGAACTAACTACAAGTACTAGAGTTATATACACAATCAAATAAGAAGTTCCCTTGCTTCCTTAATGAGCAAGTTAAAGAGTCAATTGAAACTAACCTCTCTATTGTACTCCTTACTAACGAGATGATTCATTCATCCACTTTCTATTGCTTTAACAAGATGAAAGATAAAATGACATGTAAAAAATGAGTTGTATGTATAGAACAAGTACTAGATTACTAGATTAGTTAGATTGCTATTAAGAGTGTTCCACTATGATATCTCTTTCCTCAAACATAGAAGAGAACTAACTACAAGTACTATAGGTGAAAGTAATCTTTCCACTACCCTTACAAACTAGATTAGTCATTTATTGATTCATTCATCCACTTTCTATTGCTTTAGGTACATGAAAGATACAATCCCATGTAAAGAATGAGTTTTATGTCTTCACTTTATCTAGAACAACAAATAGATCACTAGATTAGTTAGATTGCTATATAGAGTTTTCCGTTATGATATCCCTTTCCTCAAACATAGGAGAGAACTAACTACAAGTACTAGAGTTATATACACAATCAAATAAGAAGTTCCCTTGCTTCCATAATGAGCAAGTTAAAGAGTCCATTGAAACTAACCTCTCTATTGTCCTTAGTAACTAGATGATTCATTCATTCACTTTCGATTGCTTCAAGTAGATGAAAGATACGATGCCATTTAAACAATGAGTTGTATGTATAGAACAACTACTAGATCACTAGATTAGTTAGATTGCTATTTAGAGTGTTCCACTATGATATATCCCTTTCGTCACACATAGAAGAGAACTAACTACTAGTACTATAGGTGAAACTAACTTTTTCATTACCCATAAAAACTAGATTAGTCATATATTGATTCATTCATCCACTTTCTATTGCTTTAAGTAGATGAAAGATACAATCCCATGTAAAGAATGAGTTGTATGTCTTCCCTATATCTATAACAACAACTAGATCACTAGATTAGTTAGATTGCTATATAGAGTATTCCGTTATGATATCCCTTTCCGAAAACATAGGAGAGAACTAACTACAAGTACTAGAGTTATATACACAATCAAATAAGAAGTTCCCTTGCTTCCATAATGAGCAAGTTAAAGAGTCCATTGAAACTAACCTATCTATTGTGCATACTAACTAAATGATTCATTCATCCACTTTCTATAGCTTTACGTAGATGAAAGATACAATGCCATGTAAAGATTTAGATGTATGTATAGAACAACTACTAGATCACTAGATTAGTTAGATTTGTATTTAGAGTGTTCCGTTATGATATCCCTTTCCGAAAACATAGGGGAGAACTAACTACAAGTACTATAGCTGAAACTAACCTTTCCATTACCGTTACAAACTAGATTAGCCGTCTATTGATTCATTCATCCACTTTCTATCGCTTTAGGTAGATGAAAGAATGAGTTGTATGTCTTCCCTTTATCTAGAGGAACAACTAGATCACTAGATTAGTTAGATTTCTATATAGAGTGTTCCGTTATGATATCCATTTCCGCAAATATAGGAGTGAACTAACTACAAGTATTAGAGTTATATACACAATCAAATAATAAGTTCCCTCGCTTTCTTAATGAGCAAGTTCAAGACTCCATTGAAACTAACCTCTCTATTGTCCTTACTAACGAGATGATTCATTCATCCACTTTCTATTGCTTTAAGTAGATGAAAGATACAATCCAATGTAAAGAATGAGTTGTATGTCTTCCCTTTATCTAGAAGAACAACTAGATCACTAGATTAGTTAGATTGCTATATAGAGTGTTCCGTTATGATATCCATTTCCGCAAACATAGGAGAGAACTAACTACAAGTATTAGAGTTATATACACAATCAAATAAGAAGTTCCCTTGCTTCCTTAATGAGCAAGTTAAAGAGTCCATTGAAACTAACCTCTCTATTGTCCTTACTAACGAGATGATTCATTCATCCACTTTCTATTTCTTTAAGTAGATGAAAGATACAATGACATGTAAAAAATGAGTTATATGTATAGAACAACTACTAGATCAATAGATTAGTTAGATTGCTATTTACAGTGTTCCACTATGATATCCCTTTCCTCAAACATAGAAGAGAACTAACTACAAGTACTATAGGTGAAACTAATTTTTCCACTACCCTTACAAACTAGATTAGTCGTCTAGTGATTCATGCATCCACTTTCTATTACTTTAGGTACTTGAAAGATACAATCCCATGTAAAGAATGAGTTGTATGTTTTCACTTTATCTATAACAACAAATAGATCACTAGATTAGTTAGATTGTTATATAGAGTTTTCCGTTATGATATCCCTTTCCTCAAACATAGGAGAGAACTAACTACAAGTACTAGAGTTATATACACAATCAAATAAGAAGTTCCCTTGCTTCCATAATGAGGAAGTTAAAGAGTCCATTGAAACTAACCTCTCTATTGTCCTTAGTAACTAGATGATTCATTCATCCACTTTCTATTGCTTCAAGTAGATGAAAGATACAATGCCATTTAAACAATGAGTTTTATGTATAGAACAACTACTAGATCAACTACTATATCACTAGTTTAGTTAGATTTCTATTTAGAGTGTTCCACTATGATATATCCCATTCATCACACATAGAAGAGAACTAACTACAAGTACTATAGGTGAAACTAACATTTTCATTACCCATACAAACTTGATTAGTCATCTATTGATTCATTCATCCACTTTCTATTGCTTTAAGTAGATGAAAGATACAATCCCATGTAAAGAATGAGTTGTATATCTTCCCTATATCTATAACAACAACTAGATCACTAGATTAGTTAGATTGCAATATAGAGTATTCCGTTATGATATCCATTTCCGCAAACATAGGAGAGAACAAACTACAAGTATTAGAGTTATTTTTTAATAGTTGAACTATTACAAAGCTAGTAATAAACTATAAATAATCTCGCATTTGACGAGAATTGAACCTATGACCTCTAGTGTCATGACACCTCAGTCTAACCAATTGAGCTAGACCTCATTTGTTACAAATATTAGAGTTATATACACAATCAAATAATAAGTTCCCTTGCTTCCTTAATGTGCAAGTTAAAGAGTCCATTGAAACAAACCTCTCTATTGTCCTTACTAACAAGATGATTCATTCGTCCACTTTCTATTGCTTTAAGTAGATGAAAGATACAATGACATGTAAAAAATGAGTTGTATGTATAGAACACCTACTAGATCACTAGATTAGTTAGATTGCTATTTAGAGTGTTCCACTATGATATCCCTTTCCTCAAACATAGAAGAGAACTAACCACAAGTACTATAGGTGAAAGTAATCTTTCCACTACCCTTACAAACTAGATTAGTCGTCTATTGATTCATTCATCCACTTTCTATTGCTTTAGGTACATGAAAGATACAATCCCATATAAAGAATGAGTCGTATGTCTTCCCTATATCTAGAACAACAACTAGATCACTAGATTAGTTAGATTGCTATATAGAGTGTTCCGTTATGATATCCCTTTCCGAAAACATAGGAGAGAACTAACTACAAGTACTAGGGTTATATACACAATCAAATAAGAAGTTCCCTTGCTTCCTTAATGAGCAAGTTAAGGAGTCCATTGAAACTAACCTATCTATTGTGCTTAATAACTAGATGATTCATTCATCCACTTTCTATAGCTTTACGTAGATGGAAGATACAATGCCATGTAAAGAATGAGTTGTATGTATAGAACAACTACTAGATCACTAGATTAGTTAGATTGCTATTTAGAGTGCTCCATTATGATATCCCTTTCCGAAAGCATAGGAGAGAACTAACTACAAGTACTAGAGTTATATACACAATGAAATAAGAATTTCCCTTGATTCCTTAATGATGAAGTTAAAGAGTTCATTGAAGAAACTAACCTATATATTGTGCTTACTAACTAGATGATTCATTCATCCACTTTCTATTGCTTTACGTAGATGAAAGATACAATGCCATGTAATGAATGAGTTGTATGTATAGAACAACTAGTAGATCACTAGATTAGTTGGATTGATATTTAGAGTGTTCCATTATGATATCCCTTTCCTCAAACATAGAAGAGAACTGACTACAAGTACTATAGTTGAACCTAACCTTTCCATTACCGTTACAAACTAGATTAGCCGTCTATTGATTCATTCATCCACTTTCTATTGCTTTAGGTAGATTAAAGATACAATCCCATGTAAAGAATGAGTTGTATGTCTTCCCTTTATCTAGAAGAACAACTAGATCACTACATTAGTTAGATTGCTATATAGAGTGTTCCATTATGATATCCATTTCTGCAAAAATAGGAGAGAACTAACTACAAGTACTAGAGTTATATACACAATCAAATAAGAAGTTCCCTTGCTTCCTTAATGAGCAAGTGAAAGAGTCCATTGAAACTAACCTATCTATTGTGCTTAATAACTAGATGATTCATTCATCCACTTTCTATAGCTTTACGTAGATGAAAGATACAATGCCATGTAATGAATGAGTTGTATGTATAGAACAACCAATAGATCACTAGATTAGTTAGATTGCTATTTAGAGTGTTCCATTATGATATCCCTTTCCTCAAACATAGAAGAGAACTAACTACAAGTACTATAGCTGAACCTAACCTTTCCATTACCGTTACAAACTAGATTGGCCGTCTATTGATTCATTCATCCACTTTCTATTGCTTTAGGTAGATGAAAGATACAATCCCATGAAAAGAATGAGTTGTATGTCTTCCCTTTATCTAGAAGAACAACTAGATCACTAGATTAGTTAGATTGCTATATAGAGTGTTCCGTTATGATATCCATTTCCGCAAACATAGGAGAGAACTAACTACAAGTATTAGAGTTATATACACAATCAAATAATAAGTTCCCTTGCTTCCTTAATGAGCAAGTTAAAGATTCCATTGAAACAAACCTCTCTATTGTCCTTACTAACGAGATGATTCATTAATCCACTTTCTATTTCTTTAAGTAGATGAAAGATACAATGACATGTAAAAAATGAGTTGTCTGTATAGAACACCTACTAGATCACTAGATTAGTTATATTGCTATTTAGAGTGTTCCACTATGGTATCCCTTTCCTCAAACATAGAAGAGAACTAACCACAAGTACTATAGGTGAAAGTAATCTTTCCACTACCCTTACAAACTAGATTAGTCGTCTATTGATTCATTCATCCACTTTCTATTGCTTTAGGTACATGAAAGATACAATCTCATGTAAAGAATGAGTCGTATGTCTTCTCTGTATCTAGAACAATAACTAGGTCACTAGATTAGTTAGATTGCTATATAGAGTGTTCCGTTATGATATCCCTTTCCGAAAACATCGGAGAGAACTAACTACAAGTACTAGGGTTATATACACAATCAAATAAGAAGTTCCCTTGCTTCCTTAATGAGCAAGTTAAAGAGTCCATTGAAACTAACCTATCTATTATGCTTAATAACTAGATGATTCATTCATCCACTTTCTATAGCTTTACGTAGATGAAAGATACAATGCCATGTAAAGAATGAGTTGTATGTATAGAACAACTACTAGATCACTAGATTAGTTAGATTGCTATTTAGAGTGTTCCATTATGATATCCCTTTCCGAAAGCATAGGAGAGAACTAACTACAAGTACTAGAGTTATATACACAATGAAATAATGAAATAAGAAGTTCCTTTGCTTCCCTAATGATCAAGTTAAAGAGTCCATTGAAACTAACCTATCTATTGTGCTTACTAACTAGATGATTCATTCATCCACTTTCTATTGCTTTACGTAGATGAAAGATACAATGCCATGTAATGAATGAGTTGTATGTATAGAACAACTTCTAGAACAACTAATAGATCACTAGATTAGTTAGATTGCTATTTAGAGTGTTCCGTTATGATATCACTTTCCTCAAACATAGGAGATAACTAACTACAGGTACTATAGCTGAAACTAACATTTCCATTACCGTTAGAAACTAGATTAGCCGTCTATTGATTCATTCAACCACTTTCTATTACTTTAGGTAGATGAAAGATACAATCCAATGTAAAGAATGAGTTGTATGTCTTCCCTTTATCTAGAAGAACAACTAGATCACTAGATTAGTTAGATTGCTATATAGAGTGTTCCGTTATGATATCCATTTCCACAAACATAGGAGAGAACTAACTACAAGTATTAGAGTTATATACTCAATAAAATAAGAAGTTCCCTTGCTTTCTTAATGAGCAAGTTAAAGAGTCCATTGAAACTAACCTCTCGATTGTCCTTACTAACGAGATGATTCATTCATCCACTTTCTATAGCTTTAAGTAGATGAAAGATAAAATGACATGTAAAAAATGAGTTGTATGTATAGAACAACTACTAGATCACTAGATTAGTTATATTGCTATTCAGAGTGTTCCATTATGATATCCCTTTCCGAAAACATAGGAAAGAACTAACTACAAGTACTAGAGTTATATACACAATGAAATAATGAAATAAGAAGTTCCTTTGCTTCCCTAATGATCAAGTTAAAGAGTCCATTGAAACTAACCTATCTATTGTGCTTACTAACTAGATGATTCATTCATCCACTTTCTATTGCTTTACGTAGATGAAAGATACAATGCCATGTAATGAATGAGTTGTATGTATAGAACAACTTCTAGAACAACTAATAGATCACTAGATTAGTTAGATTACTATTTAGAGTGTTCCGTTATGATATCACTTTCCTCAAACATAGGAGATAACTAACTACAGGTACTATAGCTGAAACTAACATTTCCATTACCGTTAGAAACTAGATTAGCCGTCTATTGATTCATTCAACCACTTTCTATTACTTTAGGTAGATGAAAGATACAATCCAATGTAAAGAATGAGTTGTATGTCTTCCCTTTATCTAGAAGAACAACTAGATCACTAGATTAGTTAGATTGCTATATAGAGTGTTCCGTTATGATATCCATTTCCACAAACATAGGAGAGAACTAACTACAAGTATTAGAGTTATATACTCAATAAAATAAGAAGTTCCCTTGCTTCCTTAATGAGCAAGTTAAAGAGTCCATTGAAACTAACCTCTCGATTGTCCTTACTAACGAGATGATTCATTCATCCACTTTCTATTGCTTTAAGTAGATGAAAGATAAAATGACATGTAAAAAATGAGTTGTATGTATAGAACAACTACTAGATCACTAGATTAGTTATATTGCTATTTAGAGTGTCCCACTATGATATCTCTTTCCTCAAACATAGAAGAGAACTAACTACAAGTACTATAGGTGAAAGTAATCTTTCCACTACCCTTACAAACTAGATTAGTCGTTTATTAATTCATTCATCCACTTTCTATTGCTTTAGGTACATGAAAGATACAATCCCATGTAAAGAATGAGTTTTATGTCTTCATTTTATCTAGAACAACAAATAGATTACTAGATTAGTTAGATTTCTATTTAGAGTGTTCCATTATGATACCCCTTTCTTCAAACATAGGAGAGAACTAACTACAGGTACTATAGCTGAAACTAACCTTTCCATTGCCGTTAGAAACTAGATTAGCCGTCTATTGTTTCATTCAACCACTTTCTATTACTTTAGGTAGATGAAAGATACAATCCAATGTAAAGAATGCGTTTTATGTCTTCCCTTTATCTAGAAGAACAACTAGATCACTAGATTAGTTAGATTGCTATATAGAGTGTTCCGTTATGATATCCATTTCCGCAAACATAGGAGAGAAATAACTACAAGTATTAGAGTTATATACACAATCAAATAATAAGTTCCCTTGCTTCCTTAATGAGCAAGTTAAAGATTCCATTGAAACAAACCTCTCTATTGTCCTTACTAACGAGATGATTCATTAATCCACTTTCTATTTCTTTAAGTAGATGAAAGATACAATGACATGTAAAAAATGAGTTGTCTGTATAGAACACCTACTAGATCACTAGATTAGTTATATTGCTATTTAGAGTGTTCCACTATGATATCCCTTTCCTCAAACATAGAAGAGAACTAACCACAAGTACTATAGGTGAACGTAATCTTTCCACTACCCTTACAAACTAGATTAGTCGTCTATTGATTCATTCATCCACTTTCTATTGCTTTAGGTACATGAAAGATACAATCCCATGTAAAGAATGAGTCGTATGTCTTCTCTGTATCTAGAACAATAACTAGGTCACTAGATTAGTTAGATTGCTATATAGAGTGTTCCGTTATGATATCCCTTTCCGAAAACATCGGAGACAACTAACTACAAGTACTAGGGTTATATACACAATCAAATAAGAAGTTCCCTTGCTTCCTTAATGAGCAAGTTAAAGAGTCCATTGAAACTAACCTATCTATTATGCTTAATAACTAGATGATTCATTCATCCACTTTCTATAGCTTTACGTAGATGAAAGATACAATGCCATGTAAAGAATGAGTTGTATGTATAGAACAACTACTAGATCACTAGATTAGTTAGATTGCTATTTAGAGTGTTCCATTATGATATCCCTTTCCGAAAGCATAGGAGAGAACTAACTACAAGTACTAGAGTTATATACACAATGAAATAATGAAATAAGAAGTTCCTTTGCTTCCCTAATGATCAAGTTAAAGAGTCCATTGAAACTAACCTATCTATTGTGCTTACTAACTAGATGATTCATTCATCCACTTTCTATTGCTTTACGTAGATGAAAGATACAATGCCATGTAATGAATGAGTTGTATGTATAGAACAACTTCTAGAACAACTAATAGATCACTAGATTAGTTAGATTGCTATTTAGAGTGTTCCGTTATGATATCACTTTCCTCAAACATAGGAGATAACTAACTACAGGTACTATAGCTGAAACTAACATTTCCATTACCATTAGAAACTAGATTAGCCGTCTATTGATTCATTCAACCACTTTCTATTACTTTAGGTAGATGAAAGATACAATCCAATGTAAAGAATGAGTTGTATGTCTTCCCTTTATCTAGAAGAACAACTAGATCACTAGATTAGTTAGATTGCTATATAGAGTGTTCCGTTATGATATCCATTTCCACAAACATAGGAGAGAACTAACTACAAGTATTAGAGTTATATACTCAATAAAATAAGAAGTTCCCTTGCTTTCTTAATGAGCAAGTTAAAGAGTCCATTGAAACTAACCTCTCGATTGTCCTTACTAACGAGATGATTCATTCATCCACTTTCTATAGCTTTAAGTAGATGAAAGATAAAATGACATGTAAAAAATGAGTTGTATGTATAGAACAACTACTAGATCACTAGATTAGTTATATTGCTATTCAGAGTGTTCCATTATGATATCCCTTTCCGAAAACATAGGAAAGAACTAACTACAAGTACTAGAGTTATATACACAATGAAATAATGAAATAAGAAGTTCCTTTGCTTCCCTAATGATCAAGTTAAAGAGTCCATTGAAACTAACCTATCTATTGTGCTTACTAACTAGATGATTCATTCATCCACTTTCTATTGCTTTACGTAGATGAAAGATACAATGCCATGTAATGAATGAGTTGTATGTATAGAACAACTTCTAGAACAACTAATAGATCACTAGATTAGTTAGATTACTATTTAGAGTGTTCCGTTATGATATCACTTTCCTCAAACATAGGAGATAACTAACTACAGGTACTATAGCTGAAACTAACATTTCCATTACCGTTAGAAACTAGATTAGCCGTCTATTGATTCATTCAACCACTTTCTATTACTTTAGGTAGATGAAAGATACAATCCAATGTAAAGAATGAGTTTTATGTCTTCCCTTTATCTAGAAGAACAACTAGATCACTAGATTAGTTAGATTGCTATATAGAGTGTTCCGTTATGATATCCATTTCCACAAACATAGGAGAGAACTAACTACAAGTATTAGAGTTATATACTCAATAAAATAAGAAGTTCCCTTGCTTCCTTAATGAGCAAGTTAAAGAGTCCATTGAAACTAACCTCTCGATTGTCCTTACTAACGAGATGATTCATTCATCCACTTTCTATTGCTTTAAGTAGATGAAAGATAAAATGACATGTAAAAAATGAGTTGTATGTATAGAACAACTACTAGATCACTAGATTAGTTATATTGCTATTTAGAGTGTCCCACTATGATATCTCTTTCCTCAAACATAGAAGAGAACTAACTACAAGTACTATAGGTGAAAGTAATCTTTCCACTACCCTTACAAACTAGATTAGTCGTTTATTAATTCATTCATCCACTTTCTATTGCTTTAGGTACATGAAAGATACAATCCCATGTAAAGAATGAGTTTTATGTCTTCATTTTATCTAGAACAACAAATAGATTACTAGATTAGTTAGATTTCTATTTAGAGTGTTCCATTATGATACCCCTTTCTTCAAACATAGGAGAGAACTAACTACAGGTACTATAGCTGAAACTAACCTTTCCATTGCCGTTAGAAACTAGATTAGCCGTCTATTGATTCATTCAACCACTTTCTATTACTTTAGGTAGATGAAAGATACAATCCAATGTAAAGAATGCGTTTTATGTCTTCCCTTTATCTAGAAGAACAACTAGATCACTAGATTAGTTAGATTGCTATATAGAGTGTTCCGTTATGATATCCATTTCCGCAAACATAGGAGAGAACTAACTACAAGTATTAGGGTTATATACACAATCAAATAAGAAGTTCCCTTGCTTCCTTAATGAGCAAGTTAAAGAGTCCATTGAAACAAACCTCTCTATTGTCCTTACTAACGAGATGATTCATTCATCCACTTTCTATTGCTTTAAGTAGATGAAAGATACAATGACATGTAAAAAATGAGTTCTATGTATAGAACAACTACTAGATCACTAGATTAGTTAGATTGCTATTTAGAGTGTTCCACTATGATATCCCTTTCCTCAAACATAGAAGAGAACTAACCACAAGTACTATAGGTGAAAGTAATCTTTCCACTACCCTTACAAACTAGATTAGTCGTCTATTGATTCATTCATCCACTTTCTATTGCTTTAGGTACATGAAAGATACAATCCCATGTAAAGAATGAGTCGTATGTCTTCCCTGTATCTAGAACAACAACTAGGTCACTAGATTAGTTAGATTGCTATATAGAGTGTTCCGTTATGATATCCCTTTCCGAAAACATAGGAGAGAACTAACTACAAGTACTAGGGTTATATACACAATCAAATAAGAAGTTCCCTGGCTTTCTTAATGAGCAAGTTAAAGAGTCCATTGAAACTAACCTATCTATTATGCTTAATAACTAGATGATTCATTCATCCACTTTCTATAGCTTTACGTAGATGAAAGATACAATGCCATGTAAAGAATGAGTTGTATGTATAGAACAACTACTAGATCACTAGATTAGTTAGATTGCTATTTAGAGTGTTCCATTATGATATCCCTTTCCGAAAGCATAGGAGAGAACTAACTACAAGTACTAGAGTTATATACACAATGAAATATGAATTTCCCTTGCTTCCTTAATGATCAAGTTAAAGAGTTCATTGAAGAAACTAACCTATCTATTGTGCTTACTAACTAGATGATTCATTCATCCACTTTCTATTGCTTTACGTAGATGAAAGATACAATGCCATGTAATGAATGAGTTGTATGTATAGAACAACTAGTAGATCACTAGATTAGTTAGATTGCTATTTAGAGTGTTCCATTATGATATCTCTTTCCTCAAACATAGAAGGGAACTAACTACAAGTACTATAGATGAACCTAACCTTTCCATTACCGTTACAAACTAGATTAGCCGTCTATTGATTCATTCATCCACTTTCTATTGCTTTAGGTAGATGAAAGATACAATCCCATGTAAAGAATGAGTTTTATGTCTTCCCTTTATCTAGAAGAACAACTAGATCACTAGATTAGTTAGATTTCTATATAGAGTGTTCCATTATGATATCCATTTCCGCAAAAATAGGAGAGAACTAACTACAAGTACTATAGTTGTATACACAATCAAATAAGAAGTTCCCTTGCTTCCATAATGACCAAGTTAAAGAGTCCATTGAAACTAACCACTCTATTGTACTAGATGATTCATTCATCCACTTTCTATTGCTTCAAGTAGATAAAAGATACAATGCCCCTGTAAAGAATGAGTTGTATGTATAGAACAACAACTAGATCACTAGATTTGTTAGATTGCTATTTAGAGTGTTCCACTATCATATATCCCTTTAATCACACATAGAAGAGAACTAACTACAAGTACTATAGGTGAAACTAACCTTTCCATTACCCTTACAAACTAGATTAGTCATCTATTGATCCATTCATCCACTTTCTATTGCTTTAGGTAGATGAAAGATACAATCCCATGTAAATAATGAGTCGTATGTCTTCCCTATATCTAGAACAACAACTAGATCACTAGATTAGTTAGATTGCTATATAGAGTGTTCCGTTACGATATCCCTTTCCGAAAACATAGGAGAGAACTAACTACAAGTACTAGAGTTATATACACAATCAAATAAGAAGTTCCCTTGCTTCCTGAATGAGCAAGTTAAACAGTCCATTGAAACTAACCTATCTATTGTGCTTACTAACTAGATGATTCATTCATCCGCTTTCTATAGCTTTATTTAGATGAAAGATACAATTCCATGTAAAGAATAAGTTGTATGTATATGACAACTACTAGAACACTAGATTAGTCAGATTGCTATTTAGAGTGTTCCGTTATAATATCCCTTTCCGAAAACATAGGAAAGAACTAACTACAAGTACTAGAGTTATATACACAATGAAATAATGAAATAAGAAGTTCCTTTGCTTCCTTAATGATCAAGTTAAAGAGTCCATTGAAACTAACCTATCTATTGTGCTTACTAACTAGATGATTCATTCATCCTCTTTCTATTGCTTTACGTAGATGAAAGATACAATGCCATGTAATGAATTAGTTGTATGTATAGAACAACTAATAGATCACTAGATTAGTTAGATTGCTATTTAGAGTGTTCCGTTATGATATCACTTTCCTCAAACATAGGAGATAACTAACTACAGGTACTATAGCTGAAACTAACCTTTCCATTACCGTTAGAAACTAGATTAGCCGTCTATTGATTCATTCAACCACTTTCTGTTAATTTAGGTAGATGAAAGATACAATCCAATGTAAAGAATGAGTTGTATATCTTCCCTTTATCTAGAAGAACAACTAGATCACTAGATTAGTTAGATTGCTATATAGAGTGTTCCGTTATGATATCCATTGCCACAAACATAGGAGAGAACTAACTACAGGTACTATAGCTGAAACTAACCTTTCCATTGCCGTTAGAAACTAGATTAGCCGTCTATTGATTCATTCAACAACTTTCTATTACTTTAGGTAGATGAAAGATACAATCCAATGTAAAGAATGAGTTTTATGTCTTCCCTTTATCTAGAAGAACAACTAGATCACTAGATTAGTTAGATTGCTATATAGAGTATTCCGTTATGATATCCATTTCCGCAAACATAGGAGAGAACTAACTACAAGTATTAGGGTTATATACACAATCAAATAAGAAGTTCCCTTGCTTCCTTAATGAGCAAGTTAAAGAGTCCATTGAAACAAACCTCTCTATTGTCGTTACTAACGAGATGATTCATTCATCCACTTTCTATTGCTTTAAGTAGATGAAAGATACAATGACATGTAAAAAATGAGTTCTATGTATAGAACAACTACTAGATCACTAGATTAGTTAGATTGCTATTTAGAGTGTTCCACTATGATATCCCTTTCCTCAAACATAGAAGAGAACTAACCACAAGTACTATAGGTGAAAGTAATCTTTCCACTACCCTTACAAACTAGATTAGTCGCCTATTGATTCATTCATCCACTTTCTATTTCTTTAGGTACATGAAAGATACAATCCCATGTAAAGAATGAGTCGTATGTCTTCCCTATATCTAGAACAACAACTAGATCACTAGATTAGTTAGATTGCTATATAGAGTGTTCCGTTATGATATCCCTTTCCGAGAACATAGGAGAGAACTAACTACAAGTACTAGAGTTATATACACAATCAAATAAGAAGTTCCCTTGCTTCCTTAATGAGCAAGTTAAATAGTCCATTGAAACTAACCTATCTATTGTGCTTAATAACTAGATGATTCATTAATCCAGTTTCTATAGCTTTACGTAGATGGAAGATACAATGCCATGTAAAGAATTAGTTGTATGTATAGAACAACTACTAGATCACTAGATTAGTTAGATTGTTATTTAGAGTGTTCCATTATGATATCCCTTTCCGAAAGCATAGGAGAGAACTAACTACAAGTACTAGAGTTATATTCACAATGAAATAAGAATTTCCCTTGCTTCCTTAATGATCAAGTTAAAGAGTTCATTGAAGAAACTAACCTATCTATTGTGCTTACTAACTAGATGATTCATTCATCCACTTTCTATTGCTTTACGTAGATGAAAGATACAATGCCATGTAATGAATGAGTTGTATGTATAGAACAACTAGTAGATCACTAGATTAGTTAGATTGCTATTTAGAGTGTTCCATTATGATATCCGTTTCCTCAAACATAGAAGAGAACTAACTACAAGTACTATAGCTGAACCTAACCTTTCCATTACCGTTACAAACTAGATTAGCCGTCTATTGATTCATTCATCCACTTTCTATTGCTTTAGGTAGATGAAAAGATACAATCCCATGTAAAGAATGAGTTGTATGTCTTCCCTTTATCTAGAAGAACAACTAGATCACTAGATTAGTTAGATTGCTATTTAGAGTGTTCCATTATGATATTCATTTCCGCAAAAACAGGAGAGAACTAACTACAAGTACTATAGTTATATACAAGATCAAATAAGAAGTTCCCTTGCTTCCATAATGAGCAAGTTAAAGAGTCCATTGAAACTAACCACTCTATTGTCCTTACTAACTAGATGATTCATTCATCCACTTACTATTGCTTCACGTAGATAAAAGATACAATGCCCTGTAAAGAATGAGTTGTATGTATAGAACAACTACAAGATCACAAGATTAGTTAGATTGCTATTTAGAGTGTCCCACTATGATATATCCCTTTCATCACACATAGAAGAGAACTAACTACAAGTACTATAGGTGAAACCAACCTTTCCATTACCCTTACAAACTAGATTAGTCATTTATTGATTCATTCATCCACTTTCTATTGCTCTAGGTAGATGAAACATACAATCCCATGTAAAGAATGAGTCGTATGTCTTCCCTATATCTAGAACAACAACTAGATCACTAGATTGGTTAGATTGCTATATAGAGTGTTCCGTTATGATATCGCTTTCCGAAAACATAGGAGAGAACTAACTACAAGTACTAGAGTTATATACACAATCAAATAAGAAGTTCCCTTGCTTCCTTCATGAGCAAGTTAAACAGTCCATTGAAACTAACCTATCTATTGTGCTTACTAACTAGATGATTCATTCATCCGCTTTCTATAGCTTTACGTAGATGAAAGATACAATGCCATGTAAAGAATGAGTTGTATGTATAGAACAACTACTAGATTAGTTAGATTGCAATTTAGAGTGTTCCGTTATGATATCGCTTTCCGAAACATAGGAGAGAACTAACTACAAGTACTAGAGTTGTATACACAATGAAATAAGAATTTCCTTTGCTTCCTTAATGATCAAGTTAAAGAGTCCATTGAAACTAACCTATCTATTGTGCTTACTAACTAGATGATTCATTCATCCACTTTCTATTGCTTTACGTAGATGAAAGATACAATGCCATGTAATGAATGAGTTGTATGTATAGAACAACTACTAGAACAACTAATAGATCACTAGATTAGTTAGATTACTATTTAGAGTGTTCCATTATGATATCCCTTTCCTCAAACATAGGAGAGAACTAACTATAGGTACTATAGCTGAAACTAACCTTTCCAGTACCGTTAGAAACTAGATTAGCCGTCTATTGATTCATTCAACCACTTTCTATTACTTTAGGTAGATGAAAGATACAAATCCAATGTAAAGAATGAGTTGTATGTCTTCCCTTTATCTAGAAGAACAACTAGATCACTAGATTAGTTAGATTGCTATATAGAGTGTTCCGTTATGATATCCATTTCCACAAACATAGGAGAGAACTAACTACAAGTATTAGAGTTATATACACAATCAAATAAGAAGTTCCCTTGCTTCCTTAATGAGCAAGTTAAAGAGTCCATTGAAACTAACCTCTCTATTGTCCTTACTAACGAGATGATTCATTCATCCACTTTCTATTGCTTTAAGTAGATGAAAGATAAAATGACATGTAAAAAATGAGTTGTATGTATAGAACAACTACTGGACCAATGAGGTCTAGCTTAATTGGTTAGACTGAGGTGTCATGACACTAGAGGTCATAGGTTCAATTCTCGCCAAGTGCGAGATTATTTATAGTTTATTACTAGCTTTGTAATGTTACTTATTAAAAAAAACTACTGGATCACTAGATTAGTTAGATTGCTATTTAGAGTGTTCCACTATGATATCTCTTTCCTCAAACATAGAAGAGAACTAACTACAAGTACTATAGGTGAAAGTAATCTTTCCACTACCCTTACAAACTAGATTAGTCATTTATTGATTCATTCATCCACTTTCTATTGCTTTAGGTACATGAAAGATACAATCCCATGTAAAGAATGAGTTTTATGTCTTCACTTTATAGAGTTTTCCGTTATGATATCCCTTTCCTCAAACATAGGAGAGAACTAACTACAAGTACTAGAGTTATATACACAATGAAATAAGAAGTTCCTTTGCTTCCATAATGAGCAAGTTAAAGAGTCCATTGAAACTAACCTCTCTATTGTCCTTAGTAACTAGATGATTCATTCATTCACTTTCTATTGCTTCAAGTAGATGAAAGATACAATGCCACTTAAACAATGAGTTGTATGTATAGAACAACTATTAGATCAACTACTAGATCACTAGATTAGTTAGATTGCTATTTAGAGTGTTCCACTATGATATATCCCTTTCGTCACACATAGAAGAGAACTAACTACTAGTACTATAGGTGAAACTAACCTTTTCATTACCCATAAAAACTAGATTAGTCATATATTGATTCATTCATCCACTTTCTATTGCTTTAAGTAGATGAAAGGTACAATCCCATGTAAAGAATGAGTTGTATGTCTTCCCTATATCTATAACAACAACTAGATCACTAGATTAGTTAGATTGCTATATAGAGTATTCCGTTATGATATCCCTTTCCGAAAATATAGGAGAGAACTAACTACAAGTACTAAAGTTATATACAAAATCAAATAAGAAGTTCCCTTGCTTCCATAATGAGCAAGTTAAAGAGTCCATTGAAACTAAACTATCTATTGAGAATACTAACTAAATGATTCATTCATCCACTTTCTATAGCTTTACGTAGATGAAAGATACAATGCCATGTAAAGAATTAGATGTATGTATAGAACAACTACTAGATCACTAGATTAGTTAGATTTGTATTTAGAGTGTTCCGTTATGATATCCCTTTCCGAAAACATAGGGGAGAACTAACTACAAGTACTATAGCTGAAACTAACCTTTCCATTACCGTTACAAACTAGATTAGCCGTCTATTGATTCATTCATCCACTTTCTATCGCTTTAGGTAGATGAAAGAATGAGTTGTATGTCTTCCCTTTATCTAGAAGAACAACTAGATCACTAGATTAGTTAGATTTCTATATAGAGTGTTCCGTTATGATATCCATTTCCGCAAATATAGGAGAGAACTAACTACAAGTATTAGAGTTATATACACAATCAAATAATAAGTTCCCTCGCTTTCTTAGTGAGCAAGTTAAAGACTCCATTGAAACTAACCTCTCTATTGTCCTTACTAACGAGATGATTCATTCATCCACTTTCTATTGCTTTAAGTAGATGAAAGATACAATCCAATATAAAGAATGAGTTTTATGTCTTCCCTTTATCTAGAAGAACAACTAGATCACTAGATTAGTTAGATTGCTATATAGAGTGTTCCGTTATGATATCCATTTCCGCAAACATAGGAGAGAACTAACTTCAAGTATTAGAGTTATATACACAATCAAATAAGAAGTTCCCTTGCTTCCTTAATGAGCAAGTTAAAGAGTCCATTGAAACTAACCTCTCTATTGTCCTTACTAACGAGATGATTCATTCATCCACTTTCTATTTCTTTAAGTAGATGAAAGATACAATGACATGTAAAAAATGAGTTATATGTATAGAACAACTACTAGATCACTAGATTAGTTAGATTGCTATTTAGAGTGTTCCACTATGATATATCCCTTTCGTCACACATAGAAGAGAACTAACTACTAGTACTATAGGTGAAACTAACCTTTTCATTACCCATAAAAACTAGATTAGTCATATATTGATTCATTCATCCACTTTCTATTGCTTTAAGTAGATGAAAGGTACAATCCCATGTAAAGAATGAGTTGTATGTCTTCCCTATATCTATAACAACAACTAGATCACTAGATTAGTTAGATTGCTATATAGAGTATTCCGTTATGATATCCCTTTCCGAAAATATAGGAGAGAACTAACTACAAGTACTAGAGTTATATACACAATCAAATAAGAAGTTCCCTTGCTTCCATAATGAGCAAGTTAAAGAGTCCATTGAAACTAACCTCTCTATTGTCCTTACTAACTAAATGATTCATTCATCCACTTTCTATTGCTTTAAGTAGATGAAAGGTACAATCCCATGTAAAGAATGAGTTGTATGTCTTCCCTTTATCTAGAAGAACAACTAGATCACTAGATTAGTTAGATTGCTATATAGAGTGTTCCGTTATGATATCCATTTCCGCAAACATAGGAGAGAACTAACTACAAGTATTAGAGTTATATACACAATCAAATAAGAAGTTCCCTTGCTTCCTTAATGAGCAAGTTAAAGAGTCCATTGAAACTAACCTCTCTATTGTCCTTACTAACGAGATGATTCATTCATCCACTTTCTATTTGTTTAAGTAGATGAAAGATACAATGACATGTAAAAAATGAGTTATATGTATAGAACAACTACTAGATCACTAGATTAGTTAGATTGCTATTTACAGTGTTCCACTATGATATCTCTTTCCTCAAACATAGAAGAGAACTAACTACAAGTACTATAGGTGAAACTAATCTTTCCACTACACTTACAAACTAGATTAGTCGTCTATTGATTCATGCATCCACTTTCTATTACTTTAGGTACATGAAAGATACAATCCCATGTAAAGAATTAGTTGTATGTCTTCACTTTATCTATAACAACAAATAGATCACTAGATTAGTTAGATTGCTATATAGAGTTTTCCGTTATGATATCCCTTTCCTCAAACATAGGAGAGAACTAACTACAAGTACTAGAGTTATATACACAATCAAATAAGAAGTTCCCTTGCTTCCTTAATGAGCAAGTTAAAGAGTCCATTGAAACTAACCTATCTATTGTTCTTACTAACTAAATTATCCATTCATCCACTTTCTATAGCTTTACGTAGATGAAAGATACAATGCCATGTAAATAATGAATTGTATGTATAGAACAACTACTATATCACTAGATTAGTTAGATTGCTATTTAGAGTGTTCCGTTATGATATCCATTTCCACAAACATAAGAGAGAACTAACTACAAGTATTAGAGTTATATACACAATCAAATAAAAAAGTTCCCTTGCTTCCTTAATGAGCAAGTTAAAGAGTCCATTGAAACTAACCTCTCTATTGTCCTTAGTAACTAGATGATTCATTCATCCACTTTCTATTGCTTCAAGAAGATGAAAGATACAATGCCATTTAAACAATGAGTTTTATGTATAGAACAACTACTAGATCAACTACTATATCACTAGATTAGTTAGATTGCTATTTAGAGTGTTCCACTATGATATATCACTTTCTATTGCTTTAAGTAGATGAAAGGTACAATCCCATGTAAAGAATGAGTTGTATGTCTTCCCTTTATCTAGAAGAACAACTAGATCACTAGATTAGTTAGATTGCTATATAGAGTGTTCCGTTATGATATCCATTTCCGCAAACATAGGAGAGAACTAACTACAAGTATTAGAGTTATATACACAATCAAATAAGAAGTTCCCTTGCTTCCTTAATGAGCAAGTTAAAGAGTCCATTGAAACTAACCTCTCTATTGTCCTTAGTAACTAGATGATTCATTCATCCACTTTCTATTTCTTTAAGTAGATGAAAGATACAATGACATGTAAAAAATGAGTTATATGTATAGAACAACTACTAGATCACTAGATTAGTTAGATTGCTATTTACAGTGTTCCACTACGATATCCCTTTCCTCAAACATAGAAGAGAACTAACTACAAGTACTATAGGTGAAACTAACCTTTTCATTACCCATACAAACTAGATTAGTCATCTAATGATTCATTCATCCACTTTCTATTGCTTTAAGTAGATGAAAGATACAATCCCATGTAAAGAATGAGTTGTATGTCTTCGCTATATCTATAACAACAACTAGATCACTAGATTAGTTAGATTGCTATATAGAGTTTTCCGTTATGATATCCCTTTCCGAAAACATAGGAGAGAAAAACTACAAGTACTAGAGTTATATACACAATCAAATAAGAAGTTCCCCTGCTTCCTTAATGAGCAAGTTAAAGAGTCCATTGAAACTAACCTATCTATTGTTCTTACTAACTAAATTATCCATTCATCCACTTTCTATAGCTTTACGTAGATGAAAGATACAATGCCATGTAAACAATGAATTGTATGTATAGAACAACTACTATATCACTAGATTAGTTAGATTGCTATTTAGAGTGTTCCGTTATGATATCCATTTCCACAAACATAAGAGAGAACTAACTACAAGTATTAGAGTTATATACACAATCAAATAAGAAGTTCCCTTGCTTCCTTAATGAGCAAGTTAAAGAGTCCATTGAAACTAACCTCTCTATTGTCCTTACTAACGAGATGATTCATTCATCCACTTTCTATTGCTTTAAGTAGATGAAAGATACAATGACATGTAAAGAATGAGTTGTATGTATAGAACAACTACTAGATCACTAGATTAGTTAGATTGCTATTTACAGTGTTCCACTATTGTAACGACCCGAACAATCCGGCCGGCGTGGTTACTCATGGGCGCTCTCCGGGGTGATATGCTGGCCCCACAGACCAATACGGGTTCTAATCCGCGCACTTTGTCCTCACTCGTGCGCGCACCGGGAACTTCCCAGTGGGTCACCAATCCTAGAATTGCTCCAGAGCAAGAACGCTTAACTCTGAAGTTCTTCTAGGTGCATTCCCGAAAAGAAAGGTGCACCTTGTTGATATGAGTAGCGTTCTCAACCCCTTTAAGCCTCTGAAATGTGGGGCGTTACAATCACCCCCTCTTAAAATGTGCAACGTCCTCGTTGCGCGCTGTCCCGAGACCAACCATCCGTGCAGGATTCTAGAGGTGGCCCCTACGGGCTCAATAGGTGGCTCTCACCGCCCATACAGTGTAGCACTTTACCCCGTATGGCACTTAGCTCCTGCAGTTCCGGATAGTCCCGCTCTGATACCATTTGTAATGACCCGACCAATCCGGCCGGCGTGGTTACTCATGGGCGCTCTCCGGGGTGATATGCTGGCCCCACAGACCAACACGGGTTCTAATCCGCGCACTTTGTCCTCACTCGTGCGCGCACCGGGAACTTCCCAGTGGGTCACCCATCCTAGAATTGCTCCAGAGCAAGCACGCTTAACTCTGAAGTTCTTCTAGGCGCATTCCCGAAAAAAAAGGTGCACCTTGTTGATATGAGTAGCGTTCTCAACCCCTTTAAACCTCTGAAATGTGGGGCGTTACAACTATGATATCCCTTTCCTAAAACATAGAAGAGAACTAACTACAACTACTATACGTGAAAGTAACCTTTCCACTACCCTTACAAACTAGATTAGTCGTCTATTGATTCATTCATCCACTTTCTATTGCTTTAGGTACATGAAAGATACAATCCCATGTAAAGAATGAGTCGTATGTCTTCCCTTTATCTAGAACAACAACAATCCCATGTAGTTAGATTGCTATATAGAGTTTTCCGTTATGATATCCCTTTCCGAAAACATAGGAGAAGAACTAACTACAAGTACTACAGTTATATACACAATCAAATAAGAAGTTCCCTTGCTTCCTTAATGAGCAAGTTAAACAGTCCATTGAAACTAACCTATCTATTGTGCTTACTAACTAGATGATTCATTCATCCTCTTTCTATAGCTTTACGTAGATGAAAGATACAATGCCATGTAAAGAACGAGTTGTATGTATAGAACAACTACTAGATCACTAGATTAGTTAGATTGCTATTTAGAGTGTTCCGTTATGATATCCCTTTCCGAAAACATAGGAGAGAACTAACTACAAGTACTAGATTATATACACAATGAAATAAGAAGTTCCCTTGTTTCCTTAATGATCAAGTTAAAGAGTCCATTGAAACTAACCTATCTATTGTGCTTACTAACTAGATGATTCATTTATCCACTTTCTATTGCTTTACGTAGATAAAAGATACAATGCCATGTAACGAATGACTTGTATGTATAGAACAACTACCAGAACAACTAATAGATCACTAGATTACTTAGATTGCTATTTAGAGTGTTCCATTATGATATCCCTTTCCTCAAACATAGGAGAGAACTAACTACAGGTACTATAGCTGAAACTAATCTTTACATTGCCGTTTGAAACTAGATTAGCCGTCCATCGATTCATTCAACCACTTTCTATTACTTTAGGTAGATGAAAGATACAATCCAATGTAAAGACTGAGTTGTATGTCTTCCCTTTATCTAGAAGAACAACTAGATCACTAGATTAGTTAGATTGCTATATAGAGTGTTCCGTTATGATATCCATTTCCGCAAACATAGGAGAGAACTAACTACAAGTATTAGAGTTATATACACAATCAAATAAGAAATTCCCTTGCTTCCTTAATGAGAAAGTTAAAGAGTCCATTGAAACTAACCTCTCTATTGTCCTTACTAACGAGATGATTCATTCATCCACTTTCTATTGCTTTAAGTAGATGAAAGATACAATGACATGTAAAGAATGAGTTGTATGTATAGAACAACTACTAGATCACTAGATTAGTTAGTTTTCTACTTAGAGTGTTCCACTCTTATATCCCTTTCCGAGAACATAGGAGAGAACTAACTATAAGTACTAGAGTTATATACACAATCAATAAGAAGTTCCCTTGCTTCCTTAATGAGCAAGTTGAAAAGAGTCCATTGAAACTAACCTATCTATTGTGCTTACTAACTAGATGATCCATTCATCCACTTTCTATAGCTTTACGTAGATGAAAGATACAATGCCATGTAAAGAATGAGTTGTATGTATAGAACAACTACTAGATCACTAGATTAGTTAGATTGCTATTTACAGTGTTCCATTATGATATCCCTTTCCGAAAGCATAGGAGAAAACTAACTACAAGTACTAGAGTTATATACACAATCAAATAAGAAGTTCCCTTGCTTCCTTAATGATCAAGTTAAATAGTCCATTGAAGAAACTAACCTATCTATTGTGCTTACTAACTAGATTATTCATTCATCCACTTTCTATTGATTTACGTAGATGAAAGATACAATGCCATGTAATGAATGAGTTGTATGTATAGAACAACTAATAGATCACTAGATTAGTTAGACTGCTATTTAGAGTGTTCCACTATGATATATCCCTTTTCTCAAACATAGGAGAGAACTAACTACAAGTACTATAGCTGAACCTAACCTTTCCATTACCGTTACAAACTAGATTAGCCGTCTATTGATTCATTCATCCACTTTCTATTGTTTTGGGTAGATGAAAGATACAATCCCATGTAAAGAATGAGTCGTATGTCTTCCCTATATCTAGAACAACAACTAGATCACTAGATTAGTTAGATTGCTATATAGAGTGTTCCGTTATGATATCCCTTTCCGAAAACATAGGAGAGAACTAACTACAAGTACTATAGTTATATACACAATCAAATAAGAAGTTCCCTTGCTTCCATAATGAGCAAGTTAAACAGTCCATTGAAACTAACCTATCTATTGTGCTTACTAACTAGATGATTCATTCATCCACTTTCTATAGCTTTACGTAGATGAAAGATACAATGCCATGTAAAGAATGAGTTGTATGTATAGAACAACTACTACATCACTGGATTAGTTAGATTGCTATTTAGAGTGTTCCATTATGATATCCCTTTCCGAAAGCATTGGAGAAAACTAACTACAAGTACTAGAGTTATATACACAATCAAATAAGAATTTCCCTTGCTTCCTTAATGATCAAGTTAAAGAGTCCATTAAAGAAACTAACCTATCTATTGTTCTTACTAACTAGATGATTCTTTCATCCACTTTCTATTGCTTTACGTAGATGAAAGATACAATTCCACGTAATGAATGTGTTGTATGTATAGAACAACTAATAGATCACTAGATTAGTTAGATTGCTATTTAGAGTGTTCTATTATGATATCCCTTTCCTCAAACATAGGAGATAACTAACTGCAAGTACTATAGTTGAACCTAATCTTTCCATTACCGTTACAAACTAGATTAGTCGTCTATTGATTCATTCATCCACTTTCTAATGCTTTAGGTAGATGAAAAGATACAATCCCATATAAATAATGAGTTGTATGTCTTCCCTTTATCTAGAAGAACAACTAGATCACTAGATTAGTGAGATTTCTATATAGAGTGTTCCATTATGATATCCATTTCCGCAAACATAGGAGAGAACTAACTACAAGTACTATAGTTATATACACAATCAAATAAGAAGTTCCCTTGCTTCCATAATGAGCAAGTTAAAGAGTCCATTGAAACTAACCACTCTATTGTCCTTACTAACTAGATGATTCATTCATCCACTTTCTATTGCTTCAAGTAGATAAAAGATACAATGCCCTATAACGAATGAGTTATATGTATAGAACAACTACTAGATCACTAGATTAGTTAGATTGCTATTTAGAGTGTTCCACTATGATATATCCCTTTCATCACACATAGAAGAGAACTAACTACAAGTACTATTGGTGAAACTAACCTTTCCATTACCCTTACAAACTAGATTAATCATTTATTGATTCATTCATCCACTTTCTATTGATTTAGGTAGATGAAACATACAATCCCATGTAAAGAATGAGTCGTATGTCTTCCCTATATCTAGAACAACAACTAGATCACTAGATTAGTTAGATTGCTATATAGAGTGTTCCGTTATGATATCCCTTTCCGAAAACATAGGAGAGAACTAACTACAAGTACTAGAGTTATATAGACAATCAAATAAGAAGTTCCCTTTCTTCCTTAAGGAGCAAGTTAAAGAGTCCATTGACACTAACCTATCTATTGTGCTTACTAACTAGATGATTCATTCATCCACTTTCTATAGCTTTACGTAGATGAAAGATACAATGCCATGTAAAGAATGAGTTGTATGTATAGAACAACTACTAGATCACTAGATTACTTAGATTGCTATTTAGAGTGTTCCGTCATGATATCCCTTTATGAAAACATAGGAGAGAACTAACTACAAGTACTATAGATGAAACTAACCTTTCCATTACCATTACTGTTGGAGGGTAATTCGTGCTTCGTTCTAAGTTCGCAGTGGATCGTCACAATAAGCTATTCTAGGTCTTCTTCATGTAGTGTTCCTCTTGAAATGATAGGAAACCTTCTTGTAGTTTCCTCGTACCTGAAATAGACTGGAGGGGGGGGGTTAGTACCTCGTGTCCGGTTTGTCGAGGATCAAACCGGAGGGACGACTTTACGTGTAGGGAGTTGTGAGGCTTCCCTAGTACGAGTAGTAAATGTGGTGGGTGAGTGGTAGGTGAGAGGTGTTAATGCTTACCCGTTGGGTAATGAATGAGTCCTTTATATACTCGTGGTATTTTAATGTCACTCCATGTAGGATCGTGACAAGTGTCCGGACGAGATTGAAGCCTCCTTAGGCCCTAGCCCAATAAGGAGGTCCATGGGCTTTGGCCCAAACATCTTGGCTAGGGTGAGAGGACAATATGGACTTTTCGGATCCCATGGAGTAATCTGGAAGACGGGTCCCACAGGGAGCGACCATGGGTGGTCGCCCTTGGTCCTCGTGCCTTCCTCTTACATATGTGGTCCGAGTAGTGCTCTGCCTAGTTTCTCTCAGAGGGTGTCACCTTGACGTAAGGTCCTCTTCGAGCCCTAGAGATGCTCCTCGAGCCCAATAACTGCATTGTCCTTGTAGTGAGCTTATCTTGAGGGTTGGCCTCTTAGTGATGGTCGGACCCTATGTTGGTCGAACCACACCTTAGTGACATATTTGGGTGTGGTCGCGCCCCTTGAGGGACGACCCATGATGCTTCGTCGCGCTCTTAGACCGCTTCAGTTCGTACATGCGGACTGGACATATTTCAACACCAACATATGTCCCCCTAGTTTCCAAGTATCTTTGTAGAAGATAGTTGAGGAACTATGTTGAAGTAGAGGTCGAGCAGAGCCTCGACTAGTAGTGGGCAAAAAAAGATTTTCGTATTCGCACCTTGGTGCCTTTCCCTCCTCCTATCTCTCCCTCCCCCCCCCTTTTATAAGGTCCGAGCAGACGTTGCTCGGACCTTATAAAAGGGGTATATTTACTGGGCAAAGATCGGATCCGGGTAAGTGTTCCTTGGTGGGAATAGGTATTCGATTTTTTGCCTCTTCGCTGTCTTCTTTGTAAATTATCTCTAGGAGATAATTGTGAGTGAATGGAATGGAATGACTTCTTGCCGGTTTCTTAGTGACCAGCGTCTTTTCCGGTTTCCATCTTTTCACGAAGTTTTTCAGGCGGGCTCCATCTTTTCCGGCTTACATTCCGGTTTCCAGCCTTCAATCACTCACTATCAAGTAAGTTTCCGTACCCTAACTGCGATTACATGCTTTAATTGCTCGCCTTTTGCTTTCAATTTTGCTGCTCTTCACCGTTTTTGTTGCCTGAGATCTTGCTGGTGCACGGCGGTCTTGTACGGACTTAATAAAACATAAACGGACTTGTAGACGCGCATGCCTCCCCTTGAATCGCATGTCCCCATTGTTTCATATGCCTTAATCGAATTTGTAGACGCGCATGCCTCCCCCCTTTTTATTTTTCTGTACATCCCCTTTGCCTCCTTCGATTTATGCGTGTAACTGCTAGAAATCATAAGTTTTTCGAGCGGTTGGTCGCTCTGTTGCTCCTCGATTCTTGATATGCATGCTCGCTCTTGCCTGTTTAGGGCGGTTGGTCGCTCTGTATAATAACTTCTTTTTCATTATACTTTCTCTTCTTTTTGAGATTTTTCTCCGTTCGGGAGGTCGAACATAATGAATATACCTAAAAGGACCTCTCGGACTATCACCAACCATCCTAACTTCTTCTTTGCCTACCCCTTTAGGATGTCCGAGAGGAGCGACGACACCCAGAATCGTCGTGAAGTCGGAGAGTATGGGAGCGACCATACTACGTCAGCCGATACGTCAGATATATCGGTGACGTTCTTAGACAACACTTTGGAGCATGCTGCTGCGGGCGAGGAGCCCATTGTTGAATCCGGAGAGGAGGAAGGATCCGATGAGGAAGAACTCGAGGAGGGTGAAGAAGGCGAAGACGCCAATGACGAGGAGGGTGATGATGATTGTAATAACTCGTATTTTCGTATTTTTTTATATTATTTTTTGTTAATTAATTTTTTTCCAGAGTAATAATTAATTTTATTACTTTCGATCTTTCTCTACGACTTGGTTACGAATAGAATTCGTTTCGTTGGACGGTTTATAGTTCGTTATGGACTGTTGTTCATTTGGACCTTTATCTAGCTCATTTTTCAGGCCCAATTCGGCTGGCCCGTGTCACAAGGCCTGATCCACCTTTCAAAACCTAAACCTAATCTATTATCCATCCTTTTCATTTCTCTATCCCTCCTCTCTTCTTCTTCACGCAGTCACACGCACACACACATACAAACTCACGGCTTCTTCACATTTTCACCCATTGTCCTCCATCCTCATCAAATCATCATAACCCTCACCATCTTCATCATCATCATCTCGACCGCCCATCTCCTCCACCAAATCATCTCCACCGGACCGCCGTGAATCACCACCGTGAACTGCAAACCGCCGCCAGCCCCGACCTATCCGTTCTGTTCGTGCTCTTCCCTCTGTTCTCTCTGGCCGCACTCTGCTTAGTCCGTCTACCGCGCCGGTTCCGTTCATTCTGCAATTTCCAATCCGTTTTGCTCTGTCCATCTCACCCCGGTAAGATCCGTTTTCGAATCCTCTTTCCTCTTCGTCTCCTCATTCTTCTCTTTGAATTTACTAACTCGGGTTTGGGATTTAATCCCGTGTTTTGTTTTGTGGATTGATTCATCACTGCTTCATCATCCACGTTCATCTAAAGGTAAATCTCCATTTTTTTCCTCTTCGTAATCCTTTTTTCTTAATTATGATTTACGATTTTACCCCTGGATATGCTTGGACCTTTTTACCCTTGAACGATTGACTATTGACTATATTGCCCTTAAGTATCGAACTGAATTGAGGACTGTTTTACCCTTGTGAGATTCTGGAATTGACCATTTTACCCCCTGAATGGATTTATGACCGTTATACCCTTGCAGATTGAATTGAATTTTGGATTGATAGTTGAATACATTTTCAAATTGACCGTTTTACCCTTTCATATTTTCTGGACTTGGATGACCGTTTGACTTTGGTTACTGGTTGACTGTTGACCTAGTTTTTCTAAAATTATAGATCGACCCCTGAGTTACTGTTTTGACTTAAACCCCGACTTAGAGGATTGCTTTGTTTGATGTTGTCATTTAAAGGACCAAACTGCAATTAGTAATCTAGGGGCTTTTTCGTAAATTTAGATTTTGTTGGGACTCATTTTCAATTTCTAAAACTACTGAGAGGGCTGTTTTGAGATTTCTGAAACTCTGAGGACTTGTTTGCAATTTCTAAAATTACTTCTGAAATTTAAATGTCTTTTCTGGAAGTTAACCAGTTATTAAATTCTTTTCACAGCATTTCAATTGAATTTCTCACTAGCCTAGGTGGTTTAGTGCTAGCTAGTTCAACCTTAAGGTTTTGAGTTCGAGCCCCACCTTTGACGCCTTTTCTTCGATTGTTATTTTTATTACCGTTTAGACTTCCGTTTCAACTTCTAGTTAGTAACTAGTCGTTTTCTATATAGGTGATCCGTTCGTTATCCCGTAATTTGTTGTTCTTTCCGTGGTTCTTGCTCGCACTATTTAAGGTGAGTGTTACTGTCTGTTTTCTAAAACTACAAGGAATTTATGTGTTAATTGCCTACTATATTACTGTACTTATTGTTTGTTCCTATTTCATATGTATGCCTACACGCATGTTACTTTCATAAGTTTAATCGCACGTTTGAAATGCTATGCACGATTGTTTTAATTCACCGAACTTCCTGCATTGATTATTGCACTGTACTATTATTTGATATTGTTTGCTGTCTTACTGACTCTTCAACTGACTACTGCCTTCTTAAATGACCATTGTTTTCTAATACCTTTCTCGGTTTCCGAGCATTGTTTTAATGTTAACTGTTGACCGGTCGATTAGGTTGATAAGTATGTAGGCTTGGGTAGTGTTGACTATCACGTTTATTTATGAGTCACCTAGTCTAATCCCTTAAGACGCGAGGCAGAAGAAGCTGAGGTCTATTTGGGTCGTAGGACTTTTCCTGAACGTACGCAGGACACTGTACTGGCTAGAATTGAATTCCTTCTAGACGGGGTGATAAGGGCTATTGGGAGTAGGAGCAATAAGGCGGGCTGCACCAACTGTTACTGAATTGTTTTCAAAACAACTGACTTACTGTTTTCTCACATCTTAACCGATTGATTTGCTTGTTTACTGAACTGATTGTTATCTGAATTTACTGCCTGTCTTTAAACTGAAAGATCTTCTACAAAATTGCATGAAACCAACATTGCATGAGCACCACTGAGATCCTTTATCTCACCACTCTTTTCAAAATGCTTCCTTGTAGGTTCGACTTCCAATGAGCTCTAGTAGGCGTCTGGCGACTCGAGAGTGTGGGGGAGTTTTGGTTTGGGGTTGTTTTCAAATAAGAAGAAACTTTGTCTTCACTTGTTATTTTCCATTGAACTTCATCATCTTTTAGCTTCCGCATTTATTTCTCTTGAATTGTAAGCTCGTTTGAGAGCCAAAACCTTTACTTACCGTTATTTTTAAAAGACCGTTTGATTTTCCGATTTAAATATTATGTTCAAAATTACCGTACCATTACAGATGGTATTAGAGCTTGGGTGCAAACTCAAGCTTGCTAGGATAGGATCTTCTGGCCTTTGGGATGTGTGTGTGAGGGTCCGAGTCGCCGCATAAGTTGAGTGGTCAGTGTTCTGTCTCTTTTACTGTCTAGTTTTCTGTTCTAACTCTAAATTGTTCGACTGTTGAGTTTCTGAGATTGCCCTACTATTGTTACTGTTTGACCTTGACTAAATTATTGACTGCCTTGCTCCGTGCTTGCCTTAAGTTTCTGAACCACTTATCTGTCTGTTTAGCTTGAATTTTCTTAACTCTCTTTCTGCATGATACTACCGTTGACTCTGTTTGCTTTACTGAGGCTATCCGATTGTTTATGTTGCCTAAGTTAAATGCATGTTGTGTATGTTTTCTATTTAAAAGTATGTTACATTTTACGTTATTGATCGCATGCTTAAAGTTCTCATTTATGCAATAGTTTGGCCTTAAGATTGTAACGCCTTAGGATAGTCACACTCGAGGACGTTAATTACGTTACTTACCTTAGACTAATTGCGATAGGATGGCTCCAAGGATTAACACTCGCAACGGCAAAAACAACACCAACAACGGCAGCCCCAGCAGTGACAACAACAAAAATGATGGCACTTCGGACCAAGTTGAGCGGATCATTGCCGCCTTGGGAAACTTCAGCGAGATTTTAGGCCACCCCCTGCTCAGCCTGTTGCACCACCATCGACTCAAACCATCGACCAGGCTGCCGAGCGCTTCACCCGTTTCCATCCCGACCAGTTCGATGGGGCGCCTGACGCCCGTAAGGCTGAGCTCTGGCTAGAGAGCATGGAGAACTTGTTCTCAATTCTGCACTACCCGGACGAGAGGAAGATTGAGCTTGCAGCGTTCTAGTTCGTGGGAGCAGCGAGAAATTGGTGGAGGACCGTCGATGCAAGGTGGAGACAAGAGGAAGTTGACCGCACTTGGAAGAACTTCGAGAAGGAGTTTATGGACAAGTTCGTACCCCGTTTGGTCCGTGAGAACAGGAGGGATGAATTCCAAAACCTGGTGCAAGGACGGATGAACATCGCGGACTATGACTCAGAGTTCACTCGGCATTTGAAGTATGTGCCACACTTTCAGAATGACGAGAGGGAGAAGGTACATCACCTTGTGAAGGGTTTTAAGTCGGAAATCTGATACAACCTGTTTGGGATCGAGTTGTCAACCTACGCGAAAGCCGTGGAAATAGCGAGTGAAGTGGAGAGTGGTTTGGGTGAACTTGAGAGCCGTGAACCCAGCGATCTCGAAAAAGGAGATCTAATCACAGGAGTAGCAATGATAACAAGGATCGTCGATCCCCTTCCAAGTATCCTCGCAATCGACATGAAAGTCGACCTCGCCAAGTTGCTGATAATACTGGACATTCACCTAGGAGGAACTGCAACTTTTGTGGAGGAACGAATCATGAGGAAAGCAACTGCTGGAAGAAGAAGGGTTGGGGTTTGGCTTGTGGCAGCATGGATCATAAAGTTGGTGATTGTCCGAGACGTTACTCTCTAGCTGAAGATGGAAGATCTGGAGGCTCGAGTTCTAAGAGCCAAGGAAGTGGTACTAAAGCCAAGGCAAGAGTCTACAATAAGTTCACACGTGAGCTTTCCTCGGCAAATGTAGCAAAAGGTACGCTTCATTAAGTCAATTTTCGTCTAAGTTTTTGGTTGCTGCTATGCTGCTTTACGTTTATTAGGTTAGATACACTTAAAGTTTATGTTATCGACGGCTTACTGAGGACTCGTTACTTGGAATCGTTTGGTTGAAGAAATAGGCTACGTTTTCTTTAGTCTAGTTTCGACTTAAACTTTTGGCTTGCGAGTTTGTTCTTTCATCCGATGTTTGAAGTTCGAAGACTTTCGGTTCTGAGTTCGCTTTTTCATTAGTTTAAGATAGTACAAGTTTCGAGGACGAAACTTCTTTTAAGGGTGGTGGAGTGTAATAACTGGTATTTTCGTATTTATTTTATATTATTTTTTGTTAATTAATTTTTTTTTCCAGAGTAATAATTAATTTTATTACTTTCAATCTTTCTCTACGACTTGGTTACGAATAGAATTCGTTTCGTTGGACGGTTTATAGTTCGTTATGGACTGTTGTTCATTTGGACCTTTATCTAGCTCATTTTTCAGGCCCAATTCGGCTGGCCCGTGTCACAAGGCCTGATCCACCTTTCAAACCCTAAACCTAATCTATTTTCCATCCTTTTCATTTCTCTATCCCTCCTCTCTTCTTCTTCACGCAGTCACACGCACACACACATTCAAACTCACGGCTTCTTCACATTTTCACCCATTGTCCTCCATCCTCATCAAATCATCATAACCCTCACCATATTCATCATCATCATCTCGACCGCCCATCTCCTCCACCAAATCATCTCCACCGGACCGCCGTGAATCACCATCGTGAACTGCAAACCGCCACCAGCCCCGACCTATCCGTTCTGTTCGTGCTCTTCCCTCTGTTCTCTCTGGCCGCACTCTGCTTAGTCCGTCTACCGCGCCGGTTCCGTTCAGTCTGCAATTTCCAATCCGTTTTGCTCTGTCCATCTCACCCCGGTAAGATCCATTTTCGAATCCTCTTTCCTCTTCGTCTCCTCATTCTTCTCTTTGAATTTACTAACTCGGGTTTGGGATTTAATCCCGTGTTTTGTTTTGTGGATTGATTCATCACAGCTTCATCATCCACGTTCATCTAAAGGTAAATCATTTTTTTCCTCTTCGTAATACTTTTTTCTTAATTATGATTTACGATTTTACCCCTGGATATGCTTGGACCGTTTTACCCTTGAACGATTGACTATTGACTATATTGCCCTTCCGTATCGAATTGAATTGAGGACTGTTTTACCCTTGTGAGATTCTGGAATTGACCATTTTACCCCCTGAATGGATTTATGACCGTTATACCCTTGTAGATTGAATTGAATTTTGGATTGATAGTTGACTACTTTTTCAAATTCACCGTTTTACCCTTTCATATTTTCTGGACTTGGATGACCGTTTGACTTTGGTTACTGGTTGACTGTTGACCTAGTTTTTCTAAAATTATAGATCGACCCTTGTTGACCTAGTTTTTCTAAAATTATAGATCGACCCCTGAGTTACTGTTTTGACTTAAACCCCGACTTAGAGGATTGCTTTGTTTGATGTTGTCATTTAAAGGACCAAACTGCAATTAGTAATCTAGGGGCTTTTTTGTAATTTTAGATTCTATTGGGACTCGTTTTGAATTTCTAAAACTACTGAGAGGGCTGTTTTGAGATTTCTTAAACTCTGAGGACTTGTTTGCAATTTCTAAAATTACTTCTGAAATTTAAATGTCTTTTCTGGAAGTTAACCAGTTATTAAATTCTTTTCACAGCATTTCAATTGAATTTCTCACTAGCCTAGGTGGTTTAGTGCTAGCTAGTTCAACCTTAAGGTTCTGAGTTCGAGCCCCACCTTTGACGCCTTTTCTTTGATTGTTATTATTATTACCGTTTAGACTTCCGTTTCAACTTCTAGTTAGTAACTAGTCATTGTCTATATAGGTGATCCGTCGGTTATCCCGTAATTTGTTGTTCTTTCCGTGGTTCTTGCTCGCACTATTTAAGGTGAGTGTTACTGTGTGTTTTCTAAAACTACAAGGAATTTATGTGTTAATTGCCTACTATATTACTGTACTTATTGTTTGTTCCTATTTCATATGTATGCCTACACGCATGTTACTTTCATAAGTTTAATCGCACGTTTGAAATGCTATGCACGATTGTCTTAATTCACCGAACTTCTTGCATTGATTATTGCACTGTACTATTATATGATATTGTTTGTTGTCTTACTGACTGTTCAACTGACTACTGCCTTCTTAAATGACCATTGTTTTCTAATACCTTTCTCGGTTTCCGATCATTATTTTAATGTTAACTGTTGACCGGTCGATTAGGTTGATAAGTAGGTAGGCTTGGGTAGTGTTGACTATCAGGTTTATTTATGAGTCACCTAGTCTAATCCCTTAAGACGCGAGGCAGAAGAAGCTGAGGTCTATTTGGGTCGTAGGACTTTTCCTGAACGTACGCAGGACACTGTACTGGCTAGAATTGAATTCCTTCTAGACGGGGTGATAAGGGCTATTTGGAGTAGGAGCAATAAGGCGGGCTGCACCAACTGTTACTGAACTGTTTTCAAAACAACTGACTTACTGTTTTCTGACATCTTAACCGATTGATTTGCTTGTTTACTGAACTGATTGTTATCTGAATTTACTGCCTGTAATTTGCCTGTCTTTAAACTGAAAGATCTTCTACAAAATTGCATGAAACCAACATTGCATGAGCACCACTGAGATCCTTTATCTCACCACTCTTTTCAAAATACTTCCTTGTAGGTTCGACTTCCAATGAGCTCTAGTAGGCGTCTGGCGACTCGAGAGTGTGGGGGAGTTTTGGTTTGGGGTTGTTTTCAAATAAGAAGAAACTTTGTCTTCACTTGTTATTTTCCATTGAACTTCATCATCTTTTAGCTTCCGCATTTATTTCTCTTGAATTGTAAGCTCGTTTGAGAGCCAAAACCTTTACTTACCGTTATTTTTAAAAGACCGTTCGATTTTCCGATTTAAATATTATTTTCAAAATTACCGTACCGTTACAATGATGAAAGGGAAGAGGAGGAGGAGGATGCATATCAATTAGTTACTCGTAAGAGGTGTCGTAGCGAGGACAACGACTTCATTGATGACCGGATCGAGGAGGAGGGGGGTCCTTCTAACCCCGGGGTCTCCGCGGAACTAATCACTTTAGCCGCCCAAGTACATGGCCGAAATTATGGCGCTATCAATGTGGTGCCTCCGACGGATATTCGGATCGAGGACATGGATGACAAGGAGCGATCCGACTTGGCTCTGTCCTTATACGAGGAAGGTGATCACTTCGTCCAACGCGGGAAGGCCATCACTATAATTGATAGTGATGATGATAGCGATGATGATGACGCTACATCTCCTCAGACTACCCCACCGCCAAACAGGGTTAGGTTCCCTCCTCAAACTGTTCGCCGAACTATAGTCACTGATGACGAGGAGGAACCTCATCTGGCCTTAATGGATGTGCACGGGAATGAAGCTGGTCCGAGCACTGCAGCACCCTTGTCTCCTTCTGTCTCGGAGATGCACAGGCAAGCTCAGAGAGACGTGCTTATCGGGCAGAGGTACGCTCTCGAGGAGGAAACCAGCTATCACTCGGTGGATCCTCGCACAATTGACTTCTCGTTTCCGAGTAACACCCGACCACCAAATCCACTGGAAGAACTGATAGTGTATATGTCCTAGAGACAGTCTTTATTAAGGGCATACAGCCCTTATTAAGGGCATATATGTACTATTACACAGGTCAACGTAATATAATATATGTTTGTTTGTTTGACTATTGAGTATCGCTTTCATATTTATATCACACCAGGCATACAGCATGTCATATCTCTATTCCTGGCTGTATTGATATCAAACATGTTCCCTCGGATAGATGACCGATCACACAGATAGTGGGAGCTATGTGAGTTATCATCTATCCAAACTCTCCCTAGTCGAGGTTCATCTCGGATGTAGGGGTCTGAATGAACCAGATGAGACTAGTATGCGTGGAGGTTATACTTGTTAGAGCAAGTGTGAGCCGATCCCACGGCCACGAAACGGATTGTTGGACAATCAAGAAACGTTCCCATAACTCCGCATAGTTGTTCGAAGGGTGATTACCGAACAATGGAAGTACCCACCGGAAACTCCCATCGATGTATACTCTACACCGAAGTGTCTATGGGAACCGGAAAGTTGTCGAAGTGATGCCAGTCGTCCTTTGGACTTACAGGACTTTATCATCACATTTGTTGTCCCGTATCCTTGGTGGACCCGTCGATGTCAGCTCTGAATAAGCAGTTGACCCAAGACACGATCCAGGATTATGGTTACATACAAATGGGGATGATAAGTGCTTCTGTGAAGGATTCATCTCTCATGTGTAGCACGGGAGAGCACTGCTCATAGTCGTTCATAGTTGTGATTGGTCAAATCGCTGGCAAGCGTATCAATATTATTATGATAGTAATAATAGATATTGGATTCACCAAGCAACTCACTGAAGATGCCCGTGGATGTATTATTGGGATAGACACTTCATCGATCCTAGATGCATTCGAGTCAGTCAGATGAAGGGACGGTACCATCGCTGCGTTGAGCGCAACAGACTTCACAACGAAAGGGTTTACTTTGAGAAACCTCTCAAACGTCCTCATATATTAATATTGCAAATGGAACCGTCTAGGAATTCCATGTTGTCTAGTGTAGCACTTGCTTAATACAATGAAGCCCTATGGATCACACTATGTGGTGATTCAGCTTATCCGAATGTCCTTGAAGATGGAATCGCAATTAATTTAGAATTAATTGTGATTGATGAATTATGATTGAGTTGGAATTAATTATAATTATTTGTGGCTCAATTAATAATTCGGAATTGTTAATTGAATTGGTTGATTAATTGTATTTTATGTAAATACAATTAAAGATTATATTTCAGAAATATAATAGAGGTTTGATTTGAAAGGATATGTTAATTTAGAATTAATATATGCACGTGGGCAAAATCTACTTGGAGTTTGAATTGTCTTAGAATTATAAGTGGGTCCCAAAATCGGGACCCACCTGACCCCCCTTAGACGCGCGCGCAACAGTAGTAGTAGGGGAAGGAGTCGAGTTCGACTCCTTCGTCTATTAGAAGTCAAGGGATAAGTTAAATTTTCCTGATTGAGTTTTAATTTGATTGGGAATGAATCTAGACTTGAATTGGTTTCCTTGTGCAATAAGAATTAGATTCTTATTCCTTTATGAAGTGTAAATGATTATTCTTTAGGCTTCTATTTACTACTATATATAGTAGACTATTAGAGAGCTTTTGACATGGTTGAAAATACAGTTGATTCAAGATCATTCTAAATCATTCTATCTAACAGTTTTCTTAGAGAAAATAAAAAGCTCTCCCCTACCTCTCCATAAGCCGCGCGCGCCACTCCCACCGGAGGAAAATTGCCGTCCCATCTTCTTGGCCACATAAAGAATATCGTAGCATTATTTCCGATAAGATGTTCATCCGTGGATACCAAGGTTGAGGTTCAAAGAGCTGGAAACTAACTTTTATTGTCTTGCAGATAATCAAAGTATTGCAGATATCTTCGACTTCGACGAAGGAGAAGATTCACCGGACTATTACGAAGACTTCATCCATTGGCATATCGATTCAATACTTATTCTTGCTTTTGGAGTACTGTAAGTCTTCTGATTAATGTGTTTAATATATACGCTATATACATGTTCAATTAACCTGCATGTTAAGAAATTTTTTGAAATTCCGCTGCGTACCGTAGGGGTAACTCTGACCATATTTTCTTACAGTGGTATCAGAGCGAGGTTAACTGATTATGTATATACGTATATATGTTATGTGATTTTGTAGTTTATGTGGATGCAATTGATTCTATGATTAATTCGATTTTCGAAAGTTTTATTTTTATATAAATTTAGAATTTATATTTTTCAAAAAGAAAAAATTATTTTATATATATATATATATACATATATATATATACATATATTTGTATATATATATATGTATATATATATATATATTTAGAAATTTTGAAGATTGAATTTTATATTTGGAATATAAATATGATTTAATTGTAATTATTGTTAACTAGAGGAGTTAAATTTAATTATTATTAAGTCAAGTGGCTTATTTGTGATTTATCAATTTATTGTTTGTTACAAATAAGTCTCTCTACTTTTGAATTTTAAATTTAACACCTCCAAGGTTTCGAAAATTACAATTGAGTCCTTCGGGTTTTCGAAAATTACTACCTGGTCAATAGAATTTTCGATTTTTCAATGTAGTCCAAATTTTCAATTTTTCATAGAGATTATAAGTATGGGATTATAATTTTCATAATTAAATTATGAAGTCATTTGGCATCCACATAGGCTACTACTTGTTTGTTTGCTCTATATACTATTGTTTGACAATGCATGTTTAAATACCATGTATTTACTTTCCGTTTGACCGCTATGCATGCAAGGGTAGGCGGCCCTCTCTTATTTGTCGGACCGCATATTTTTATGTATGGGTAGGCGGCGCCCATTATGTGTTTGACCGCGTTTAGAACTAGAATGGAGATGCGGCATCCATTACGTGTAGACCGCTCATGCATGATGGGTAGGCGGCGCCCTTATTTGTTTGTAGATGACTGATAACAACCCTCAAGCTACAAGCCGCAACCAATATAAGTACAAAAATATGTATACGTATGTGATCCTGAGATGCTTTCCATGGGGTGCTTTAATTCTGAACTTTCATTGCGTTTCCCTGTATTGGCGACCTCATCTTGCAGACTCGCAGTGATCGTCAGATTAGAGTAAGTTTATGGTTATAAATTACTGCATATTGTATCTAGCGACCTCGATAGGTACAATATGTAGAGCGTCTGATTAAATTAGATTTAACACCGAAGAGTTGCGTGACGCAATTGGATAGTCCTACCGGTCATATTATGTTATGCGACCAGCCCCCGTTGGAGTATAGCATAGTATGGATTTGGATCTTGGCCACTACGGTAACTTGTTGGACATTACCCGTATGTTTGTTTTGGGGGCAATCATATGTGAAAATAGTGGAAGCTAAACAGCTAAAGGACCTTGTTGTTTAGTTATGTTGACTGTGTATTTAGAAATAGTATTTCAATAGTTGATTTATTATTTTCGTTCTATACTATTTCTCCTTAGCAAAACCGAAATGGCGAGTATCTCACTCCGTGCTGTCTTAGAGAAGCAAATTTTGATCGGACCAAACTTCCTAGATTGGATCAGGAATATTCGTTTGGTGCTGAGGTACGAAAAGATTGAGTACGTCTTGGACGAGGCTATTCCTGTGTGTCCCGAAAATCAGACTGCCGATCAAGTTGCTGCTTGGAATCAATCCAACAAGGCAAAGGCTGATAAGCATCAAGAGGATGCTAGATCCGCGCAGTGTATTATGCTGGGAGCAATGAGCAATGAGCTGCAAAGACAACATGATAGCATGTTGCCGTATGAGATGCTGAAGCATCTTGAGTCGCTCTTTAAGACGACAGCCAGAAGTGTTGAATTTGATTTGATCAAAGAGATACACAGATGCAAGCTCAATGAAGGAGGGAACATGTCTGAACATGTTCTCAAGATGATTGGTCTCTTTGAGAAGCTTGCCGATGCCGGTGTCAAGCTGGAGAATAAGATCATGGTGATCTTTGTCCTTCAATCATTACCGAGTTCGTATTCGCAGTTCATCATTAACTACACTATGAATGCGAAGGACGTTACACTGCCCGAGCTCCATAATCTGCTGAAGACATATGATCAAACTCTTCCTAAGAAGGAGAAATCGATCATGTATGTTGGGCAACCGTCTAACCCAAACCCGAGAAACAAAGGTGCTAAGGGTAAGGGAAAGTCGGGAGCCAAGGCTAACACTTCGAGTGATAGGCCTAAGCGTCTGAACCAGAAAAGGAAGTTCAAGAGGAGCGGAATGGTACGCACAGATGAATGTCTTTTCTGTAAGCAGAAAGGGCATTGGAAGAAAGATTGCCATAAGCTAAGGGCAAATCAAGCTAAGAAGCCGCCGGCTTCTAGCTCAAGTATGTTTGTTATTGAAATGAACATGACTACTTTTGACTCCAATGGTTGGGTATTAGATACAGCCTGCGGCTCACACATTTTTAATAATGTGCAGGGGTTAATGGAACATAGGCTAGTCAAGCAAGGTGAAATCGACTTGCATATTGGGAACGACAATCCAGTTGAAGCCAAACGCGTTGGACGCTGCAAGATAGATTTACCATCAGGACAATGTTTAGAACTTGATAACGTCTATTTTGTTCCATCCATTGTCAGAAATATTATTTCCATTCCATTGTTGGACAATTTGGATTTTTCCTTTCGTTTTGCTAATAATACTTGTTATTTTTCGCTAAATGACCAGTATTATGGAAAAGCTCGCTTAGTGAATGGTTTATATATTTTCCAAAGTAGTCTACCTTTATTTCAAATACATAACAAACAACCTTCTTCAAGTAGGAAGAATAATCCATCTTATCTATGGCATTGTCGTCTAGGCCATATCAATGAAACACGGATTCAAAGACTAAGGAAGTTGGACTACTTAGAACCATTTGATTTCGAATCATATGGTACATGCGAATCATGTGTTAAGGGTAAGATGACGAACAAACCCTTTGTTGGACAAGGTGTTCGTGCCACTCCCTGCTTAGAGCTCATACATACCGATGTATGTGGACCTTTTAAAGTCCAAGCACGTGGAGGTTATTCTTACTTCGTTACCTTTACTGACGATTTCTCAAGGTATGGATATATTTATCTTATGAAGAATAAATCTGAGACCTTTGGGCAATTCAAGGAGTTTAGGAATGAGGTCGAGAATGAATTGAACCTAAGAATAGTCACTCTTCGATCAGATCGAGGAGGTGAATACCTTAGTGAAGAATTTATCGACTACTTGAAGGAGAATGGAATTCAATCGCAATGGACCCCTCCTGGAACACCACAACTAAATGGTGTGTCTGAGAGAAGGAATCGAACCCTGCTAGACATGGTGAGATCAATGATTGGATTCTCGACTCTTCCAAAACATCTATGGGGATATGCACTACAAACTGCAATCTACATTCTGAACCGTGTACCATCTAAATCAGTGGAGAAAACTCCTTATGAGTTATGGAAAGGAAAGAAGCTCTCACTGGGCTATCTTAGACCTTGGGGCTGTCCTGCGATAGTCAAATTGTTGCTCACTGATAAGTTAGATGCCAAGGGTGTCAAAGTTTATTTCATAGGCTATCCTCGTCAGACGAGAGGCTATGAATTCTATCATGCTGAAGATCACAAGGTGATAGTATCCAGAAACGTCAAGTTTTTAGAAGCAGAATACCTCGAAGAAGAGAGCTTAGATGATATGATAGAACTTGAAGAAATTCAAGACTTTGACACGCGCGAACATGAGTTCTCTAAATCTTCTGATTTTGACTCAAGTTCAGTGGGAGCTTTCGAAGCAGACAAGGGTAATGATATTACACTTGCTAGGCATGTCATAGTCAGTGGGAGTCCTGTGATTAGATTAACAGTTGAAACCACACCAATAGAACCCGTTGCCAATCCACCTGTGCAACAAGTTGCACAAGAGAAGCCTCCCGCTAGGGAACGGGGTCTTAGCACGCGACCGGCTGTATCAGTGCCCACTAATAATGTTCGTGTTACACGAAGCCAGAAAATAAAAGCACCAGAAACACCGACAGAAGCACCAGTCGAGCTCCGTAGGTCAAAGAGGATCCCAAAGGGACCTCAGAAGCAAAACCTTATGATAGAAGACATCAGTGAACATGATGTTGGCTTATCAGATCGGGAAGACCCCGAGACCTACAAAGAGGCAATAAATGATATTGACTCAAACAGATGGCAAGAGGCCATGGAATTGGAAATGGACTCCATGTACCCGAACCAAGTTTGGAGCTTGGTAGACTTGCCCCAAGGGGTTAGACCTATTGGGTGCAAATGGGTCTTTAAACGAAAGACAGATGCCGATGGCAAGGTACAAACGCACAAGGCTAGACTTGTGGCGAAGGGCTACACACAAAGGTATGGCATCGATTACGATGAAACCTTTTCACCGGTAGCAAAGTTGAAGTCTATTCGAATTCTACTTGCGATAGCTGCCTACTATGATTATGAGATCTGGCAGATGGATGTAAAGACTGCCTTCCTCAATGGCAACCTTGAGGAAGAGGTCTATATGGTACAGCCGGAAGGTTTTATTAGTAAAACCAGGCCAACTGCTGTATGCAAATTACAGAGATCCATCTATGGGCTAAAGCAAGCGTCTAGGAGCTGGAATATCCGCTTTGACGAAGCTGTCAAATCGTTTGACTTCGTCAGAAGCGTAGAAGATCCCTGTGTCTACACTAGGCACAGAGACAAGGGAGTCGTTTTCATGATCATTTATGTTGATGACATTTTGATCATGGGAAACAATGTCTCTATGCTAGAAGAGACTAAAGTTTGGTTATCAAGTACCTTCTCAATGAAGGACTTGGTGAAGCGAACTACATCCTAGGGATAAAGATCTATAGAGATAGGTCCAAGAGGATGTTAGGATTGACATAGTCCACCTACATCGACAAAATACTGAAGCGTTATAAGATGGACGACTCAAAGAGAGGCTTTCTCCCAGCTAGGCATGGGATCGTGCTATCAGTTAAGGATAGTCCTAAAACTGATGAAGAAAGAAAGGCAATGAGTCGTGTGCCCTATGCTTCGGCAGTAGGGTCTATTATGTATGCAATGAATTGCACAAGGCCAGATGTGGCATATGCGCTTAGTGTCACTTGTCGACACCAACAGAATCCAGGAGTACCTCACTGGACTACTGTAAAGAACATTCTTAAGTACCTTCGACGGACTAAGAAAATGTTCTTGGTGTTTGTTGGAGAACCAGAATTAAAGATGTCTGGTTATGTCGACGCTGGATTTGAATCAGATCCTGATGACTTTAAGTCACAGACAGGATACGTATTCAAATTGAACGGATGAGCTGTCTGTTGGAAGAGTTCTAAGCAAGCCACGATTGCTGACTCAGCCATAGAAGCCGAGTACATTGCTGCATCAGAAGCATCGAAAGAAGCTGTCTGGATTTCAGAGTTCTTGAAGGAATTGAGGGTTGTTCCTGCTCCAAGTCCAATAACGATTTATTGTGACAACACGGGCGCCGTCGCTCAAGCCAAGGAGCCTAGATCTACAAACAAGAACAAACATGTACTTAGAAAGTATCACGTTATACGTAAGATTATTCATAGAGGAGAAGTTAGTATAGAACGTGTCTCAACCACGGACAACGTGGCAGATCCTTTCACCAAGGTCTTATCAGTGGATGCCCACTTAAGACATTATGTTAATCTAGGCATTAAGCATAAAGGTGACTGGCTCTAGTCCAAGTGGGAGATTGATAGTGTATATTTCCTAGAGAGAGTCTTTATTAAGGGCATACATCCCTTATTAAGGGCATATATGTACTATTACACAGGTCAACGTAATATAATATATGTTTGTTTGTTTGACTATTGAGTATCGGTTTCATATTTATATTACACCAGGCATACATCATGTCATATCTCTATTCCTGTCTGTATTGATATCAAACATGTCCCCTCGGATAGATGACCGATCACACAGATAGCGGGAGCTATGTGAGTTATCATCTATCCCAAACTCTCTGTAGTCGAGGTTCATCTCGGATGTAGGGGTCTGAATGAACCAGATGAGACTAGTATGCGTGGAGGTTATACTTGTTAGAGCAAGTGTGAGCCGATCCCACGGCCACGGAACCGATTGTTGGACAATCAAGAAACGTTCCCATAACTCCGCATAGTTGTTCGAAGGGTGATTACCGAACAATGGAAGTACCCACCGGAAACTCCCATCGATGTATACTGTACACCGAAGTGTCTATGGGAACCGGAAAGTTGTCGAAGTGATGCCAGTCGTCCTTTGGACTTACAGGACTTTATCATCACATTTGTTGCCCCATATCCTTGGTGGACCCGTCGATGTCAGCTCTGAATAAGTAGTTGACCCAAGACACGATCCAGGATTATGGCTACATACAAATGGGGATGATAAGTGCTTCTGTGAAGGATTCATCTCTCATGTGTAGCACAGGAGAGCACTGCTCATAGTCTTTCATAGTTGTGATTGGTCAAATCGCTGGCCAGCGTATCAATATTATTATGATAGTCATAATAGATATTGGATCCACCAAGCAACTCACTGAAGACGCCCGTGGATGTATTATTGGGATAGACACTTCATCGATCCTAGATGCATTCGAGTCAGTCAGATGAAGGGACGTTACCATCGCTGCGTTGAGCGCAACAGACTTCACAACGAAAGGGTTTGCTTTGAGAAACCTCTCAAACGTCCTCATGTATTAATATTGCAAATGGAACCGTCTAGGAATTCCATGTTGCCTAGTGTAGCACTTGCTTAATACAATGAGGCCCTATGGGTCACACTATGTGGTGATTCAGCTTATCCGAATATTCTTGAAGATGGAATCGCAATTAATTTAGAATTAATTGTGATTGATGAATTATGATTGATTTGGAATTAATTATAATTATTTGTGGCTTAATTAATAATTTGTAATTATTAATTGAATTGGCTGATTAATTGTATTTTATGTAAATACAATTAAAGATTATATTTTAGAAATATAATAAAGGTTTGATTTGAAAGGATATGTTAATTTAGAATTAATATATGCACATGGGCAAAATCTACTTGGAGTTTGAATTGCCTTTTAATTATAAGTGGGTCCCAAAATCGGGACCCACCTGACCCCCCTTAGACGCGCGCGCAACAGTAGTAGTAGGGGAAGGAGTTCGACTCCTTCCTCTATTAGAAGTCAAGGGATAAGTTAGATTTTCCTGATTGAGTTTTAATTTGATTGGGAATGAATCTAGACTTGAATTGGTTTCCTTGTGCAATAAGAATTAGATTCTTATTCCTTTATGAAGTCTAATTGATTATTCTTTAGGCTTCTATTGACTACTATATATAGTAGACTATTAGAGAGCTTTTGACATGGTTGAATATACAGTTGATTCAAGATCATTCTTTCTACCAGTTTTCTTAGAGAAAATAAAAAGCTCTCCCCTACCTCTCCAAAAGCCGCACGCGCCACTCCCACCGGAGGAAAATTGCCGCCCCATCTTCTTGGCCACATAAAGAATATCCTAACATTCTTTCGGATTAGCTGTTCATCCGTGGATACCAAGGTTGAGGTTCAAAGAGCTGGAAACTAACTTTTATTGTCTTGCAGATAATCAAAGTATTGCAGATATCTTCGACTTCGACGAAGGAGAAGATTCACCGGACTATTACGAAGACTTCATCGATTGGCATATCGATTCAATACTTATTCTTGCTTTTGGAGTACTGTAAGTCTTCTGATTAATGTGTTTAATATATACGCTATATACATGATCAATTAACCTGCATGTTAAGAAAATTTTTGAAATTCCGCTGCGTACCCTAGGGGTAACTCTGACCATATTTTCTTACAAGAACAAGAGTACCAGCTACATCTAGCGCAACGAGAAGTTGACAAAGCAAAGGCTAGTACCGAGCAGCCTAAGAGAGCGAAGAAGCGCTCTCGCTCCCGTAAGAGTTAGAAAGTTAAGGCAGTTGAGGAGCCTAAGTCCAGCAAGGCTGCTCAAAATAAGTTCACAAAGAGTGCTCGCAACGTGGACCCCCCCGACCCTGAGGGTGAGAAGAACGAGGATAGCATCATCCCGACAACTGCCTCTACTGTGAAGGTGGATGAGATCGCTACTCTCCGATGAAAGTATACCCTTCCCGAGAGTAAGTTCGACATCCTCGTTCCGAAGGATGACCAGACTTTTTACAACGCGTCTCCGGGATACATGGCCGTTCACTGCTTGAGCCTAGATCGAGGATGGATCTTGCCCTTCTAGGAGGCTTTCCACGACATTTTCAACACTTTGGGGATCGCTCCTTGGCAACTAGTGCCCAGTGCCTTTGGGACCTTGGTTTGTTTCGGGGTTTTCTGTAAAAAGAACGGGATCGAGCTGAATTTTCACAACTTCAATCAGCTTTTCAGGGTCTCGATAAGCTCGGGCAATAAATACTTCTATTATTTCATCGCGCGACCAGGCCTGGGCTTCATCATGGACGCTCCAAGCTCCTCGGGCTACAAATGGTTCCACTGGTACTTCTATATGAAGAAGAAGAAGTTACCGAACATGAGCGAGGAGGATGCAGAATGGGGAGTGCCCAAGCTGATGTACCGAGGAAAGATAGTCGAGAAGCATCCTCTGCCGGCGGAGCTAGACCCCTGGGTCTTGGAGCTTGAGGAGAAGAATCGAGGACCCAATCCCGAGAAGTACTTCTATTGGGGTCTCGTTCTTCAGCCTCTTCCTTACTTAGCGGGGCTTTCACCCTATGCTTACACCGGGTACACGAGAAATAGGTTCTCGAATGATGTGCTCTTCGGTATGCCTAGAATCATCTATTACTTGCCTTTATACTTGTCTTTTTCTTCTTTTTGATTGCTTGCCATGTGCTCGCTTTTACTTTCCTTCTCGCTTTTTTATGCTTCTTGCTTTTACTAACTTGTGTTGTTTTCTCCACAGCTTATTGGTTCAACTGGATCATGTCGAAGACTCTTGCAGCCAAGGAAGAGCAACGAAGGAAGCAACGACTAGCCAATAAGGAGACGAAGATTCTCGGGTCTCTGAACCTTTCTCCTCCGAGGAGTGCCTCACATCATCGAGATGTCCTGGTACAAGAAGGTCTCGAAACATGCGAGAACCCAGTAGATGCGTTGAAGAAGGCCGAGGAGGAAGCGGCGGCTAAACAAGCAAAGCATGCCGAGGAGGCTGCTGCAGCAGAGCCCGAGAAGAGGTCTGAGAGACCCGCTACTAAAAAGGGGACGAGGAAGCTTACGCTTGGGGGCAACAATGAGCCTCCTCGCAAGGAAGGGAAGATGGCCGCTGCAGGTCAAGATGAGGTGAAGAGGCTCATCCAAATGACCGACCTGGATCGCACGCACGAGTTGAGCATGTGCTCGCTTCAGGTAACCTTACTTATCTTTCCCAAATAAATTTCTAAGTATGAAATTATTCTCCTCGCTAACTGTGTACTTCTTTGTTGTAGCTTGAGCACTTGAAGGAAGCCTACGGCCAAGTAGCTGCTGATCGTGCCGATATAGGCATTGTGATCGAGGACCTGGAGAAGAGGCTTGCGGCCTCCGAGGACAAGAATAAGGTCGCTGAGGCAGAGACTGGCAAGCTCTATGCCAAGGTGGATCTCCTCGAGAAGGAGCTTTCTAAGGAAAAGGCGAGGACCAAGGGATACAAGGGGGCTTATGCCACCTTGTCGATTTGCATGGAGAAGTTCAAGACCAGCGTCCTCTCCTTCCTTAAGGGAAGCTGCCTTGCCACTGCTCGCGACTTCATGGCCTCAGACACATACAAAATGGCCCAGCAAGATGTGCGAGTCTCATCGCGCGAGGAGGCTTCTTCTCCTGTATCGGCCAGCTAAAACGAGTTAACATGCTTCCCGCTGATTTTGATCCGGACACTCACGAGGACTTGCACCCTGGTTGGCGCGAAGACCTTTCTCACTACCCTGATGAGGAGATAACCGAGGAGATGCACGAAGCGTGCGAGTTCGGGGAGCTGGTGACCGACCCAGAAGTGCCTTATCCCAGCAAACCAGCCTATCTCCCTTCATGGGTCCCCGAGTGCCTAAGGACCGGGATCCTTTACCTCTTTGAGAAGGCGGCTCTCCGCAACGTTTCTTGGGTTAAAGTGAGCGATCCAGTTATTGGGCGAGCAACAGACTTCATCGAGCCTGAGCTGATTCTATACGAGAAGGCTATTAAGGAATCTCAGGCTCAGGAGCGAGACGCGGCTGAGATTCAGGAGTTGCTGAGCCCGGTGCTGGGAGCAACTATCACAAGTGCCCCGGTCACTGACCTTTCTGGTAGTCGGAACTGCTGATCGAGGAGCCTGAAGACCAAGTATGCTCGGTGATGTTGTAAACTTTTCTTTTTTCTGTACTTGGCATTTTTTCCGAACAATTTTCCTTTTTCTATTCGGCCCTTGGTGGTACATGTTGAAACATATCTCCTTGTTGTAATATAAATTAGCAACTGTTGTCTATTCGCTCTTTTCCTTCAATAAAAAGTTTGTTGCTCTTCGCTTCCTTGTCTATACTTGTGTTTTTTTACTAACTCTTTTTCTGTTATGACGTATAACTTGATATAGTAGTTAAACATGTATAAGTTAGAATCGACGAGGGAGTTTCCTTGCACCTTTTATCGACATAAAACTCTTCATTGGTAATACTTCGAGTTAAGCTCCTAGAGCTATCAAAGTAATCAATATACTTGTCGATTTTCTTGCCAAATTGAGCCAGGAAAAACAAGTGTTGAGCTCCTCCTGCTCGATTTCTTTGCCTTCCTCATTTTCACTTCTTTAAAAAGTGTCTCGATTAATTTTCTCAACAGATGAGAGAGCGGGGAGCTTTAGCCCGTCGTGTAAATCGAGGAGCTCTTTTTTGGATCGAACAAGCTCTCTTAGTCGAGCAGCTTTTTATTCTGTTTTGAGTATAGTAGTTCTATACTTGAACATTTTCTCTGTTGAAAGATAGGCATTGTATTGATTTGTTGGAAATTCAATTACAATGGGAGGCTTCTCGGCCAGCTTTCTTACAACATTTTCTGAATCATTCAACTTGAACCATAAAACATGAGGGTACCTCTCACACAAGCTTGTGAGGAATCCTTCTCGATCTTGGGCCTTTCACATGAGCTCTTCAAAAAGCTTGTTCATTTAAATAACTCAGGCGTAGAACCTCTGGAGGTTGGAAGTATTCCACGGGTTCTTCAATTATCTTCCCTCCATGTCCTGGAGACGATAACTTCCATTGGATCTTGCTTCGACTATCTTGTAGGGGCCTTCCCAGTTGGGTTGCATCTTCCCAACTTTACCCAGGATGTCCGCTCTTCGGAGTACTAAGTCTCCTACTTGGAAGTCTCTCTCCTTTACGCCCTTGTTGTAGGCCAGTAGTATCCTTGGCGAATAATTTTTTGCGCGAGGGTTCTTCCTCCGGCATGGTCCCTGCAACTTCCTCTGTGCATTTCTCCCAAAAGTTTTTGCACTTCTTGTTCGGCGACGCATCTCAAGTAGACTCCCTCGAAGGATCTCTTGTACAAGTAGTCCCCTTGCATGATGTAGCGACCTGCCTTTCCTTTGATTTTCCTTGCTTCAGCCTTATCACGAGGAAGGCCACCATTCATGAGATAGGTAGCGATCTCTTGCATCCAACTCGGTTCAGTGTCAATTGCCAAGACGTTTGGCTTTGATTTTCATAGGGACGATGCATTGATTCTCATAAGTATCACATTCCGGGTATCCACTCCTCCAGAAGCCGAAGCATATTTTGATAATGCATCTTCCCTTTGATTGAGATCTCTTGAGAATTTCTCAATTTCACAACTCTTGAATTTTTGGATTTCCTCCGTGATGGCGCTCTTGTATTCGGCCAGTGAGTCCTTCTTAGTTTTGAACTTTCCCGAGATTTGCTTCTCGGCCAATTGAGAGTCAGTGAAGAGATGTAGCTTCTTCACTTCAAGTGCCTTTGCCATACGTAGAGCGATGAGGATAGCTTCATACTCTGCTTCGTTGTAGGAGACTGGGAAACTAAGAGTAACAGCGTACTCGAGTTCAGCTCCTCCGGGACTCTTGAAGTATATTCCTATCCAGCCATTTTTTCCTGAGGAAGATCCATCTACGTGAAGAATCCAGACGTCTCCATGGTTGGTGAGCTCCTTGGGTTTTGAAGAGACGGTCTCCATACCCTTAGGCTCCTCGGTTTTTTCTGCTAGGAACACTTCATGCCTTTTTCTTTTCGTCTGGGACATCTCTTTGAGCTCTTTCAAAGAATCTTCGAGAGCTTGCATTGGGTTATTCTGCCGTGGTTGCTCCTCGACCATCATCATGACATTTTGTGTCTTGGGAGGGTTTTCCTATGAAGCTCCCTTGGAGGGATACTCTACGAGGAAATCAGCAATGACTTGGGCTTTCTTGGCCAAAGGTGCTTGATAGTCAATGTCGTACTCGCTCAATTCGATTGCCCATCTTGCTAGCCTTCCCGAGTTTTCGGGTTTTCCGAGGACTTGCTTCAGAGGTTGCTGTGTCAAAACCACAACCTTGTGCGCTCCCAAGTAAGGCTTCAGTCTCCTCGCCGTATAGACTAGGGTGAAGGATAGCCTCTCGATATCCATATATCGTGTTTCAGCTCCAGCGAGTACTTTGCTTAAGTAGTAGATGGGCAAGTGGTCGTTACCTTGAATTCGCACCAAGACCGAACTGATGGCTTCCCCAGTCGTCGCTAAGTACAAGTAAAATACCTCTCCTTCCATGGGTTTTGACCAAAGTGGAGGGGAGAGTAGATACTCTTTGAGCTTCTCGAAGGCTTCCTCACATTCTTTCGTCCACTCGAAGTGGTTGCTCTTTCTCAACACTTTGAAGAATGGGAGATTTTTCTCAGCGGACCTCGAGATGAATCTACTCAATGCGATTGACTTCCCAACCAATTGTTGCACCTCATTGATGGATTGGGGTTGAGGAAGATCGAGGATGGCCTTGATCTTTTCGGGGTTTGCTTCTATCCCTCTCTCCTTTACCATGTAACCGAGGAACTTCTCACCTTTAACTCCAAAGGTACATTTCGCTGGATTGAGCTTCATGCCATACTTCCTCAAAATCGAGAAGCATCTTACCAGGTAACCTACATGTTGCTCCTCGGTCTTACTCTTGACAAGCATATCATCAACATATACTTCCATTGTTTTACCCATCTCTTCTTTGAACATCTTGTTGACCAGCCTTTGGTAGGTCGCTCCGGCATTTTTTAGGCCGAAAGGCATCACGTTGAAGCAATACACATTGACGTTTAGGAAGAAGGCGGTCTTGGGTACATCACCCTTAGCCATTTTGACTTGGTAGAATCCTTGGTATGCATCCATGAAACTCAAGAGGGCGCATCCAGCAGTAGAATCGACTAGCTGGTCGATCCTGGGGAGCGAGTAGGGATCCTTCGGGCAAAACTTGTTGAGTCTTGTGAAGTTGTTGCACATTCTCCACTTGTCGGGCCCCTTCTCCACAAGGACCACATTGCAAACCCAGTCGGAGTATCTTACTTCCTTGATGTGACCGGCTTTAAGTAGTATTTGGACTTCCGCTTCGATGATGACATTATCTTCTGCACTGAAGTCTCTTCACTTTTCTCTAATATGGGTGATCGACGGTCGACGTTCAGACGGTGAACCGCGACACGTGGGACGATCCCCTTGAGGTCCTCGGTACTCCACGCGAAGATGTCGTTGTTATCTTTCAAACATTGAATGAGCTTCATCCTCACTTCTGTAGTCATCTCGGTACCAATTTTTGTAACCTTGTCGGCACTTCCTTCGACAATTGGATTTCTTCTAGGGTTTCTCTTGCTTCAATCTTGTTTTCCTCGAAGAATTTCTTCTTCTTGGAAGAGGGTGGTATTGGGGGTATCACTTGATACTCCTCGAGCTCTTTGACAGCTCCTACCAGGGTATCCTTCTCTTTCTTTTGACTTGCTTTCCTTCGCCTAAGTGACGGACTTGGCTTTTTTGATTTTTTCTTCACTCGCCAAACCGTATAGAAACGATAAGGAGCATTGTGAACAAGAGGCTGCTCTTCGAGTGATTGACCCGGGTTGGGCTCTCCGATGGCAACCCTGGAAGTGAACTTAGATGACATGCTATAGCATTCCCATGCCTCTCTGATGTCTCCTACTTCTTGTCCAACTCCCAATGGAGTGGGGAACTTCAGCTTTTTGTGGACTGTAGACACTACGGCTCGGAATTGAGAGAGACCGGGTCGACCTAGGACTGCGAAGTAATCAAAGGGCATGTCGACGACCACAAAGGGAACATGTTGTGTTACTCGCCGAGGAGCACTTCCCATTGATACAGTCAAGTTGATCATTCCGAGTGGCATGATAGGTTGTCCTCCAAAGCCTACCAGTGCACTCCTCACTTCTTTAAGCCTTCTATCTGATTCATTTGCATCCTCTTCAATGTTCCTGTGAAGATCAAGTTAGCCGAGCATCCGGTGTCGACGAGGATCCTTCCTAACTAATAGGATTGAACATCAAGGGAAACTACTAGCGGAACACAAGGGTCATATATGTTTCCTCCCCCGGCATGCCTCAGAGGTATCTCGCTATCGTCAAAAGAGATGACGTTGGTTCCTGGTCGTGCGGCTTGGGCATACTTCACATCCCGGACTTTGAGATTATCAGCTGTGATCTCCCTCTGATTTCGAGTGTCGCCTCCCGCGGGTCCTCCAGCAATTGTAAGAGTGTGGATGCTTCCGTTCACGGGACAGTTTTCATAATTGTTGTAATTATGAATATCATCATCATGAGGGTTCCCTTGGTAATGGTGCTCAATCCCCCCTTGAGGTGGCGGAGGTAAGATCGCCAGAGGTTCTTCCTTCCGGATGTAGTTAACCAACCTACTATTACGTATCATCCTCTCGATTTCGTTCTTGAGCTCGACGCACTCATCAGAGGTATGCCCTTTCCCTTTGTGAAACTGGCAAAATTTCTCCGAACTCTTGTTCTTTCGGTTTTCTTGAATCGGGGGTGGCCAGGAGACGTCTAGCTTTCTCGAGACTATATAGTTCAAGATGTCGGATCTTGGCCTATTTAAGTACGTGTAGTTGCTATATCGCCTTGGAGGTGACCTCCTAGGAGGAGACCTCTTGTCTCGAAAATTGTTCCTCGAGTGACCCTCTCTGATCAAACCATGCTTTTGATCGTTTCTTTGCTTTCCGAGATTTTGTGGACGAGGAGGGTACTTCTTCTCTTTTTCTTACTCCTTCCCTTTTTCCTTGGGAGGATTAGTTCTCACTGTGACTGTTTTTCGGAATTCCTCGGCCTCGAGGAAATCCTTGCAAACTTTTGCCAGTTGTGCTTCATTCTCTACACACGATGCTGAGAGAACCTCTTGTAACTTGATGTTGGTAGTGTTACCATACAAGTATTCTTTTCTCTCATTGATCGAATGATCTTCAACTTGGAGGGTTGCTTCATGAAAGCGATTGATGAAGTCCCTCAAGTCTTCATTGTTTTTCTGAACAATTTCGGCCAAGTACCTCACTCTTCTTTTGGTGTTCATGACCTTCTCGAATCGCTTAGAGAATTCCTTACAGAGATCTCTATACGACTTGATTGAGCGATGAGGAAGGCGTGACCACCATTTCACTCCGGAGAGGTTAGCCGGGAATAGTAGTGCCTTGGTCCTCGAATCATGGCCATAAGCATCCATCTTCTTGCCAAATCTTACCAAGTAATCCTTCGGACAACTTGTTCCGTCATAACTTTCAAAAGTGGGGAAGCCTCTTTCGATTTTGGCCTGGTGGCTCCTTATCTCGTCGCACAACGGGCTTGGATCTTCGTCTTGCTCTTTTTCTTGGACGGTTCCCCGTAGGGTCTCTATCTGAGCATCAAAGGCGGATTTCCTTGCGTTGAGTTCCTCCAGAGTGAGCCTCCTCCCCGTGATCGGGTCGATCAAGGGGGTTACCTCAGCTACAGTTCTCAAGGCATTGTTTTCCGCCACCGCGTCGGGTTGGTTCTGAGGAGTTACTTGGTTGGGCGTGATTTGGTTGGGGAGAGCGGGTGGTGTAGCGACCACCTGAGCTCGATTTTCTTGGTGAGCCATGTTTTGCAATGATGCACGTATCCTCCTGTCAATCAAATCCCTCAAATCATCTGAGGCACCTTGTGGTCCCAATCTTGATTGGACTCTCGAAGGTCCAAGTCTGGACTGAATTGGCCTTGTGTTGGCTCTTGAGTGTGCTTCATCTTGCACTACTGGTGCTCTTCCTTGGGATTGACGAGGGGCAACCAAAGTGTCACGAGGTTGCTCCTGTACTTGTACCTGTGGTACTCCTCGAGCTTGGAGTTCAGCGTTAACTCTAGCAGCCTCATTATCCCCTACATATCCTTGCAACGTAAGAAGGAACAAGCCGTATTGAGCTTCGCCCATCCCGAAATCTGATGGTCGGACTACACGTCCATTAGGAAGGGTGAAGTTCAATGCGTCCGGTTGAGGAGGATTCACTACTACGGGAGGTGGATTAATTGCTACTTGAGGAGGCTGCCCTCTCGGTGCGGTGTTGTTTGTGACTCTCAACGCTCCATAGGAACTTCCAACCGGGACTGCTTGCGGATTATTTTCCCCTGATCTCTCTTCTTGGGAGTTAGTGACATTGGTGAATGCCCCCTCCGTATAATCCTGGTTCCTCCCAACATTGTTATTTCTTGGTGCCCTTGGAGCAGCAGCCCTTCCTCCTCCTCGACCACATGAAGGGGGACGGCCCCTGGGTCGAGGAGGATTCCTGGGTGGTGCATTAGCAAGACGGTTGCTTCTTCATGGAGGCATCTTCGTGAAGGGTCACGAGGAGAGAACTTGGCTCGACCAGCAGGGCTAGGAATGACCTTTAGTGTCGATTCCCACAGACGGCGCCAAATGTTGAAGGGCTAGGAATGACCTATCTATTGTGCTTACTAACTAGATGATTCATTCATCCACTTTCTATAACTTTACGTAGATGAAAGATACAATTCCATGTAAAGAATGCCATGTAAAGAATGAGTTGTATGTATAGAACAACTAATAGATCACTAGATTAGTTAGATTGTTATTTAGAGTGTTCCACTATGATATCCCTTTCCGAAAACATAGGAGAGAACTAACTACAAGTACTAGAGTTATATACACAATCAAATAAGAAGTTCCCTTGCTTCCTTATTGAGCAAGTTAAAGAGTCCATTGAAACTAACCTATCTATTGTGCTTACTAACTAGATGATTCATTCATCCACTTTCTATTGCTTTAAGTAGATGAAAGATACAATGTCATGTAAAGAATTAGTTGTATGTATAGAACAACTACTAGATTAACTACTAGATCACTAGATTAGTTAGATTGTTATTTAGAGTGTTCCACTATGATATATCCCTTTCATCAAACATAGAAGAGAACTAACTACAAGTACTGTAGGTGAAACTAACCTTTCCAAAATCCTTACAAACTAGATTAGTCATCTATTGATTCATTCATCCACTTTCTATTGCATGAGGTAGATGAAAGATAGTATCTCATTTAAAGAATGAGTTGTATGTCTTCCCTATATCTAGAACAACAACTAGATCACTAGATTAGTTAGATTGCTATATAGAGTGTTCCGTTAAGATATCCTTTCCGAAAACATAGGAGAGAACTAAGTACAAGTACTAGAGTTATATACACAATCAAATAAGAAGTTCCCTTGCTTCCTTAATGAGCAAGTTAAAGAGTCCATTGAAACTAACCTATCTATTGTGCTTACTAACTAGATGATTCATTCATCCACTTTCTATAGCTTTACGTAGATGAAAGATACAATGTCATGTAAAGTATGAGTTGTATGTATAGAACAACTACTAGATCACTAGATTAGTTAGATTGCTATTTAGAGTGTTCCATTATGATATCCCTTTCCTCAAACATAGGAGAGAACTAACTACAAGTACTAGAGTTATATACACAATCAAATAAGAAGTTCCCTTGCTTCCTTAATGAGCAAGTTAAAGAGTCCATTGAAACTAACCTATCTATTGTGCTTACTAACTAGATGATTCATTCATCCACTTTCTATAGCTTTACGTAGATGAAAGATACAATGCCATATAAAGAATGAGTTGTATGTATAGAACAACTACTGGATCACTAGATTAGTTAGATTACTATTTAGAGTGTTCCGTTATGATATCCCTTTCCGAAAACATAGGAGAGAACTAACTACAAGTACTATAGCTGAAACCAATCTTCTATTACCGTTACAAAATAGATTAGTCGTCTATTGATTCATTCATCCACTTTCTATTGCTTTAGGTAGATGAAAGAATGAGTTGTATGTCTTCCCTTTATCTAGAAAAACAACTAGATCACTAGATTAGTTAGATTGCTATATAGAGTGTTCCGTTATGATATCCATTTCCGCAATCATAGGAGAGAACTAACTACAAGTATTTGAGTTATATACACAGTCAAATAAGAAGTTCCCTTGCTTCCTTAATGAGCAAGTTAAAGAGTCCATTGAAACTAACCTCTTTTTTTTTTTAATAATCGAACCATTACAATTTCACAAGTACCATTACAAAGCTAGTAATAAATTATAAATAATCCCGAACTTGGCGAGAATTGAACCTATGACATCTAGTGTCATGACACCTCAGTCTAACCAATTTAGCTAGACCTCATTGAAACTAACCTCTCTATTGTCCTTACTAACGAGATGATTCATTCATCCACTTTCTATTGCTTTAAGTAGATGAAAGATACAATGACATGTAAAGAATGAGTTGTATGTATAGAACAACTACTAGATCACTAGATTAGTTAGATTGCTATTTAGAGTGTTCCACTATGATATCCCTTTCCTCAAACATAGAAGAGAACTAACTACATGTACTATAGGTGAAACTAACCTTTCCACTACCCTTACAAACTAGATTAGTCGTCTATTGATTCATTCATCCACTTTCTATTGCCTTAGATACATGAAAGATACAATCCCATGTAAAGAATGAGTTGTATGTCTTCCCTTTATCTAGAACAACAACTAGATCACTAGATTAGTTAGATTGCTATATAGTGTTTTCCGTTATGATATCCCTTTCCGAAAACATAGGAGAGAACTAACTACAAGTACTAGAGTTATCTACACAATCAAATAAGTTCCCTTGCTTCCTTAATGAGCAAGTTAAAGAGTCCATTGAAACTAACCTATCTGTTAGTGTTGAAATATGTCCAGTTCGCATGTACGAACTGGAGTGGTCTAAGAGCGCGACAAAGCATCACAGGCCGTCCCTCAAGGGGCGCGACCACACCCAAGTATGTCACTAAGGTGTGGTTCGACCAACATAGAGTCCGACCATCACTAAGAGGCCAACCCTCAAAATAAGCTCATCACAAGGACAAAGCGGCTATTGGGCTCGAGGAGCATCTATAGGGATCGAGGAGGCCTTACGTCAAGGTAACACTCCCTGAGAGAAACTAGGCAGAGCACTAATCGAACCACCAACGTAAGAGGAAGGCACGAGGACACCTGGGCAACCTCCCATGGTCGCTCTCAGTGGGGCCCGTCCTCCATATTACTAAGTGGGACCCGAAATGTCCATGTTGCCCTCTCAACCCTAGCCAAGATGTTTGGGCCAAGGCCCATGGACCTCCTTAATGGGCTTTGGCCTAAGGAGGCTTCAATCCCGTCCGGACACTTGTCACGATCCTACAAGGACTGACATTAAAAGTCTACGAGTATATAAAGAACTCATTCATTACCCAGCGGGTAAGCATTAAGACCTCTCACCTACCACTCAACCACCACATTTACTACTCGTACTAGGGAAGCCTCACAACTCCCTACACGTAAAGTCATCACTCCATTCTGATATCTTACAGACCGGGCAAGAGACACTAACCCCCCCTCCAGTATATTTCAGGTACGAGGAAGCTACAAGAAGGTTCACTACCAATCCAAGAGGAACACTACATGAAGAAGAACTAGAATAGCTTAGATTGACGATCCACTGCGAACTTCGGAAGAAGTACGAATTACCCTTCAACATTTGGCGCCGTCTGTGGGAAACGACACGAAAGGTCATTCCTAGCCCTACTGGTCGAGCCACTACCCTCCTCCTGACACTTCTCGAATATGCCTCCCAGTAGAAGCAACCGTCTTGCTAATGCACCACCCAGGAATCCTCCTCGAGCTAGGGGCCGTCCCCCTAGCAACGGTCGAGGAGGAGGAACAGCTGCTGCTCCGAGGGCACCAAAAAATAACAATGTTGCAAGGAACCAAGATTACACGGAGGGGGCATTCACTAATGTCACCAACTCCCAAGATGAAAGATCGGGGGAAAACAACCCACAAGGAGTTCCAGTAGGAAGTTCCTATGGAGCGTTGAGAGTCTCAAACAACGCCGAGCCTAGAGGGCAGCCTCCTCCAGTAGCAATCAATCAACCTCCCGTAGCAGTGAACCCTCCTCAACCGGCCGCATTGAACTTCACCCTTCCTGATGGACGCGTAGTCCGACCATCAGATTTCGGGATGGGCGAAGCTCAATACGGATTGTTCCTTCTCACATTACAAGGATATGTAGGGGGCAAGGAGGCTGCTAGATTTAACACTGAGATACAAGCTCGAGGAGCTCAACAAGCGCCAGTGCAAGAGCAACCTCGTGACACCCTGGTCGCTCCTCGTCAATCCCAAGGAAGAGCACTGATGAATGTGTATTTTACACTTCCATTCGAGTCTTTTTCACCTATTTTAGCTATCCTCTATGTTAATTTAGCTATATTTTAGTACATTTTATTAGAATAGTGTCACGTTTCCCTTTAGATTTTATTTTACAGGTTTTGGTTGAAATTCGAGGATTTCCGGGCAATTATATTGAAGTTGACAAGGAATTGGTGTTCCAGAAGCCTATTTGGAGTATCTGAAGGTTTCGGGATAGGATTTGGAGTCTAGGGGCCGAATCTGGAGGTTAGAAGGCCACTAGAAGTCATAAACCGAGTCCGAAAAGGGGAAGAAATCCAAAAACGCGTCGAAAACGCGGAATTACGCGAAAAACTCTACGTGGCGAATCGCCGCAGATGTGGGGCGAACCGCCCCACAGTAATTCGAAGCCTATATATAGTTGCTCAGTTTTCTCCGAAAATCATACTTTTCCAGACCTACTTTCTCACCTCTCTTTGTAGTTTTAGGTAGGGACTTCCCAGAGCCTGTTCTGGGGGTCCGTAGCTTAGGGGACACTTTTTCATAGCGGATTGGAGCTTGTAGGATCGCAATTCTTCGGAGATTGACAACCTTCGGTAACATTGTATCTTACAGTTTAATCTACTTATTTTATATATCTTTCAACATGTTTTCTTCTATGATTTCTGTTGATTGCATGCCTATTATGAGTAGCTAAACTTATCGTTCGTGGTAGTATGTGAATTCTTAGCGAAGGGAAGATAATCATGCTAATGGCTATATCGCGCATTATACTCCGTGTCATTGCTTTATTTCGTTGATCAGGCACAACCTAAATTCTCGTATGTTGTATTAATTATTATGCACAATTGGACCCTCGTCGACCTGTTCGCGAGTTTATCTTCGTAGTGTTGAATAATTACGGAACACAATAGGACAATAGTGATTGACTTGTCAGACCCATTATCTTCGTAGTGCTTAATAATTGCAACAGGACACTAGATTGATTCAAAGATCTCCATGCAAGACCGAGGAATTTATGCATGATTATCGACCCGTTATGCTTTGAAGGATCATACTATCACCAATCTCCATTATCTGTTAGAAAAACCCTTTGCTATCTATCTGCTGTTTTATATTCTCTTGTTAAATAGATAAAGCTAGTTATAGTCCTGAGAGAACGACACTCGAGTCATTCTACTGCTACACTACGGTTTTCGTTGTAGTTGTGGATTGCCTTTGGCTAAATACAAATATTATTGCTTGAATTCGGAGCACGACATCCGCGGTTCATCAAATTGGCGCCGCTGCCGGGGACTATACTCTTTTTTTCTGTTTAGTTTGTTTATATTTTCAGCTTTAGATTCCTAATTCTATTAGTTTTAGTTTTCCTTTTTAATCTCTCTCTGATACTGCTTTCCTAGTCTGTTACAGATAGTGTATGCCGCATACACGTGCTGCAGGAACACCGCTTGCTGATTCAATTGCTGAGATCGACAGAGTCTACCACCAAAGAAGGTGACTACTTGAAAGGCGCGCACTAGAGGAAATAGAGGATACCGATTTCTCTGAATCTCTACTCAGTCTTTTCAAGGAAATCAACGTAATGGTAGAAGCTAGACCACTGAAAGCATGGGTTCAACCCACCAAGGATCGTATGAGGGGACCGGCGATAGTTCTTTCGTCTGCAACTCGCGATCTGGAGATCAAGATCCACGCATTCCAACAACTTTCGAGGTTCAATGGCTTAGCAAGGGAAGATGTGATGGGGTACTTGCACGATATCGATGATTTCATCAACCAACTCCCACGACCCGGAGCTGAAATAACAACGGACGAGTTGAGGATGAAGGTTTTTGCTATGGGACTTGGCGACAGAGCCAAGTCATGGTTGAGTTCTCTACCAGCAGACTCGCTGGACACTTGGGAAAAGGTTTTTTCAGCCTTCATGGAGAAATACTTCCCACACACCCTGACTACCGCGCTAAAGGCGCAAATCACTGGATTCAAACAGGACTATGATGAGACCATCTACACCGCGTTTGAGAGATTCCAAAATCTCACGAACAAGTGCCCTCACCATGGTTTTGAACTTTCTGACCTAGTCCAACACTTCTACAATGGACTAACCTTCGAGAACCAACAAGTGGTGGATTTCCAATGCCGAGGCAATATTTGGGAGGAAACCGCAGAAGCCGTCAGGGCAGATTTTGAAATGCTTGCTAAGGGTTCGCAGTTCAAGGACCCAAGAGCAATGGTTAGGAGACGTGGACCTGAAGCTCCACCGACTCAAGAAGCCCCTATGTATAGGGGGAATGGGGATCAATTCGAGTGCTTTACCAACGAATTGAAGCAAGTCCTCAACAGCGCCACCGGAACAACTGTTTCGAATGAAGTATGCCGAATATGCAAGAACTATGGGCATGGGGCTCATATGTGTAGATCGGAGATGGCATACGATGATGGCAACTGGGCTCGAGGAGGCGAAGAAGAAGCCTTTGCTACGGAGTTTGGTACTCAAGAAGTTAGCTACGGACAAGACGGTAGGAACCCTCGAGGTGGATTTTGGAGAAGAGGATTCCGAAACAATCAAGGATATGCACCGGCTAACCAAACTTATGGCCCTAACCAAGACCGTAGTAGGCTAAACTATGGTAATGACCACTGCGAAAACCCCGCTCCGAAAGAGCCACCGAGGTCGAAGTCGGCTCAACTGATGGAGAACTTGCAAAAGATGGTCGATCACACACAAAGTTTTCTCAAACGTTATGAAGAAGATTCCGAGAAGACTAGGGGAAGGCTCGATAGGTTGGAAGAGAGCACTAGGCTTGCCCATCAAAAGATGCAAGAGTTGATCGACCGAGGAGCAAGTAGGGAGCAAGGCAAACTGCCTAGCAACACTGTGAAGTCGAATGCCATTACATTGGCTGGTGATGTACCTGACGAAATCACCATCAAGAAGGTTGTTAAGTGCGAGTGTTGCATGAAGGAAGAACTTCTACAGGCTTAGGAAGAAGAGAAGGACCTTGGTTCTGACGCAAGTGATGAGGAGCAAGAGGATCCCGAACCACTCCCTAAAAGTTTCGATGTTAAGGTAGGGATTGGTGAGCTTGAAGATGTCCGTGCCACACTAGACACGGGATCCTACTCAAACATAATCCCTTTGAATGTGTTTGAAAAGAGCAACCTTGGAAAACTATCTGAGCAAAGGGCTATTGTGCAACTGGCGGATGGATCCTTTATGAGACCCGAGGGCGTTGTGAAAAATGTGTTGGTCAAGATTGGTGAAGCATCTATATACACCAATTTTGTAGTTATGCCGGCATCTGCACCTGGAACGGGGGATGTCATACTCTTAGGGCAAACGTTCTTGACTAAACTACGCTCCGTAATGGACATCTACCAAAGAACTTGCACCATCGAAGTGGATGGCAAGCAACACGTGTTGCAAGCCATACCTGATCCACCGGAACCGCCTGATATTTCTTTCACTACTCACTACTGTGGTCTTGCGGCCTATATTCTTTCTTATTCACAAGTTCGTGGCATGGAGAGGAGATCAATGAAAGGGAAGCCTAGTACCCGCAAAAAGAAGAGATAGGCGCAGACAGGAGTCGAGTCAAAGACTTTAAACAATGACGCTATCCGGGAGGCAACCCGGAATTTTTACGCTTTCTTTACTGCTTTTCTACATGCATTCATTCTTGAACTATTTGCTTCTCGTATGCGAATTTGTTCATGTCTGTGTCGTATATGCTTATCTTTGAGTGAGATTTTTCGAGTGGTTTTTTGAAAAAATTGGTTTCGGGGATTAAAACCGCATTTTCTGACGACAGGAACCGTCTCCCCGCATCGGGGAGCACGGAGCGAACCGCCCCACTGGGGGGCGAATCGCTCCGTGTGGGGCGAACCGCCCCGCACCAGGGCTGAACCGCCCCACGGCTCCAGAACTTCAAAAACGCGGATTTCTTCCCCTTTACCTCATTTTCTTCATATTTCATCATTCCTCCTCCCTAAAAACCGAAAAATGCGATTTCATCTTCAAATCTTCATAACTTCTTCATTTCTTGACCAAATTTAGTGTTCTTTAGCTTAAATCGAAGCCTATTACACGATCTATCATCCCATCCGAACAGATTTCATCCTAATGTGTTAGATTTTCAGATCTGAGGTATCATCCTTAGAACCCTAATTTTCGAATTTGGGGGTTTTCTAATTTGAGCTTCAATTATGCTTATTTGATGCATGGGTATGTTGTTTGTATGATTAGAAGTGTTAATTACTATCAATTGCATGCTCAATTTTGCTTGGATTGTTGATTTGGGAATTTTGCTACTAGATGATATATCTTGTTATGCAATATGTCTTTATCTTTGATTTCTTGCATATGATTGTGTTTATTGATGTAATGTTGGTGGATTTGACGATAAAATGCTTAATTGTTGAGTATGAGGATTTATGATTGTAGAATTTTTCGCTACTATGGTATGAATTGCGCCTTGTTATCTAGGATATTGGTTGTCTAGTAAGAGCATTATGAGATGTATTGCATGTAGTAGTTACATTGTTATGTTGCATGATGAAGAAGCTAGGCTAGACATTACGGTTTGGGGAGCTCGACTATTGATTTTATCACTCGTGTGTTTCGCTCTTACACTAGCATATGCATGAGTCAGTTTTGTGTCATACGAGGTACTAACTGCTGTTTGTAGGAACCATACCAAGGGAAAGGAGCATTCCCGTATGATTGCTGTGAAGAATTGGAGCGGTCCCAATAACTCACAAACAGCATGCTCAGCCGACCGAGGCCAAACCATGGGGTAACATCTAGTATCACATCTTATTTCCTCATTTTCTTACTGCTAGGGACTAGCGTTAATTTCATGAGGGGGGATGGGATTTAAGTGATCTGATGTTGTTAGCTTGGAGCTTGGTATTGGTAGGATGAGTATAGTACCTCGCATGCTTTATTCGTCTGCATTTGCATTTGCACGTTTACTGCTTTCTTAGATTTTTTAGGTTGCATTCACTACATTCATCCTAGGATAGTCTTGCATGTTTTATATGGAGTTTATTGCTGAATTTTTTGAACTTTTTTATTGGGTAGATCAACTAACTATGCCATTAATCGTATGCTTCATCTCTATGAATTTGTTTGAGGTTTTTCTCGCTTGGCTTGTCACATTTATGTACTGCACTTAGTTAAGCATGGTAGTCTCGACATCACTTAGTGGTGTTTTCTCTACTGCGGTTCACGAAGGCCTTTATAGTAGGATGATGCATGTTAGGGTCTTATGGTTGTTTCCCGAGTAATTATGTACCTAAGAGGCAACAAGTCTTCACCATGCTTTGAGATTGCTAAATGCCTAGGAAGGAGGTAGTGTGAGGTTGTGTGATCCTTTGTTTATAACCTATTCTTCCCAATAGGTTTGGGGAGGGGGTTACACCATCATTAGACTTGTTTCTGTCTTTCATTTTCGTATCGTGAGTTTATTTTTCCTTTTCAATAAATTTTGTACTCCAGCCTATTCTTTCGAATAGGTTTGGGGAAGTCGTGTGAGTCATTTTGTTTCTCTTTTTGTTTTGCTACTGCTGGCTAGAAAAAATCGAAAAAAAAAGAAAGAAAAAAAATTTCCAGAAAATAAAGAGAAAAAGAAAAAGAAAAAAAGAATCTGGAAAGAAAAAAAAAAGAGAATAAAAAAAAAAAAAAGACCCCAAAAAAGCAAAGCAGGGTCCAAAAATGCCAAATAGCAGTTTAGCAAAGTGTTGAGTCTTTTCCATTTCTTGTAATGTTCGTAATCGTGTTTTTCTATTTTTAATCTTTTTTGTCTTGAGTGTCATCTGTTCTAGACCACCCTCGTCCTGCCATTCAGGAAGTGGTGAATAGCTTAAGACTTTACTTGAGAGATGGGTAGAATAGGGGAGTGTTATCTTTTATAGGGAACCCTCCTTCGTTTCATGAGAGCCAGTACTGGTTCGACCTCTTTTGAGGGAAAGTCTTAACGTGGTGGAGCAGCAGTAAGTCCTCAGTTTCATAGGCACGGGGCAACCATTCGTATCTTAGCATGATTCATTACGTCGTCACTGACTAGGTCCAGGTAGAGAATGTTACGAGAGACTATCTTGTCTTGACATAAGTGCTTATGTGGATGTGTATAAGTCAATCGAGGTATTCTTCAACCTATATTCATGCTTTGATTTATATGGTTTTGGTTCATATGTTATTTGATAGATTCGGTAGATTAGTTCATTTTATTTTGCATGAGACTCCATCTTGTGTCTTGCATGTTTTTTCCATTAGAGTCTAGCTTAGTTGCTTGAGGACAAGCAAAGGTTCGGTTTGGGGAGTTTGATAAATGTGTATTTTACACTTTCATTCGAGTCTTTTTCACCTATTTTAGCTATCCTCTATGTTAATTTAGCTATATTTTAGTACATTTTATTAGAATAGTGTCACGTTTCCCTTTAGATTTTATTTTACAGGTTTTGGTTGAAATTCGAGGATTTCCGGGCAATTATATTGAAGTTGACAAGGAATTGGTGTTCCAGAAGCCTATTTGGAGTATCTGAAGGTTTCCGGATAGGATTTGGAGTCTAGGGGCCGAATCTGGAGGTTAGAAGGCCACTAGAAGTCAGAAACACAGTCCGAAAAGGGGAAGAAATCCAAAAACGCGTCGAAAACGCGGAATTCCGCGAAAAACTCTACGGGGCGAACCACTGCAGATGTGGGGCGAACCGCCCCACACCAGGCGAACCGCCCGGTGTGTGGGGCGAACCGCCCCACAGTAATTCGAAGCCTATACATAGTTGCTCAGTTTTCTCCGAAAATCATACTTTTCGAGACCTACTTTCTCACCTCTCTCTGTAGTTTTAGGTAGGGACTTCCCAGAGCCTGTTCTGGGGGTCCGTAGTTTAGGGGACACTTTTTCATAGCGGATTGGAGCTTGTAGGATCGCAATTCTTCGGAGATTGACAACCTTCGGTAACATTGTATCTTACAGTTTAATCTACTTATTTTATATATCTTTCAACATGTTTTCTTCTATGATTTCTGTTGATTGCATGCCTATTATGAGTAGCTAAACTTATCGTTGGTGGTAGTATGTGAATTCTTAGCGAATGGAAGATAATCATGCTAATGGCTATATCGCGCATTATACTCCGTGTCATTGCTTTATTTCGTTGATCAGGCACAGCCTAAATTCTCGTATGTTGTATTAATTATTATGCACAATTGGACCCTCGTCGACCTGTTCGCGAGTTTATCTTCGTAGTGTTGAATAATTACGGAACACAATAGGACAATAGTGATTGACTTGTCAGACCCATTATCTTCGTACTGCTTAATAATTGCAACAGGACACTAGATTGATTCAAAGATCTCCATGCAAGACCGAGGAATTTATGCATGATTATCGACCCGTTATGCTTTGAAGGATCATACTATCACCAATCTCCATTATCTGTTATAAAAACCATTTGCTATCTATCTGCTGTTTTATATTCTCTTGTTAAATAGATAAAGCTAGTTATAGTCCTGAGAGAACGACACTCGAGTCATTCTACTGCTACACTACGGTTTTCGTTGTAGTTGTGGATTGCCTTTGGCTAAATACAAATATTATTTGCTTGAATTCGGAGCACGACATCCGCGGTTCATCAAGCACCAGTTGCACAAGATGAGGCACATTCAAGAGCCAACACAAGGCCAATCCAATCTCGACTTGGACCATCAAGAGTTCAATCGAGGTTAGGACCTCAAGGTGCCCCGGATGATTTGAGAGACTTGAACGATAGAAGGATATGGGCCTCATTGCAAAACGTAGCTGAACAAGAAAATAGGGCTCAGGTGGTCGCTACACCACCCGCTCTCCCCAATCAAGTTACGCCCAACCAAGTGACTCCTCAGAAGCAACAAGAGGCGGTGGCGGAAAATCAAGCATTGAGAACAGTAGCTGAGGTAACCCCCTTGATCGACCCGATCACGGGGAAGAGGCTCACTCTGGAGGAACTCAACGCGAGGAAGTCCGCACTTGATGCTCAGATAGAGACTCTACGAGGAACAGTCCAAGAAAAAGAGCAAGACCAAGGTTCGAGCCCTTTGTGCGACGAGATAAGGAGCCACCAAGCCAAAATCGAAAGAAGGTTCCCCACCTTCGAAAGTTATGGTGGAACAAGTTGCCCGAAGGATTACTTGATAAGATTTGGCACTAAGTGATAGTGTATATGTCCTAGAGACAGTACTTATTAAGGGCATGGAGCCCTTATAGAGGGCATATATGTACTATTGATGAATGTGTATTTTACACTTTCATTTGAGTCTTTTTCACCTATTTTAGCTATCCTCTATGTTAATTTAGCTATATTTTAGTAAATTTTATTAGAATAGTGTCACGTTTCCCTTTAGATTTTATTTTACAGGTTTTGGTTGAAAATCGAGGGTTTCCGGGCAATTATATTGAAGTTGACAAGGAATTGCTGTTCCAGAATCCTATTTGGAGTATCTGAAAGTTTCCGGATAGGATATGGAGTCTAGGGGTCGAATCTAGAGGTTAGAAGGCCACTAGAAGACAGAAACCGAGTCCGAAAAGGGGAAGAAATCCAAAAACGCGTCAAAAACGTGGAATTCCGCAAAATATTCTCCCGGGCGAACCGCCCCAGACATGGGGCGACTCGCCCCACACCGGGCGAACCGCCCGGTGTGTGGGGCGAACCGGCCCACAGTATTTCGGGGCCTATATATAGTTGTTCAGTTTTCTCCGAAAATCATACTTTTCCAGACCTACTTTCTCACCTTTCTCTGTAGTTTTAGGTAGGAACTTCCCAGAGCCTGTTCTGGGGGTTCGTAGCTTAGGGGACACTTTTTCATAGCGGATTGGAGCTTGTAGAATCGCAATTCTTCGGAGATTGACAACCTTCGGTAACATTGTATCTTACAGCTTATTCTACTTATTTTAATATATCTTTCAATATGTTTTCTTCTATGATATATGTTGATTGCATGCCTATTATGAGTAGCTAAACTTATCATTGGTGGTAGTATGTGAATTCTTAGCGAAGGGAAGATAATCATGCTAATGGCTATATCGCGCATTATACTCGGTGTTATTGCTTTATTTCGTTGATCAGGCTTAGCCTAAATTCTCGTATGTTGTATTAATTATTATGCACAATTGGACCCTCGTCGACCTATATGCATGTTTATCTTCGTAGTGTTGAATAATTACGGAACACAATTGGACAATAGAGATTGACTTGTCAGAACCATTATCTTCGTAGTGCTTAATATTTACAACAGGACATTAGATTGATCAAAGATCTCCATGCAAGACCGAGGAATTTATGCATGATTATCGACCCGTTATGCTTTGAAGGATCATACTATCACCAATCTCCATTATCTGATAGAAAAACCCTTTGCTATCTGTCTGTTGTTTTTATATTCCTAGTTAAATAGATAAAGCTAGTTATAGTCCTGAGAAAACAACACTCGAGGTCATTCTACTGCTACACTACGATTTTCGTTGTAGTTGTGAATTGCCTTTGGCTAAATAATAAATATTATTTGCTGAATCGGGACCCGACAAATTCCGGTTCATCAAATTGGCGTCGTTGCCGGGGACTATACTCCTTTTTTTTTGTTTAATTTGTTTATATTTTCAGCATTCGGTTCCCTACAGAAGAACGGGCTCTGGGGGTTTGCTCTCAGGAAATCTCACTTTCTTACCCTATTTCATCCCCCCTATCTTTTTTAGAAAATTCATCTAATCTGATCTCGGTTACCTTACGTGCTTGCGCTCTCGTAGTTCTCGGTTACATTGTGTTTTTTTACACTCTTTGTGCTTTTCTTTGCAAGTTTTTGTTTTTCTTTTGTGGATTCTGCTCCTTGGTTTCTTGTTTCCTCCTGTGCAGAAACTAGTTATATGAAGGATGAGTCAACCACCGTTGCCCCGGTATGTGATGCCTCGAGGGCCTTGCATAACATTGGATGACGATTGCAGGAATTATGACTTTGATCCTGCGTACTACTCCATTCTCTCCACGTTTTCAATGGGTGATGATCCAAGAGGATTCTTAGACACATACGAGGAAGGTGTGTTGAGGATACCTCGTGAGAATGAGGAGGGGGTTATTTTATCACATGAGCAACTTTGTATGAGAGGATTTATGGGAGCCTTGGAAGGGTACGCTCGAAGATGGCTCAGAATCCCGCCGGAAAAATCGTTGCGCACTTGGGGAAAAGTAACCAGCAAGTTTCTGGAACATTGGGATAGGGACTCACCTCCCGGGATAGGGGCATGGACGTATCGCTTCAGTAGTCAGCCACCAGAAATCGACATTGCCGATGAAGAGGAATGTGGAGAAGAATCCATTGATGAAGTCTCCTCAGTGCTTAGCTTGGATTCCACGTCCTTACTTGCGGATGTCGAGGTTGTTGGTCAAAAGGAAGTCGTGGAGGAGGTGATAACTGAATCCATTGCTTCACTTGAGTCAGAGAGTGAAGGCGTCAGTTGTGTTGAGATTGAGGAGCCAATCTCTGAAGATTTTGGTGTCTCTGAATCAATTGCTGCAGATACTCTTGATCTTGACTCCTACGTTCTGGTCCATGCGCCCACCTATGAGTTCCAAAGGAGTTTTGATCCTCTTTACTCTTTTTATTTTCCATCTGATTCCCTTAGTTATTTTTTAGATTTTGTTTTTCTTGGTTTTGTTAATTTTAGTTTTCAGGGAATCGTGGACTTGCTTGAGCAGATACGGAGAGGAGCCAAGGATGGTTCCCAAGATGCGAGGAGTAATGGAACGGATGCACAAGATTCGTTTCCATTTGATAATGGATAACATTAGTGGTAATGATCTCCTGTCCGACATGTGGAGGGACTATTATGGGGATTTCAATCCCGATAATTAGTCTTTTCACATGTCCGCTCTCAGCCGACCGAGGCCAAACCGTTCGTTAACATCTAGTATCACTTTTTATTTACTCATTCTCTTTTGCTAGGGACTATCTTAAGTTTTATGAGGGTGATGGGATGTGAACCATGATGTTAAGTATTGTTTGGCTTTGTGATGTTGAGTATGGTATCTTATTTTTTGCATTTGCACGTTTACTGCTTTCCTAGGATAGTCTTGCATGTTTTATATGGAGTTTAATGACGGATTTTTTGAACTTTTTTATTGGGTAGATCAACTAACTATGCCATTAATCGTATGCTTCATCTCTATGAATTTGTTTGAGGTTTTTCTCGCTTGGCTTGTCACATTTATGTATTGCACTTAGTTAAGCTTGGTAGTCTCGACATCACTCAGTGGTGTTTTCTCTACTGCGGTTCACGAAGGCCTTTATAATAGGATGATGCATGTTACGGTCTTATGGTTGTTTTCCCGAGTAACTATGTACCTAAGAGGCAACAAGTCTTCACCATGCTTTGAGATTGCTAAATGCCTAGGAAGGAGGTAATGTGAGGTCGTGTGATCCTTTGTTTATAACCTATTCTTCCGAATAGGTTTGGGGAGGGGGTTACACCATCATTAGACTTGTTTTCGTTTTCCATTTCCGTATCGTGAGTTTGTTTTTCCTTTTCCGTGAATTTTGTACTCCAACCTATTCTCTCGAATAGGTTTGGGGAAATCGTGTGAGTCATTTTGTTTCTCCTTTTGTTATGCTACTGCTGGCTAGAAAAAATCGAAAAAAAAGAAAGAAAAAATTCCAGAAAAAAAAGAGAGAAAAAGGAAAAGAAAAAAAAGAGAATCTGGAAAGAAAAAAAGAAAAGACCCCAAAAAAGCAAAGAAGGGTCCAAAGAAGAAAGCCAAATAGCAGTTTAGTAAAGTGTTGTGTCTTTTCCATTTCTTGTAATGTTCGTAATCGTGTTGTAATTTTCTATTTTATTTTTTTTTTATCTTTTTTGTCTTGAGTGTCATCTGTTCTAGACCACCCTCGTCCTGCCATTCAGGAAGTGGTGAATAGCTTAAGACTTTGCTTGAGAGATGGGTAGAATAGGGGAGTGTTATCTTTTATAGGGAACCCTCCTTCGTTTGATGAGAGCCAGTACTGGTTCGACCTCTTTGAGGGAAAGTCTTAACATGGTGGAACAGCAGTAAGTCCTCAGTTTCATAGGCACGGGACAACCATTCGTATCCTAGCATGCTTCATTACGTCGTCACTGACTAGGTCCAGGTGGAGAATGTTACGAGAGACTATCTTGTCTTGACATAAGTGCTTATGTGGATGTGTATAAGTCAATCGAGGTATTCTTCAACCTATATTCATGCTTTGATTTATATGGTTTTTGTTCATATGTTTTTTGGTAGATTCAGTAGATTAGTTCATTTTATTTGGCATGAGACTCCATTTTGTGTCTTGCATTATTTTTGTATTAGAGTCTAGCTTAGTTGCTTGAGGACAAGCAAAGGTTCGGTTTGGGGAGTTTGATGAATGTGTATTTTACACTTTCATTTGAGTCTTTTTCACCAATTTTAGCTATCCTCTATGTTAATTTAGCTATATTTTAGTACATTTTATTAGAATAGTGTCACGTTTCCCTTTAGATTTTATTTTACAGGTTTTGGTTGAAAATCGAGGATTTCCGGGCAATTATATTGAAGTTGACAAGCAATTGGTGTTCCAGAAGCCTATTTGGAGTATCTGAAGGTTTCCAGATAGGATTTGGAGTCTAGGGGTCGAATCTGGAGGTTAGAAGGCCACTAGAAGACAGAAACCGCGTTCGAAAAGGGGAAGAAATCCAAAAACGCGTCGAAAACGCGAAATTCCGCGAAATATTCTCTCCGGCGAACCGCCCCAGACGTGGGGCGACTCGCCCCACACCGGGCGAACCGCCCGGTGTGTGGGGCGAACCGCCCCACAGTATTTCGGGGCCTATATATAGTTGCTCAGTTTTCTCCGAAAATCATACTTTTCCAGACCTACTTTCTCACCTTTCTCTGTAGTTGTAGGTAGGAACTTCCCAGAGCCTGTTCTGGGGGTTCGTAGCTTAGGGGACAATTTTTCATAGCGGATTGGAGCTTGTAGGATCGCAATTCTTCGGAGATTGACAACCTTCGGTAACATTGTATCTTACAGCTTATTCTACTTATTTTAATATATCTTTCAATATGTTTTCTTCTATGATTTCTGTTGATTGCATGCCTATTATGAGTAGCTAAACTTATCGTTGGTGGAAGTATGTGAATTCTTAGCGAAGGGAAGATAATCATGCTAATGGCTATATCGCGCATTATACTCCGTGTTATTGCTTTATTTCGTTGATCAGGCTTAGCCTAAATTCTCGTATGTTGTATTAATTATTATGCAGAATTGGACCCTCGTCGACCTATACGCATGTTTATCTTCGTAGTGTTGAATAATTACGGAACACAATTGGACAATAGAGATTGACTTGTCAGAACCATTATCTTCGTAGCGCTTAATATTTACAACAGGACATTAGATTGATCAAAGATCTCCATGCAAGACCGAGGAATTTATGCATGATTATCGACCCGTTATGCTTTGAAGGATCATGCTATCACCAATCTCCATTATCTGATAGAAAAACCCTTTGCTATCTGTCTGCTGTTTTTATATTCCTAGTTAAATAGATAAAGCTAGTTATAGTCCTGAGAGAACGACACTCGAGGTCATTCTACTGCTACACTACGGTTTTCGTTGTAGTTGTGAATTGTGATGAATGTGTATTTTACACTTTCATTCGAGTCTTTTTCACCTATTTTAGCTATCCTCTATGTTAATTTAGCTATATTTTAATGCATTTTATTAGAATAGTGTCACGTTTCCCTTTAGATTTTATTTTACAGGTTTTGGTTGAAAATCGAAGATTTCCGGGCAATTATATTGAAGTGGACAAGGAATTTGTGTTCCAGAAGCCTATTTGGAGTATCTGAAGGTTTCCGGATAGGATTTGGAGTCTAGGGGTCGAATCTAGAGGTTAGAAGGCCACTAGAAGTCAGAAACCGAGTCCGAAAAGGGGAAGAAATCCAAAAACGCGTCGAAAATGCGGAATTCCGCGAAAAATTCTCCGGGGCGAACCGCCCCAGATGTGGGGCGAACCTCCGCACACCGGGCGAACCGCCCGGTGTGTGGGGCGAACCGCCCCACAGTAATTCGAAGCCTATATATAGTTGCTCAGTTTTCTCCGAAAATCATACTTTTCCAGACCTACTTTCTCACCTCTCTCTGTAGTTTTAGGTCGGGACTTCCCAGAGCCTGTTCTGGGGGTCCGTAGCTTATGGGACACTTTGTCATAACGGATTGGAGCTTGTAGGATCGCAATTCTTCGGAGATTGACAACCTTCGGTAACTTTGTATCTTACATTTTAATCTACTTATTCTTATTTATCTTTCAACATGTTTTCTTCTATGATTTATGTTGATTGCATGCCTATTATGAGTAGCTAAACTTATCGTTGGTGGTAGTATGTGAATTCTTAGCGAAGGGAAGATAATCTTGCTAATGGCTATATCGCGCATTATACTCCGTGTTTTTGCTTTATTTCGTTGATCAGGCACAACCTAAATTCTCGTATGTTGTATTAATTATTATGCACAATTGGACCCTCGTCGACCAGTACGCGAGTTTATCTTCGTAGTGTTGAATAATTACGGAACACATTAGGACAATAGTGATTGACTTGTCAGACCCATTATATTCGTAGTGCTTAATAATTACAACATGACACTAGATTGATCAAAGATCTCCATGCAAGACCGAGGAATTTATGCATGATTATCGACCCGTTATGCTTTGAAGGATCATACTATCACCAATCTCCATTATCTGCTAGAAACCCCCCTTTGCTATCTGTCTGCTGTTTATATTCTCTTGTTAAATAGATAAAGCTAGTTATAGTCCTGAGAGAACGACACTCGAGTCATTCTACTGCTACACTATGGTTTTCGTTGTAGTTGTGGATTGCCTTTGGCTAAATAACAAATATTATTTGCTTGAATTCGGAGCACGATATCCGCGTTCATCAAATTGCCTTTGGCTAAATAATAAATATTATTTGCTGAATCGGGACCCGACAAATTCCGGTTCATCAACTATTACACAGGTCAACGTAATATGATATATGTTTGTCGTTTTACTATTGAGTATCGCTTTCATATTTATATTACACCAGGCATGCAGCATGTCATATCTATTTCTGTCTGTATTGATATTAAACATGTCCCCTCGGATAGATGACCGATCACACAGATAGTGGGAGCTATGTGAGTTATCATCTATCCCAAACTCTCCCTAGTTGAGGTTCATCTCGGATGTAGGGGTCTGAATGAACCAGATGAGACTAGTATGCGTGGATGTTATACTTGTTGGAGCAAGTGTTAGCCGATCCCACGGCCACGGAACGGATTGTTGGACAATCGAGAAACGTTCCCATAACTGCGCATAGTATCGAACAATGGAAGTACCCACCGGATACTCCCATCGATGTATACTCTACACCGAAGTGTCTATGGGAACCGGTAAGTTGTCGAAGTGATGCCAGTCGTCCTTTGGACTTACAGGACTTTATCATCACATTTGTTGCCCCATATCCTTGGTGGACCCGTCGATGTCAGCTCTGAATAAGCAGTTGACCTAAGACACGATCCAGGATTATGGCTACATACAAATGGGGATGATAAGTGATTCTGTGAAGGATTCATCTCTCACGTGTAGCACAGGAGAGCACTGCTCATAGTCGTTCATAGTTGTGATTGGTAAAATCGCTGGCCAGCGTATCAATATTATTATGATGGTCATAATAGATATTGGATTCACCATGCAACTCACTGAAGACGCCCGTGGATGTATTATTGGGATAGACACTTCATCGATCCTAGATACATTCGAGCAAGTCAGATGAAGGGACGTTACCATCGCCGCGTTGAGCGCAACAGACTTCGCAACGAAAGGGTTAGCTTTGAGAAACCTCTCAAACATCCTCTTGTATTAATATTGTAAATTGAACCGTCTAGGAATTCCATGTTGCCTAGTCTAGGACTTGCTTAATACGATGAGGCCCTATGGATCACACTATGTGGTGATTCAGCCTATCATAATATCCTTGAAGATGGAATCGCAATTAATTTGGAATTAATTGTGATTGATGGATTATAATTGATTTAGAATTAATTATAATATTTGGTGGCTCAATTAATGATTTGGAATTATTAATTGAATTGGCTAATTAATTGTATTTTATGTAAATACAATTAAAGATTATATTTTGGAAATATAATAGAGGTTTGATTTGAAAGGATATGTTAATTTAGAATTAACATATGCACTTGGGTAAAATTTACTTGGAGTTTGAATTGCCTTAGAACTATAAGTGGGTCCCAAAATTGGGACCCACCTATTTCCCGTAGGATTGGGCGCGCGCGCGCGTTAGCTAGATAGGGGAAGGAGTTCGACTCCTTCCTCTATTAGAAGTCCAAGGGATAAGTTAGATTTTCCTGATTGAGTTTTAATTTGATTCGGAATGAATCTAGATTTGATATTGGTTTCCTAGTGCGATAAGAATTAGATTCTTATTCCTTTACGAAGTCTAATTGCTTATGCGTTAGGCTTCTATTGACTACCATATATAGTAGACTTTAGAGAGTTTTAGTCATAGATTTCACAGTCATTCTACCCAGTTTTCTTAGAGAAAATAAAACTCTCCCCTCCTCTATAAGCCTACGCGCGCGCCACCTACCGGAGGAATCGCCGCCCCATCTTCTTGGTCACACAAAAGAATATCCTAGCATTCTTCCGACAGGCTGTTCATTCGTGGATACCAAGGTTGAGGTTCTAGGAGCTGGAAACTAACTTTTATTGTCTTGCAGATAATCAAAGTATTGTAGATATCTTCGACTTCGACGAAGGAGAAGATACACCGGATTATTACGAAGACTTGGAATCTGCTTTGGAAGTAAGGTTAGTCTTCTAATTGACGTGTTTAAATATATATACGGCATATACATAATCAATTAACCTGTATGTTAAGATAATTTTTGAAATTCCGCTGCGTACCCTAGGGGTAACTCTGACCGTATTTTCTTACACTAAGATGGATGCTTATGGTCATGATTCGAGGACCAAAGCACTCCTCTTCCCGGCTAACCTCTCCGGAGAAGCCATGAAATGGTGGTCGCGCCTTCCTCATCGATCCATCAAGTCATATAGAGATCTCTGCAAGGAGTTCTCTAAGCGTTTCGAGAAGGTCATGAATGCCAAGAGAAGAGTGAGGTATTTGGCCGAAATTGTTCAAAAAAACAATGAGGACTTGAGGGACTTCATCAATCGCTTTCATGAAGTAGCCCTCCAAGTTGAAGATCACTCGATCAATGAGAGAAAAGAATACTTGTATGGTAACACTACCAACATCAAGTTCCAAGACGTACTCTCAGCATCGTGTGTGGAGAATGAAGCCACAACTTGCCAAGGGTTGAAAGGATTTCCTCGAGGCTGAGGAATTCCGAAAAACCGTCACAGTGAGAACCAATCCTCCCAAAGAAAAAGGGAAGGAAAAAGAAAAGGAGAAGGAGTATCCTCCTCGCACGCAAAATCCCGGTAAGCAAAGGAAAGATCAAAAACATGGGTTGATCAAAGAGGGTCACTCTAGAAATGATTTCAGAGACAAGAGATCTCCTCCTAGGAGGTCACCTCCAAGACGATATAGCAACTACACAGACTTAAATAGACCGAGATCCAACATCTTGAACTATATAGTCTCGAGGAAGATAGACGTCTCCTGGCCACCCCCGATTCGAGAAAATCAAAGGAACAAGAGTTCGGAGAAATTTTGCAAATTCCACAAGGGTAAAGGGCATACCTCTGATGAGTGTGTCGAGCTCAAGAACAAAATTGAGAGGATGATACGCAACGGCCAGTTGGTTAGCTACATCCGGAAGGAGGAACCGCTGGCAATCTTGCCTCCACCACCTCAAAGTGGGAGCGAGCACCATTACCAAGGAAACCCTCATGATGATGATATTCATAATTACAACAATTATGAGAACCGCCCCGTGAATGGAAACATCCACACTCTTACAATTGCGGGAGGACCCGCGGGAGGCGACACTCGTAATCAGAGGGAGATTAGGGCGGATAATCTTAGAGTCCGAGATGTGAAGTACGCTGAAGCTGCACGACCGGGAACCAATGTTATCTCTTTCGATGATAGCGAGATACCTCTAAGGCATGCCGGAGGAGGAAACATCTATGATCCTTGTGTCCCACTTGTAGTTTCCCTTGATGTTCAATCATACAAGTTAGGAAGGATCCTCGTCGACACCGGATGTTCGGCTAACTTGATTTTCCCCGGAACCTTGAAGAGGATGCAAATGAATCCAAGAGAAGGGCTCAAGGAAGTGAGGAGCGCATTGGTAGGGTTTGGAGGACAACCTATCATGCCACTCGGAATGATCAACCTCATGGTGTCAATGGGTAGCGCTCCTCGACGAGTGACTCAGCATGTTCCTTTTGTGGTCGTCGATATGCCCTTCGATTATTTTGCAGTCCTAGGCCGACCCGGTCTCTCTCAATTCCGAGCCGTAGTGTCTACAGTCCACAACAAGCTAAAGTTCCCCACTCCTTTGGGAATTGGACAAGAGGTAGGAGACATACGAGAAGCATGGGAATGCTACACCATGTCAGCCAAGTTCACTTCTAGGGTTGCCATTGGAGAACCCAACCCGGGCCAATCATTCGAGGAGACACCCCTTGTTCACAATGCGCCTTATCATTTCTACACGGTTCGGCGAGTGAAGAAAAAATCAGAAAAGCCAAGTCCGTCACTTAGGCGAAGAAAAGCAATCATGAAGAAAGACAAGGATACTCTAGTAGGAGTTGTTAAGGAGCTCGAGGAGTATCAAGTGATTCCACCAATCCCACCATCTTCCAAAAAGAAGAATTTCTTTGAGGAAAACAAAATTGAAGCAAGAGAAACCCTGGAAGAAATCCAAATTGTCGAAGGAAGTGCCGACAAGGTCACAAACATTCGTACCGAGATGACTACAGAAGTCAGGATGAAACTCATCCAATGTTTGAGATATAACAACGACATCTTCGCGTGGAGTACCGAGGACCTCAAGGGGATCGACCCACGAGTCGTTGTTCACCGTCTGAACGTCGCCCCGTCGATCACCCACATCAGAGAAAAGCGAAGAGACTTCAGCGCGGAAGATAATGCCATCATTGAAGCTGAAGTACAAAGACTTCTTAAGGCTGATCACATCAAGGAGGTGGGATACTCCGATTGGGTATGCAATGTGGTCCTCATGGAGAAGGGTCCGGGCAAGTGGAGAATGTGCAACAACTTCACAAGGCTCAACAAGTTCTGCCCGAATGATCCTTACCCTCTCCCACGGATCGACCAGCTGGTCGATTCCACCGCTGGATGCGCCCTCTTGAGTTTCATGGATGCATACCAGAGCTTCTACCAAGTCAAAATGGCCAAAGATGATGTGCCCAAGACTGCCTTCTTCGCTAATGACAATGTGTATTGCTTCAACGTGATGCCATTCGGTCTTAAAAACGCCGGAGCGACCTACCAAAGGCTAGTCAACAAGATGTCCAAAGAAGAGCTGGGTAAAACAATGGAAGTGTATGTTGATGATATGCTCGTCAAGAGCAAGACCGAGGAGCAACATGTATGTTACCTGGCAAAATGCTTCTCAATCTTGAGAAATTATGGCATGAAGCTCAACCCAGCGAAGTGTACCTTCGGAGTCAAAGGGGGGAAGTTCCTCGGTTATATGGTAACAGAGAGAGGAATAGAAGCAAACCCCGAGAAAATAAAGGCCATCCTTGATCTTCCTCAACCTCAATCCATCAATGAGGTGCAACAATTGGTCGGAAAGTCAATCGCATTGAGTAGATTCATCTCGAGGTCTGCCGAGAAAAATCTCCCATTTTTCAAAGTGCTAAGGAAGAGCAGCCACTTCGAGTGGACGAAAGAATGTGAGGAAGCCTTCGAGAAGCTGAAAGAGTATCTACTCGCTCCCCACTATTGTCAAAACCCATAGAAGGAGAGGTGCTTTACTTGTACCTGGCAGCAACTGGAGAAGCTATCAGTTCGGTCTTGGTGCGAATCCAAGGTAACGACCACTTGCCCATCTACTACTTGAGTAAAGTACTCGCCGGAGCTGAAACGCGGTACATGGATATCGAGAGGCTATCCTTCGCCCTCGTTTATACGGCAGGGAGGTTGAAGCCCTACTTTGGTGATCACAAGGTTGTGGTCTCGACGAAGCAACCTCTCAAGCAAGTCCTTGGAAAACCCGAAAACTCGGGAAGATTAGCAAGGTGGGCAATTGAACTAAGCGAGTACGATATCGACTATCAAGCACCCGTGGCCAAGAAAGCACAAGTCATCGCCGACTTCCTCGTAGAGTATCCCTCCAAGGGGACTTCAGAGGAAAACCCTCCGGAGACACAGAATGTCATGATGATGATCGAGGAGCAACCCCAGCAAAGCAACCCTATGCAAGCTCTTGAAGATGCTTTGAAAGAGCTCAAGGAGATGTCCCAGACAAAAAGAAAAAGGCATGAAGTGTTCCTGACAGAAAAAATCGACGAGCCAAAGGGTACGGAGACCGTCTCTCCAAAACCCAAGGAATTAGTCAACCATGGAGACGTCTGGATTCTTCATGTGGATGGATCCTCATCAGGAAAAAATGGCGGGATAGGAATATACTTCAAGAGTCCCGGAGGAGCCGAACTTGAGTACGCCGTTACTCTTAGTTTCCCGGTCTCAAACAATGAAGCAGAGTATGAGGCCATCCTCATCGCTCTACGTATGTCAAAAGCACTGGAAGTGAAGAAGCTACATCTCTTCACTGATTGATGAACGTCGAATTTGTCAGATTCTAATTAATCAAATAAATTTGTATTTAGCCAAAGGCAATTCACAACTACAACGAAAACCGTAGTGTAGTAGTAGAATAACCTCGAGTGTCGATCTCTAAGGACTATAACTAGCTTTATCTAATCTAACTTAAGAATATAAAATCAACAGACGACTTAGCAAAGGTTTTTCTTAGCAGATAATGGAGATTGGTGATAGTATGGTCATTCAAAGCATAGCAGGTTAATAATCATGCATAAATTCTCCGGTTTTGCATGGAGATCTTTGATCAATGAATTGTCCAATTGTGTTCCGTAATTATTCAACACTACGAAGATATAGATTCAGATAGATCAAAGAAATAAAGCAATAACTCTAGGTATAATGCGCGATATAGCCATTAGCATAATTATTAACCCTTCGCTAAGAAATCACATACTATCACCAACGAGAAGTTTAGCTACTCATAGTTTTCATGCAATCAACATAAATCATACCACGAATGAATGAAAACATGTGATGAAAGATATAGAAATATAAATAGAAAAACTGTAAGATACAATGTTACCGAAGCTTGTCAATCTCCGAAGAATCGCGATCTTACAAGCTCCAAAACGCTAAGAAAAAGTATCTCCTAAGCTAAGAACCCCCAGAACAGGCTCTGGAGAATTCCTACCTAAAACTACTGAGAAAGGTGAGAGAAAAGGTCTGGAAAAGTATGAAAAACGGAGAAAACTGAGCAACTATATATAGGTATTCGGGAGGTGTGGGGCGAGGGGCCCCACACACCGGGCGATTCACCTGTTGTGGGGCGATTCGCCCCACGTCCCGGGCGATTCGCCCGGGAGTCTTTTTCGGCCAGATACGCATTTTCGACGCGTTTTTGGATTTCTTCCCCTTTACGGACTCGGCCCCTAGACTTCAAATCCTATCCGGAATCTTTTAGATACTCCAATTAGGCCTTCGGAACACCAATTCCTTGTCTACTTCAATATAATTGCCCGGAAACCTCGTTTTTCACCCAGAACCTGTAAAATACAAACTAAAGCGAAACGTGATGAATGTGTATTTTACACTTTCATTTGAGTCTTTTTCACCTATTTTAGCTATCCTCTATGTTAATTTAGCTATATTTTAGTGCATTTTATTAGAATAGTGTCACGTTTCCCTTTAGTTTTTATTTTACAGGTTTTTGTTGAAAAACGAGGATTTCTGGGCAATTATATTGAAGTCGACAAGGAATTGGTGTTCCAGAAGCCTAATTGGAGTATCTGAAGGTTTCCGGATAGGATTTGAAGTCTAGGGGTCGAATCTGGAGGTTAGAAGGCCACTAGAAGTCAGAAACCGAGTCCGAAAAGGGGAAGAAATCCAAAAACGCGTCGAAAATGCGTAAATTCCCGAAAAATACTCCCGGGCGAATCGCCCGGGATGTGGGGCGAATCGCCCCACACCAAGCGACTCGCCCGGTGTGTGGGGCCCTTCGCCCCACACTATTTCGAGGCCTATATATAGTTGCTCAGTTTTTCCCCGAATTTCATACTTTTCCAGACCTATTCTCTCACCTTTCTCTGTAGTTTTAGGTAGGAACTTCCCAGAGCCTGTTCTGGGGGTTCGTAGCTTAGGAGATACTTTTTCATAGCAGTTTGGAGCTTGTAAGATCGCGATTCTTCGGAGACTGACAACCTTCGGTAACATTGTATCTTACAGTTTTTCTTCTTATTTTTATATATCTTTCAACATGTTTTCTTCTATGATTTCTGTTGATTGCATGACAACTATGAGTAGCTAAACTTCTCGTTGGTGATAGTATGTGAATTCTTAGCGAAGGGTTGATAATTATGCTAATGGCTATATCGCGCATTATACTCCGTGTTATTGCTTTATTTCTTTGATCATCTAAATCTCTATCTTCGTATTGTTGATTAATTATTGCACACAACTGGACAATTCATTGGTCTTTGACCTATCTATATCTATATCTTCGTAGTGTTTGATAATTACAACAGGACAATTCATTGATCAAGGATCTCCATGCAAAACCGAGGAATTTACGCATGATTATTAACCCGTTATGCTTTGAAGGACCATACTATCACCAATCTCCATTATCTGTTAAGAAAAACCTTTGCTATATCGTCTGCTGTTTTTATATTCTAAATTAGATTAGATAAAGCTAGTTATAGTCCTTAGAGATCAACACTCGAGGTTATTCTACTGCTACACTACGGTTTTCGTTGTAGTTGTGAATTGTCTTTGACTAAATAACAAATTTATTTGATACGTTGGACCCGACATCCACGCGATCATCAAAACGTGACACTATTCTAATAAAATGCACTAAAATATAGCTAAATTAACATAGAGGATAGCTAAAATAGGTGAAAAAGACTCAAATGAAAGTGTAAAATACACATTCATCACTATTCTCAATTGGCCGAGAAGCAAATCTCGGGAAAATTCAAAACCAAGAAGGATTCACTGGCCGAGTACAAAAGCGCCATCAAGGAGGAAATCCAAAAATTCGAAAGTTGTGAGATTGAGAAGTTCTCAAGAGATCTCAATCAAAGGTATCAAAGTATGCTTCAGCTTCCGGAGGAGTTGATACCTGGAATGTGATACTTATGAGAATCAACGCGTCATCCCTGTGGTCATCAAAGCCAAACGTCTTGGCAGTTGACAGTCAACCGAGTTGGATGCAAGAGATCACTACATATCTCACAAATGGAAGCCTTCCTCGTGACAAGGCTGAAGCGAGGAAGATTAAAGGAAAGGCTCCCCGCTACATCATGCAAGGAGACTACTTGTACAAAAGGTCCTTCGAGGGAGTCTACTTGAGATGTGTCGCCGAACAAGAAGTCCAGAAACTTTTGGGAGAGATGCATCGAGGAAGTTGCGGGGACCATGCCGGAGGAAGGACCCTCGCGCAAAAAATCATTCGACAAGGATACTACTGGCCCACTATTCGTGAAGATGCTGCCCAATTTGTAAGAAGGTGCGAGGAGTGTCAAATGCACGCCAATTTGATCAATGTCCCAGCGAAACCTCTCATGCCCATCACCATCACTTACCCTTTCGACATATGGGGCATCGACATAGTCGGCCCTTTCCCAAGAGGCACGGGTCAAAAGAAGTTCATCATTGTTGCGGTCGAATACTTTAGCAAGTCGGCGGAAGTTGAGGCAGTATCTACCATCACCAAACAAAAGAGTGATGAACTTTGTGTGGAGAAACATCGTGTGTCGGTTTGGCTTGCCGAGAGTCCTCATCTCGGACAATGGTGCTCAATTTTGTGGCCAAAGGTTCAATGAATGGTGCAAGGAAATGAAGATTGAGAGGAGGTATACCTCTGTAGGACATCCTCAATCCAATGGGCAAAGAAGCCGTCAACAAAATCCTCGTCAACAACTTGCAGAAGAGGTTCGCCACCAACAAGGACTAGGTCGACGAGCTTGATGGAGTGGTATGGGCATACCGCACAACTTCAAAAACACCTACGAGAGAGACTCCCTTCTCGCTAGTTTATGGGTCCGAGGCAGTCATACCAGCGGAAGTCGCGATAGAAACCCTCAGAATCCAAGGGTATCAACCCGAGGACAATCATACGGAGAGGCTCTTCGATCTGGATACGGTGAGCGAAGCGAGGACCAATGCCTTGGCCAACATCCTCAGATATCAAGCACTAATCGCGAAGACCTACAACAAGGGCGTAAGAGAGAGAGACTTCCAAGTAGGAGACCTAGTACTCCGAAGAGCGGACATCCTGGGCAAAGTTGGGAAGATGCAACCCAATTGGGAAGGCCCCTACAAGATAATTGAAGCAAGGTCCAATGGAAGTTATCGGCTCCAAGACATGGAGGGAAGAGTATTGAAGAACCCATGGAATACGTCTAACCTCCAAAGATTCTACGCGTAAGTGGTTTGATGAACAAGCTTTTTGAAAGAACTCTTGTGAAAGGCCCGAAGATCGAGAAGGATTCCTCACAAGATTGGGTGAGAGGTACCTCATGTTTTGGTTAAGAAAAGGTTGTAAGAAAGTTGGCCGTGAAGCCCCCATTGTAATTGCATTTCCGAAAAATCAATACAATGTCTATCTTTCAACAAAAAATGTTCAAGTATAGAACTACTATACTCAAAAAATAATGCTACTCGATCAAGAGAGCTTACTCGATCTACATAAAAGCTATTCAATTTCCATGACCAAGGGGAACCCTCCCCCCTCTCTCATCTCTAAAAAGAGAATTAATCATGAATCCTTTTAAGGGGGTAAAAGCGAGGAGCAAAATGAAATCGAGGAGGATGAGCCCGATTCTTTCTGGCTCAACACTTAGAATTTTTTCTGAGTTCAACACTTAGAATTTTTTCTTAGTTGTCAAGAAAATCGAGAAACGCGAAAACTACTTTGGTAGTTCGAGGAGTTTAGTCTGAAGTACTAATAGCGAAGATCATTTTGCCACCCAACGGTGCGAAGAACTTTGGTTCTCAATTCTAACTTATACATGTTTAACTCCAAGTTATACGTCATAACTAAAATTGGAGTTAGTAAAAAACACAAGTATAGGAAGGAAATTGAAGAGAAACAAATTTTATTAAGGAAAGAAAAGCGAAAAGACAACAGTTGATAAACATATATTACAGAGTGATGTGTTTCGAGGAGCGCCACAAAGGGCCGAATGAAAATTGTTTGAAGAAAAATACAAGTACAGAAATTGGAAAAATTACAACAATCCCGAGCATACTCGGTCTTCAGGAGGCTCTCCGATCCTGCGAGTTCGACTATCAGTAAAGTCAGTGACCGGGGCGCTCGCGCTTGTAGCTCCTCGCGCAGGGCTAAGCAGCTCTTGAATCTCAGCATTGTCTCGCTCTAGAGCTTGAGATTCTTTGATGGCCTTCTCATACATGACCAGCTCGGGGTCGACGAAGTCAGCTGCTCGCCCTATGACCGGGTCGCTCACCTTCACCCAAGCAGCATTGCGAAGAGCCGCCTTCTCGAACGGGTAGAGAATCCCGCTCCTTAAGCACACGGGCACCCAAGCGGGGAGATAAGCTGGTTTGCTGGGGTATGGAACTTCTGGGTCGGTCACCAGCTCACCAAACTCGCACGCCTCGTGCATCTCCTCGGTGATCTCCTCGTCGGGATAGGGAGTCAGGTCCTCGCGCCTTCCGGGATGCAAGTCCTCGCGATCATCAGGATCGAACTCAGCCGGGAGCAAGTTAACCCTCTTCAGTTGGCCCACGCACGAGAAGAAGCCCTCCTCGTGAGACGCCACTTGCACATCTCTCTGGGCCATCTTGTAAGTGTTGGAGGCCATGAAATCGCGAGCAGCTGCAAGTCGGCTACCCTTCAGAAAGGAAAGGACACTTGCCTTAAACATTTCCATGCAAATGGATAAAGTGGCATAGGCACCCTTATAGCCTTTGGTCCTCGCTTTTTCCTTAGAGAGCTCCTTCTCAAGCTCGTCGATCTTCGCATAAAGCTTGCCGGTTTCGGTCTCCGAGACCTTAACTTTAGCCTTTGAAGCAGCAAGATTCTTCTCGAGGTCCTCGATCAAGACCCCCACATCAGCCCGATCGGCAGCAACTTTGCCATATGCCTCCTTCAAGTTCTCGAGCTACAAAAGGATTACACAGTTAGCGAGGAGGAAAAATTTTATACTTAGAAAATTTTACAACGAAAGAAAGGAGGGAATGTACCTGAAGCGAGCACATGCTCAGCTCGTATGCTCGGTCGAGATCGCTCATCTGAATGAGCCGCTTCACTTCATCACCAGAAGCGGCCACCTTCCCCTTCTTTCGGGCAGGCTCATTGTTGCCTCCCACAGTGAGCTTCCTCGCGCCCTTCTTAGTCGCCGGCCTCTCCGGCCTCTTCTCGACCTCTATTGTGTTGGTCGCCTCCACCTTGGCCTCCTTCGCTCGCTTGGTCGCCGCCTCCTCCTCGGCTTTTTTGAGAGCGTCCACCGGGTTCTCCCTTGTCTCGAGCCCCTCCTGGACCAAAGCATCCCGATGATGCGCGGCACTCCGAGGAGGAGTCAGACTTAGAGATCCGAGGATCTTTGTTTCTTTATTTGCGAGCCTCTGCTTCCTCCTCTGCTCCTCCTTCGCGGCGAGGGTCTTAGACATGATCCAGTTAAACACATATGCTGCAAAGAAAAAACACAAGTTAGTAAGAGATCGAGGAGCATAAAAACCGAGAAGGAAAGAAAAGCGAGCACATACTGCAAACAAGCAAAGCAAGAAAAAAAGAAAAAAATACAAGTATGAAATAACTATTTCTATCTTACCGAAGAGGACTTCCTTGGAATACCGGTTCCCGGTATAGCCAGTGTACGAGTAGGGCGAAAGCCCCGCCAAGTACGGAAGCGGCTGGAGAACTAGTCCCCAGTAAAAATACTTCTCGGGATGGGCTCCCCGATTTTGCTCCTCGAGCTCCAAGGCCCAAGGATCTAGCTCCTCGGGCAGGGGATGCTTCTCGGCTATCTTTCCCCTAAACATCAGCTTGGGCACTCCCCACTCCGCATCCTCCTCGCTCATATCAGGCAACTTCTTCTTTTTGATGTAGAAGTACCTGTGAAACCACTTGTAACCCAAAGAGCTGGGAGCGTCCATGATGAAGCCAAGCCCTGGTCGCGCGTTAAAGTAGTAGAAGTATTTGTTCCCGGAGCTCATCGAGACTCGGAACAACTGGTTGAAGTTGTGGAAATTGAGCTTGATCCCCTTCTTCATGCAAAAGACTCCAAAGCAGACTAAAGTTCCAAAGGCACTTCGCACTAGTTGCCAAGGAGCGATCCCCAAAGTATTGAAGATGTCGTGAAACACATCACAGAATGGCAGTATCCATCCTCGATCAAGGCTCAAGCAATGAACGGCCATGTACCCAGGGGGAGCGTTGTAGAATGTCTTGTTGTCCCTAGGCACGAGGATGTCAAATTTACTCTCAGGAAGGGAATACTTCCATCGTAGAGTAGCAACCTCCTCGACTTTAACAGTGGAAGCCGTGGTCGGGATGATACCATCCTCGTTCTTCTCACCCTCCGGATCGGGGAGGTCCGCGGTTCGAGCACTTTTGGTGAACTTGTTCTGAGCAGCCTTGCTGGACATAGGCTCAGGCTCTGGTTCCTTGGCAGCTTTGTCCTTTTTGCTCTTGCCAGAGCGAGAACGCTTGCTCGCTCTCTTAGCCTTTCCGGCTTTGGCCTTCTCGGCATCTACGGCTCGCTGCGCGAGCCTAAGGTTGTACTCTTGCTCCTCGAGCGGATTGGATGCTCGTGTCTCACTTGGAAATGAGAAGTCTATAGTTAGAGGATCTATCGAATGATAGCTGGTCTCCTCCTCACGCGCAAATTTGTCCGCGTCTCGGATAGCTTGTCTTTGCATCTCCGAGAACGAAGGAGACACGGTGCTCGGACCAGCTTCATCCCTGTTTACATCCGTGATTGCCAAGGGAACATCCTCCTCTTCATCTGTCACAACATCCATCCCAATAGTTTGAGGAGGGAACCTAACCCTCTTCGGGGGTGGACTAGTTCGAGGAGAGGTAGCATCATCGTCCTCATCGCTCTCCTCATCAGTGTCGTCGCTATCGACGATTTGCACAGGAATAGGGCCCTTTCCTCGTTGAACTGAGTGGTTGATGAATGTGTATTTTACACTTTCATTCGAGTCTTTTTCACCTATTTTCGCTATCCTCTATGTTAATTTAGCTATATTTTAGTACATTTTATTAGAATAGTGTCACGTTTCCCTTTATATTTTATTTTACAGGTTTTGGTTGAAATTCGAAGATTTCCGGGCAATTATATTGAAGTTGACAATGAATTGGTGTTCCAGAAGCCTATTTGGAGTATCTGAAGGTTTCCGGATAGGATTTGAGGGGCCGAATCTGGAGGTTAGAAGCCTGCTAGAAGTCAGAAACCGAGTCCGAAAACGTGAAGAAATCCAAAACCGCGTCGAAAACGCGGAATTCCGCGAAAAAACCGGGGGGCGAACCGCCGGAGCTCTGGGGCGAACCGCCCCGTAGTTTTTCGGGGCCTATATATAGTTGCTCAGTTTTTCTCCGAAAATCATATCTTTCCAGACCTACTTTCTCACCTCTCTCTATAGTTTTAGGTAGGAACTTCCCGGGGCCTGTCCTAGGAGTTCTGTAGCTTAGGGGATACTTTTTCATAGTGGATTGGAGGTCGTAGGATCGCAATTCTTCGGAGACTGACAACCTTCGGTAACTTGTATCTTACAGTTTAATCTACTTATTTTATATATCTTTCAATATGTTTTCTTTTACGATTTCTGTTGATTGCATGCCTATTATGAGTAGCTAAACTTATCGGTGGTAGTATGTGAATTCTTAGCGAAGGGAAGATAATCATGCTAATGGCTATATCGCGCATTATACTCCGTGTCATTGCTTTATTTCGTTGATCAGTTGTAACCAAAATTCTCGTATGTTGTATTAATTATTATGCACAATTGGACACTTGTCAACCATCAGACCAATTATCTTCGTAGTGTTGAGTAATTACGGAACACATTAGGACAATCTTCAGACTAATTATCTTCGTAGTGTTGAGTAATTACAAAACACATTAGGACAATCGTGATTGACGTGTCAGACCAATTATCTTCGTAGTGCTTAATATTTGCAACAGGACACTAGATTGATTCAAAGATCTCTATGCAAGACCGAGGAATTTATGCATGATTATCGACCCGTTATGTTAAGAAGGACCATACTATCACCAATCTCCATTATCTGCTAGAAACCCCCTTTTGCTATCTGTCTGCTGTCTTATATTCTCTTGTTAAATAGATAAAGCTAGTTATAGTCCTGAGAGAACGACACTCGAGTCATTCTACTGCTACACTACGGTTTTCGTTGTAGTTGTGGATTGCCTTTGGCTAATTACAAATTTATTTGATTCGTTCGCGTTGGAGCACGACATCCGCGCGTTCATCAAATTGGCGCCGTTGTCGGGGACTATACTCCTTTTTTCTGTTTAATTTATTTATATTTACAGCTTTAGATTCCTAATTCTATTAGTTTTAGTTTTCCTTTTTAATCTCTCTCTGATACTGCTTTCCTAGTCTGTTTCAGATTGTGTATGCCGCATACACGTTCTGCAGGAACACCGCTTGCTGATTCAATTGCTGAGATCGATAGAGTCTACCACCAAAGAAGGCGACTACTTGAAAGGCGCGCACTAGTGGGAATAGAGGAAACCGATTTCTCTGAATCTCTACTTAGTCTCTTCAAGGAAATCGACGGAATGGCAGAAGCTAGACCACTGAAGGCATGGGTTCAACCCACCAAGGATCGTATGAGGCGACCGGCGATTGTTCTTTCGTCTGCAACCCGAGATCTGGAAATCAAGAACCACACATTCCAACAACTTCCGAGGTTCTATGGCTTATCAAGGGAAGATGTGATGGGGTACTTGCACGATATCGATAATTACGTCAACCAACTCCCACGACCCGGAGCTGACATAACAACGGATGAGTTAAGGATGAAGGTTTTTGCTATGGGACTTGGCGACAGAGCCAAGTCATGGCTGAGTTCTCTTCCAGCAGGCTCGCTGGACACTTGGGAAAAGGTTTTTTCAGCTTTCATGGAGAAATACTTCCCTCACACCTTGACTACCGCGCTTAAAGCGCAGATCACTGGATTCAAGTAGGACTATGATGAGACCATCTACACCGCGTTCGAGAGGTTCCAAGATCTCACGAACAAGTGCCCTCACCATGGTTTTGAACTTTCTGACCTAGTCCAACACTTCTACAATGGACTAACCTTCGAGAACCAACAAGTGGTGGATTTCCAATGCCGAGGCAATATTTGGGAGGAAACCGCAGAAGCCGTCTGGGCAGCTTTCGAAAGGCTTGCCAAGGGTTCGCAGTTCAAGGACCCAAGAGCAATGGTTAGGAGACGTGGACCTGAGGCTCCACCGACTCAAGAAGCCCCTATGTATAGGGGGAATGGGGATCAATTCGAGTGCTTTACCAACGAATTGAAGCAAGTCCTCAAGAGCGCCACCGGAACAACTGTTTCGAACGAAGTATGCCGAATATGCAAGAACTATGGGCATGGGGCTCATATGTGTAGATCGGAGCTGGCATACGATGATGGCAACTGGGCTCGAGGAGGCGAAGAAGGAGCCTTTGCTACGGAGTTTGGCACTCAAGAAGTTAGCTACGGACAAGACGGTAGGAATCCTCGAGGTGGATTTTGGAGAAGAGGATACCGTAACAATCAAGGATATGCACCGGCTAACCAAACTTATGGACCTAACCAAGACCGTAGTAGGCTGAACTATGGTAATGACCACTGCGAAAATCCCGCTCCGAAAGAGCCACCGAAGTCGAAGTCGGCTCAACTAATGGAGAACTTGCAAAAGATGGTCGATCACACACAAAGTTTTCTCAAACGGTATGAAAAAGATTCCGAGAAGCCTAGGGCAAGGCTCGATAGGTTGGAAGAGAGCACTCGGCTTGCCCATCAAAAGATGCAAGAGTTGATCGACCGAGGAGCAAGTAGGGAACAAGGCAAACTGCCTAGCAACACTGTGAAGTCAAATGCCATTACATTGGCTGGTGATGTACCTGACGAAATCACCATCAGGAAGGTTGTTAGGTGCGAGTTTTGCATGAAGGAAGAACTTCTACAGGCTGAGGATGAAGAGAAGGACCTTGGTTCTGACACAAGTGATGAGGAGCAAGAGGATCCCGAACCACTCCCTAAAAGTTTCGACGTTAAGGTAGGGATTGGTGAGCTTGAAGATGTCCGTGCCACACTAGACACGGGATCCTACTCAAACATAATTCCTTTGAATGTGTTTGAAAAGAGCAACATTGGAAAACTATCTGAGCAAAGGGCTATTGTGCAACTGGCGGCTGGATCCTTTATGAGACCTGAGGGCGATGTGAAAAATGTGTTGGTCAAGATTGGTGAAGCATCTATATACACCAATTTTGTAGTTATGCCGGCGTCTGCACCTGGAACGGGGGATGTCATACTCTTAGGGCAAACGTTCTTGACTAAACTACGCTCCGTGATGGACATCTACCAAAGAACTTACACCATCGAAGTGAATGGCAAGCAACATGTGTTGCAAGCCATACCTGATCCACCTGAACCGCCTGATATTACTACTCACTATTGTGGTCTTGCAGCCTATATTCTTTCTTATTCACAGGTTCGTGGCATGGAAAGGAGATCAATGAAGGGGAAGCCTAGTACCCGCAAAAAGAAGAGATAGGCGTAGACAGGAGTCGAGTCAAAGACTTTAAACAATGAAGCTATCCGGGAGGCAACCCGGAATTTTTATCGCTTTCTTTACTGCTTTTCTGCATGCATTCATTCTTGAACTATTTGCTTCTCGTATGCGAATTTGTTCATGTCTGTGTCGTATATGCTTATGTTTGAGTGAGATTTTTCGAGTGGTTTTTTGAAAAAAAATTGGTTTCGGGGATAAAAACTGCATTTTCTGACGACGGAAACCGTCTCCCCGCATTGGGGAGCACGGGGCGAACCGCCCCACGGTCTCAGAACTTCAAAAACGCGGATTTCATCCCCAAAACCTTGTTTTCTTCATTCTTCTTCATCCATCCTCCCAAAAAACCCGAAGTGCGATTTTACATCTAAATCTTCATAACTTCTTCATTTCTTGACCAAATTGAGTGTTCTTTAGCTTAATTCGAAGCCTATTACATTATCTATCATCCTATCCGAACAGATTTCATCCTAATTCGTTAGATTTGCAGATCTGAGGTATCATCCTTAGAACCCTAATTTTTGAATTTGGGGGTTTTCTATTTTGAGCTTCAATTATGCTTATTTGATGCATGGGTATGTTGTTTGTGTGATTAGACATGTTATTTACTATCAATTGCATGCTCAATTTTGCTTGGATTGTTGATTTGGGTATTTTGCTGCTAGATAATATATCTTGTTCTGCAATATGTCTTTATCTTTGATTTCTTGCATATGATTGTGTTTATTGATGTAATGTTGGTGGATTTGATGATAGAATGCTTAATTGTTGAGTATGAGGATTTATGTTGGTAGAATTTTTCGCTGCTATGGTATGAATTGAGCCTTGTTATAAAGGATATTGGTTGTCTAGTAAAAGCATGATGTGATGTATTGCATGTAGTAGTTACATTGGTATGTTGCATGATGCAGAAGCTAGGCTAGACATTTCGGTTTGGGGAGCACGATTGTTGAATTTATCACTTGTGTGTTTCGCTTTTACACTAGTATGTATTTGAGTCAGTTATGTGTCATACGAGGTGCTAACCGCTGTTTGTAGGTACCATACCAAGGGGAAGGAGTATTCCCGTATGATTGTTGTGAAGAACCATGTCAAGGAAGGTGACCTCGCTAGATGTGCGTTCGAGCCAAGGGGTTTTGCAACAACGTCGTGGATTATCCAAGAGGAGGAGCTAGAGTACACCTGGAGTAAGGACTCCTATGCCTATTCATGCACCACGGAAGGGACAGAAACCATTATTACGTCAGCGCTCCATCACAAGGACTGCAAAGTTCGAGTGAACTGGAAGGCACCGGGACATTCTCGCCGCGGCGGATTCAATCTTGAGTTCGCAGTTGCTAGAAGATTCTGAAGCGCTAGCTTGGTTCCAAAACATAATGACATGGGTACTCAGCACCTTGTTGGGGTGCCCCTTGCCTGCCTCTAAAGTGAGCATCATATAGACATCGGTCGGATCCACCGTAGAGAATGTGGTCGAAATTGGAGAAAAAGGTAGAAGACTTCTGAGTATCTGAGCGGCCTACTGTAACCTTCTCGTGATGTAAAACGTTGGAGGGGGAGGTCCTGATACCACTGCCCTTTCCCCTTCAACAGTTCACATCCTATTGGAGGGCTACAGGATGGAGGATTCCATAACATCGGCAGCTAATCTTGAGAATTCTACCTGCCACTACAACTCTACTGGCGATGATGATGGTGACAGTAGTGACAATGAAGGCCATACGGGCAATGATGATTCTGATAGAGGAGTTATTCCTGTCCGGCCTAAAAATGGAACTACCACACCTACCAGAAGACCTGATGACACACTATAAAGATCCTAGAGGAGGCCCAATAACTCACAAGCAGCATACTCAGCCGACCGAGGCCAAACCATGGGGTAACATCTAGTATCACATCTTATTTCCTCATTTTCTTACTGCTAGGGACTAGCGTTAATTTCATGAGGGGGATGGGATTTAAGTGATCTAATGTTGTTAAGTTTGGAGCTTGGTATTGGTAGGATGAGTATAGTACCTCGCATGCTTTATCCGTCTGCATTTGCATTTGCACGTTTACCGCTTTCTTAGATTTTTTAGGTTGCATTTCACTACATTCATCCTAGGATAGTCTTGCATGTTTTATATGGAGTTTATTGCCGAATTTTTTGAACTTTTTTATTGGGTAGATCAACTAGCTAGGCCATTAATCGTATGCTTCATCTCTATGAATTTATTTGAGGTTTTTCTCGCTTGGCTTGTCACATTTATGTATTGCACTTAGTTAAGCATGGTAGTCTCGACATCACTTAGTGGTGTTTTCTCTACTGCGGTTCACGAAGGCCTTTATTATTGGATGATGCATGTTAGGGTCTTATGGTTGTTTTCCCGAGTAATTATGTACCTAAGAGGCAACAAGTCTTCACCATGCTTTGAGATTGCTAAATGCCTAGGAAGGAGGTAGTGTGAGGTTGTGTGATCCTTTGTTTACAACCTATTCTTCCGAATAGGTTTGGGGAGGGGGTTACACCATCTTTAGACTTGTTTCTGTTTTTCATTTTCGTATCGTGAGTTTATTTTTCCTTTTCCGTAAATTTTGTACTCCAACCTATTCTTTCGAATAGGTTTGGGGAAGTCGTGTGAGTCATTTTGTTTCTCCCTTTGTTATGCTACTGCTGGCTAGAAAAAATCGAAAAAAAAGAAACAAAAATTCCAGAAAAAAAAGAGAAAAAGAAAATGAAAAAAAAAAAAAGAATCTGGAAAGAAAAAAAAAGGAAAAAAAAAGAGAAGACCCCAAAAAAGCAAAGAAGGGTCCAAAAAAGAAAGCCAAATAGCAGTTTAGCAAAGTGTTGAGTCTTATTTTCCATTTTTTGTAATGTTCGTAATCGTGTTTTTTATTTTTATCTTTTTTGTCTTGAGTGTCATCTGTCTAGACCACCCTCGTCCTGCCATTCAGGAAGTGGTGAATAGCTTAAGACTTTACTTCAGAGATGGGTAGAATAGGGGAGTGTTATCTTTTATAGGGAACCCTCCTTCGTTTGATGAGAGCCAGTACTGGTTCGACCTCTTTTGAGGAAAAGTCTTAACATGGTGGAACAGCAGTAAGTCCTCAGTTTCATAGGCACGGGGCAACCATTCGTATCTTAGCATGCATCATTACATCGTCACTGACTAGGTCCAGGTAGAGAATGTTACGAGAGACTATCTTGTCTTGACATAAGTGCTTATGTGGATGTGTATAAGTCAATCAAGGTATTCTTCAACCTATATTCATGCTTTGATTTATATGGTTTTTGTTCATATGTTATTTGGTAGATTCAGTAGATTAGTTCATTTTATTTGGCATGAAACTCCATTTTGTGTCTTGCATGTTTTTTGTATTAGAGTCTAGCTTAGTTGCTTGAGGACAAGCAAAGGTTCGGTTTGGGGAGTTTGATGAATGTGTATTTTACACTTTCATTTGAGTCTTTTTCACCTATTTTAGTTATCCTCTATGTTAATTTATCTATATTTTAGTAAATTTTATTAGAATAGTGTCACATTTCCCTTTAGATTTATTTTACAGGTTTTGGTTGAAATTCGAAGATTTCCGGGCAATTATATTGAAGTTGACAAGGAATTGGTGTTCCAGAAGCCTATTTGGAGTATCTGAAGGTTTCCGGATAGGATTTGAAGTCTAGGGGCCGAATTTGGAGGTTAGAAGGCTACTAGAAGTCAGAAACCGAGTCCGAAAAGGTGAAGAAATCCAAAACCGCGTCGAAAACGCGGAATTCCGCGAAAACACCGGGGGGCGAACCGCCGGAGCTCTGGGGCGAACCGCCCCGTAGTTTTTCGGGGCCTATATATAGTTGCTCAGTTTTTCTCCGAAAATCATATCTTTCCAGACCTACTTTCTCACCTCTCTCTATAGTTTTAGGTAGGAATTTCCCGGGGCCTGTCCTGGGAGTTCTGTAGCTTAGGGGATACTTTTTCATAGCGGATTGGAGCTCGTAGGATCGCAATTCTTCGGAGATTGACAACCTTCGGTAACTTGTATCTTACAGTTTAATCTACTTATTTTATATATCTTTCAATATGTTTTATTTTATGATTTCTGTTGATTGCATGTCTATTATGAGTAGCTAAACTTATCGTTGGTGGTAGTATGTGAATTCTTAGCGAAGGGAAGATAATCATGCTAATGGCTATATCGCGCATTATACTCCGTGTCATTGCTTTATTTCGTTGATCAGTTGTAACCAAAATTCTCATATGTTGTATTAATTATTATGCAAAATTGGACACTTGTCAACCATCAGACCAATTATCTTCGTAGTGTTGAGTAATTACGGAACACATTAGGACAATCTTCAGACCAATTATCTTCGTAGTGTTGAGTAATTACAAAACACATTAGGACAATCGTGATTGACTTGTCAGACCAATTATCTTCGTAGTGTTTAATATTTGCAACATGACACTAGATTGATTCAAAGATCTCTATGCAAGACCGAGGAATTTATGCTTGATTATCGACCCGTTATGTTAAGAAGGACCATACTATCACCAATCTTCATTATCTGCTAGAAACCCCCTTTTGCTATCTGTTTGTTGTCTTATATTCTCTTGTTAAATAGATAAAGCTAGTTATAGTCCTGAGAGAACGACACTCGAGTCATTCTACTGCTACACTACGGTTTTCGTTGTAGTTGTGGATTGCCTTTGGCTAATTACAAATTTATTTGATTCGTTCGCGTTGGAGCACGACATCCGCACGTTCATCAGTGGTCACCCTCCTCGTAAAGGGACAGAGCCAACTCTGGCCTCTCAGTGTCGTCCATGTCCTCGATCCTGATCTCAGCAGGAGGGACCACGTTGACCGCCCCATAATTGCGGCCATGTACTTGGGCGGCTCGGGTGATCAGCTCCGCGGACACCCCATGATTTGAGGGACCGCCTTCCTCCTCGGTCCTGTCATCGATGAAGTCGTCGTCTTCAGTACGACACCTCTTGCGAGTCACCAGCTGATACAAGTCTTCCTCCTCGCTCTCATCATCATCTTCCTCATCGATGTTAGCATCACCGCCTTCTTCACCTTCAGATTCCTCCTCGCCGCCGTGCTCAACATGGGGCTCCTCAGCCCCAGCGGTTTTCTCCATCCTGTCATCGAGGAAGGTCGTCGATACATCTGAAGTATCAGGCGACGTAGTATGGTCGCTCCCATACTCTCCCGCGGCCGAATGGTTCTGACTGTCGTCGCTCCTCCCGGACATCCTAAAGGTAGGCAAAGAGGAAATTAGGATGGTTTGTGATAGTCCGAGAGGTCCTTTTAGGTATATTCATTATGTTCGACCTCCCGAACGGAGAAAAATCTCAAGAAAATAAGGAAGAAAGCCACATTGAAGAAGTTATTCTACGGAGCGACCAACCGCTCAAAACAAGCAAGAGCGAGCATATGAACATGCATATAAGCAGGAAAGAGCGAGCATGCTTGCAAATAAATCGAGGAGCAAAACGAGCGACCAACCGCTCAAAAAAATCACAAGATTCCTATAGATACAGTTACGGCCATATTCTAAGGAGGAGGCAACGGGGATTTACAGTAAATTAAAAAGGCATAAAAAAGGGGGATTTCTACAACTACGGCCATGCAAGCCTACCAAAGCATACAATTACAGTGGATTCGTGTTTTTACAGGTCAATTTAGTGTCTTTTAAGTCCAAGGCCGTTCAAAGGCCGCCGCCCACCGGTAGAAATTCAGGCGACAACAACGGGAAGAAGTGTAGAAGCATAAACGAAAAGGAGGAGCACAAAAATCAAGCAAAAGAGAAGTAATTAAAAGGCAAGTGATCGGACACTTACTTGTTTTTAAGTTGGTAAAGGTTGGAAGCCGGAAAGAAAGCCGGAAAAACTGAAACTTCGCCTGAAAATCGGGTTCTGGACGACGGAATAGGCTCCTCGCGCTACGCTTGTATCGATCACCTTGCTCGTCGATCACTTGAAATACTCTCCTCGCTCTCTCTATTTGCTCTGAGTGTTTATGTTGCGAAAAGTGTGGAATGACCAAGTATCGGCCTATTTATAGAAGGGTATCTCGGGAATACGAACCGTCGCATACCCTCGCTCCATCCGGATCGAACACATGGCCACTATCAACGGCCCAGATCACAGCCGCCTGGCGATTTTACGAATTTGCCCTCCGCGCTCCCGCTCTGGGATGCCTTCCAGGCTAAACGCGGATTACCTAGCTACACCAGGTAATCCGCGGACCGAGGACCATGTCACGAGAAATAGAAACGGAGCGATGAGCAACCATCTATCCGAGGAGAAAAATATGGCGGATCTACGTTAGTGGATCGAGGAGCCACTCTCAAAATTATCTCTCCTCGAGATAATTTGCAAAGAAAAAGCGGCATGAAGTCGTTCCACTCGACTCTCAAAATTATCTCTCCTCGAGATAATTTGCAAAGAAAAAGCGGCATGAAGTCGTTCCACTCCACTCTCAAAATTATCTCTCCTCGAGATAATTTGCAAAGACAAAGCGGCATGAAGTCGTTCCACTCCACTCTCAAAATTATCTCTCCTCGAGCTAATTTGCAAAGAAAAAAGCGGCAAGAAGTCATTCCATTCCACCAAGGGATACTTACCCGGATCCAATCTCTACCCAACAAACATACCTCTTTTCATAAGGTCCGAACAACGTCTGCTCGCACCCTATAAAAAGGGGGGGGAGGGAGAGATAGGAGGAGGGAAAGGTACCAAGGTGCGAATACGGAAATCTTTTTTCGCCCACTACTAGTCCAGGCTCTGCTCGACCTCTACTTCAACATAGTTCCTCAACTATCTTCTACAAAGATACTTGGAAACTAGGGGGACATATGTTAGTGTTGAAATATGTCCAGTCCGCATGTACGAACGGAGCGGTCTAAGAGCGCGACAAAGCATCATAGGCCGTCCCTCAAGGGGCGCGACCACACCCAAGTATGTCACTAAGGTGTGGTTCGACCAACATAGGGTCCGACCATCACTAAGAGGCCAACCCTCAAAATAAGCTCATCACAAGGACAAAGCAGCTATTGGGCTCGAGGAGCATCTATAGGGATCGAGGAGGCCTTACGTCAAGGTAACACTCCCTGAGAGAAACTAGGCAGAGCACTACTCGGACCACCAACGTAAGAGGAAGGCACGGGGACACCTGGGCGACCACCCATGGTCGCTCCCAGTGGGGCCCGTCCTCCAGATTACTAAGTGGGACCCGAAATGTCCATGTTGCCCTCTTCAACCCTAGCCAAGATGTTTGGGCCAAGGCCCATGGACCTCCTTAATGGGCTTGGGCCTAAGGAGGCTTCAATCCTGTAACGCCCCGTATTTTTTTTTAATTTATTTATTATTTTATTATTTAATTATTTAATTTAATTAATTAATTATCAGAGTTAATTTATTTTATTTGGTAATTATTTAATTTCTTTCTGGCGCCATTATTTTCGATTCTAGAAAGTTCGTATGGGTTTAATTCGTCTCGTTCCGTCCTTGGACTAGCTAGTAATCTGATGTTTGCATTTCTCTTGGTCCAAATCGTGTTGGTGATTGTTGGCCCAATTCTTGTGGCCCAATCTTAAAGTCCAGTCAAGCCCATCTTCTTAGTCAATCCCTAACCCTTCATCCAAACAAAACATTTCACTCCTTCCCACTCTTCTCCTTCAACGCCTCGAACATCAGAAAAGAAGAAAGAAAACTTAATTTCTTTTCTCTTCTCCAAACCGTCTCTCATCACCATTCAAGCCTTCATCACTTCATTTCATCACCATCATCTTCAAAGCATACTCATTTCATCATCTCAATCACCACCATCATCTCAACATCATGAAGCCGCCACCATCACCGGAAGCTGCTGTTGCTCCGTTTCTGGCCGCACCGCTCCGGATCCGTCTGGTCGGCTCGAGATCTCTGGCTTCGTTCGTGATTCCGGCTCTGCCCCTGTTCCGTTCCGGGTCCGCTCTGTTCTGACCGGGTTCATCTCCATTTCTACCGGAAAATCTGCTCTGTGCTGTTCACTCCGTTCTGCCTTGTTTTCTGCCTCGATTCCGTTTTCATTTCCGGTAAGTATTGCTCCTCTCGGTTCCGTTCGTCAGATTCAATTTACATTTGAATCTCCTTTTAATTTCTCTTTTTTTCCTTTTTCAATTCACAGTTCGATCCTTCTCTGGCTCTATTCGAAGGTAAATTTCTTTTTTTCCTTTTTCAATTCTCCAGTTCGATACTTCTTCTATGACCGTTTTGCCCCTGTACGCCTCTGATCTTGAATCGAACCCTAATTATGGACTTTGTAACTGAACCTGGACCTTTTATGACTATGTTGTGGACTGTATGTGATGACAGTGGACTAGTTTAGGAGATTTGTGTTTTTCTGTGGACTGTTAGGTATATTCTGGAAGTTGTGGGACTTGTTAGTGTTTTCTGAAATTGAGAAGGACTATTTTGCAAATCTGATTTTAAGGATAAAATAGTAATTGCAGCATGACCTGGACTGATTTGGAAATGGTTAAGTTTTTGGTGAACCGCTATGTAATTTCTGAAAGTTTGTGGGGTTTAAGTTTAACCTTTGAGTTTAAAAAGGAGTTTTATGCAATTGTTTTCCGAAGGGCAAAATGGTAATTTCATGTCATTCTGGACTGAACCGTATTTAAGTTGAAGTATGAACTTGTTCTGGTTTTCTGAAAAAAAAGGTTGTACTGTTTTGCAATTACTATTGAGGGCATTTCAATAATTTCAAAGAACCGAGGCTAAAGTTATTTTCTGACAGCTGTTGAAGTAAAATTAATTTCGGTTTTGAATTTGAGTGACTAATTGTCTGCTAGCTTAGTTTGTGGGTGTTTGAGAGTTTAACCAAGAGGTCCCGAGTTCGAACCCCACCATCGCCATTTCCCTACCGACCTTTTACTTATATCCGTCTAACTTTCGATTCAACTTCTAGTTAGTAACTAGACACTTTTTGTTTAGGTGCTCCGTTCGTTAGCTCTTAATTCGCTATGCTTTCGTGGACTGTTGCTTGCAAAGCTTAAGGTGAGTGTTCACCCCTAAACTTATCTATTTGCAAAAAACTGGAAGGCTATGTGACTATCTGTACCTATTACTATATATACTGTTTTACTGTATGCTTCCGCGTAAAAGTAACTAAGTCCTAAGTATGACCATTTACTTTCTTTGTTTATTGCTACTCTGTTCTGGATTAACTTTTCTGCAGGAACACTTCTCGGTGTTTGGTTATCCGTATCTGTTAGTTTTGTATCTGTATCTGTTCTGTCTGTTTCTGTGTGACCGGTCGATTAGGTCGTAACTAGGTAGGCTTGGGTAGTAGAGGACTATCGGGTTTGCTTGGTTATTGCCTAGTCTAATCCCTTTTAGACGCGAGGCAGAAGTCGATGAGGTCTATTAGGGTTGTAGGTTCTGTTTCCCCAAAGTACACGGGGGTTTCTGTTTCTGTTTCTGTCCGGAGTTGTATACCCTCTGGAGGGAGCTATAAGGGCTATTGGGAGTAGGAGCAATAAGGCGGGCTGCACCAACGGATTTCGACTTATCTGTTCTGTCTTTCTGTTTTGTTATCTGTTCTGTTGGCTATTTTATCTGCTACAAAAGATTTTGATTTCAAAAACTGTTTACTTTTTTTTGTTAACTTAGAACCTCACTGAGATCCTTTATCTCACGCTCTCTTTGTTTTCAAAAATTCCTTCCTTCCAGATACTAATGAGGATGCACGTGAGTAGGATGCCAGCGACTGAGAGAAGGGTGTGGGATGTCTTTGGGGTTTTATTTCAAAATAAGAAGATGAAACTTTTTACTGTCTTCACTAGTTGTTATTCTTTTTTATTTCTAAATTTACCGTTGGATTTCTTTACTTGATTCTGTTAGCGCTGTGGGCGTCAAACATTGTTATGGCATTTATTGCCGACCGTTGTTAAAGAAATATTTCAGATTTTCTCTTTTCAAGAAATTATTTTGTTTTAAAATTCGATACCGTTACAAATCCCGTCCGGACACTTGTCATGATCCTACAAGGGCTGACATTAAAAGTCTACGAGTATATAAATGACTCATTCATTACCCAGCGGGTAAGCATTAAGACCTCTCACCTACCACTCAACCACCACATTTACTACTCGTACTAGGGAAGCCTCACAACTCCCTACACGTAAAGTCGTCACTCCGGTCTGATATCTTACAGACCGGGCAAGAGACACTAACCCCCCCCCCCCTCCAGTATATTTCAGGTACGAGGAAGCTACAAGAAGGTTCACTACCAATCCAAGAGGAACACTACATGAAGAAGAACTAGAATAGCTTAGATTGACGATCCACTGCGAACTTAGGAAGAAATACGAATTACCCTTCAACACTATCTATTGTGCTTACTAACTAGATGATTCATTCATCCACTTTCTATTGCTTTACGTAGATGAAAGATATAATGTCATGTAAAGAATAAGTTGTATGTATAGAAAAACTACTAGATCAACTACTAGATCACTAGATTAGTTAGATTGTTATTTAGAGTGTTCCACTATGATATATTCCTTTCATCAAACATAGAAGAGAAATAACTACAAGTACTATAGGTGAAACTAACCTTTCCATTATCCTTACAAACGAGATTAGTCATCTATTGATTCATTCATCCACTTTCTATTGCTTGAGGTAGAAGAAAGATAGAATCCCATGTAAAGAATGAGTTGTATGTCTTCCCTATATCTAGAACAACAACTAGATCACTAGATTAGTTAGATAGCTATATAGAGTGTTCCGTTATGATATCCTTTCCGAAAACATAGAAGAGAACTAACTACAAGTACTAGAGTTATATACACAATCAAATAAGAAGTTTCATTGCTTCCTTAATGAGCAAGTTAAAGAGTCCATTGAAACTAACCCATCTATTGTGATTACTAACTAGATGATTCATTCATCCACTTTCTATAGCTTTACGTAGATGAAAGATACAATGCCATGTAAAGAATGAGTTGTATGTATAGAACAACTACTAGATCACTAGATTAGTTAGATTGCTATTTAGAGTGTTCCAATATGATATCCCTTTCCTCAAACATAGGAGAGAACTAACTACAAGTACTAGAGTTATATATACAATCAAATAAGAAGTTCCCTTGCTTCCTTAATGAGCAAGTTAATGAGTCCATTGAAACTAACCTATCTATTGTGCTTACTAACTAGATGATTCATTCATCCACTTTCTATGGCTTTACGTAGATGAAAGATACAATGCCATGTAAAGAATGAGTTGTATGTATAGAACAACTACTGGATCACTAGATTAGTTAGATTGCTATTTAGGGTGTTCCGTTATGATATCCCTTTTCGAAAACATAGGAGAGAACTAACTACAAGTACTATAGTTGAAACCAACCTTTCCATTACCTTTACAAACTAGATTAGCCGTCTATTGATTCATTCCTCCACTTTCTATTGCTTTAGGTAGATGAAAGAATGAGTTGTATGTCTTCCCTTTATCTAGAAGAACAACTAGATCACTAGATTAGTTATATTGCTATATAGTGTGTTCCGTTATGATATCCATTTCCGCAAACGTAGGAGAGAACTAACTACAAGTATTAGAGTTATATACACAATCAAATAAGAAGTTCCCTTGCTTCCTTAATGAGCAAGTTACAGAGTCCATCGAAACTAACCTCTCTATTGTCCTTACTAACAAGATGATTCATTCATCCACTTTCTATTTCTTTAAGTAGATGAAAGATACAATGACATGTAAAGAATGAGTTGTATGTATAGAACAACTACTAGATCACTAGATTAGTTAGATTGCTATTTAGAGTGTTCCACTATGATATCTCTTTCCGAAAACATAGGAGTGAACTAACTACAAGTACTAGAGTTATATACACAATCAAATAAGAAGTTCCCTTGCTTCCTTAATGAGCAAGTTAAAGAGTCCATTGAAACTAACCTATCTATTGTGCTTACTAACTAGATGATTCATTCATCCACTTTTTATAACTTTACGTAGATGAAGATACAATGCCATGTAAAGAATGAGTTGTATGTACAGAACAACTACTAGATCACTAGATTAGTTAGATTGCTATTTAGAGTGTTCCATTATGATATCCCTTTCCGAAAACATAGGAGAGAACTAACTACAAGTACTAGAGTTATATACACAATCAAATAAGAAGTTCCCTTGCTTCCTTAATGATCAAGTTAAAGAGTCCATTGAAACTAACTGATGACAGTGTTTTTTACACTATCATTCGAGTCTTTTTTCACCAATTTAGCTATCCTCTTGCATGCATTTTAGTGCATTTTGTTAGAATAATGTCACGTTTCCATTTCTTTTGTTATTTTCAGGTTTTAGGTGGAAATCGCGTTTTTGGATATAAATCATGGCGAAACAATTATGTTTTGGTACAACGAGATCACCCATGGTGTGTCAAGGAGCACCGGGACGAGTTTCAAGGCCAAAAGACCAAGTTTCGGAGCTCAAAACAGCACAAGGGTCCGAAATCGAAGATCCGGAGGAAGAATTTGGCACAGGCAACTCTCTACCCGTGCCAGGCGCACCGCCGCGTACAGGGCGGTCCACCGGGGACTTTCCGACAACAAATATATATATTTCCAAAATCTGCGAAATTTCATATCTTTCATCATTATTTTACAGACTTAAACCCTAGAGCATGTTCTAGGTATACTTTCTCTTAGAACCTTTGTATCTTAGCGAATTTGGAGCTAGAGGAGAGATTTAGACATCAATTGATCTCAACTTGCTAGATCTTTGTGAGTTTAGCAATTCACCGGAGATTGACAACCTTTGGTGGTAACCTTGTATCTCACAATTCTGCTATTTATCTTTCAATTCACCATATTTTCATTCATTATTGCTTCGATTATGATTGTTGATTGTGTTATTGATATGAGTAGCTAAGCATCTAGTTGGTGATAGTATGTGAATTTGTAGCTAGGGTTCATATTATGCATGATTGAGTTTCTTAGTCTTTTACTTGTTTTATTGATTATATTTGAATCTTTGATCCGACTAAGCCAAATATCTTCGTATGAAAGTGTTAGAAACACTAGGACAATTCAAGATCATCGTTTTCATTATCTTCGATTGCAAGTACTGCTTGAACTAAGATTGACAACCTTAGCCAAGTATTAGTATAGATAGGAAGCTTTCAAAATACACGTTTACAAATCTATCTTTGGTGTTTGTTAATTCGAATTACTTTTAAGGCAGTACGAGTTGCACTTTCATGCATAATTAGAACTTGATGCTTAGAACGAGCATACTATCCAGCTCTCTCCATATATTGTTAAGTCAAGTTAAGCTAAATTTGTTTTCTGAATTTATATAGTTAGTTATTTAGTTAAAGCTAGTTTAGTCCCTAGAGATCGACAGTCGAGGTCATCTTACCTCTACACTACGTGTTTTGTGTAGTTGTGAGTTGCCCTTTGCCTAAAATGAATTTATTTGTTTGTTCGAGTCTGACAATCTCGTTCATCACTAACCTATCTATTGCTTACTAACTAGATGATTCATTCATCCACTTTCTATTGTTTCACGTAGATGAAAGATACAATGCCAGGTAATGAATGAGTTGTATGTATAGAACAACTACTAGAACAACTAATAGATCACTAGATTAGTTAGATTGCTATTTAGAGTGTTCCATTATGATATCCCTTTCCTCAAACATAGGAGAGAACTAACTACAAGTACTATAGCTGAAACTAACCTTTCCATTACTGTTACAAACTAGATTAGCCGTCTATTGTGTTGGTGTTAAAATATGTCCAATCGGCATGTACGAACTGGAGCGGTCTAAGAGCGCGACAAAGCATCAAGGGCCGTCCCTCGAAAGGTGCGACCACACCCAAGTATGTCACTAAGGTGTGGCTCGACCAACATACGGTCCGACCACCACTAAGAGGCCAACCCTCAAGATAAGCTCACTACAAGGACAATGAAGTTGTTGGGCTCGAGGAGCATCTCTAGGGCAACAGGAGGACCTTACGTCAAGGTGACACCCTCCAAGAGAAACTAGGCAGAGCACTACTCGGACCACGGACGTAAGAGGAAAGCACGAGGAACAAGGACGACCACCCATGGTCGCTCCATGTGGGACCCGTCTTCCAGATTACTCCATGGGACCCAAAAGGTCAATATTGCCCTCTCAACCCTAGCCAAGATGTTTGGACCAAAGCCCATGGACCTCCTTAATGGTCTTGGGCCAAAGGAGGCTTCAATCTCGGTCGGACACTTGTCACGATCCTACATGAAGTGACATTAAAATACTACGAGTATATAAAGGACTCATTCATTATCCGTTGGGTAAGCATTCAGAGCTCTTACCTACCACTCACCTACACGCAATATTTCTCTCACTAGGGAAGTCCTCAACTCCCTACACATAAAGTCGTCACTCCGGTCTGATATCCTACAGACCGGGCAAGAGACACTATCCCCCCCCCCTCTAGTCTCTTTCAGGTACGAGGAAGCTACATGAAGAATTCCTATGAACATAAGAGGAAGACTATATGAAAAGGACTTGAATAGTATATTGTGACGACCTACTGCGAACTTAAGAAGAAGTACGAATTACCCTTCAACATTTGTCGCCGTCTGTGGGAATCTGATCGAAAGGTCATTCCTAGCCCTACTGGTTGAGCCAAGAACTCTACTCGTGAAACTCCACGAAGATGCCTCCCAGAAGAAGGAACCGTCTTGCTAATGCACCACCCAGGAATCCTCCTCATCCCAGGGGCCGTCCCCCTTCAAGTGGTCGAGGAGGAGGAAGGGCAGTTGCTCCCAGGGCACCAAGAAATAACAATGTTGCGAGGAATCAAGATTATACGGAGGGGGCATTCACCAATGTCACTAACTCCCATGAATATAGATCCGGAGAAAATAATCCTCAAGGCGTCCCGGTTGGAAGTTCCTATGGAGCGTTGAGAGTCACAAAAAATGTCGCGCCGAGAGGGCAGCCTCCTCAAGTAGCAATTAATCCTCCTCCCGTAGCAGTGAATCCTCCTCAGCCAGCCGCATTGAACTTCACCCTTCGTAATGGACGTATAGTCCGACCATCAGACTTTGGGATGGGCGAAGCTCAATACGGCTTGTTCCTTCTTACTTTGCAAGGATACGTAGGGGACAACGAGGCTGCTAGAGTTAACGCAGAACTCCAAGCTCGAGGAGTACCACAAGTCCAAGTAAAGGAGCAACCTCGTGACACTTTGGTTGCCCCTCGTCAATCCCAAGGAAGAGCATTTGTAGCACAAGATGAACCACATTCAAGAGCCAACACAAGGCCAATCCAATCTCGACTTGGACCTTCAAGAGTCCAATCAAGGTTGAGACCACAAAGTGCCCCGGATGATTTGAGGGATTTAATTGATAGGAGGATACGCGCATCATTGCAAAATGTGGCTCCGTAGGAAAACCGGGCCCAGATGGTCGCTACACCACCCACTCTCCCTAACCAAGTCACGCCCAACCAAGTAACTCCTCAGAACCAACCCGAAGGCGTGGCGGAAAACAATGCCTTGAGAACCGTAGCTGAGGTAACCCCCTTGATCGACCCGATCATGGGGAGGAGGCTCACTCTGGAGGAACTCAACGCAAGGAAATCCGCACTTGATGCTCAAATAGAGACCCTACGGGGAACCTTGCAAGAAAAGGAGCAAGACCAAGATCCAAGCCCGTTGTGCGACGAGATAAGGAGCCACCAGGCCAAAATCGAAAGAGGCTTCCCTACTTTCGAAAGTTATGATGGAACAAGCTGTCCGAAGGATTACTTGGTAAGATTTGGCACTAAAATGGATGCTTATGGTCACGATTCAGGGACCAAGGCACTTCTCTTCCCGGCTAACCTCTCTGGAGAAGCCATGAAATGGTGGTCGCGCATTCCTCATCGCTCGATCAAGTCATATAGAGATCTCTGCAAGGAATTCTCTAAGCGATTCGAGAAGGTCATGAACAGCAAGAGAAGAGTGAGGTACTTGGACGAAATCGTTCAGATAAACAATGAAGACTTGAAGGACTTCATCAATCGTTTTCATGAAGCAGCCCTCCAAGTTGAAGATCACTCGATCAATGAGAGAAAAGAATACTTGTATGGTAACACTACCAACATCAAGTTCCAAGAGGTGCTCTCAGCATCGTGTGTAGAGAATGAAGCTCCACTAGCGAAAGTTTGCAAGGATTTCCTCGAGGCCGAGGAATTCCAAAAAACAGTCACAGTAAGAACCAATCCTCCAAAGGAAAAAGAGAAGGAGTACACTGCTCGCCCACAAAATCCCAGAAAGTAAAGAAGAGATCGAAAGCATGGTTTGATCAGAGAGAGTCCCTCGAGGAATGAGTTTCGAGACAAGAGGTCTCCTCCAAGGAGATATAGCAACTACACGGACTTAAATAGACCAAGATCCGACATCTTGAACTATATAGATATCTCCTGGCCACCCCCAATCCAAGAAAACCGAAAGAACAAGAGTTCGGAAAAAATTTGCCAGTTTCACAAAGGAAAGGGACATACCTCTGATGAGTGCGTCGAGCTCAAAAATGAAATCGAGAGGATGATACGTAATGGGCAGTTGGTCAAATACATCCATAAGGAAGAACCTCTAGCGATCCTACCTCCGCCACCTCAAGTGGGGATCGAGCACCACCCCCAAGGGAATCCTCATTATGATGATATTCATAATTACAACAATTATGAAAACCATCCCGTGAACGGAAGCATCCACACTCTCACAATTGCCGGAGGACCCGCGGGAGGCCGCGGGAGGTGGCACTCGAAATCAGAGGGAGATCACAGTTGATAATCACAGAGTCAGAGACGTGAAGTACGCCCAAGTGGCACGACCAGGAACCAACGTCATCTCTTTTGATGATAGTGAAATACCGCTAAGGCACGCCGGAGGAGGAAACATCTATGGCCCTTGTGTTCCGCTAGTGGTTTCCCTTGATGTTCAATCCTACAAGTTAGTAAGGATCCTCGTCGATACCGGATGTTCGGCTAACTTGATCTTCATGGGAACCTTAAAGAGGATGCAAATGAATCCAAGAGAAGGTCTTAAATAAGTGAGGAGTGCCCTGGTAGGCTTTGGACGACAACCTATCATGCCCCTCGGAATGATCAACCTGACGGTCTCAATGGGAAGTGCTCCGCGACGAGTAACCCAACATGTTCCCTTTGTGGTCGTCGATATGCCTTTTGATTACTTCGTAGTCTTGGATAGACCCGGCCTCTCTCAATTCCAAGTCGTAGTGTCTACAGTCCACAACAAGTTGAAGTTCCCCACTCCATTGGGAGTTGGACAAGAGGTAGGAGACATGAGGCATGGGAATGCTACCACATGTCAGCCAAGTTCACTTCCAAGGTTGCCATCGGAGAGCCCAACCCGGGTCAATCACTCGAGGAGCAACCTCTTGTTCACAATGCTCCTTATCGTTTTTATACGGTCCGACGAGTGAAGAAAAAGTCAAAAAAGTCAAGTCTGTCACTTAGGCGAAGGAAAGCAAGCGAAAAGAAAGAAAAAGATACCCTAGTTGGAGCTGTTAAGGAGCTCGAGGAGTATCAAGTTATACCCCCAATACCACCATCTTCCAAGAAGAAGAAATTCTTCGAGGAAAACAAGATTGAATCAAGAGAAACTCTCGAAGAAATCCAAATTGTCGAAGAAAGTGCCGACAAGGTTACCAAAATTGGTACCGAGATGACTACAGAAGTGAGAATGAAACTCATTCAATATTTGAAAGATAACAACGACATCTTCGCGTGGAGTACCGAAGACCTCAAGGGGATCGACCCACGGATCGCGGTTCACTGTCTGAACGTTGACCCGTCAATCACCCATATTCGAGAAAAGTGAAGACACTTCAGTGCGGAAGACAATGCCATCATTGAAGCGGAAGTCCAAAGATTGCTTAAGGCCGGTCACATCAAGGAAGTAAGATACTCCGACTGGGTTTGCAATGTGGTCCTCGTGGAGTAGGGACCCGGTAAGTGGAGAATGTGCAACAACTTCACAAGGCTCAACAAGTTCTGCCCGAATGATCCCTACCCACTGCCCCGGATCAACCAGCTGGTCTATTCCACAGCTGGATGTGCCCTCTTGAGTTTCATGGACGCATACCAAGGATTCTACCAAGTCAAAATGGCCAAGGATGATGTACCCAAGACCGCCTTCTCCGCAAATGGAAATGTGTATTGCTTCAACATGATGCCTTTCGGCCTCAAAAACGCCGGAGCGACCTACCAAAGGTTGGGTAACAAAATTTTCGAAGAAGAGTTGGGTAACACAATGGAAGTATATGTCGATGATATGCTAGTCAAGAGTAAGACTGAGGAGCAACATGTAGGTTACCTGGCAAAATGCTTCTCGATTTTGAGGAAGTATGGCATGAAGCTCAATCCGGCAAAGTGTACCTTTGGAGTTAAAGGTGGGAAGTTCCTCGGTTACATGGTAATGGAGAGAGGAATAGAAGCAAACCCCGAGATGATCACGGCCATCCTCGATCTGCCTCAACCCCAATCCATCAATGAAGTACAACAATTGGTGGGGAAGTCGATCGCGTTGAGTAGATTCATCTCGAGATTCGCCGAGAAAAATCTCCCATTCTTCAAAGTTTTGAGAAAGAGCAACCACTTCGAGTGGACGAAAGAATGCGAGGAAGCCTTCGAGAAGCTCAAAGAGTATCTACTCTCCCCTCCACTTTTGTCAAAACCAATGGAAGGAGAAGTACTTTACTTGTACTTGGCAGCAACTGGGGAAGCCATTAGTTCTGTCTTGGTGCGAATTCAAGGTAACGACCACTTGCCCATCTACTACTTAAGCAAAGTACTTGCTGGAGCTGAAACACGCTATATGGATATCGAGAGGCTATCCTTCGCTCTAGTCTATACGGCGAGGAGATTGAAGCCTTACTTTGGAGCGCAAAAGGTCGTGGTCTTGACGAAGCAACCTCTCAAGCAAGTCCTCGGAAAACCCGAAAACTCGGGAAGGCTAGCAAGATGGGCAATCGAATTAAGCAAGTACGACATTGACTATCAAGCACCTCTGCCCAAGAAAGCCCAAATCATTGCCAATTTCCTCGTAGAGTATCCCTCGGAGCATCAGAGGAAAACCCTCCCGAGACACAAAATGGCATGATGATGATCGAGGAGCGACCACAACAGAATAATGCAATGCAAGCTCTCGAGGATACTTTAAAAGAACTCAAAAAGATGTCCCAGATGAAAATAAATAGGCATGAAGTGTTCCTAGCAGAAAAAGTCGAGGAGCCTAAGGGTATGGAGACCGTCTCTTCAAAACCCAAGGAGCTCGCCAACCATGGGGACGTCTAGATTCTTCACGTGGATGGATCTTCCTCAGGAAAAAATGGCGGGATAGGAATATACTTCAAGAGCCCTGGAGGAGCTGAACTCGAGTACGTTGTTACTCTTAGTTTTCCTATCTCCAACAATGAAGTTGAGTATGAAGCTATCCTCATCGCTCTACGTATGGCAAAAGCACTTGAAGTGAAGAAGCTACACCTCTTCACTAACTCTCAATTGGTCGAGAAACAAATCTCGGGAAAGTTCAAAACCAAGAAGGACTCACTGGCCGAATACAAGAGCGCCATCACGGAGGAAATCCAAAAGTTCGAAAGTTGTGAAATTGAGAAATTCTCAAGGGATCTCAATCAAAGGGCAGATGCACTATCAAAATATGCTTCGGCTTCCGGGGGAGTGGATACCCGAAATGTGATACTTATGAGAATCAATGCATCATCCTTATGGTCATCAAAGACAAACGTCTTGCCCATTGACACTCAACCGAGTTGGATGCAAGAAATCGCTACCTATCTCATGAACGGTAGCCTTCCTCTTGATAAGACTGAAGCAAGAAAAATCAAAGGAAAAGTGGGTCGCGACATCATACAAGGAGATCACTTGTACAAGAGATCCTTTGATGGAGTCTACTTGAGATGCGTCGCCGAACAAGAAGTGCAAAAACTTTTAGGAGAAATGCACAGAGGAAGTTGCGGGGACCATGCCGGAGGAAGAACCTCGCGCAAAAAATCATCCGCCAAGGATACTACTGGCCGACTGTTCGTGAAGATGTTGCCCGATTTGTGAGAAAGTGCGAGGAGTGTCAATTGCACGCCAAATTGATCAATGTCCCGGCGAAACCACTCATGCCCATTGCCATCACTTGCCCTTTCGACATATGGGGCATCGACATAGTCGGTCCTTTCCCAAGAGGCACGGGTCAAAAGAAATTCATCATATTTGCGGTGGAATACTTTAGCAAGTGGGCAGAAGTTGAGGCAGTGTCTACTATCACTGAACAAAGAGTGATGAACTTTGTATGGAGAAACATCGTGTGTCGATTTGGCTTACCAAGAGTCCTCATCTCGGATAATGGTGCTCAATTCTGTGGCCAAAGGTTCAATGAGTGGTGCAAAGAAATGAAGATTGAGAGGAGGTACACCTTAGTAGGACATCCTCAATCCAATGGGCAAACCGAGGCAGTCAACAACTTGCAAAAAAGGTTTGCCACCAAAAAGGATTGGGTCGACAAGCTTGATGGAGTTGTATGGGCATATCGTACAACTTCAAAAACAGCTACAAGAGAGACTCCCTTCTCGCTAGTTTATGGTTCTGAAGCAGTCATACCAGCAGAAGTGGTCGTAGAAACCCTCAGGGTCCAAGGGTATCAACCTGAGGACAATCATACCGAGAGGCTCTTCGATCTGGAGACGATAAGTGAAGCGAGAACCACTGCCTTGGCCAACATCCTCAGATACCAAGCACTGATCGCGAAGACCTACAACAAGGGTGTGAAGGAGAGAGACTTCCAAGTAGGAGACTTAGTACTCCGAAGAGCGGACATCCTGGGCAAAGTTGGGAAGATGCAACCCAACTGGGAAGGCCCCTACAAGATAATTGAATCAAGGTCCAATGGAAGCTACCGTCTCCAAGACATGGAGGGAAGAGTATTGAAGAACCCATGGAATACTTTCAACCTCCAGAGGTTCTACGCCTGAGTTGTTTAACGAACAAGCTTTTTGAAGAGCTCCTGTGAAAGGCCCCCAGATCGAGAAGGATTCCTTACGAGCTTGTGTGAGAGGCACCCTCCTGTTTTATGGTTCAAATTGTATGATTCAGAAAACGTTGTAAGAAAGTTGGCCGAGAAGCCCCCCATTGTAATTGAATTTCCGACAAATCAATGCAATGCCTATCTTTCAGCAAATAAATGTTCAAATGTAGAACCTACTATACTCAAAACATAATAGAAAGCTACTCAATCAAGAGAACTTGCTCGATCCAAAAAGAGCTCCCCGCTATCTCATCTTTTGAGATACCTAATCGATATACTTTTCAAAGAAAAGGATTCGAGGAGAGTAATGAGAATAAACTAACTGCTCAGATCGAGAAGCAAAGTTCCAACACTTGGGAATTTTTCGAGTGTGTTATCTAATCTACTTAGATTTTTTCTGTTCTTGAGAAGAGCGAGGACAACACTTCCTCGATCCTAGTATCGTACAAAGTTGCTAAAGTTACTACTCTAACCAAGTTATACGTCATAACTACACGGAGCTAGTGAAATGCATAAGTATAAAACAGTAGAGCGAGAAGTAAAGAACATTGGATTGAAGGAACGAGGAGAAAGCATTTGTCAAATTATGTTACAAACAAGTTCGAACAGTTGCCATAAGGGGCCGAATAGAAATCAATAAAAATTGTTCGGGAAAAATGCCAAGTAAAAAAGTACAACTGTACAACATCACCGAGCATACTCGGGCTTCTGCTCTTCTAGGGCTCCTTGGTTTAACGTGTCCGGCTGGTAGTGAAGTCGCTCTGCGCAACCGGGACACTGCTGGTCGATGCACCTCCTCGGTTAGGGCTCTGTAGAGAATGCAAGTTCCTGTCGCTATCCTTCTCGCGAGCCTCCTTGATAGCATTGGCATAAGTGACAAGCTCTGGCTCCACGAAACCCTCCTCGCGCCCCATAACCAGTTGGTTAATTTGAATCCAATTGGCGTTGCGAAGAGGAGCCTTCTCGAACGGAAGAAGCACTCCAGCCCTTAGACATTCTGAAACCCATCGCGAAAGGTAAGAGGGCTTGCTCGGATATGGGACTTCCGGATCGGTCACCAGCTCCCCAAATTCACATGCGTGATGCATCTCATCAGTAGGGACATCATCGGGATACCGGGATAGGTCTTCTCTCCGGCTTGCATGCATGTTCTCGCAAGCGTCCACATCAAAGTCTTCAGGCAGGAGATTGATCCGCTTAAGTTGCCCGATACAGGAGAAGAAACCCTCCTCGCGAGATGAGTCCTTAATGGCTTGGGTAGCAAGCTTATAAGTGGCAGACTCCATAAAAGACCGGGCAGTCTCGAGTCGGCTACCGAGGAGGAAAGACAGCACGCTATCCTTGAACTTTTGCATACAGAGCGACAAGGTCGCATAGCCGCCCTTATAGCCCTGGGTCCTATGCTTCTCTCGGGCTAACTCCTTCTCAAGCTGGTCCACTTTGGCATGAGCCTTCCTGACCTCCTCGCTCGCGACCTTGTTCTTGGTCTTCTCGGCCTCCACAGTCTTCTCAAGCTTCTCGATCAGTTGACCGATATCGGAGCGATCCGCCGCCACATGGCCATAGGCCTCTTTGAGGTTCTCGAGCTGCAAAGAAAGATAGAGGTTAAAGACAATATCTTTGGGTGAAAAGAGCGAGAAGCAGAAGAAAAAACTTGTACAAATTAAAAGAAGGTACCTGCAGCGCGCAGAGACTGAGCTCGTGAGCGCGATCTAAATCAGAAAGTTGAACGAGGCGCTTAATCTCTGCATCCTGGTCGATATCCAGGGTTTTTCCTCTTCTGCGAGCAGGATCGTCGCTCCCACCCAAGTTTATGAGCCTCTTCGCACCACCTTTCTTCTGTGGAGCGGCCCTTTCCTTAGGCCGCTTTTCTGGGTTGCCACCCGCAGCTTCCTCGGCTTTCTTACGAGCCGCTGCATCTTTCTCGACCTTCTTCTTTAGTGCCTCAACCGGGTCCTCGACCGCTAGGATCCCCTCTTGCACCAGGTTATCGCGATGCTCAGCCGCGCTCTTCGGATGACTGATGTCTAGGGAACCGAGGATCTTTGTATTCTTGCCAGCCAGGCGTTGCTTCCTTCTTTGTTCCTATTTGGCTTCAAGCGTCTTCGACATGATCCACTGGAACCAGTAATCTGCTAGTTCGGAGGAGTTAGAAGAGCAAAGAGTATCGAAATATCATAAAGAAAGCATACAAAACAAGTAAAGGCATTCCAAGCATAGTCCTCGAGTAAGTTACCGAAGAGGATATCATCGGTATACTTTGAACCCTTGTATCTAGTGTAAACCGGAGGGGAAAGACCGACCAAGTAGGGGAGAGGTTGCAACACCAAACCCCAATAAAAGTATTTCTCCGGGTCTTCACGTGAATTCTTCTCCTCGAGCTCCAAAACCCAAGGGTCCAGTTCAGCCGGAAGGGGGTATCTCTCGGATATGGGTCCTCGATAAAAGTGCTTCAGAACCCCCCACTCTGCATCCTCATCGCTCATCCCGGGGAGTTTCTTCTTCTTCACATAGATGTATCTGTGAAACCACTTGTAGCCCGAGGACGTAGGAGCGTCCATGATAAAGCCAAAGCCAGGTCGAGCATTGAAGTAATAGAAGAACTTATTTCCCGAGCTCTTCGAGACTCGGAAGAGCTGGTTGAAATTGTGAAAGTTAACGGGGATCCCAAGTTTCTTACAGAAAACCCCGAAACAAATGAGTGTGCCAAAAGCACTTGGAAGAAGTTGCCAGGGCGCGATTCCCAATTGGTTGATGATATACTTGAAAGGGTCACCAGAAGGGAAGGATCCATCCTCGGTCGAGCGACAAGAGATGCATGACCATATAGCCAGGAGGTGCATTATAAAACGTCTGATTCTTCTTTGGCGCGAGGATGTCGAGTGTCTTCTTCCTCAACCTGTACTTCTGCCTAATAGTAGGAATCTCTTCTTCCTTAACTGTGGAAGCAGTAGTTGGGATCAGACCATCTTCATTCTTCTCGCCCTCTGGATTGGGGAGATCTACATCAAGTGGGCCGCGTGTAAACTTTTTACCGCTGGCCACGGTGAGCTTGTTGTCGTTCTCTGGAGTGGCCTGTTTCTTCTTTGACCGAGATGTGTTCTTCCTCGGCTTCTTGGGAGCTTTTCTTGCAGCATGCTCAGCCTCTTCATCATCATCGGATGATGGGATCTCCTCGACCTGTTTACGCTTACGCTCGCGCTCCTCGGCCTGTTTCCTCTCTTCGGCCACTTCAATAGGATTTGGAGGACGGACATTGTTAACTGCCGGGAAAGTGAAATACATTTCCCGAGGATCTATGGTTTGATATGGGACCACGTCCTCGACGTAATATTGCTAGCAAGTCCCTTTGGGATATTCTGTTCATCTCGGAAAGGGAAGAAGAAGGCGAATTTTGGCTCGGACCAGCTTCATTCCCATGGAGATCGAGCATCAGCACAGGGGAATCATCATCGTCACTAATGACTGTGCGACGAGTAGTTTGGGGAGGAATTTCGGATCTCCATCTCAATCTAGGCGAATCAAGCTCCTCGACCTCATCATCCGGACCTTCTTGGAAAGATCGCTCGCCCTCCTCGAACCAAGCTAATTCGGGAGTCGGTTGCTCGGTATCATCCATGTCTTCTACACGGATAGGCAGCGGGTCAACATTAGCCTGAGTACCATAGCCTCTCCCGAGGACTTGGGCGGCTTGGCTTATCATTGCGGCCGAGACACCAGTGTCGGGCGGACCACCTTCCGCCTCAGTACGATCATCGATGAAAGTCGCATCATCATCTCCTCCTCTGCGTCTCCTACAGACTTGCAGACGATACTCGTCGGCATCCTCGTCCTCCTCGGAATCATCATCTTCGCCGGATTCCTGGTTTTCTTCACCCTCCTCGGACTCACCAGCATCATCACTTTCCTCGCTATCAACTTCCTCGGACGGCTTCACAAGCTCTTCGTGATCCGAGGAAAGCTCCATTGTTTGATCGAGGAAAGTTGCCGACAAGGACGTCTCCTCGGACGTGTCCTGCTCGGTCCCGTAGTCAAGGGCGTCGTGACGATTTTGGCTGTCGTCGCTCCTCTCGGACATCCTAAAAGGTAGGCCAGAAAAGAGAGTAAGGATGGGTGGTGATAGTCCGAGAGGTCCATTTATGTATATTGATTATGTTCGACCTCCCGAACGGAGAAAAATCTCAAAAAGAGCATAATTAAAAGAAGTTACTCTACAAGCAGAGTGAAGAGCAAAACTACGAAGGAAGCATAAAGACAACAATGATCGAGGAGTAAAAAGTATATGAAGACAAACAAAAAAGGAGCGACCAACCGCTTAAATATCGACGAGCTCCAAAAATCACCATACTCTACAGTTATCATACTCGACAGCTTTAACAAAAAATCTAAGGAGGCGAAGGGGATTTACAGAACTTGAAAAAGGGGAGGCATGCGAATCTACGGTTCGATTAGAGCATGCAATTTACGGTCATGTTAAGTCTTTTAAGTCCTTGGTTCATTTTCAAGACCGTCGTATGCCGGCAAGACCTCAGGCAACGGAAAAAGGCGAAGGGCATACGCCCCCGTAACAGCAAAATAAAGAGGAAAAGGAGTAAAGCATGCGTTCAAGCTATTTCTATGCACATTAGAAGAAGAACTTACTTGTTAAGTAGTTGAAGACGGGAAAAGCGCTCGGAAAAGGAAGAAATCCGCCGGAAAAGTTTACTTTCAATCGCCTGAATAGCTCCTCAATCTCAAGAAGTTGCTCCTCGCTCTCTTAAGTGCTCTGGGTGAAATTTTTTCGGAAAAATGAGAAATGAATCGGTCCTCCCCTATTTATAGAAGGGTATCCCAGGAATTTGAACCGTCGGTGCCCCTCGCTCCATCTGGACCGAACACGTGTCCACTATTAACGGCCCAGATCACAGCCGCCTGACGGATTTACCGATTTACCCTCCACTCTCTCGCTCCAACACTTTTTCCCAGGTGAACGCGGATTACCTAATCACCCCAGATAATCCGCGGAGCGAGGATCATGTCACGTGGATAAAACGAAGAGCGACGAGCGACCATTCGCCCGAGAAGAAAAAATTGAAGGATTACTTTTTTCAGTACCGAAGAGCCACTTTCTCATGAAGCTTCTTGAAAAATGGCCGAAAGAAAAAGATGGAAGGAAATCATTCCATTCCATTTACTCACAATTGTCTCCTCGAGATAATTTACAAAAAGGATAGCGAAGAGGCAAAAAATCGAATAACCTATTTCCACCAAGGAACACTTACCCGGATCCGATCTCTGCCCAGTAAGTATACCCCTTTTATAAGGTCCGAGCAACGTCTGCTCGCACCCTATAAAAAGGGGGGGAAGAGAGAGATAGGAGGAGGGAAAGGCACCAAGACGCGAATATAGAAATCTTTTTTCGCCCACTATTAGTCGAGGCTCTACTCGACCTCTACTTCAACATAGTTCCTCAACTATCTTCTACAAAGATACTTGGAAACTAGGGGGACATATGTTGGTGTTAAAATATGTCCAGTCCGCATGTACGAACTGGAGCGGTCTAAGAGCGCGACAAAGCATCAAGGGTCGTCCCTCGAAAGGCGCGACCACACCCAAGTATGTCACTAAGGTGTGGCTCGACCAACATACGGTCCGACCACCACTAAGAGGCCAACCCTCAAGATAAGCTCACTACAAGGACAATGCAGTTGTTGGGCTCGAGGAGCATCTCTAGGGCTCGAGGAGGGCCTTACGTCAAGGTGACACCCTCCAAGAGAAACTAGGCAGAGCACTACTCGGACCACGGACGTAAGAGGAAGGCACAAGGACCAAGGACGACCACCCATGGTTGCTCCCTGTGGGACTCGTCTTCCAGATTACTCCATGTGATCCAAAAAGTCAATATTGCCCTCTCAATCCTAGTCAAGATGTTTGGGCCAAAGCCCATGGACCTCCTTAATGGGCTTGGGCCTAAGGAGGCTTCAATCTCGGTTGGACACTTGTCACGACCCTACATGAAGTGACATTAAAATACTACGAGTATATAAAAGACTCATTCATTATCCGCTGGGTAAGCATTCAGAGCTCTCACCTACCACTCACCTACACGCAATATTTCTCTCACTAGGGAAGTCCTCAACTCTCTACACGTAAAGTCATCACTCCGGTCTGATATCCTACAGACCGGACAAGAGACACTAACCCCCCCCTCCCCTCTAGTCTCTTTCAGGTACGAGGAAACTACATGAAGAATTCCTATGAACATAAGAGGAAGACTACATGAAAAGGACTTGAATAGTATATTGTGACAACCTACTGCGAACTTAAGAAGAAGTACGAATTACCCTTCAACCTATTTATTCATTCATCCACTTTCTATTGCTTTAGGTAGATGAAAGATACAATCCCATATAAAGAATGAGTTGTATGTCTTCCCTTTATCTAGAAGAACAACTAGATCACTAGATTAGTTAGATTTCTCGCAAATAGCCCATTCAACTTAATACTAATTCATTCTTAATTCCTCTAGTTAATACTAATTACAATTAAGTCTATTTTATATTCAAAATATAAAATTCAATCCTCAAAATTTCCAAAATTCGATTTCGGGTCAAACCCTAATTTAATAAATTAAATAATCGGGTCACGGATACGGGGCGGGAGCAATCCCGCCCCTACCCCGCCTGCGACTCGCAGGCGTGCTGCCTGCGAATCGTAGGCGTGCTGCCTGCGAATCGCAGGTCGTGCCTGCGACTCGCAGGCGTTTACCGCCTTCCGATTAAATAATAACTTAAATTATTATTTTTTTTTTTTGAAAATATAAATTCAAAATTTATATAAAAACAAAATTTTTATAAAATTGAATTAACATAGAATCAATTGCATCCACATAAACTAATTAATCAAACAACATACACGTATAAACATAATCGATTAGCATGTGCTCTGATACCACTTTAAGAAAATATGGTCAGAATTACCCCTTAGGTGGTTTAGCGGAATTTCAAAATTTTCTTAATATGCATACTAATTGATCATGCATATAACGTGTATTGAATCACATTAGTTAGAAAACTTACAATACTCCGAAAGCAAGAATTAAAACAGAATTGATGGTCGGATTCCAATCTACAAGATCCTCGTAATAATCAGTTGTATCTTCTCCTTCGTTGAAGTCGAAGATATCTAATTCGCCTTCTTGATTATCTGCAAAACAATAAAGATTAGTTTCCAGCTTCTTAGAACCTCGACCTTGGTATCCACGGATGAACAACTTATTGAGAGAATGCTAGGATATTCTCGAGTCAAACTCGGTTGACTTAGAACAGGGGGCGGCGACGGCAAGAGGAAGGAGGGAGGAGAGCTTTATTTTTCTGGAGAGAATAGAAGAGTGAATGAGAAAGTATGAATAAAGTTCTCCTAACCATCTACTTATATAGTAGTTAATAGAAGTCTAAAAGAACATTCTATTAGACTCCTAAAAGGAATAAGAACTCTAATTCTTAGTGCACAAGTAAACCTTTATGTCCAGGTTCATTACCTAATTAAATCATAACTCAATTAGGAAAACTTGCCCCATAAGTTTGATTGCATGAAGGAGTTACTCCTTCCTCCTTACCCCAATCGGCCGATGCCACTAGGAGGGAAGTGGGTCCCACTTTTGGGACCCACATGCAAATCTATATCAATTCTGATTCTAATTAGATTTTACCTATGTGCATATATTAATCTAATTAACATATCCTTTTAATTCCAATCTCAATTATATTTCTAAAATATAATCTTTAATTGTAATTTCATAAATACAATTAATTCAATTAATATTCTCATAATATTAATTGCGCCATAACTATTTATAATTAACTCAATTAATTATAATATCTTTCCTATAGTCATGCGGATAAGCTGGTTCACCACATATTGTGACCCATAGGGCCTCAGTATTAAGCTAGTACCATTACTAGGCATTATGGAGTTCCTAGGCAATCTCATTTGCAATATTAATACATGAGGACATTTGAGAGGAATCTCAAAGCTACCTTTCGTTGTTGAAGCATGTTGCACTCAATGCGACGATGGTAAGGTCCTTTCATCTGACTGACTCGAATGCATCTAGGATCGATGAAGTGTCTATCCCAATAATACACCCAATGTGTCTTCAGTGAGTTGCTTGGTTGATGCAATATATCTTATGACCATTCATAAATATATTCATACGCTGGCCAGCGGTTTTACCAACACAACTATGAATGACTTGAGTCGTACTCTCCAATGCTACACATGAGAGATGAATCCTCTCCGGAACACTTATCATCCACATTTGTAATTTAGCCATAATCCTAGAAGGGCCGTATCTACCTCTTATTCACGGCGTAAGCGTTGGATTCCAACCAAAGATTATGGGGCAACAAATGTGATGGTAAAGTCCTGAGAATCAAAGGACGAATGACATTACTTCGACAACTCTGGTTCCCATAGACACTTCAGTGTAGAATGTACATCGATGGGAGTATCCAGTGGGTACTTCCATTGTTCGGTATCCTCCTCGAACAACTATGCGCAGTTATGGGAACATTATGGTCTCGCTTTAACGATCCATTCCGTGGTTGTGGGATCGACTCACACTTGCTCTAACAAGTATAACTTCCACGCATACTAATCTCAATTGCCTCATCCAAACCCCTACATCTGAGATGAGCTTCGACTAGGAAGAATTTGGGATAGATGATAATTCACATAGTTCCCACTAATTATGTGATCAGTCATCTATCCACCGGGGACATGTTTGATATATATACTGAACAACCAGATAAGGATACGACACATTGTATGCCTTTTGTAATATATAAATACATATGTAAACATAAACATGAATAAACAAAAATATAATATATTATGTTGACTGTGTAATAGCACATCAATAAAGGTTGTCTCTAGGACATACATACTATTAGAAAGGTGCACCTTGTTGGTATGAGTAGCGTTCTCAACCCTTTTAAGCCTTTGAAATTTGGGGCGTTACAATCACCCCCTCTTAAATTGCACAACGTCCTCGTTGCGCGCTGTCCCGAGACCAACCATCCGTGCAGGATTCTAGAGGTGGCTCCCACCGCCCATACAGTGTAGCACTTTGCCCCGTATGGCACTTAGCTCCTGCAGTTCCGGATAGTTCGGCTCTGATACCACTTGTAATGACCCGGCCCACTAACGAGCAGAGATACAGCCCAACGGGCCGGCAAGGTTACTCATGAGCGCTCTTTGGGGTGATATGCTGGCCCCACAGACCAACACGGATTCTAATCCGCACACTTTGTCCTCACTCGTGCGCGCACCGGGAACTGCCCAGTGGGTCACCCATCCTAGAATTGCTCAAGAGCAAGCACGCTTAACTCTGAAGTTCTTCTAGGTGGATTACCGAAAAGAAAGGTGCACCTTGTGGGTATGAGTAGCGTTCTCAACCATTTTAAGCCTCTGAAATCTGGGACGTTACACAAACATATAATATATTAGGTTGATTGTAAAAGAGTACATTTGTCCTTAAATGTGGTTGTCTATAGGACATACATACTATCACGACGGTTCTATGTCGTAATAGTTTAGAACACTAAATACGTTCGACGCATCTATTTCATAATACTTTAGAACACTAACTGTTGCTGGCGGGTCTATTCCGCGATACTGTAGAACACAAAATACGTTCTACATGTCTATTCCCCAATACTTTAGAACACTAGCAGTGGTCGACGAGTCTATTCCATAATACTTTAGAACTGTAATTGTTTTCGACGAGTTTACTGCACAATACTTTAGAACACTAACTGCGTTCGACAAATCTATTCACAATACTTTATGGGTTACTTTACAACATTAATTGCGTTTGACGGGTCTATTCTGCAACACTTGAATTGCATTTGACGGGTATTAAACAATATATTAGACTACTAATTGCAGTTGACGAGACTATTTCACAATACTTTAAAACACTAACTGCGTTCGACGGGTCTATTTTGCAATACTTTAAAACACTAACTGCGTTCGATGAGTTTATATATTTGGCAATACATTAGAACACTAACTTCGATCGGCAAGTCTATTTTGAAATACGTTAGAACACTAATTGGCAATACATTAGAATACTAACTGCGTTGAACTGAACAGATCTATTTGGCAATATATGTTAGAACACTAATTGCGTTCGACGGGTCTATATTGCAATACTTCATAACACTCACTCTGTTCAACGAGTCTATTCCACAATAATTTTGAACACTAACTTTGTCTATGGGTCTATTCGGTAAATAATTTGGAATACTAACTGTATTCGACGGGTTTATTCTGCAATTATTTAAAATTATTATCATATTCGATCAAACTATTTCGTAAAATAAAATATTTTCAATGAAAACAAAAGAGAACGTGGGAGGGCTAGTTTAGTCAAACCACCCCTTTTGAAGTGATATATCCGGACTCCACGTCTTGTCATCAAATACAGTAGATTGACACACCTTTCAATTCCGCTCGGGTAGTAGTAGTACTGCGCTGTATCAGTTTCTCAGTTTCTTTTCTTCTCTGTAAAAAAACCCAAAATCAAAATTAGCCTCCGAAGCTTGAAAACTTTGATCAAATTCCATTTCAATCGCATCTCCAGTCATCAATTTCGTCTAAATTTTGATTTTATCCTCGCCGGAACATTCCTTTATCAGTTGATCGACGGATTTTCTCCCTGCACTGTGAGTTTCCTTGTAATTAATTAACCGTCCAATAATTAGGTTAATCAATTTTTTAACGCCTTTTAGCTGCTTAATTTTCAACTTCTTATTCAGTTAGTGATTTTTCGTGTTCTCAGGTGTACTGTGTATGTTGAATGAATTGCTTTTTCTAATTTAGTTTTTAAATAATTTTTTTGTTTGCAATTATTGATTTACATATCAGAATAAGATTAAAAATATATTTAATTTTCAAAGCTTAGCATTTCTGCCTTAGTTAATGTTAATGTATAGTGTTCTAGTTCTAATTCAGTTACTGGTGGATTTTGGTGATATTTTGATGTGTATGTATGTTGAATGAATTTGCATTTAATTTAGTTTCTAATAGCTCTTTTCGATTATTGCTTATTATCAGTGTGCGTCGTCTCTGGGCGCTAAATGCTGGATGCGTAATGGCGGCTGTAGTTGATGTCGTGGGAAATGAAGATGCATGGGCTCAACATTATGTTGTCTCTCCGCAGAAGACCGCTGATCCTGTTGTTTACCAGCTTGTTAGGGTATGCCTCTAGCCATTCCGTTGTTCTGAGTGATGATGTAGCTAATTATCTAAGTGGACCATTAACGAGCTACCTTACGCTTTGATTGTGTTATACTCTTTCTTGGTTATTTCATAGTATATTAAACGGCTCATCATCTCAAATTAGGTCGATGACAGTGGCAAGTTAGTACCTGCAACTGATGATGAAGTTATCCGGGTAGAAGATTTGCTTGAAGGTGACAAAGCTGAAGGCATAATAGTTCCAGACGCTGAGAAAACTCTTGATTTCGATACCAGTAATGGGTGTGGTTCAGATAAGGTGCAGTTCGGAGGTTCAAATGGTATGCTATCAGAAATTCTCTTTATTTGTCACTATACATATCTCTTTTTCCTTGTGGCTGCTATAATAATGATGGTCATTGCTAATGAGAACCCAAATGTTTTCTTAGATTGGCTATTATCTTGAAGTATAAATTCACACCAATTTCCGACCGTTATAGAAGCTTTTGCCACTGCACTATACATGATATGTAAACAAACATCCATTGGTTAATTTAATCATTTTCAGATCCTTTGCAAGTATGGTGATTCGATAATAACAATTTTGCCTGTTCTCTGTGTGTGTATGTGCATATGATTTAAAGAAGCTTGCACATATGTTTTTCTGCTGCACTCTATTTGGAATACTCAAAGACCAAGCAAAGTTCCAGTTGTTAGCTTGGTCAAAAACAGAGGAAACCTAACAAAGTTCCAATCTTTCTTCACTCGACAAAACTCATGAAATCTATATAATCAATTAACAATCCAAAAAAAAAGAAAAACTACACACATTATCTTCCTTCATTCCAAATTCAGCTAAAAATAAAAGAAACAAATCAAAGTCCCAGTCTTTCTTCACTAAGAAACTTTTTCAGCATAGCATTCGATAAGAACCCAAAAAAGAAAAAAAGATTGGTGATTCTTGGTGGCTTGATGATTGCGATATCTGTGTCTATCCATATCTGTCGACCTTCGATTTCTGAGAATTAAGATCGCTCGTGTGGGTTCTGTTTTGGTCGACCGATCTTCCTGGAGAAGATTTTGATTCATTGGGGGAGCAGGTTTATCGGTTTGGGAAGGTTGGTTGATTTGTGTTTAGTATTGGTCTCGGATTCTTGGTGGATTCGGGTAGGAGAAAATAAATGAAAATACATATTTACCCCTAACAGAAACCTTAACACCATACAATATCTGTATAACTTGAAAAGTTGGTGAAAGGTTTGTGTTTAATTTGGAATGAAATAAAGGTTCAAGTGTAACATCATAAACGTCAAAAGGATTTTAGTGCAAGATAAAAAATTTCCTAATTTATATCTGAGTTAGGATCAGGCAGACAATTGTATCCGTAGTTCAGGGCGGAGGTAGTTGTTGCAACTTACGAGTCCATAGGTTGCTTCCTCTGCAATCATGAGGTCTGGCAGTATGTTCCATACTTCCATTTGTTCAGTGGTTCTTAACACCATGTCAGCTGTCTAGCCTCTGCACACCCCGACTTTTTTAGCTTGCTTCCTCAGCATGAGTACTGGTAATACATGCCAATTTATTAGTGGTTTTTTATCATTATGTCAGCTTCCTACTTGCTGTTCATACAAAATCTTGTCCTCTGTTACGCTGACTTTTTATTAGGACTTTACTTTATGCTCTTTTATCATTCTTTGTGTGCCGGAGTCCGGGAGTACTACTTGGACGTGAGTTGTCCAAACCTTGAATAAGCTAACTTCTCACCAAAGCTTTGAGCTATAGAGATTCATCAATCCCACATGAATTAACATTATTCCATTTAACTACAAGTTACTGTGCGCAAATTTTCATCTCCCAGATAAATCCACTGTGATCCTTTTAATCGCAAAGAACCCCCCTTTCCTCTTTAATTCTATTTATTTATGATGTTTTTGGTATTTCTTGATTGTTGGTCTTGTTTGCATGCCAGGTATGGAGCAACTTGAAAATATAGAACTTGTTGCTGGAATCTCAAATCCGTCGAATGACCAAGTGGGTTCTGGAAAGACAGATGTTCACCACCAGGTATTTTTAGCCCGTGTTCCATGCCATATCTTCACCCATTCCCTTTGCTTTTGAGCTTTACAATATGGGTTTGTGATTTCTTTTAGGGAAGATTTAAACTTGAATATATCTTTTTTAACTATATGTAAATTGCATTTCCAAAACTATGTCTTGATTACCTATCGTGTTACTAGATTTACATAATCTATATATCTTAAATTCTTCTCGACTCAAAATGTGCAACCATTATCTTGTCTCATGGTGGCATGTGTTTCCCATTTTCTTTCTGTACCGAAATAAGTTCTTGGTTAATTGGTGTTGTTGACATTCTTGGTCAGTCAGCGTCTCCAGGAGGTCGCTCAAAGCTTTTGGAATCATATGAGTCTGATCTCTCAAACCCTGCTATTGGCAAAAGTTCAATGCCTGATTTTTCTTTGATAAAGGGGGAGATACGCCTAGATGATCTTTCAGTTAGAGATCTTCAGGAAACCTTCAGGGCTACTTTTGGAAGAGAAACTTCTGTGAAAGACAAACAATGGCTTAAAAGGAGGATTATCATGGGATTGACTAATTCCTGTGATTTCACTACCAACACTTTGGTAGTAACAGACAATGAAGTGGTAAAGAAGCGTAAGGATACTTATAAAAGGGTGGATCAGAGTATTTTGGTTGATCGTGTAGTTAAATCTGCCCCAGAGAAACATGAAAATTCACCAACTGCATCTAATAAAGAGAATGAAATCCACTCAAATGCTAATAAACTGAGCGTAGAAAACTCTACTGTACAACACCATAGTACGAGTACAGATTCTCACTTGGAGCAAAGACCAGCAAAAAGAGTCCGAAAGCCCACAAGACGATACATTGAAGAACTCTCAGAAGGGGAGTCTGGGGATTCTAGTGGCAAAACAGTATCGGCGGTTAGAGACCCTGCTTTTGATCAACCGTCAGTAATTTGTGCAAGGCCTAATCATAATCTGGAGTCCGATGTAAGATGCTTCACCAGGAAAGATTCGCTTGGAGGTTCAGGAATTCAAGTTCCATATGTTTCCCGAATTCGACGAAGCCGCCCAAGGGAAAATTATATGACTCTACTGGTAATGTGAACTGCTTCCCTTCCTTTTTTGTTGCAATATGTTTTGTAGTCATATAGGCATTCAGATGCATCTACCTCAACTAGGTATTGTAGTTCAGTGATGCTGTGTGGAGTGTCTTTCTTTATTGAAGTAACCCGCCATCTCTCTTTTTCGGACGGAAGAAATAGTGTTGTACTTATTATCTATTGAGTATGCAACATGAACTCTCTCTCTCTCTCTCTCATTTCGAGTTTTTCTGATTCTTGTACAATAATTATTTTCATGCAAGATGAACTCTCTCTCTCTCTCTCTCTCAAACTATATAGGTTCTGATTTCATTTAAAGGACATGTCTTTTCAACCTATATTGGCTGACATATGTTATAACATGTTAAAATGAGCCAATGCCCTCATCATAAGCTTGTTAGCTACCTTATTGATGTGCTTTCAGTTGTGATGTCCAGAAAATTTATCCAAGTGGAATGGATGTGTCACCGGCGAAACTGACACAGAATGATACTGGAGCAGGCGAACAAGTTGACCATGAGAGGGGAAATAATGCTCTGGATGCCAATTTGCCTTCTAATTACATGCAGGAGCCTGTAAGTTTACCTTATAAGTTTTGCTTGCTATTTGTGGTTCTTTCATGTGTTCATTTTGTGACGTTTCACCAATTCTATCTGAAATAATGGCTCTCTCTGGTATGTTGAGAATTATTGATGGTATCATTTGAAAAGTTTTGTTTTTCCTTGTAGGATATGCATGTAGTTAGATATTTATCATGTGTTAGGAGTTGTGTATAACTTTGCATTTTCAGTTTTCTGTAGCATATTCTTGAATAATGTTTTGCCTGTTTTGTGTTTTGTCAATTTGCCTAGGCTGTTACAGTTTCTGAAAGATGCAAGCTGCATACAGAACAGGAAATGATGCAGCTAGAGAAGGAAGTGGAACTGGAAAGCATGGAATTGTGTAAGAATAGTTCAGATGAAGAGGTGGTTACTGTGCCCACAGCTCAAGGAGGTATGAGGAGGAAACATCATCGCCCATGGACTCTTAGTGAAGTTGTTAAACTTGTTGAAGGTGTTGCAAAATATGGTGTTGGTAGATGGTCTGAGATAAAACGCCTAGCTTTCGCTTCATATTCTTACCGGACTCCAGTTGATCTAAAGGTAGGTAGTGAAACCATTATTTGTAAGGAACTGAAATATTTTAAATTTAGTATGGCAGTTCTTTTTTAAAATGAAAATGCTCCATCATTAATGCAGGACAAATGGAGGAATCTTTTGAGAGCTAGTGCTGCTGAAGTGCCTGCCAAAAATGGGGTGAGAATAGTCTTAATTTGATTTATTTGTATCATATTAATAGTACTGTTAAATGTGTCACCATTCTTCAAACCTGGCTGTAAAGTTTTTACTGGGAAATTTTAGATGTTGGCCAGCATTAGTGTCAGTACTGCCCTTTGATGATTGATAATCTGAAAAAGCAGAATAGCTCAGGTTTTTCTCTTACCCAATCCCAAGGAGCTGGCCTCAGCAGGAGTCAAACTTGGGACTTCCCATGTTTTGTTGACTTCTGTAAATGCAATTTGTTCTCTTAATGAATAGTGCCTTTATGAAACCAACAGCTTATGGGGAAGGGATTTCTCAACTGCATCTGCCTTGCTTGATTGTGAATTGTGATACTTGCTTTAAAGATTAGAACAAAAACACTACAGGAACACTATACAGTCATAAACTTCCATGGTCCCAGCTGGGACTAATCGTAAATAAGAATCAAACTCCCCATTGTCAGTTTTATGTAATAGGTGCATAATATTCTAAAGATAAAATTGAATGTATATACATGCATGCACTGTGGCTCTTGTAATAGTAAGTTTGATGGAAACACACTTATCTAAAGTCATCATCCAATTTTATATTTTGTCATCATCACAAACACCCTTGTGTGCACTACTCTGCATACATGTTATCTAAAGTCTTTTTTTGCAAATATTACAACTACTCCTATACTAATTCTATACAAACATCCTATACCACCTTATATGAGAACAGTCAAATCCTAAATATCTTTTCATTATCACAAACACCCTGTTGACTGCTGACTCTGCATTATGAATTTATATACTTCTCATAGATGATTGTGCTTGTTTTACCACTCTTAACACTTAGGTAGATAGTGGTATGGATATCCGTAATATTTAACCAACAGACCGTTTACCTCAAGTTTTTGTTACTCTGTTCCCGAAGATGGCTATTGGAAGTCACAGAGAATGTTAATCTTGGGCCTAAATATAGGTCCCTTTGTTCATGTTTCTGACAACAAACTAAGTACACAATATTGTTCACTCTTATTTTATTAGTATTACTATTGTTGTTGGAGAAAATTGTGAGGTGTATGATACCTGTTTGAACTATACAGGCCCACAGTTCAAGGAAACAAGCATCGGTCGCAATCCCTTCTTCAATTCTGTCAAGAGTAAGAGACCTTGCTGAGATGCACCAAACACAGATTCCTCTAAGCTTCAGCTCTAGCAAATGTGGTGGAGGATATGATGATTCCGCCAAAACTTTCCATGAGAGGAGATCAGGCTTCTTGTAGAAATTGTATATTTTCAACCTGATTTTGAATAAGAATGTGACATCTGCAGTATGTTTGAAGTACTTATAATAATACTAAAGCCCAAGTCTAAAGTTAATGTTGTATTTTACGGAGTAGATTGTTGTGCTCATATACTTTTGTGCTTCTCGTGATGACTAAACATTCCATGTAAAGGTGCAAACTGGATCGATCCTGCTCCCATTTTTTATGGTTTCAGTGACAATACATGCGACTGTGAGGCATATAGCAGTGTGCTGTTAAGAATTTTCCAAATCCAAAATGAATCACTTGAATTGCTAGAGGCCTAACACTTGGAAGTAATTATTGTCAGATTTTCACAAATATTGGTAAGTGGATCAATATTGTGCCTCTGGAAAAAAGGTAGATTTCGAAGCAGTATTTGCATGTGAAAATAAATTTAGCAAGTCAATACTGCAGCCATCAAGCCAAGATTTATACTAATCACAAGACTTAAAACTCTAATGCGAACTTGGTACTCGGTCGATAATAGAAAGGCGAACAAAAGATGGTCTTGATTCTCAAAATACCTTACAGAGCCCAGGAGAAACGTAAGCCAAGCTTAATCTTACTGTAAACTATAGTAGCAACTCAAGGGTACAATTATTGTGTGTTTCCATGGGCACCCCTATATGTAATCCTTGCAAAAGTAACAGAAAAGATAACAGAAGCACACCAAAATTCCCTGCTGTAATTCTGTAAGGTTCAGTACAAAAAATCTGTTGGTTATTTTGTATATTGTCCTCAACTTGTAGCGAGTAGATTTCCAGCCAGAAAGTACAACAATACAGCCGAACATTATTTTGATAGATAAGGTTTGAGCCCGAAGAATATCCACGACTCCACTTAAAATCACAAGCCGATTGACTTCTCGAATTTCTGGATCTGGTTCAGGAATATCCAGGTCATCTGCAACACATGACATGTCCCATAATGAAAAGATCAGACAACATCAAACAGAGCAGGTTACAAAAATTTGTCACCAAAATTTTCAGGGTTCAAGAGAATTGATATAAGATACAAAGAGACAGAACAGGTTAAGTACCATGACATGCGGTGCGATCCTGACACAGTAAACAGGAAATCCTGTATAAAACTTGAAGGGGCCTCCTGCCTTCAGTGTTTTCGCAGCACAATCTAGAGAACCAGTGTAAGGATATTTCCCTTCAGCATCTGGTTGCATCTTCTGTATTTGTGTTTTGACATAATCAAATGGCAAACTACAGGCTGCAGCAAAGAATCCTGATACACTACTAGCCCCTGAGAAAAGACATGAAACCTTCAGAACAACCAAACTAAGACTGTAGTTCTCAAAAGAGACATTAGTTAGAGGTAATTCCCCGGAAGAATGGTCATTTCCACCTAACCGCTTTACACAGACAAATTCTATCCACCCCCCGCATATTTGTGAAATGTTACACATCATTATAATTTATGAAAAACATAAGGGAGCCTCTATACATAATTTAGCTACCAAACTGCCAGCAAGAAAAGCAGAAATACTGGAAGTAAGGATTGATAATGTCTTACCTACAACGGTAGCAGCTTCACCAAAGCCAAGAGAGTCCCTGAACAACTCCACACTCTGATCATAGGAAGCAAGCATACCCATGTTAAGAGCCATAGCCCTCACCACAGTAGGACCAGCACCTTTCCATAGTGATAAAACTCCTTCATCAGCAGAAATACGGTACAGTGCCTGAAATGCATTAGTGTAGTGACGCCTCTGGGCAGCTGGTAATGTTGCATCAGCTTGCATGCGAATGAGAGCCAAATCAGCCGGACTACCAACAGATGCACCAATAGCTCCAGCAGTCAATCCACACAATGCTTTTTGATAAAGTGGCAGGGGCTTCCCATCATTGGCTTCTAATGCTTTATTTGTCAAGATCCTAAATTATGGAGCAAAGATCAGTAAAACAGAGTTACATCTGGTCTCAAGAACACCCGAAGAGACAGATTAAGGTTCTAGTACCCAGTTTCCTTTTCCTTTCATAGCATTCACATAAGATATAATGCAACCATGGGCAAATGAATTACAAACACTACACTAAAGAAGCCATGATACACAAGATTCCAATTCAAGCAACTGAAAGCACTACACAAGTTAGATATTGCTGCATGCTTTGGTTAACTAGTGCCAAAACGTGTTCGCTCATCCCAAAGATTTTAATGCATATAACAGGAAGGGGTTATAGATTGCCCCAATCAGCTCATGGAGGACATTTCCACTTAGGGAGTATGTGCAGCGACTACATCAATAAGTAGAAGCTGATTAAGTAGGCAAATATTAAAAATAAATAACCAAATAAGAGGATTAAAAAGTTACAGATAAGTAAACCGAGTAGTGTTTAAATATAATTTAGAAATGTACTAATTGATACTTCATCAGTTACAATGAATTGTATACGATTGGTTTCTGATCGTTTTTTAGGAGGGTTGTAGAATCTGTTGATTAGTTTTGAAGTAGGACCCACCAACAAAGTTTGTCAAAACGAAACATATAGAATTGATTAAGAGTTGAGACGGAAAAAAACGGAATAAGTATAGAATTTATTGAAACAGAGGAAGTAGTTTTGGAGTGTCTCCAAAAATAACCAAAAACGTATGTATAAATAGTATAGTGTGTTCTTTGTTCAAAATATTTTCCACTTATTTACAAGAATCCAATCAAGGAAAAAACAAAAGAAGTGACCAATTAGATGCTTATGACTTGTTCCACAAAAGTGATTAAATGTAGGCAAATATAAGCAATTCTGACTTGGAAAGACTCCAGGAGGTTCCCTTTTTTCCTTCTTCAAAGTGCAAACAGGCACTTTACAAAAGAGTTTAAGAATACATCCTCTTCTACTTATTGCTCATTTGCATAATAGCAATTTAGATAGTTCCATGGCCAGAACTCAAATTCTCATGGGAATTATGCAAACAAAAACAATTTTCACATAGATATGCATCTAATACTAGCAGACAATTTACACTAGAAGCCGGATACGAGTAATTAAATATTATCAGCTGCATGGATTTGTTTTATATCTTAAGTATTGGGACTAGAGTATTGAGCTGAAACCGTGTTACCCTCCCTCCCTTTAATATTTCACACCAGCAACCTACAAGTTTCTTGTATCAAATCCAAATACTAAACTAAAGGAGGTCTAACATAATAGGTAAAGAACGCGATTTAAACGTAAAATGTAGATTAGTACTATTACAAAAATTAATTAATGTAAAATGTGGGTTCATTATTGGCATGTTAGTGAAATATGAGGCACCTAGTGGCTAAAGCCCTTTTTATTATTTTGTGAAATGTCATAAATTATTTGATGTTTTGACTTTTGACACTTAAAATTTAATCAGTATTTTTTAAAGCATTTTAGAATTTAGACTACTTTTATCAAAAAAGAAAATTAAAAAGGGTATTATAGAAAAATTGCTTATATGTTGTCTCTAGGTTAATAATATTTTTTTCTCTGCAGATAACATTAATGATTACATTATATCTTTCTTATTGATTCATAATATGAAAGCTCATACACTAGGAGTCTAGGACTACAAAAATTGAATCAAAGGATACTACAATCTTCCTAATTAATGCAAAAGATTTAGATTCTAGCATGAAAACGAACAATCCTTGAATATATGTCAACATGCTATGCTTGTGTTGTGTGATGAATCTGGAGTGCTACATGTCAATTGTCTGGCATGCAGCATGCTATGTTGACCTTTCAACAAAGGTCTCTTTCAACATGCTTGTTGAAAGATCTCTCCAATGTTTGATACCATTTCAAACTGATCTGGCCGCTTAACCTCCGAAAAATATTAACCACGTAAGATAATTATAAAAACCAACGGGTTAATTTTTTTTTCCCATCCAAACGGCAGACCAACCATATGCTACTCTGTTTCACCAGATATCTTAGTTGGATAAGTTGCACCATTTCTTTGAGAATTCTTCCTATGCAATCAATGAAATAAACAGGTACAAAGATAAGGATTTCACTTCTTTCTTTAAAGATATTTCTGGAGAAGTAAACATTAAGCCAATAATTATGGAGGCATCCACTAAGTAGTTGGAAGAGGTTAGATGCTTTTGATGATGGAAGAATAGAGAACTAAGACAGGATCTTTTATGGAATATACATATAGGTACGAGAACCCTCTGCAAGACCATGAGCGATAGGTTCTGGTAAAAACATTTCGTTCAATTGAGAAATCTTTGGGGCAAAGAATCCTCCATTGGCAATTCTAAAACAGCTAAAAGGAGAAGATCTGGACATAGTGACTAACCGGCGGGGGATGGTTTTGAGTTTATCATAAATGTTTCATCATATGCTGGTCATGACCAAGAAAACACTTGTGAGGAATAGACTTCCAACAAATTTACAGGTAGAAAGCACAAAATCTATGGGAACAAGCTAACATCAGAAATAGAAAAATTCCATCAGTCAGCAGAAGATAAGGCATTCAGAAGACGACCTGTAGAATCACCTTTCAACTCAATTCTGACTCTCAGAGTATAACTTCCCATCTGAAGTGGGTACATAGGACTTAAACACAGAAATAATAACTTGTTCTATTTGTTTAGTTCTCCATGAACAGTTCAATGGATGCAAGCTTAACCCATTTATATTTACATATTAATTGGGGTTGGTGTAGGAAGGGAGGGTTCAAACCAGATTGGCTGCTTAATTGGAGGGAGGGAGGGGGGTTTCAAGCCAGGTTGCGTGTATGAGTTTGCCTTATCAAAAGATATGTGAAGTAAAAGAACAAAACAGGTCCACAACAATTCAACGAAACTCACCTAAAAGATCCAAGCCTTGCAGTTGTATATGTAGCTTGTCGAAGAAGACCAGCAGACAAACCCTGTTGAAACAAAAGGCAACAATTATCAGATAAGCAGACACATACAAACACATTAAAAAAAATGACATATTTAAGCTGAGAAAACCATGTTAATTCTCATCTTACAGATACCATAATAGCAGCCTACCAGGCTGTGTCTAACATCATTTATTGGTTGTCAAGGGTCAGCACACTAATAGTTAGTATCACATGAGTGTAAGTATGAGGTTAAGTGTTCAAACCAGTCTGGCATAACAGACTTAGAGGAATTCACATTTCTGGAAGAAGAATGGTGGCATATAACACCTTTAACGAAATTGATTATAGAACTATTCAAACTCCCAACATAGACAACTGTTCGATTTATACTGCTCCCCTGGTGCATGTTAGTGCCAGAAAACAGTTTCTTTTAATGAATGCGAGGTTAAATCCGGTAAGATTATTGCACCCCCCACCCCCACCCTACAAATCATATAGTGCAAGATTTTCCAGTTTAATCCCAAATCACAGATCATATAGCAAAATACTAGTGTTCCAGTTTAATTGTTAGCATCAATACAATAAATCAGAGTCTATAGAGCAATGAAACTGCACCTTGTAGAATGCGCCAAAACCCTCATTTTTAAGCATGGTCTTAGTCACATCTGCAGCTGATCCCTGACCTAGCTGTATTCTGACCTGCATTTTTTTAATCATAAACACATGACAGGTTCAGATCAAATCAACAATAAGGACACTAGACAATCAGATCTAAAATAGAGATCACCAACTCGAACAATCCTAACAAACAGAAATGATCCATCTATATACATGTACGTAAAGTGAACTGCTATTTGAATCCTACATCAAATAAATAATAATAATAATGATTAATTAGAAAGCATAGAAGCTCAATTTGGGGGAAATAAACCTAATTAGGTGAGATCTGAAATGAAATGCAGTAGAAATGTAGTAGTAGTAGTAGTAGTAGTACTAGAAGTTACCTTGATCATGTCGATGGGTTGAATAACACAGGTGGCGAGCATACCAGACGCACCGCCATTGACGAAGGGCTTGACGGTTGGCCAAACACCAAGGGACTTTGGTTTCTCTTGTGCCATTGTTTCTTCGCTCTCACTTTGCTTTGTCTCTGGGAAAAGGAAACGGAAAGAGAGAGAGCAGAGAGAGAAAGAGAAGAATGAGATTGGTGAGTAAAACAAGGGTTAGTGTTTGTCTTAATGAAAGAGGAGGTGGTAAAACTGCATTTTGGTCCCTGACAGTATATTCTTTTCATCTAATTCTAACCCCACAACTCATAATAATACCTACATTCCTCCCAAATAAACTTGTTTTAAACATGGTAACCACCAGTCTTAAACATCAACTTGTTTGGGTAAAACTTCCTGAGTTGGATCTGCAATTTTGGACAGTATCTATGCTGAGAATAAGATAGCTAGTATGATAGGAAAGCCTTGTGATTTTAACTATGAATTACACTATAGATTAAGTACTACTCCCTCCGTCCCATACCCAGTTTGACTTTCTTCGGTCAACAAATTTCAACTTTGACTCCCGATTACTCTTGAACTATAATGGTAAAATATTTAACAAAATTATATTATAAAAGTATAGAACCTAAAGTTTCATAATATTGTTTTATCAACTATTTTATCATCATAGATTAAGAGTAATCGGGAGTCAAAGTTGAAACATGTTGACTGAAAAAAGTCAAAATGGGTAATTTATAGCGGGACAGAGGGAGTACTAAATACACTATATAATCATCCAAGGTACAGCTCGTGAGTAGATGCCATCTTTATTCTTGACTAAGGTACCTGCGCTTAAGGAGAGGGGAGGGGTTACTCCCTTTGACCGATTTGCCTTGGACAAACCGGAGTAGACTTTAATTGAACTTGCGAGGGAGTTATAGAGAGTGTAATATTGAGAGGTGTTTATGGCATACTTCTGAAATTTGACCCTTGGCTGTAACACCCCGTTTTTTTATTTATTTATTATTTTATTGTTTAATTTATTTATTTAATTATTTAATTACCGGAGTAAATTATTTTATTCGGTAATTACTTAATTTACTTCCCGCGTAAACGAATTCGTCATTTGATAGTTCGCGTAGAGCTAATTCGGTCCGTCTCGTTTGGATCAGTTAGCAATTGAAATTAAGGTCCAATTTCGTTTTTCCCTTCAGCTGGCCCAACTCGGTTTTTGGCCAAATTCTTCTTGGCCCAAGTCTGATGGCCCATTTCATTTACCCTAAACCTAACCCTAATTTTTCCCCAACTCCCACCACTTCTCTTTCTCTCTCCCTTCACGCCCAATCTGGAAAAAAAGAAAGAAAGAAGAAAATTTCTCCTCTCACTTTCTCTCATCTCACCCCATCCACGAACCGTCGCCCCTGTTCAGTTACGTCCGAGCCGCGCCGTCGATCTCCGTATGGATCCGTTCCGTCTCGCCCGATGCGCCGTGCCCGTTCTGTCCACGCCGCCGCCCGCGCTACGCCTGTGCACCGTTTCGGTTTCGATCCGCCCGTGCCCGTTCTGTCCAGCGCCACCGCCGCCGCCGATTCGGTTCCCTCCGTTCAGATCGGTCCACCGAGCTCCGATCCGATTCCAGCCGCCGTCGTTCCAAATTCGTTTCCGTCCGGTTCCGGTAAGCCTCCGTTCGGCTCGGCCTTTGTGCGTTTTTGAGATCTCGTTTTGATTTCTATATTTCTTTGTTACGCAGTTTCATTCAATTCATTCCCGTTCCGTTCGTCCAAGTTCTGTACCGGCCCGTTTCTTTGATCCCGTTTCGATTCCGTTCACTGACCGGTAAGCTCACTTCGACTCTATTTTGTTTGTCAAAAACGAATTCCGTTCGAGATCCCGTTTTGATATCTCTGTACTTCATTAATTCGCAGTTCGTTGCTCTGTTGTTCGATTCAAAATTTCTCCGTACTCTCAGATTCAGTTCGGAAGGTAGTACGTTGTTCCCTTTTCGTTTTGTTTTGTTTTGTTTTCCTCTGGACAGTTTTACCCCTGCTGCCATAACTGTGAAACTGAGATCTGGGACTTAGGTAAATTGAATTGTGTTGTTGTTGTTGACTGAGACCTTGACCTCGTATGTTGACCGTAGTTGAAATTTGACTTCGAAAACTGAACGGACCTTAGTATAGTAATCTGAACCGTGTGGATTGAAGTGGAATTTGATAAAACTGTGAGGTCTAGTTTGGGATTTCTGAAACTGTAAAGGACCTTTATGCTTCTGCTTTGACCTTGGGTTGACTGACAAAGTACTGTTTTGTAACTCTTATGTTTCTGTGAGAACTATTGTGCACTTTTAGAAAACTACTGGACTTGTTGAACTTTCTGAAAACAAAAAGGATCTTTTTGCAATTTACCACTAAGGGTATTTCAGTAATTTCCAGAGATTGAAAGAGTGTTTTCTGAAAACGTTTCAAGTTAAATAGTTTCTTCTTTGGTATTTTTGTAGTGACTGCCTTGCTAGCTTAGTTGGTTAGATAATACTTGACTAACTTAGAGGTCCCGAGTTCGAACCCCTCCTTTTACCACTTCTTTACCGACCTTTTATTTTCCGTTCGTTCGACTTCTAGAGTGTAACTAGTTACTTCCTATTTAGGTTCTTCGTCGTTCGTTAGCTCATAAGTTCGCTGCTCGTTGAAGACTTTTCCTTTCAAGTTGAGGTGAGTGTTCACCCCAAAGTTATCTATTTGCGAAAAACTGGAAGGCTATGTGATAATCTGTATCTATTAATATATGTTCTATTATACCGTATGCTTCCGCGTAAAAGTAACTAAGTCCTAAGTATGGCTATTTACTTATCTCTGTTTGTTACTACTCTGTTCTGGATTAACTCTTCTGCAGGAACACTTCTCGATGTCTCGAGATCTGGTTATCGTTACCTGTTTGTTCTGTATCTGTATTTGTATCTGTTCTGTCTGTTTCTGTGTGACCGGTCGATTAGGTCGTAATTAGGTAGGCTTGGGTAGTGAGGACTATCGGGTTTACTTGTTTATTGCCTAGTCTAATCCCTTTTAGGCGCGAGGCAGAAGTCGTTGAGGTCTATTAGGGTCGTAGGTTCTGTTTCCCCAAAGTACATGGGGGCTTCTGTTTCTGTCCGGAGTTGTATACCCTCTAGAGGGAGCTATAAGGGCAATCTGGGAGTAGGAATAACAAGGCAGGCTGCACCAACGGACTTCGACTTATATGTTCTGTCTTTCTGTTCTGTTATCTATTCTGTTTGCTATTTTATCTGCTGCAAATGATTTTGTTTTCAACTGTTTACTTCTCTATTTTTGTTAACTTAGAACATCACTGAGATCCTTTATCTCATGCTCTCTTTGTTTTCAAAACTTCCTTCCTTCCAAATACTACTGAGGACGCACGCGAGTAGGATGCCAGCGATTGAGAGAAGGGTCTGGGATTTGGTTTTAAAATAAGAAGATGAAACTCTTTACTTTCTTCACTAGTCGTTATTCCATTTTGACTTTTAAGTTACCGTTGAATTTTACTTGATTCTGTTAGCGCTGTGGCGCCAAATATTGTTATGGCATTTATTGCCGACTGTTGCTTTTTAAATTATTTCGGATTTTCTATTTTCAAGAAATTTATTTGTTTTTTTAAAAACCGATACCGTTACAGTTGGTATCAGAGCTTGAGTTCAAACTCGAGCTTGCTAGGATAGGATCTTTTGACCTTTGGGGTGTGTGTGAGGGTCCGAGTCGCTGGTTAGGTCTTGCCTTTTCTTTTACTTCTCCGATCCGAGTCATACGTACTAACTCTGAACTGTTTCTCCATCTTCTCTATTCTGATTCTGACATCTTTCTTATCCGTTTCTGAAATTGAACTTCCGTGGATGCTTTTGATTTTGACATAGTTATTAACTAGCTAAATACGCATGTGCTTAGAGATAGGTATGAGTACCGAAAAGAAGGTCATCCGTTACCGTCTAGTCGAAGGGGAGTTTAACCCCTATACCACTGTTCCCATCATTGGCATTTACCCTGGCAGCGTGATGGACATGGTCGTTCGTGAACGAGACCACTACTGGCTGGAAACTATGAAGCTTCAAGACGAAATGGCAACGAAGGATGCGGAGATCAGATTCCTCAAGACGGCTTTACGCGCCGCAAAGGAGAACTCCGGCTTTGTCTCGTTAATCACAGCTAACCTAGGCACCAAGACTCGTAAGAGGAAGGCTCGGATGACGTTTCCCGATGGTTGCGGACCTTCACGTAGAGTAGAAGATGAGGAAGAACCCGAGGAGGACCCCTCTGAGGATGAAGGAGAAAATGCACACGTGCCCGAGCGACGTTTCGAAGACGATATCGAGGACGTTTATTAGGATAGATGCCTTTTCGAGCTCGTACCGATTTTCCCCTTTTGCCAAGCAAGCTTTTTTAGTTCAGCCTGACTGAAACTGTTTATGCTTTTCTGTTTACTTGACACTGTAGTTTTCTGTTTACTCGCTAAGACGAGTAGAGACTGGTTTTCCTTTGAATAATTGCATGCTTGGTTTATTTGAGACTATGTTGATTTCTTGATCTTACGTTTTATTTTTTAAAGTTTAAGGCATGTTTTCTTTACTGCCCAGTTACATACCTGTTGTAGAAGATTAAGTACTTGCCTTAGTTCCTTTTTCTGTTCTTTTTCTAAGTTAGAAATTCGAGGTTGTTGAATCAACTGCTAAGTAGTGCCCTTTTGTTAGAATGAGTCGCAGAAACACTCGTGGCACCAGCAACAATGGAAGTGGAGATGACCAACATGCTGAAAATGGAGACCAAGTGGACCGCATCATCGCCGCTTTGGGAAATTTCAGCGAAACCATTCGCCACGTTAGGGCACCACCTGTTCAGCCAGCTCCTCGGCCACCACCACCGATTCAGACTATCGATCAAGCTGCGGAACATTTCACTCGATTCCATCCTGACAGGTTCGAGGGAACACCTGATGCCCGTAAGGCTGAGCTCTGGTTAGAGAGTATGGAGAACTTATTCTCGATTCTGCACTATCCGGACGAGAGGAAAATTGAACTGGCAGCTTTCCAGTTCGTGGGAGCCGCCAAGAACTGGTGGAGGACCATGAATGCAAGATGGAGGCAAGAGGAAGTTGCTCGCACCTCGGAGAACTTCACCAAGGATTTCATGGACAAGTACGTGCCTCGCCTGGTCCGCGAGAACAAGAGAGATGAGTTCCAGGCTTTGGTGCAAGGGAACATGAATGTTGTCGACTACGACTCAGAATTTACCCGACTATTGAAGTATGTGCCGCATTTTCAGAACGATGAGCGGGAGAAGGTGCGCCACTTTGTGAAGGGTTTGAACTCTAAGATCCGCTACAGTTTGTTTGGGACTAACATGCCTACCTACCTCAAGGCTGTTGAACTCGCTTCCGAGGTAGAAGGTGGTCTAAAGGAAATCAAGATGGCTGATAGGCCGTACTCTAGCAAGAGGAGCTACTCTAGTTCTTCTGGGAACCATGGAGGTGGAAGCCAATCTGGGTACAAGATGGAGAGTCGAGGTGGGTATCAAACTGGATATCAAGCACCACCGGCGAAGTATCCCAGTAATCAGCAGGACAACCATCCCCGTAATGCCACTGGAGGGTTTGGGCAGTCATCCCAAGCAAGGAAAAACTGCAACTACTGTGGAGGAGTCAACCACGATGAGAACAACTGCTGGAAGAGACAAGGCTTGTGTTTCGCTTGTGGGGGCATGGATCACAAGATCAGCCAGTGTCCGAACCGTCATGCAATTGTCAAGGGGGGGGGGAGACCAGGAGACTATACTCCGAGAAATGAAGGAAAAGGTACTATGGCTAAGCCCCGAGTTTACAGCATCGGTGGTCATGAAGTTCCTGACGCCGCAAATGTGGTTAAAGGTACGCTTCTGATTGCTCAAACTTCTTCTAAAGCTTTATTTGATCCTGGTGCTACACATTCTTTTATTGCTGAAGTATTTGTTGAGTCACTCGTTTTACCGTACAAAGTTTTACCCCACGCTTTAGAAGTATGTACGCCTTTGGGAGCTAGTTTAATCACTAAGAAGTTCATCGAGCGTTTCGAAATTTCTATCCTAGGAAGAACTTTCCCTGCTGACCTTATCTTTCTACCTCTTTCGACTTACGATGTTATTCTGGGTATGGATTGGTTGTCTGAGCACTACACACAACTGGATTGCCGAACCAAGGCTATATCCCTGGGAAAAACTGGAGAGGAGAAAGTCGTGTGGAAAGGAGATAAGAGGAAGGATGAGAAGTTTCTGTTGTCTGCTATGGAAGCTAGGAGGCTGTACGTGAAGGGTGCTACCTGCTTTTTGGCGTATCTGATCAATAAACCTAAAGATCAACCAAAAATCGAGGAAGTTAGGGTGGTTAAGGAATTTAAGGGTGTTTTCCCTGAGAAGTTGGATTCTGTACCCCCTGAACGAGAGGTTGAATTTAGTATTGATCTGGTACCTGGCACCGCACCCAATTCGAAGTCACCCTATAGAATGGCACCTGCTGAGCTTAAAGAACTTAAGACTCAATTGCAAGATCTGGTTGATAACGGTTTCGTGAGACCTAGTTCTTCGCCTTGGGGATCACCGGTTCTGTTTGTAAAGAAGAAGGATGGTAGTATGAGGATGTGCATCGACTATCGAGGCCTGAACCAAGTCACTGTCAAGAACAAGTACCCCCTACCCCGTATTGAGGAACTCTTCGATCAATTGGAAGGTTCGAAGGTTTAGTCGAAGCTTGATCTACGACAAGGCTATTATCCAGTTAGGGTAAGGGAAGAAGACATACCTAAGACTGCTCTGAACTCGAGGTATGGTCATTATGAGTTTGTAGTGATGCCGTTTGGCCTTACGAATGCCCCAGCTGTGTTCATGGATTTGATGCACCGAGTTTTTCAGCCGTATTTGGATCAGTTTGTTGTTGTTTTCATCGATGATATTCTCGTTTACTCGAAATCCGAAGAGGATCATGAGAAACATCTTCGAATTATCTTGGAAACTCTTCAGAATAACAAGTTGTATGCCAAATTCAGCAAGTGTGAGTTTTGGCTAGATAAAGTAGCCTTTTTAGGGCACATTATCTATGGGGAAGGTTTAGAGGTCGACCCATCGAAGATTGAGTCGATAGTTAACTGGAAGAGACCCGAATCTGTCACTGAGGTGAGGAGTTTTCTCGGTTTGGCCGGTTACTATCGAAGTAGAAGCCAATGACATGGTCAGGCAGCCTTGACCACTTCTCCCCACCACGGTCCTCAGATGGTGTTGGAGCGATGAACTTCTGGGTGATGATGTCACCGATCTTCGAATGGGCAGATGCAGGGTAAAACCTATTATGATTGTTAAATACAAATAAGAATGAATAAGCATAATAAAGTATACGTAATATGTCACAAGTTAAACAATAAACTAAACAGCAGAAAGTGTACTTACGCAACTTCCCCGTTAGGGAACAGAACAGGCTTCCCCTTATACATGGCACCCAGGGTCGGCGTCTCGTATGGGCAACCATCAGCAGGTAGGTTCACAAATGGGTCAAACTTAGCCTTCTTCTTCCTAGTTGACGATGAGGAGCTACTCCCCTCCGATAATCCAATGAGGGGTGGAACTACACCCTGCTCGTACCCTGGGGCTCCAGGAACTCGTAACTCGGGTGGAATGTAGTTGCACCTAGGTTTCGACATCTGCAAATAAAACAATATCAAGGTTAGTATGATGATATGAAATATGCACGTACAATATAAAGCATTATCAATTAACGTAAATGCACATACAAGTGAATATACATATAAATGACATAGCAACATAATTATTACCAATTAAAGGTTCCGCCAACCTTATCACCAATCAACCAACCATCAACAACATCATCTCTAGCCTAGCATTGTCAACAACAACCATATGAACATCATCTCTAACCTAACATCATCATCATATCATCATCTCGAACCCATTTTCACTTTATTTCAAAACCCCCAAATTGAGCTACAAGTCTCAATTTTCATAAATTACTCTATTTTATCGTATTCAACTGCAAAATTAACCTTATATAAGTACATAACCTAGTTATGGAACATTAAATTCGATCAAATACAAAACTAAAAAAACCCCTAAATTGATCTAAGTCTCGATTTTAATTAACAAACCCAAATTAACATAATCCAAAACTAACATTCAACTATAACAACTAATATCTACTTAATACTAACATACATTTCCATAATTTAAGAAATCCCCAAATTAATAAAATCCAAAAATCGATTCATTACTCAATTTTAACAACAATCAACTACACATTTAAGCAAAATATACTTGTATCAACTACTATGTAACATACATTTGACAATTTAACCAACAATTGGATAATTCCCAAATTAAAAATCAAATAAGGGTTAGAGTTCATACCTTTGATTTTGCACAAATTGACCAAAAAAAATTCGAATTGAAGGTTGTTCCTTGTTCCTTGTGCAATAAGCTTCAATTTGCTACCAAAATGGATGAAAATGGTGGAGTTTTGAAGGAGAAATGGAGATGAGAAGAGAGAAAAACGAGAAGAAGAAGAATGGAGAAGAAGAAAGAATGGAGGTTCTGCCGTTTCTTGTCCGGTATAATCGAAGTTTACCGACGGATAAGCTTATCCGTCGGTAAGCTTAATTTTATTTTATTTTTTAATTTTGTTTTAATATTTAGCGACGGATAACTTATCCGTCGCTAAAATACCGACGGATCGGAACCTTTTAGCGATGGATGACGAACAAAGTGGTCAACTTTGTTCGTTATTCGTCATCCGTCGCTAAGAGGCACCGATCCGTCGGTATTTACCGACGGATAAAATGACGCATTTTATCCGTCGGTAAATACCGGATTTTTTATAGTGTAGCTGGACCCTTGTCCTCTTTAACAGGGAAAAATCCTAAGTTCGTTTGGAGTGACAAGTGTGAGGAAAGCTTCGAGGAGCTGAAGAAGAGACTGACCACTGCTCCCATACTAGCTCTTCCTAAGGGAACCAACGACTTTGTGGTTTACACTGATGCTTCAAAGGAAGGTTTGGGTTGTGTACTAATGCAACGGGAAAAGGTGATAGTGTATGCTTCGAGAAAGTTGAAGCCATATGAAAGAAATTACCCAACCCATGACCTTGAGCTAGCTGCTATAGTCTTTGCCTTGGGAAAGTGGAGACACTACCTTTATGGTCCTGAGTTCACCATCCTCACTGATCATAAGAGTTTGAAGTATGTGTTCACACAAAAGGAGTTGAACATGAGACAACGACGATGGATGAAATTTCTGGGCGGTTACAGTTGTACCATTCGATACCACCCTGGTAAGGCCAATGTGGTCGCTGATGCCTTAAGTCGTAGGGTACATGTGTCAAATCTCGAAGTATCCAACTTGTCTTGTATGTTCGCCAATATTACTTTGAGCTATGAGCTGGCAGGTAGAATTCTTGAAGCCCAAGAGCATGATGAAGAGCTTCAAGACATCAAAGCACATATCACTGAACCTCGCAATGCGAAATTCTCTGTTGATGAGAATGGAGATCTAAGGTTTCAAGGTAGATTGTGCGTGCCTTCTAATGAAGAGCTTAGGCGTCTAATTTTAGATGAAGCTCATAAATCTATGTACTCGATGCACCCTGGAGGAAACAAAATGTATGAAGATTTGAAGAAGGTTTACTGGTGGACCAATTGATAGTGTATATGTCCAAGAGACAGTCCTTACTAAGGGCATGGTGCCCTTGTAGAGGATATATATGTACTATTACACAGGTCAACGTAATATAATATATGTTTGTTTCATTTTACCGTTGAGTATCGCTTTCATATTTATATTACACTAGGCTGCAGCATGTCATATCTATATTGCTGTCTGTATTGATACTGGACATGTCCCCTCGGATAGATGACCGATCACACAGTTAGTGGGAGCTATGTGAGTTATCATCTATCCCAAACTCTCCCTAGTCGTGGTACATCTCGGATGTGGGGGTCTGAATGAACCTGACAAGACTAGTATGCGTGGAGGTTATACTTGTTGGAGCAAGTGTGAGCCGATCCCACGGCCACGGAACGGATTGTTGGACGATCAAGCAACGTTCCCATAACTGCGCATAGTTGTTCGAAGAAGCTTTATCGAACAATGGAAGTACCCACCGGACACTCCCATCAATGTATACTCTACACCGACGTGTCTATGGGAACCGGTGAGTTGTCGAAGTGATGCCATTCGTCCTTTGCACTTACAGGACTTTATCATCACATTTGGTGCTCCATATCCTTGGTGGACCCGTCGATGTCAGCTCTGAATAAGCAGTTGACCTAAGACACGATCCAGGATTATGGCTAAATACAAATGGGGGTGATAAATGATTCTGTGAAGGATTCATCTCTCAAGTGTAGCACAGGAGAGCACTGCTCGTAGTCTGCATAGTTGTGTTGGTAAAGTCACTGGCCAGTGCAAATGATATATTATGATGGTCATAAGTATATCTTAACCAAACAACTCCCTGAGACGCCCGTGGATGTATTATTGGGATAGACACTTCATCGATCCTAGATACATCCGAGCAAGTCAGATGAAGGGACGTTACCATCGCCGCGTTGAGCGCAACAGGCTTCGCAACGAAAGGGTTAGCTTTGAGAAACCTCTCAAACGTCCTCGCGTATTAATACTGCAAATGGAACCGTCTAGGAATTCCATGTTGCCTAGTCTAGGACTTGCTTAATACGGTGAGGCCCTATGGGTCACACTATGCGGTGATTCAGCCTATCAGGATATCCTTGAAGATGGAATCGTAATTAATTTGGAATTAATTGTGATTGATGGATTATAATTAATTTGGAATTAATTATAATAATTGGTGGCTCAATTAATTATTTGGAATTATTAATTGAATTGGCTAATTAATTGTATTTTATGTAAATACAATTAAAGATTATATTTTGGAAATATAATGGAGGTTTGATTGTAAAGAATATGTTAATTTAGAATTAACATATGCACTTGGGCAAAATCTACTTGGAGTTTGGATTTCCTTAGAAATATATGTGGGTCCCAAAAGTGGGACCCACGTCCCGTAGGACAGGCGCGCGCGCGCGCGTGGCAGGGTAGGGGAAGGAGTTCGACTCCTTCCTCTATTAGAAGTCCAAGGGATAAGTTAGATTTTCCTGATTGAGTTTTGATTTGATTGGGAATGAATCTAGACTTGATATTGGTTTCCTTGTGCGATAAGAATTAGATTCTTATTCCTTTACGAAGTCTAATTGCTTATGCTTTAGGGTTCTATAGACTACTATATATAGTGGACTATTAGAGAGAGTTTTACACACAGTTTCAGACATAGACTTTCACAGTCTTCCTACCCAGTTTTCTTAGAGAAAATAAAAACTCTCCCCTCCTCCCCTTAGCCTCACGCGCGCGCACACCGCCACCGGAGGGAATTGCCGCCCCGTCTTCTTGGTCACATAAAGAATATCCTAGCATTCTTCCGATAGGCTGTTCATCCGTGGATACCAAGGTTGAGGTTCTAGGAGCTGGAAACTAACTCTTATTGTCTTGCAGATATACAGAGTATTGTAGATATCTTCGACTTCGACAAAGGAGAAGATACACCAGATTATTACGAAGACTTGGAAGCTGCTTTGGAAGTAAGGTTAGTCTTCTAATTGACGTGTTTATATGTATATGACATATGCATAATCAATTAACCAGTATGTTAAGAAAATTTTTAAAATTCCGCTGCGTACCCTAGGGGTAACTCTGACCATATTTTCTTACACCAATATGAAGCGAGATATTGCACAGTTTGTGCAAAGTTGTTTGGTCTGCCAGCAAGTAAAGGCTGAGCACCAGAAACCGGGAGGTTTACTACAACCACTCGAGATTCCACAGTGGAAATGGGAGATGATCACTATGGATTTTGTAACTGGTGTACCGGTAGCTAGGGGTGGTTTTGATAGTGTTTGGGTTATTGTCGACAGGTTGACAAAATCGGCACACTTTCTGCCTGTGAAAACCATCAACACATCCGAGAAGTTAGCCGAGGTTTATCGCGATGAGATAATTAAGCTACATGGAACTCCGATGAGTATTGTGTCTGATAGAGATCCAAAATTTGTTTCGAGGTTTTGGAAGCAAGTACACGAAGGTTTAGGTACTAAGTTGAATTTTAGTACCGCAGCACATCCGCAGACAGATGGCCAATCCGAAAGGACCATTCAAACTCTAGAGGATCTGTTGAGATTGTGTGTGCTCGATCACCAAGGAAGTTGGGCACAACATTTGCCATTGGTTGAGTATGTTTATAATAATAGTTATCAAGCATCGATTGGTATGGCACCATTTGAAGCATTGTATGGTCGGAAATGTAGATCACCGCTGTACTAGGATTTGGAGGACCGAATGTCTACACCGGTAGCTGGAGAGAGGACTCGCAATGAGATGATACAAGAAACCTTGAAAAAGGTTAGGCTTATCCGAGACCGATTGAGAACTGCTCAAAGTAGACAAAAGAGTTACGCCGACAATCGTAGGCGAGATTTGGAGTTCGAAGTTGGTGATTTTGTCTTTCTCAAGCTATCTCCGAGAAAGAGAATTTTTCGTATGGGCAGTAGAGCTAAACTAAACCCTCGGTATGTTGGACCATACGAGATCATTGAGAGAGTTGGCATTGTGGCTTATCGGTTGCAATTACCCACCACCATTACTAGAATTCACAATGTCTTCCACGTGTCTCAACTGAAGAAGTACTATCCTGACCCGTCGCACGTGATTCAACCCGATGAGGTGACTATTGAGGAGGATGTAAGAAAATACGATCAGAGTTACCCCTAGGGTACGCAGCGGAATTTCAAAAAAAATTCTTAACATACAGGTTAATTGATTATGTATATGCCGTATATATTTAAACACGTCAATTAGAAGACTAACCTTACTTCCAAAGCAGCTTCCAAGTCTTCGTAATAATCCGGTGTATCTTCTCCTTCGTCGAAGTCGAAGATATCTGCAATACTTTGATTATCTGCAAGACAATAAAAGTTAGTTTCCAGCTCCTAGAACCTCAACCTTGGTATCCACGGATGAACAGCCTATCGGAAAGAATGCTAGGATATTCTTTGTGTGACCAAGAAGATGGGGCGGCGATTCCTCCGGCAGGTGGCGCGCGCGTGTGCTTATAGAGGAGGGGAGAGCTTTTATTTTCTCTAAGAAAACTGGGTAGAATAATTCTCTAAGAATTTGATTCTTCAACTGTGTGAAAATCTATGTCTGAAACTGTGTGTCAAAAGCTCTCTACTAGTCTACTATATATAGTAGTCTATAGAAGCCTAAAGCATAAGCAATTAGACTTCGTAAAAGAATAAGAATCTAATTCTTATCGCACAAGGAAACCAATTTCAAGTCTAGATTCATTCCCAATCAAATTAAAACTCAATCAGAAAAATCTAACTTATCCCTTGGACTTCTAATAGAGGAAGGAGTCGAACTCCTTCCCCTATCTAGCTTGCGCGCGCGCGCCCAGTCCTATGGGAGATAGGTGGGTCCCAATTTTGGGACCCACTTATAGTTCTAAGGCAATTCAAACTCCAAGTAGATTTTGCCCATGTGCATATGTTAATTCTAAATTAACATATCCTTTCAAATCAAACCTCCATTATATTTCTAAAATATAATCTTTAATTGTATTTACATAAAATACAATTAATTAGCCAATTCAATTAATAATTCCAAATCATTAATTGAGCCACTAAATATTATAATTAATTCCAAATCAATTATAATCCATCAATCACAACTAATTCCAAATTAATTGCAATTCCATCTTCAAGGATATTCTGATAGGCTGAATCACCACATAGTGTGACCCATAGGGCCTCATCGTATTAAGCAAGTCCTAGACTAGGCAACATGGAATTCCTAGACGGTTCCATTTGCAATATTAATACATGAGGACGTTTGAGAGGTTTCTCAAAGCTAACCCTTTCGTTGCGAAGTCTGTTGCGCTCAACGCAGCGATGGTAACGTCCCTTCATCTGACTTGCTCGAATGTATCTAGGATCGATGAAGTGTCTATCCCAATAATACATCCACGGGCGTCTTCAGTGAGTTGCATGGTGAATTCAATATCTATTATGACCATCATAATAATATTGATACGCTGGCCAGCGGTTTTACCATCACAACTATGAACGACTATGAGCAGTGCTCTCCTGTGCTACACGTGAGAGATGAATCCTTCACAGAATCACTTATCATCCCCATTTGTATGTAGCCATAATCATGGATCGTGTCTTAGGTCAACTGCTTATTCAGAGCTGACATCGACGGGTCCACCAAGGATATGGGGCAACAAATGTGATGATAAAGTCCTGTAAGTCCAAAGGACAACTGGCATCACTTCGACAACTCACCGGTTCCCATAGACACTTCGGTGTAGAGTATACATCGATGGGAGTGTCCGGTGGGTACTTCCATTGTTCGATAAAGCTCTTCGAACAACTATGCGCAGTTATGGGAACGTTTCTCGATTGTCCAACAATCCGTTCCGTGGCCGTGGGATCGGCTCACACTTGCTCCAACAAGTATAACCTCCACGCATACTAGTCTTGTCTGGTTCATTCAGACCCCACATCCGAGATGAACCTCGACTAGGGAGAGTTTGGGATAGATGATAACTCACATAGCTCCCACTATCTGTGTGATCGGTCATCTATCCGAGGGGACATGTTTAATATCAATACAGACAGTAATAAAGATATGACATGCTGCAGCCTAGTGTAATATAAATATGAAAGCGATACTCAACGGTAAAATGAAACAAACATATATTATATTACGTTGACCTGTGTAATAGTACATATATATCCTCTACAAGGGCACCATGCCCTTAGTAAGGACTGTCTGGATTAACTCTTCTGCAGGAACACTTCTCGATGTCTCGAGATCTGGTTATCGTTATCTGTTTGTTTTGTATCTGTATCTTTATCTGTTCTGTCTGTTCTGTGTGACCGGTCGATTAGGTCGTAATTAGGTAGGCTTGGGTAGTGAGGACTATCGGGTTTACTTGGTTATTGCCTAGTCTAATCCCTTCTAGGCGCGAGGCAGAAGTCGCTGAGGTCTATTAGGGTCGTAGGTTCTGTTTCCCCAAAGTACATGGGGGTTTCTGTTTCTGTCCGGAGTTGTATACGCTCTAGAGGGAGCTATAAGGGCAATCTGGGAGTAGGAATAACAAGGCAGGCTGCACCAACGGACTTCGACTTATCTGTTATGTCTTTCTGTTCTGTTATCTATTTTGTTTGCTATTTTATCTGCTGCAAATGATTTTGTTTTCAACTGTTTACTTCTCTATTTTTGTTAACTTAGAACCTCACTGAGATCCTTTATCTCACGCTCTCTTTGTTTTCAAAAATTCCTTCCTTCCAGATACTACTGAGGACGCACGCGAGTACGATGCCAACGATTGAGAGAAGGGTCTGGGATGTCTTTTGGGATTTGGTTTTAAAATAAGAAGATGAAACTCTTTACTTTCTTCACTAGTCGTTATTCCATTTTGACTTTTAAGTTACCGTTGAATTTTACTTGATTCTGTTAGCGCTGTGGCGCCAAATATTGTTATGGCATTTATTGCCGACCGTTGCTTTTTAAATTATTTCAGATTTTCTATTTTCAAGAAATTTATATGTTTTTTTAAAATCGATACCGTTACATTGGCAGTCTATATAGAGCACAACAGGGGGACAAGGTCTTGTACTATGAGATGGAGATGTCACCCTATTGTACTTTCTTGTCTACAGAATGAGAGTAGGCCTTTCGCAGATCTAGGCTCTTCTTACACGATTCTCGCGGCTGGGCTATTAAGCCACTGAGGGATGTTCCCTTGCGCATGTGCACTTCGTCTGCAAGAGTAGGATATATTATGTGCAACATAGATTATATATATAGTAGAGTTAATATCATATTAGGACTCTATTAGATACACTTAACTCAAAAAAACAGCTTCTAAGTTCAACAATTACAGATGGGACAAAATTCACTTTTTGAGTTGATGAAACCCAAAATTTGAATTTTTATTTTCAAACCAAACATGCCCTTAGCTTTTTAAGTTTTAAAAATAACAAAAAAAAAATAATTAAAAAAATAACTTTGTGGAGTTTCAACTCCAACATTAATGGCGGAGCTGAGCTCTGCCAAGTTTTCCGGTGAAGCTCTGCTCTACCAGAAAATGGTGGAGAAGAAGCTCCACCAGCATGGGAGAGCTCTGCTCCGCCATATACAAGTTGATCTTTGCTCCGCCTAGATCTGGCGAAGCAGAGCTCCACCATTTAGAGGCAGATGTAAATGGGTGGAGCTCTTCTCCGCTAGATCTAGCCATTTCGAAAAAAAAATTAATGGATTATTATTTTTTTTAAAAGAATTTTTAGTTTTTTTTTATTTTTTTATTAATTAATATTTTTATTGAGTTAAAGTTGTTTGGTTTGCAAAATTAAATTAAAAAATTGGATTTGGTCAACTTAAAATGTCATAATAGGTAAACTTTTTTTGAATAAGCCGAACGTAAAGTACAAGAGTCATGAGCAAAGCTCAACTCCACAACCGGACAGAAAAGCAATAAAGTAAACAAGAAAACTAAACCCAGGAAAAGCGATTCCTGGTTGCAACCACGAGCCTCGTTAACACCAATTCATAGTAAACCCAGTGGAAAAAACCTATGAATGGGAAAAAGAGTGCCTGAGTGTTAACGTTGCGTAAGATAGTGAGGTTGTTCGGAGACGCCCCAAACCACCTGATCAACAATACAATCAAACTCACTCCTCAGCTTCCATAAGATCAGCCCAAGAGTGCTTAACTGCAATGTCCATGTTGGCTCTGGCCAGCAAGTGGCGTTCTTTTTCCAGGCCAATAGAATCATGGATAGAATCATGCACTAGAGAATTATCTCCCGGATCTAGAGAGGCCTCAGAATCGCAATCAGAAGTGTGACCATCGACCAGAGGAGCTTCAACTTGTGAGACGACGCTATCATTCGTAACTTCCAAACCAGTTAAAGGTGTGAACTGGTTATTTGTCGCAGCAAAACCTTCAACATGATAGAAGAGGAGGGCCTAGCAGGAGGTAGACGACGAGGTAGACCCCTGCCTCTTCTAGGAGAAACAGCCTTAAATCCCGCATTATCAATGATGGAATCATCCCCCTCGGGTTGCATTGGCTGAGAATTAGGTGGAATAGTTGGCGAAGTATCAGTCTGGATCGATAGAATTCCTGGAGCTGTATTTGTTAAGGGTCGACTCTCAACATGGTATTTCAGGGGCATATTACCCTTAGGCATTATCAATCGACCGATACAAGCAAAACGAGAACAAGAATCAACTTGCGTATTATAGAAATTCGCATCTAATGTAATAGATACAGAGTTACCTTTTCGAACCGGCGTGAACTTAGGACCTTGCAAGGTCCAAGCAGGCTGGTTTGGACCCATAGGAGTGGGTGTTGAAAGAATCAGAGTCGCCGTACGTTGAGAGGCTGCCATTGAAGTTGAAAGAAATTGATATAGCTTGGAACGGAAAATCGTACAGGGCGCATTTTTGGGCAAAAAATAATGATCTTGGTATGGTTGCGAAGCTCTTGAGAAGCAGCTTCTGATGGTCAGGCGCGTGTCGAAGGAGGATCCACTGCCGGAGAATGACAGCCAGAAACAGAGAATGTATAAATTTGTAGAATCTTAAACTTATAAAACTCTGGACGCCGTCAGACTGAAAAGATGTTGTGGGGAGCGTCCGAGATCGTGTCGGGGTGATTCCGGTGTCCCTGAATTTGTCTCAAGATGTACTAAACAATGCAGTGGCGTGTGGCTATAGGTTCTCTTTCACCGGAGACTGGTGGCCAAAAACAACGGACGACAGAAACCCTAGAGAATAAAACGCTGTCAAACTGAAAACGTATTATAGGGCGCGTTCGGTGTCGGATTGATACGATTCCGGTGGCCCTGAACTCGAATCGAGACGGGGAAGAATAATATCCAGCGCGTGACTGAAAGAAAGCCACCACCGGAGACGGGTCGCTGGTTAAAAACCGGCTAAAAAATAGGGAACATGAGAAATTTAGGAGAGAAAAAATCCCCTCGGTTTTTTTTCCTCATAATAGGTAATTGACTTACTCTAACAGGGACTATTCAGTTATTGTTGATCTGTGAAGATCTATTCTATTATTAGGAGGAGATCTAAGAGGGTACTAAAAATTTATGAACCCTATGGTATATTACCATGAAGATAGATCATGATCATAGGATATACTACAATTTTGAGAACTTAGCTAGATATACTATGACCAACAACATAGAACATATAAAATATACAATTCTAAGAACATTGGATATACTGTCTATCACAATTTATGTAATAATATTACCAAAAACATAGAACATTATATTGTAGAAACATAGACATCTACTATAAGTTTGGATTAAAATCACCAAAACCAAATATGACCATAAAGTATACAATGTTGAAAACATGGGATTAATTAAATTCACCAAAAGCAATCTATGTTCAGAGTTACAAGAGTGTATATCAGCTATGACACTACGTTTTCTATCTATGTTCTTCCCTTGACCATTTACGTTCTTTAACACGTACACTATGTTGTTTACTTCGGACTCTTGGATCTCTTTTTAACATGGAACAATGTATAATTAAATAGCATGATCATCATAATATGAACTATTGCCCTTTGCTTTTGCGTCTACCTCATCTATCGCGTTATCTATTCTTTCCCGGCCTCCTCTAAATGTTTCTCTTCGTACATCTTTACACCGTTTTGACAATGCAAACTACAAAAAAGTATGCATATAACTTCTGCAAGAGAAAAACTAACACATAGAACATAGAACATTTACACTAAATAATTCATATGGAGAACATAAGACATACTATAAGAAATATAGGTAACACATTAAACAACTTGGGTAATAATCATGACTTCCAATATGTAAAACAGATCCAAATTCCTCGTAATCAAATTGAACACCTCCCATTCAACGCCGTAAATTAAGAACATAGACCATATACCTAATAAAGTAATTACTCCGTCCCACAATAAGCTTCCCATTTATTTTGTTGACTTTTTCGAGGCTTTGTTTAACCTCGAATTAATCCTAAATCATATAAGAAAAATAATTTTTGAACTTATATTATGAAAGTAGAAAGTTTATATTTTCATAATATAAGTTACAAAATTACTTTTCCGATATAATTTAAAAGTAATTCGAGGTCAAACGGAGGCTAAAGTCAACGAAAACAAATCAGAAGCTAATTGTGGGACGGAGAAAGTACACCATATTTCATAAGTAAACAACTGAAGTCACAAATTAAAAGTCGAAAAAACACACAGAAAATCCATGAGAAATACTATAAACCTAAAAAAGAACAGAAACAATAAAGAAGTAAATTGAACAAAAAACGAAAAGAAAAACAACAATCAACAATCGTGGGGAGATTCACGAGCAAATCGACCATATTACAAAACGACAATCACCAGAAGTTTGGAACAAACACGAGAAGCTTCAATCGCAATAGAACCTTCAATCACGATAGTATCCCAGTGAAATAGGTTTAAGCAGCTCAGAAATCTGGGTATTGCATTTTCGTCAAGTAGTCAACTCAGAAGCCTTTTTGTGTTTCGGGTCGGGAAATTAATGTATTATGTTAGGAAACTTATAATTTTGATGAGCAATTAACCAAACTAAATTAAGGAAAGTCTAGTAACTAGTACTCTTAAGGTCCATAAGAATTTAGAATTTTAAGGACATTGTAAAAGAGGAACGTTTGCTGAAGACTTAGTGTAGGTACTAGTTAGGTGCTTTAGTTTTGTTGATGATGTACTTTGTTTACACAAATGAACTATTGAAGCACTAGAACCGTTCAGAAACTTGAAGAATTCGAAGACTGAAGACTAAAGAAGATTTCTGAAGATGGTATCTACAAAGGCACATGTTGCTCAGAAAGTGGAAACTTCAGCAACAGCTTGCATAAGTGAAAATCTATATGACAGAGTAGGTTGTGCTTGCTGAAACTGAGACTGATCGCTTGCTGAAATATATACGTGACCTTCTTGTTGAAAGTACTTGCATTTGCGCTCCAATGTTCATCTTTGAATTTCATTAAATGAACATTAAATGCAAAAGTAAGCATGCGAAGAACATGAAGACTAGAAAACAAATAAAGGACGCTGCTGAAAGTACAAAAGCAAGATAGTGACATCTTAAGGAACAAAGCCTTAGAATTTGAAATTCAAATGGCTCCCTTGATTCACTATAAATATAGGACATCCAACAAAGAGTAGAAGTGTGTCAACACGTGATCAAACTCTCACTTGTGCTTAAACACTCATCTTTCTTACTCTTTACTGCCCATTGATCCGTTCCAAGACTTAAAGCTTGACACAAAGCTACTTGTGAAGAAGTAGAACATTCACGGTTAAGAAATTAGTTAAGTGTTCTTTCTTTTGAACAAAAACAAGTCTTGACACCAGAAACAACTTGACTTGTTTACTGCAAAGTATTCAAAGTTTTGTGTTAGGAAACTTGTAATTTTGATGAGCAATTAACCATGCTAAATTAAGAACAGTCCAGTAACTAGTACTCTTAAGGTCCATAGGAATTTAGAATTTTAAGGACATTGTAAAAGAGGAACGTTGCTGATGACTTAGTTAGGTGTTAGATAAGTTATTTCTTTAGTGTATGACGTATTTTATTTTCTGAGAAGAAAATAATTTATTGACACTTTAGCGTATGATGTATTTTATTTTCTGAAAAGAAAATATCTTATTGATGCTTAGCTTTAATGTATCTTATTTTCTGAAAAGAAAATAACCTATTGAAGCATTTGCTGAAATATATTTTGTTTATTACAAACAAATTATTGAAGCAAATAAGAAACCGGTCAGAATCTTGAAGACTTTTGAAGATCTGAAGACTTGAAGACTTGAAGACTTGAAGATTGCTGAAGACTGGTAAGGCACGTGTTGCTCAGAAAGTGGAATTTTCAGCAACAGCATTGCATAAGTGAAAATCTGAAAGACAGAGTAGGTTGTGCTTGCTGAAACTGATAATGAACACTTGTTGATGAACATTTGTGACCTCTTGCTGAATGTACGTGAATTTGCGCTCCAATGTTACTGTTTGAATTCTATTCAAATGTGCATTTAATGCAAAGCTTACACGCGAAGGACATGAAGACTAGAAGACAAACAAAAGTTGCTGCTGAAAGTACAAAAGCAAGATAGTGACATGTTAAGGAACAAAAGCCTTAGGATTTGAAATTCAAACGGCTCCTTACTTGCACTATAAATAGAGGTCATCCGGCAAAGAGTTGAAGTGTGTCAACAACGTGATCAAACTCTCACTTGTGCTTAAAACTCACAAACCTTCAAACACTCTTACTGCCATTGATCCGTTCCAAGACTTAAAGCTTGAAAAAGCTACTTGTGAAGAAGTAGAACAAACTCGGCTAAGAAATTAGTTAAGTGTTCTTTCTTTCGAACAAGAACAAGTCTTGACACCAGAAACAATCAAACTTGTTTACTGCAAAGTATTCCAAGTTGTGTTTCTTAGATTACTTGTTGTAACTGAATAAGTTATAATTAAGTCATCTCACCCCAAAACTCTCTAACTGAAAATACACCCTTTCAGGCGTGATATTCAGGGGGAACTTAATCGAGCAAGGTTTTGCTGATTAAAAGTACCAAGTTTGGTGGAGAACAAGGTTGAGTTCTCTAGTTTAGGTTGGAGACAAAGCAAGTGTGCTTGGTTTCTGTTGAATCGCTTTAGATAGGAGATTGTAAGGAACCTCAATCATATCTTAGTGGATTCAGTCCTAGAAAGGACAAAGTGGATTAGTTGAGAGATTACGCACTCTCAGATACCACTATAAAAGCGTTTGTGTGATTTACTTACTGCTTTAGCTTTCAGCAAATTATATCTGTTTGTACACAGTCACTCATTTCACTTGCTGAAACTCTGTATTTGCTGAAAGAGCACTTATTGTTTCAAAGACTTCTGCTCTCTGATTTTAAGTATCAGCAAACCAAGCTACTGTAAAGTAACTTACGCTTGCTGAGAAAGTTAAGTATCAGCAACCTCATTACTGAAAAGTAATAAGTACTTGCTGAGAAGTTTTAAACGACAAAAGTTTGAAAAGACTATTCACCCCCCCCCCCTAGTCTTTTCTTGTTGTTTAAAGGGACCAACAAGTGGTATCAGAGCAGGAGGTTCTTTAGCCTTCTGCACTGAACCTAGATCCCTTTAAGTGCTTTCTGTAAATCACTTTCACTTCATCAGTTTGGTAGTGCTTTGCTGACAGGATGTCTTTAGGAGATGCTCCCTTGCTGAAGCTGGAAAATTACGAGAAATGGCGAAACAACATGATGCTACATCTTGAGGCCATTAGTGATGAGATGGTCACCGTCATTAATGATGGACCTATCAAGATCACCAAGGTTGAAAGGAGTTTCCCTCATAGAACCACTGAAGTTGGAAAGGAAACTATCCAAGGCGAACCATCAGATACGGTTGTGCCAAAACCAAGAGAGGAATGGACCTCTGACGAAGCTAAGAGATTCCGTCTTGATGGCCAAGCAAGAAATATCATCATCAGATCAACTCCGGATACCATACAGTGGGGTGCTAAGACTGTAAAGGAAGCTTGGAAAATGGTTCAAGATCTTTGTGCTGGATCTGACAAGACCAAGGAAAACAAACTTGAAGTACTTAAATTAAAGTTTCAAAACTTTAAGCAAGGTGCTAACGAGTCACTGGAAGACTTGGACTTCAGATTCACAACTCTTGTTAGTGAAATGGCAGCGCTGGGTGTTGGAAATCTTTATTCAGATTCTGAGAAAGTGAAAACTATCATCAGAAGTTTGAATCAAGAATGGATCCATACTCAGAAATTCTATTATAATCAAGGAATGCCTGACATTACACCAACTGAGTTGTTCTATCATCTTGCTACTGTCAATTATGAGACAAAGCAAAGAGAAAATGTGTTTGCTGAAAAATCGCAAAACATTGTTCTTGCTGCAAAGCCGTCATCTTCTGAAAAGAAGAATGATAAAGAGCCTGCTGATGAAAATGCTTTAGTTGTTAAAAACATGAAGAAGTTCATCAGTAAGGAACTTGAAAGGCGAAAGGCAAAAGAGAAGCTGAAAAAGCATCTTGGTAACAACTACCATAAGTACAAGAATGATACTAGCTCGCTGAACAAGCAAGCTCAGCAAGCTACATCATCAGAAGAACCAGCAGTTGGAAATGATCTATGTTTTTACTGCAAAAAGCCTGGACACTTCAAAGCTAATTGCCCTTTGCTGAAAGGCATATCTGCTGAAAAGAAGAAGAAGTTCAAAAGAGCTTTCATTGCTGAAGAAAAGAAGCTTCAAGCAAAAATCGATGCATTGTGCATTGAGACAAGCTCCGAAGACAGTGAGGATGAAAGTTCAGACACCGACGATGAAGAAGCCACTCTAGACGTGGAGATTGGCAAAAAAGTGTGTGGAATAGCTATGGAAGCTTATCCAGATGTGTCGAACTACGAATTCTGCCTCATGGCTGGTCAGGTAAATAACTCTACCTCTGACTCAGATTCAGAAAGTGAAGACGAGATTGACCTTGACAAGATTCAAGGAGAAATCGAAAGATTTGAGAAAACTCTCAGCAAACAGCAAGAGAAACTTCAACTTGCTGAAACTTTGACCAAGCAAACTACTGAAAAGTACGTTTTGCTGAAGGAAGAGACAGAAGAAAAGGATGCTGAAATAAGGCGTCTTAAGAAGTTGATTGCTGAGGCTGTAGAGAAAAATTCTCAAATGGCATTAGAATTGGAAGAGTATCAGTCCTCAATTCTAAAGTTACTTGCTGAAATCCAAGAAATGAAAAAGATGAAAATCAATTTCAAATCCTATGTGGAAGCAAGTAATACGCTGACTGAACTAAACTCTTACTTGAGAGATCCATCTCAGAAAGAAGGTTTAGGAGCAACGTGTGAAGGTGATAACGTAGAAATCTTGAGAAAAGATAAATCACCTATCTCCTTCGTACGTGCTACTGATAGTAGTCCACCAGTGATCTATCAGTTTGGTCAAACTAAGGTTGCTGAAACATGCAATCAAGTACCTATGACCATAAAGCCCGCTGTTGCTACTCAAAGTAACAAGACTTTAAAAGGAAAACAGGTTGCTGAGAAGCAAACTGGAAAGAAGAAGAATGCCATGAAGCATTCCTCCAAACAAGTTGCTGAAAAGCAAGCTGTTAAGTACTAAAGGCAAGATTACCAAGAGTAATCAGAAGTCCTTTGCTGACAAACCTGAATCAAGTAAGGTTGCTGAAGCTAAAGCTCAGCATTCTCCAAAGAGTGGACTCGGTTTCAAAACCAAGCAAAGTCAACTCTTTCATGAGTATAAGCAAAGTCAGCAAAGATACTTCAAAGAGATGAAGAAAACCAAGCCTAAGAGTTCTGAAAAGACTCCAATGCTAGGACTAGAAGGAACCTTGCTAGAAAAGAACTTACTGAAAAGTATGTTCAGCAAAAAGGTCAACAGAGCAAGACACCACATCAGAAAGTGGATTTGACCAGCACAAGTCAAAAGTCTTTCAGCTCAAATCCTCCTAGTTCCTCAGCAAGTAGAAAACAAGTCAAAGTTGAAAACTTCAGACTTGGGTTTCCACTGGACGCATTCTTGAACATGTTAATGGACATCCATCTTTGGATAATTAACTTGTTTGCTCTTGATTGTGCAGACTGCAGCCACGGAGACAAACGATGCAATCTGACACTTTGATAGTGGTTGTGGAAAGCACATGACGGGCAACAAGAATAACCTTATAAACTATAGACGGTGGTCTAAAGGTCCAACAATAAGGTTTGCTGGTGGAGGCTCCAGATCTACAAAAGGCTATGGTGATGTGAAGTTGGGATGCATAACCATTTCTGGAGTTCTTTATGTCAAAAATCTTAAGTTTAACCTTTTCAGCATGAGTCAATTTGCTGACAAAGGATACTTCATCGAAATTAAAAGTGATGAATGTAAACTTGTAGATTTTGAGACTAAAAAGGTTATAATGATTTCAAGAAGATCAGGAGGCTTGTACACCGTTGATTGGTCTTCAGCAAACGTTGAAAAATGCCTTGTCTCAGATCATGATTGCCTTGCTGAAAAAGCATGGTTATGGCATAAACGAACAAGTCATCTAAACTTCAAGACGCTGAATAAGCTGTCTAAAAGGCACTTGTAGTTGGATTACCTAGGGTTACTTTTAAGAAGGATGGTGTTTGCAATGCATGTCAGCAAGGAAAGCAAACCAAATCTTCTTTCAAGAACAAGGCAGTACCGTCAACTACAAAACCTTTACAACTCTTACACATGGACTTGTTTGAATCTTCTTCAACAAGCTATGCTGGTAAGAAGTATGGTCTAGTCGTGGTAGATGACTATTCAAGATTCACTTGGGTAGTATTCATCAAACACAAATCTGAAACCAAGACTGAAATACCTAACTTGCTAAATAAGCTTGAAGTCATGAAAAATGACAAGGTAAAAGTCATAAGGACAGACCATGGTACTGAGTTTGTAAACCAGTACATAACTGAATATTGTACCTCCAAAGGTATTCAACATCAGTTATCCTCAGTAAGGACACCACAGCAAAATGGTGTTGTTGAACGGAAGAATCGTACCCTGAAAGAAGCCGCAAGAACAATGCTTGCTGACACTGAGATAAGTGAGGCTTACTGGGTTGAAGCGATTAATACCGCCTGCTACACTCAGAATAGATGTTTGATTACTAAGGAATACAACAAAACTCCTTATGAATTGTTTGTTGGAAGACCTCCTAACATCACTCATCTAAGAGTATTTGGTTGCAAGTGTTTCGTTCTTAACAATGGTAGAGAATACCTAAGAACATTTCAACCAAAGGCAGACGAAGCGATATTTCTTGGCTACTCCTTGCATAGTAAAGCTTATAGAGTTTACAACAAAAAGGCACAAAAGATTGAAGAATCTGTGCATGTTGTATTCTACGAAAAGTCACAAGGTGTGCCTGCTGAAGAAGAAATATCAGAATGTATGAAAAAGCTAATCATACATGAGCAAAGAACTGAATCTAATGCTAGGCAAATCAAGTCAATTGAACTAAATGATGATTCTGACAATGATTCTCCTCCCCCGAGTCATGACAAGATAAATATAGTTCACGACAAAGAATTTCCAGCAAAAGATGCGGTTGCTCCAGAAGTTGCTGAAATTACGCAATCTCCAGTGCCTGCTGATGAAATACCTCAATCCAGCAATGCTGAACAAGCAGTTGCTGACGAACAAATCTCAGCAGAGACACAAATTCCCAGTAGTACTGAACAAGTACATACTGAAGAGTCACATGCTGATGAGCAAACATATCCTGATCCAACAAACAGGAAACCTGTTAATAAATGGATTAGAGATCATCCCTCTACGGATATGATTGGCGATATTAATAAACGCCAAGTGACTAGATCCAAAGCTACTCAAGGACTTGCTGAAGAAGCAACTGTCGTAGAAGTAGAATCTTTATTCTCTTGCTTTGTTTCAGAAATTGAACCTAAAACCATAGAAGAAGCTTTGAAGCATTCTGAATGGATAAAGGCAATGCAAGAAGAATTGGATCAATTTGAAAGAAACAAAGTCTGGAAACTTGTGCCACTTGCTGAAGATAAGAAAGCTATTGGTACAAAGTGGGTGTTCAGAAACAAGCTGAGCGAGTCTGGTGAAGTAACAAGAAACAAAGCACGCTTAGTTGCTCAAGGTTACTGTCAGACTGAAGGATTGGACTATGATGAGTCTTACGCTCCAGTTGCAAGATTGGATGCAATTAGGCTTTTCTTGGCCTTTGCTGCTCACAATGACTTCATTGTTTACCAAATGGATGTTAAGAGTGCATTCTTAAATGGTGAACTTGCTGAAGAAGTCTACCTAGAACAACCCCCTGGCTTTGAACTTCCCTCAGAAACCAAGATGGTATATAAGCTTCAGAAAGCTGTATACGGTCTAAAGCAAGCACCAAGAGCATGGTATGATACCTTAGCTAAGTTCTTGCTGGAAAATGGTTTCAAGAAAGGTGAAGTTGACAAAACTCTTTTTACCATGAACCATGATGGTAAATTAATCTTAGTTCAAATCTATGTGGATGACATAATTTTTGGATCTAAGGACAAGCAACTTTGTGATGATTTTGCCAAACTCATGACTAATAAGTTTGAAATGAGTATGATGGGAAAATTGAATTATTTCCTAGGGTTGCAAGTCAAGCAACTCAAAGATGGAATATTCATAAATCAAGCAAAGTATGCGAAAGAAATGCTCATAAAGTTTAGGATCAAAGAGGATGAGAAACCTGAAAAGATCCCTATGAGTGTTGGTACCAAATTGGGCTATACTAAAGAGGACAAAAGTGTTGAAGAACACAAGTATAGGAAGCTCATTGGTTCCTTGTTGTATTTAACAGCAAGTAGACCTGACATTCAGTATGCTGTTTGTGTGTGTGCAAGATTCCAATCTGATCCAAGAGAATCACACTACAAAAAGGCAATTAAAATACTGAAATATGTTAAAGGTACAGTCAATGTTGGATTATGGTATCCAAAAGATTCTGGACTTGAATTGGTTGGCTATTCTGATGCTGATCATGGTGGATCAACTCTTGATAGAAAAAGTACCTCTGGAACTTGTCAGTTTTTGGGTACTAGATTAATATCATGGTTCAGCAAGAAGCAAACGTGTGTCGCCAATTCATCTACTGAATCTGAATACATTGCAGCTGGTTGTTGCACAGCTCAAATCCTATGGATTCAGCAACAATTAAGAGATTATGGTATTTCTGCAAAGAAAACACCAATCTTTTGTGATAATACAAGTGCTATTGCAATTACGCAAAATCCTAAGTTTCACTCTAGGACCAAGCACATTGATATTAGACATCATTTCATTAGAGATCATGTGGAAAAAGGTGATATTGAGGTTGTGAAAGTAGGTACTGAAGATCAGCTTGCTGACATCTTTACCAAGCCCCTACCGAATAATAGGTTCGCAATGCTAAGGTATAACCTTGGATTGATTGAACTACCTAATAAAGGATACACTTGCAGAATGCTGAAACAGGTATTCAGCAAGCCAAAGTATTCCTGTCCAAAAGACCAAGTCACTGATTTCTTCTAAGAAATGATAAGTCACAACATGATTGCTGAAACAGGCATTCAGCAAGTAATTCCTTCAAAACAGGTATTTGTTAGGAAACTTGATCACTTGCTGAGACAGGAACTCAGTAAGTGAAAGAACTAAGGATTGCTGAGACGGGTACTCAGACAATCAAAAGATACTGAAACAGGTATTCAAGTATCAAAGGAATTTTCTGAGACGGGAACTCAGAAAAAGAGCAAAAGCTCATCTCTCAGATTATACCAAAGGATGTCTCAAATGCAAAAGAATTTACTGATACGGGAAATCAGAAATATCTTTTAAACTTAGAAAATATGAGATATCTAAGTAAGGGGGAACTTTCAGCAAGTATCCAGATTGTTAATTCAAACTTGCTGAAAAGATTCTTGTCTATTTCAGCAAGCAATCTATCCCTTATTACTCGGTAAAATCAATTTGTGACGTTAAGCTGGCACAGATAAACTCGCAATATCATGACATGAAATTCAATCGTGGCCATTGATTAAAAGGAGTTATTAATCTAACGGCTAACGAAACAAAGAGAGAGAGTGCTTCGACGGTTTTAGTTAGTGGGCCACTACGCATTCAATGCAAAGGCTCCACTATCTCCAGTGTTTCTCTGTTTTACCCTTGCTGAGAGCTCAAATCGATTGAGTTTCTCACACACCAGAGACACTATATAAAGAAGGTGTTAGAGAAATGACAAAATTCTTTAACTCACATTTCCTTTCTCTGCAATTTCTAGCCTGAAAGTACTGTACCTCCGGTCAAAAAGCAAACTATCTCTTTTCGTACAATCTTTCTTGCTCTATATAATAAATGGCTCCCAAGAGACAGTTATCAAAGTCCTCAAAATCGTCAAAGGTTGATAGTGCTGAAACACGTACTACTCCGGTGACTGCTCCGGTGACTACTCTGGCCCCAAACACAACGAAAGTTGTGTTGAAAAATGACCGAATCACTGTAAAACCTATGCCTCCGTCATATCTTGACACTGCAAAGTGTGAGATGTTGATGCAATGGGGAGGGTTTGCAAAAGAAAGTACATTAGGTACTTTTATGAACAAGAACTTGATGACCAAAATGAAGAGGCGCTTGAGTTCATCAAGCAGCAAGGCCTCATGAACTTTATCTCTGCTCGCACTAAGCAAGTGAGCATGATTGATACTATGGAATTCTACAACAATGCAGAAATCCAGTCCCTTACTGATAGTAAAGGAGTCACTGAAAAAGTGATCCTTTACTACAGTTCAGAACACGCAAATCGTCCTGAAATGGACTGATTTAGCGGAGATTTTTCAGATTCCAACCACTGGAACTGAAGATGACGTCACTGCTTCTGACGAAGAAATTGAAGCTTTCTACAGTGACGTCAGAAATGCAAAGATGAAGAAAGGCGAGATAGCTCCCGTGACTTGGACAAAGCACGTTAAGAGAAAGCATCTCTGCCATTCACTTGGTCTAGTAGCTCTGCTACTAATTAAAGTTCTTGACTCCCAAGTTGGAGGAATTGACCAAGTAGGCCTGAGAAGATGGCCATTGCTGATGCATATCTATGAAAATAAATCGGAGCTTAACTGGGCTAAGTACATTTTCAACAGGCTTGTTGATTGTGTTACTAAGTTTAAGGTAAAGGTAGAAGACAACAAGGTCTCACCTTCCTTTCCAGTTATGTATGGAATCAAGATATGCTATATCCTTGAACATTTCAGGATTCAGCTAAGAAACCCATTGCCAATCAAGAAATCTGTGTGCACTGTGGGAAGATCTTTCTACAAGCAGAATGTACCTAAGATTGCTGGAAAGAAATCCAAGAAGACAACAACTGCAAATGTTATCAGCACAAGCCAGCAAGAAAGGTATACAACAGCTGCAGATGTTACCACTCAGCAACTTAGAGATGAAACTGTTGTAGATGGTGGTAACACAATTGAAACTTCTGTAGAAAATCAACAAGGTACGACATCTGTTGCTGAAAAGGCAACAATAGATGACTCTGGGAAACTTGAAAAATCTAAAAAGAAAAAGAGGAAAGCTGATGATGACACTCAGACTGCAGCGTCATCAGCAAACCCCGTACCTAAGAGGAAACGAACAAGTAACAAAAGAAAGAAGACACTGGCTTCTCAGTCAGTCCCTAATGTCCAAGACTCCTCAGTCATTCCCAGACAAATGCTGAAACGCATTTGCCAGTAGATGTTGCTGAAATAATTACTGAAACATATATCAACAATGTTGAAGTGTTTGCGAAAGCCTTCAACAATCAACTTAACGTTGATAACTCTACTGAGAATAGACCACAAGGCAGTGGAAATGAAATTCCTGCCCAAGTCCCAGATATCTACATTGTAGATAATCTAGATGATCAAACCATGGAACCAGTAAGCGACATTGCTGCTGATCTGCAAAGAGCGGCACTTGCTGATGCTGCTGTACAGATGGTTGCTGAACAAGCAACTCATCAAGTTGCTGAAACCCAGCTTGCTGATGGACCAGTTGTTGAGATAGCAATGGTTCCTGTTCCTGAAGTTGCTGAATCTCAAGAAGCATTATTCAAAGACGCATCTCTTGATGCTGAGAATACTGGCCCAAGTTCACCCAAGACTTCAATTGACAAAGTCCAGCTTGTACTGGAAGATTTAAGCAAACAAATGGAGTTGGAGATTGAAGAATCATCCAACAAGTCAATTGCTCTCTTCATGACAAGCAGTGAGCTTAAAGGTCAAGATGCTTCTGCTCAACTTGTCAATTCAGAGACAAGGGAGATTGTTGAAACCACACAGCTTTCTCAGTTAGAGCAAAATCAGAAGTCTGCTGAAGAAACAGTCCCAGAAGCTGAAGAAACTGTTAATGCTGAAAGGACTGATCCACAACCTGTCCTTCCTCAGCAGGTAGTTAATTCAACCATCAGTAAAACTTCAAATTCTGAAAATTGTTCTTTTGCTAAAATTATTCTTTCTCTACAGTTCTCAAGATGCAAGTCAGATGGTTGCTGAAGCCTCTGCACCAGAACCAACACTCCCTGCTCAGCAGGTAGTTAATAATTTTGGTATAAAAACTAAGTTTGACAGCTTAGTACTTGTGTCTAATTTTAATTTATTTCAGGATGAACAAATGGAGGATGCTACTCAAGCTCCTCATGGTATGGAAATTGTACTACATGAGCTTGCTGACTCTCAGCAGGTAAATCATGTTTCAGACTTAAACTCTAAAACAATTCTCCAAACCAATCCTGATCTAAATAAAATTCTTTTTCAGGCTCAAAAGGAGACTACTGAAGTGGTACTCATCACTGAAGATCAGCAAGTAAGTTCTGAAGAACTTTACTTGAGCTTCAAGAGGACAACTTTGTCAAGAGTTGCTAAGTCCGTCAGCAACTGGCAAAGATATAGGAGAATGGACTTCTCAGATCTTCACCTTCATCTCTCAAATGAGAAAAAGAGATCTTCACTGTTAAAGCTCGAAACATTTGTCCACTCCATCCTTCCTGAATAAATGACATATTCTCAGCAAATGAGCTCAAATCTGATTGCTCAAATCAGAGAGAATATGAAGGACAAATTTAAGAGTGCCTCTCCAGCTGAACAAGCTGTGATGCTCAAAGGTCTTTTTGTTCCTGTGGTGGCTAATCCCCACAAATTAACTGAGGAAGAGGAAGTGACAAGTGTTGCTTTGTACAAGCATGTTGAGCTAGTCATTCTGACAGATGATGAAGAAGAAGAAGAAGAAGAAGATGAGAACATTCCCACTGATCCCAGTGATGATGAAGGGAAAGATTCTAAGGACAAGAAGGATGACGATGATGACAATCAAGGTCCAAGTCCTGATGCTGGAGGCCTAAAGTTGACAGTTGCTGAAAATGTTCAACAAGAAAATCAGCAAGCTGAACAACCACAACCTCAGCATGAATCTCAACCTCCTCCTTCTGCTGAAAATCAAGCACCTGTACAAGGTGCTGATACTGAAGAAGAATACGCCAGAAAAAGGGCTGACTTGAAAAATGGGAAAATCTTGAAGACGAGGATGAAGAAGATGAAGATTACCAACGAGCTCTACAAAATAGTCTCGTGATCCATGCAAGGCATACGCAGGATCTGGAAATTGGTGAATCTTCAAGACCAAAATCTAAGGAAGTTCCATCCCTTCCACTTGCTACTGACGAAACTCCAGTTATTGAGTCTCAAACGTTGCCTTCAGCAACTACTCAATTAAAACTAACTACTGGCGAAACTCCAGTAATTGAGCCCCAAACTCAATTAAAACAACTATCTACTGGTGAAACTCCAGTCGTTGAGTCTGAAATCTTGCGATCAGCAACCACTCAACAAAAGGAAGTGAAGCTACTGACAAAGGCTCCAAAGTCGCTCAACTTGATGAATCTGAGGATGATGACGACTTGTCAGAAAATGATGATGATCAATCTAAGAGAGACCCAAAAGTCGTTCAGATTCCTCCTCCTGATTACATCAATGATTTAGACGATGGTCTAAGAGCCGAATTGCTGACGCGTGATGATCAGTTTGCTTCTGAAATTAAGGTTCATTCCTTAACACCTCATTTAGTGCCGTTCCCAAGAGTTGAGGAGTTTACTCCCAGAATTCTAGCACTAAAGCAAGTCCATGATGCCTGCAAAGCTGAAGATGAGGCATTGCTTGCTGAGAGCCCACTTGACATTGGAAAGATACTGGCTACAGTGCTGAGACGCACTACAACTTTGACAATAGCTCAAAGAGACATCAGTCTTTATCATAAGAGCTATGAAGAAGATGTAAGTCAGGCGCTCAAGCTTGCAAAGAATGCTCTTGTCAAGGCTCAGAATATTATGGATGAGAAGGCCGCAACAGAGAAAAGACATGAAGAGAACATGATGAATATTCAAAAAGAGTTAGCAACAATGAACTCTGACCAACAAGAAATCATCATGAAGTATAACAGTCTCAACACTCTTGCTGAAAATTGCAATGAGTTTTATTCTCTGCACATCACTCCGATGTTGCAATCCATGTCTAAGTGGGAAAAGAAGTCTAGAAAAAGCAATCAAACCCCTCCTACTCCTGCTGCTGATGCGCCACTTCCATTAGAACCTCTTGCTGAAAGAGAGCAAAGTTCTAAAAGACAAGCAGAAACTGAGTTAAATTCAGCAAGTACCAAAAACCGCTGCTGAAACTCAAGATTTCTGTGACACTGAAAGTCATCACAATCTTGATGAAGATGATGAAGAAGATGATGACAATCAAACAATAGCTCAAGCCATAAGAGCTAGACCCTTAACAGCCATAACTCCGTCTGGCCACTCAAGGCATTTTTCATCTGACTCTTCAGCAAGAAGATCAAGACAATGCTAAATCAAGAAGAAGAAGGCAAAGACAGGAAGAGAAAAGGCTGGCCAGCATTGCTATTGGCTCCGGCATTGAATATACAAAGACCAACAATGATGAAACCACTCAGAATGTGATCAGAAACATTCATGGTTGCTGGATCTTAAAGCTGGAAGACTTGCTGGTAAATGAGTTCTTTCCTACAGCCATTTTGAATCAAATGTTCAAATGGATTGAACTCAAGGTCCAAAGAAAGCAAAGGGAAGAATCTCTCCCAAGAAATATTGCTGGGAGATGGTTGAATTGAGGTCTCAGTAAGAAGAACTGCCATTGGTAAGACTTATAGACAAGAACCAGATTTGATAAAACCTCCTGGCATTGCTTACTATGCTGACCCGGTAACAAAGAAACCTAAGAAGAAACTTGGATTTATTCCTTATGAGTACTTCTATCTCACTGCTAAGGATCAAGAAGAAGATCTTCTCTGGTTAAGAAAGATTCATCCGAGAAACATTTCAGATACACAGCTTCTCCATGCAAGCAATTGGGGCATGCACTTGTGGGTAATTCACTACATGGAAATGAATGCTGGAAAGCATCATCATACTGCCTGCAAAAATGCAAGAATTCTTCAACTACAAGTCCGTAGGCTTCTGGAAAACTACGAGAAGGATTGTGTTGAATTCACTGCACTTGCTAAGAAGAGTGTAAGAGAGATTTTGAGAAAATCCTCTGAAAGAGCTTAAGTCTCAGCAATAGTTTTTGTTAAAGTTTTTGTTTGCTGATTCCTTGTTATCTATGCTTTCTTGTAAACTTCTGAATGATAACTTTCAGCAATGAATTCTTTTTGACTCTTATTGGTTTTGATTATGCAACTTACTTATGCTTACTGTTTATTTATTCAAGTATGCTTGCATTAATCATCTGATTTATTCTACATCAGAAACCTCTAAAAGGGTAACAATTAATTTAGCCATGGATTGCTAACATCAAAAAGGGGGAAATTTGTTAGGAAACTTGTAATTTTGATGAGCAATTAACCATGCTAAATTAAGAACAGTTCAGTAACTAGTACTCTTAAGGTCCATAGGAATTTAGAATTTTAAGGACATTGTAAAAGAGGAACGTTTGCTGATGACTTAGTTAGGTGTTAGATAAGTTATTTCTTTTGCGTATGATGTATTTTATTTTCCGAAAAGAAAATATCTTATTGATGCTTAGCTTTAATGAATCTTATTTTCTGAAAAGAAAATGACCTATTGAAGCATTTGCTGAAGATATATTTTGTTCATTCCAAACAAATTATTGAAGCAAATAAGAAACCGGTCAGAATCTTGAAGACTTTTGAAGATCTGAAGACTTGAAGACTTGAAGACTTGAAGATTGCTGAAGACTGGTAAGGCACGTGTTGCTCAGAAAGTGGAATTTTCTGCAACAGCATTACATAAGTGAAAATATGAAAGACAAAGTAGGTTGTGCTTGCTGAAACTGAGAATGAACACTTGCTGATGAACATATGTGACCTCTTGCTGAATGTACGTGAATTTGCGCTCCAATGTTACTGTTTGAATTCTATTCAAATGTGCATTTAATGCAAAGTTTACACGCGAAGGACATGAAAACTAGAAGACAAACAAAGTTGCTGCTGAAAGTACAAAATCAAGATAGTGACATGTTAAGGAACAAAAGCCTTAGGATTTGAAATTCAAACGGCTCCTTACTTGCACTATAAATAGAGGTCATCCGGCAAAGAGTTGAAGTGTGTCAACAACGTGATCAAACTCTCACTTGTGCTTAAAAACACACAAACCTTCAAACACTCTTACTGCCATTGATCCGTTCCAAGACTCAAAGCTTGAAAAAGCTACTTGTGAAGAAGTAGAACAAACTCGACTAAGAAATTAGTTAAGTGTTCTTTCTTTTGAACAAGAACAAGTCTTGACACCAGAAACAATCAAACTTGTTTACTGCAAAGTATTCCAAGTTGTGTTTCTTAGATTACTTATTGTAACTGAATAAGTTATAATTATGTTAGTGTTGAAATATATCCAGTCCGCATGTACGAACTGGAACGGTCTAAGAGCGCGACAAAGCATCATAGGCCGTCCCTCAAGGGGCACGACCACACCCAAGCATGTCACTAAGGTGTGGATCGACCAACATAGGGTCCGACCATCCTGGGAGGACAACCCTCAAAATAAGCTCATTACAAGGACAAAACAGCCATACGGCTCGAGGAGCATCTCTAAGGCTCGAGGAGCAACTTACGTCAAGATAACGCTCCTTGAGAGAAACTGGACAGGATGCTACTCGCACCACGTACGAACAAGTAAGGCACGAAGACCCTGAGCGACCACCCATGGTTGCTCCCTTGGGCCAAGGCCCATGGACCTCACTAATGGGCCTGGGCCGAGGAAGGCTTCAATCCTAGTCGTACACGTGTCGTGATCCTACGCGACCGGAAGATGAAAGGCCACGAGTATATAAAGGCCTCATTTACTCCTGAACAGTAAGCATCATTAACACCTCTCAACCACCACATTTACTACTCGTACTAGGGAAGCCTCACAACTCCCTATTCGTAAAGTCGCCTCTCCGGTCTGATACCTTACAGACCGGGTAAGAGACACTAACCCCCCCCCCCCTCTAGTCTATTTCAGGTACGAGGAAGCTACAAGAAGGCTCATTTCCTATCTTAGAGGAATAGTACAGGAAGAAGAACTAGAATGACTTAAGATTAGCGACTCATTGCGAACTTAGAAAGAAACACGAATTACCCTTCAACATTTGGCGCCGTCTGTGGGAAGCGACACAAAAGGTCATTCCTTGCCCTACTAGTCGAGCCACAACCCTCCTCGCGACTCTTCACGAATATGCCTCCCAGAAGAAGCAACCGTCTTGCTAATGCACCACCCAGGAACCCTCCTCGACCTAGAGGCCGTCCCTCTAGTAACGGTCGCGGAGGAGGAACGGAGGGTGCTCCGAGGGAACCAAGAAACAACAATGTTGCAAGGAATCGGGATTACACGGAGGGGGCATTTACTAATGTCACCAACTCCCAAAATGAAAGATCGGGCGAAAACAACCCGCAAGGAATCCCGGTAGGAAATGCCTATGGAGCGTTGAGAGTCCCGAACAACGCCGAGCCTAGGGGGCAGCCTCCTCCAGTAGCAATCAACCAACCTCTCGTAGCAGGGAACCCTCCTCAACCGGCCGCATTGACCTTCACCCTTCCTGATGGACGTGTAGTCCGACCATCAGACTTCGGGATGAGCGAAGCTCAATACGGTCTATTCCTTCTTACTCTACAAGGATACGTCGGGGGTAATGAGGCTGTTAGGGTTAACACTGAGATACAAGCTCAGGGAGCACAACCAGCACCGGTGCAAGAGCAACCTCGTGATACCATGGTCGCTCCTCGTCAATCCCAAGGAAGAGCACCAGTTGCACAAGATGAAGCACATTCGAGAGCCAACACAAGGCCGATCCAATCTCGACTTGGACCATCAAGAATTCAATCGAGGTTAGGACCCCAAGGCGCCCCGGATGACTTGAGAGACTTGATCGATAGAAGGATACGGGCATCGTTACAAAATGTAGCTCAACAAGAAAATAGAGCTCAGGTGGTCGCTACACCACCCGCTCTCCCCAATCAAGTCACCCCCAATCAGGTAACTCCCCAAAACCAACAAGAAGCAGTGGAGGAGAATCAAGCATTGAGAACAGTAGTTGCGGTAACCCCCCTGATCGACTTGATCACGGGGAGGAGGCTCACTCTGGAGGAACTCAACGCGAGGAAATCAGCACTTGATGCTCAGATAGAGACTCTACGAGGAACTGTCCAAGAGAAAGAGCAAGACCAAGATCCGAGCCCTTTGTGTGATGAGATTAGAAGCCACCAGGCCAAAATCAAAAGAGGGTTCCCCACCTTCGAAAGCTATGATGGAACAAGTTGTCCAAAGGACTACTTGGTAAGATTTGGCACTAAAATGGACGCTTACGGTCATGATTCAAGGACCAAAGCACTCCTCTTCCCGGCTAACCTCTCCGGAGAAGCCATGAAGTGGTGGTCGCGCCTCCCTCACCGATCCATCAAGTCATATAGAGATCTCTTTAAGGAGTTCTCTAAGCGTTTCGAGAAGGTAATGAACGCCAAGAGACGGGTGAGATACTTGGCTGAAATTGTTCAGAAAAACAACGAAGACTTGAGGGACTTCATCAATCGCTTTCATGAAGTAGCCCTCCAAGTCGAAGATCACTCGATCAATGAGAGGAAAGAATATTTGTATGGTAACACTACCAACATCAAATTCCAAGATGTACTCTCAGCATCGTGTGTGGAGAATGAAGCACAACTTGCCAAAGTTTGCAAGGATTTCCTCGAGGCTGAGGAATTCCGAAAAACGGTCACCGTGAGAACCAATCTTCCCAAGGAAAAAGGGAAAGAAAAAGAAAAAGAGAAGGAGTACCCTCCTCGCCCCCAAAATCCCGGAAAGCAAAGGAAAGAGCAAAAATTTGGGTTGATCAAGGAGGGCAACTCTAGAAATGATTTCAGAGACAAGAGATCTCCTCCTAGAAGGTCACCTCCAAGACGATATACCAACTACACAGACTTGAATAGGCCAAGATCCGACATCTTGAACTATATAGTCTCGAGGAAGCTAGACGTCTCATGGACACCCCCGATTAAGGAAAATCAAAGGAACAAGAGCTCGGAAAAATTTTGCAAATTTCACAAGGGGAAAGGGCACACCTCAGATGAGTGTGTCGAGCTCAAGAACGAAATTGAGAGGATGATACGTAACGGTCAATTGGTTAACTACATCCGGAAGGAGGAACCCCTGGCACTCCTGCCCCACCACCTCGAAGTGGGAGCGAGCACCCTTACCAAGGAAACCCTCAGGACGATGACATTCATAATTACAACAATTATGAGAACCGCCCTGTGAATGGAAACATCCACACTCTCACAATTGCGGGAGGACCCACCGGTGGCGACACTCGTAATCAAAGGGAGATTACGGCGGACAACCTTAGGGTCCGAGATATGAAGTATGCTCAAGCCGCACGACCGGGAACCAATGTTATCCCTTTCGATGATAGCGAGATACCTCTGAAGCATGCCGGAGGAGGGAACATCTATGATCCTTGCGTTCCACTCGTAGTTTCCTTGGATGTTCAATCATACAAGCAAGGAAGGATCCTCGTCGACACCGGGTGCTCGGCAAACTTGATTTTCACAGGAACCTTGAAAAGGATGCAAATGAACCCAAGGGAAGAGCTCAGAGAAGTGAGGAGCGCATTGGTAGGATTTGGAGGACAACCTATCATGCCACTCGGAATGATCAACCTCACGGTGTCAATGGGTAGCGCTCCTAGACGAGTGACGCAACAGGTTCCTTTCGTGGTCGTCGATATGCCGTTTGATTATTTTGCAGTCCTAGGCCGACCCGGTCTCTCCCAATTCCGAGCCGTAGTGTCCACGGTCCACAACAAGTTGAAGTTCCCCACTCCTTTGGGAATTGGACAAGAAGTAGGAGACATACGAGAAGCATGGGAATGCTACACCATGTCAGCCAAGTTCACTTCTAGGGTTGCAATCGGAGAACCAAACCCAGGGCAGTCATCCGAGGAAACACCCCTAGTTCACAATGCGCCTTATCGTTTCTACACGGTTCGGCGAGTGAAGAGAAAGTCAAAAAAGCCAAGTCCGTCACTTAGGCGAAGAAAAGCGATCATGAAGAAAGACAAGGATACTCAAGTAGGAGCTGTTAAGGAGCTCGAGGAGTATCAAGTGATTCCACCAGTCCCACCCTCTTCCAAAAAGAAGAAATTCTTTGAGGAAAACAAAATTGAAGCAAGAGAAGCCCTAGAAGAAATCCAAATTGTCGAAGGAAGTGCCGACAAGGTCACAAAAATCGGCACCGAGATGACTACTGAAGTCAGGATGAAACTCATCCAGTGCTTGAAGGATAACAACGATATCTTCGCGTGGAGTACCGAAGACCTCAAGGGGATCGACCCACGTGTCGCCGTTCACGGTCTGAACGTAGACCCATCGATCACCCCACATCAGAGAAAAGCGAAGAGACTTCAGTGCGGAAGATAATGCCATCATAGAAGCGGAAGTCCACAGACTCTTAAGGCCGACCACATCAAGGAGGTGAGATACTCTGATTGGGTATGCAATGTGGTCCTCGTGGAGAAAGGCCCGGGAAAATGGAGAATGTGCAACAATTTCACAAGGCTCAACAAGTTTTGCCCGAAGGATCCATACCCTCTCCCAAGGATCGACCAGCAGGTCGATTCACCGCTGGATGCGCCCTCCTGAGTTCATGGATGCTACCAGGCTTCTACCAGGTCAAATGGCCAAAGATGATGTGCCTAAAACTGCCTTCTTCGCTAATGGCAACGTGTACTGCTTCAACGTGATGCCATTTGGTCTTAAAAACGTCGGAGCGACCTATCAGAGGTTGGTTAACAAATGTTCAAAGAAGAGCTGGTAAGCAATGGAAGTAGTAATGTCGATGACATGCTCGTAAGAGCAAAACCGAGGAGCAACATGTAGGTTACCTGGCAAAATGCTTCTCAATCTTGAGAAAGTATGGCATGAAGCTCAACCCGGCGAAGTGTACCTTGGTTGTCAAAGGGGGGAAGTTCTCGGTTACATGGTAACAAAAGAGGAATAGAGGAAAAACCCGAAAGATAACGGCTCCTCGATCTTCCCCAAACCTCAATCCATCAATGAGGTGCAACAATTGGTCGGAAGAAATCAATTGCATTGAGTAGATTCATCTCGAGGTCTGCCGAGAAAAATTACCTTTTTTCAAAGTGCTAAGAAAGAGCAGCCACTTCGAGTGGACCAAGGAGTGCGAGGAAGCCTTCGAAAAGCTTAAAGAGTATCTACTCGCTCCTCCATATTGTCGAAACCGTAGAGGAGAGGTACTTATTTATA
>CM051455.1:67006832-67055868 GCA_028274465.1 Plantago ovata
AGTTTTTTTGGTAAGTCTTAATTTTTATTATCTTTACTTCTGTCATGGCACGCCCTCATCAATGCTGAAAAGCAACATATATGGAGTTTTAGATTTTTGGCTTAAATAATGTGGTAGGTAATTTTAAAATTCAACGGAGCAACATTCATTCCCTGGGTTTTAAGCCCTTTTTCCGCCCTAAATAATCTCTCTATAGCTAGCAATCGGGGTGCTCTCCTTGGTTTAAAATCAGTGCTATATTTAATTCGACAACATTTTACAACCGACCCTATATAATTTATATTTAGATCGTTCAAGAATTATGGAGGGTCCGGTTGGTTTCGTGGCGATGAAATCTGTTGAAGAAGAGAGGAAGATTCATTTGAAGTATTTGTTTTAATTGTGTTGGGTGGCTGGATCGACAGTATTTCATCAAGATGTGGTGAGATTCAATAGTATAATGAAATTGTTTTATTCGTTACTTCTGATTTTAACGGTATGTGGTAATACTACTAATCATTTCTTATATTACGTAGCATGTGGTGTTTTGGGCGTATGTTCAATAAGGGTTTCTACTATGTGAGTTGATCTTGCATCCGTCCGTAATGAAGAAAGCAAAAACTCCAGATTTCTACTACAGATGTTAATCGTAAGTGCCATGTTTTCTTTCATACCACTGTTTTAAAATTTATTTTCTAAACATGTTTGCTAATATATATTTGATTTATATTGTAGATTGATTTTTTCCAGTATGAGATCTCCATAGGGTCGAAGAGTTGTTGCGAATACTAACCGAAGCATCACATCCAATGGCCAAATATTTGTCTTGCATAGTTAAAATGTTGAATGGTGATGAACAAATTCGACAACATGGTTTACGTCTCTTCAAAGAGATTGCAACAATGCCAAGAGGGTTGTTCCGTTTGAAGATGCGTAGAAATATATTATTAGGCCAGCTTCGCGATTTAAATCGTGGTATGTTTGCTTTGGATTTCAATATTCCGAAATTTTGTAACGATGATCATATCGTGGGGATGGATGATATAGATGACGGCTTGTGTTTTAGTTGTTTGGCAGACCAGGGTATTATGCTATATTCGTGCTATGAATTTCATACGGCTATAGAGAATTTAGTTCATCGTATCGATGTATAAACTCATTTTTTCTGGTCGATTATCTACGATTATAACAGTTTCTTTTTCTTTTTTTCTTTTTCTTTTTTTGTTTCGTGTTGTTTGTGTTTTTATTTTTTACCTTTATAAAACAGATTCTATGATATAACTTTTCCATAATATTTATTATTTCCACTTGATCTCATAGTGGTATATCTTTGGTATTAATAATACCTAGTTTTGGTATTCACCAAATCGTGAAGTCAACACATTAATTTTTTAAATTAGGAGTTAGATACATACCTAATATTGTATTGCATGATCATTACCTAATATACTCTATACATTACATTATAAATAGTCTTTGCTACATCATAGTTTAGGAGCAATATATATTGAAACCGAATTTAGGAGCAATATATATTGAAACCGACGTCCATATGGATGTTGACGTCTTAAAGTTCAAGAACAGGATCTGCAGGGCCATCCTTCATGTTCGTAAGCGCAAACAAATCACCCGTAAACATCATAGTCGGCTATTATCTATTCCAACGGATTTGGTCAGAAAAATCATTCAACGTGTTGCTGTGGACTCATCAGAATCGATTGCTGTACTTCAGTTAACGTGAGAATTTATTACATTCAGCAAGCTATTTCGAATTGTTTGATCCTCATATAATTTCTGTTTTATCGCATTGATTTATCTACAGTGCAAACGTCTGAATAAACTATCAACAGAGCCCTTCGTTTACCGCATATGAAGTTCGAGTTGTTTCATTCAAAGAGTGTTTCATCATCCGAATTACTTCCCATGCCAAGTGTCTTCAACATGGTAACCCAGACTTACTATACAGATACGCCTTGGTAAGTCGAACTTACTAATTCTTCAGCATAAACATTTTTTTCTTACATCATCACTAACACAAATTTCAATAAATATTGATGCAGATAGATTACTTCTTCTATAAAAAAATATGAAACGGCCCAACAGTTCCTTCAACGGGCAATGTTAGCTGGTCATGTGGAAGCACCGTATTTGAGTTGTGTGTTCAAGATGTGGCACATGCATGATCCACGAGTTAGGGAAGACGGTATATCGATAATGCGTGCATATGAAGGCACATGTAGTGGACGGAAATATATAACTGAATGTCGCAAAAAACTGAATGAAATTCTAGGGGCCATGGAGGTTAGAATATTGTGGTTCATACGTGTTTCAATGTGTCGTATCCATACACCGAGTGGAAGTGGATCCAGCAGTGGGTGTCACTATTGCCTAGCGAACAGAGAATTGATGATCCTATTCGACACCACCAATTGGCCCCGTTACTGTAACTGTGGCTAATAAGTTGATATAATATCTTAACATGCAACATCAATATTGATTTTATTGTTTCTATTAGGCGTCCATATTATTTAGTAACATGTTTGATGTACAATACTACGATAGTCTTCCATAATGTATTTAAACTTCAAGATAACATTTAAAAAATAATAGGTGCATTGATGTTGTGTTACAATAGATTGACAATGAGTTGGATTCACTCCATAGTCGATAGGGAATAACATCCGGTTTCCTGCAACACACAGAGTAAATTAAAATTCTGATTTACGCATACACGACAATCAAACGGTATATATGCATTATAGACTTGAAATTGCATGCATTGACAAGTGTGGTTGAAATTGCATGCATTGACAAGTGTGGTGAAGTTGCATGCATTATAATGCATGTGCATGCACAACTTCTATAAATTGTGAGCCAATTCACCAAGAATTATACTACTCATCTGTTCGATTTTAACTACATACACTTATTCACTAACGTTTTTGAGAGCTACTATGTATAATCAACCTCAGTTTGAAGCTATTTTTGATGAACAACTTCAGCACATGCTCAAATGGGGCGTAAGGTAACATTTTGTAGTTGTTTATTATTTAACTATTTTTCATACTTTGTTCTCACATATTTTAACGTGTAGGTATCATGATGTTCATGGTAATAGGATTGAAAATCCTTCTCTACTTGAGCAACTTAAAGCTGTTAGAGCAAAGGCAGAACTACGTGAACATCAAAGAGGACCGATCTATCAAGCTGCAGATGTTGTTGCACAACTTCATGTTATATCGTGCCAGAACCCTTCTGTTGAGGAGTCGGCTAGATGTTTGAAAGAAACGATTCTGGACTTGGAAAAGGATTATATTACATTCGGCCTAGGTGAGAAGAGCATGCACAACTATGTTGTGCAGTGTAGGTTACAATGTTTCACACAGTCAAGAATCACGGTGGGTTTCGAACTACAAGAAATGTCTGATACGATGTCTATGATGACTCGAGTGTATGGTGTAGCATTTTTACACTTATGTGTTGTGCATTTATGTTTTTCGTAATTTCTGCATCTGCTACTAATTCCGTTATTGCGAACCAAGTTAATTTGTTTTGAGATGACAATTGTAATCCATGCTACATTAATAATAAAACATTATTTTTCAATGTTGAATTGAAAAAAATACAAGTGTTTGTGTAGAGGCTGAAATTGACAAGTGTGGATGGTGTTACAAAAATTCTAATACATGCATTGACAAGTGTTTGTCACAATTCATGCAATGGTTCTATAAATATAGTCTTCCACCTAAATCCTACTTCATTCACATTCTTATTCATTTACTTGCTTCTTCACTCAAAGTTTATTCACTATGAATCAGTACCCTCAGTTTGAGGCGAGGTTTGATAGAAATCTCAAATTTATGCTAACAAACGGAGTCAGGTATTTTACTTATTGATAAATGAACCTTTTTGTTGAATATATGAATCCTGTCTTTTATCCACTAAATTTAGTTTGAAAACAGGTATTACGAAGCAAATGGAAGAGAGGATTCTGACCCTACTCTGCTTATCAAGCTTTTGGATGTCAAGGAGAAGGCTGAAGTCTATGAGCACCACTACGGTCCCATCTTTCAAGCTGCTCAAGTTGTTGCACAACTTCATCTCATCTATCTCGAACATCCTGTGATTGAGCAAACCGTCAAAGATCTTAAGCAAAAAATATTAAATATGGAAAAATGAAACATTGAAAGGGGGTGTGCCGAAGCTTTCAAGTACAGCTATAAAATTGAGTGTTGCGGTCAATTGACTGAAATGTTGGCTCGATTCTGCCGATACGATTGGAATTGAGTCGATTATGAAGTATCAAGTTCAAAAATCACGGTGAACATCTATGTTTTTTAATTTCAATAAGTGAAGTTGTTATTATAACAACAACACTCTGTCTTTTTCATTTGAAAGTTTGTTTTGTTTTCCTTTAGTGTGTAATAAAAACATTCTCCGGAGATGAACATTCACCGAAGGAGTGGTATGAGTTAATCAGATACAAATAATCCTTTATTGAAACTTAGATAGTCCAAGAAGCCTCCTGCAAAGGCAATATTATTATTATTTTCAGCTAATCAACGTATAATAATGACTTCACCGGAGGCTACTTGCATTATCTTAGTACAAGGATTATTATCTCATCATCAGTACAAAAAATATAGTTGTTACATTCCAGTAAATCGTGTTCACACAAATAAGTTGTAACAAATGAAATTACAATTCCTGTCACAATTATACATTTTATTGAATAGTGTTCAGACATTTCAATGTTTTAGGACAATGCCGCACGTATCTGCTTGAGTAATTATTACTTTGAATCGAATCATTCAAAATGTGTAATAAGGACTTCAAGGAGATACGTGCGCCATTGTCACATTTTCATATAAATTACTCAAGTCATCATAACACTATTTTGAAAAGCATACATATCAGCATGACAAGGTACATCAAAACTATGGTTTAAAGTAAAGTAAAATAATATCAATATAAAATAATATGAAATTGTAAAATACGAAAAGGTAGAATGTGTTAATCAAATTCGGGCTCTGACAGCTTCAAAAAATCAATTTAAATCGGAGGTGTGTTCAGATATGAATAATCTCATTGTCGATTTAATACCGCTCCTTCGCACTCTGCTATTGTTATAATATCAAAATTATTTTCGTATCATAATAATAGCATAGCCGAAGGAGCGGTGTGAAATAAACATTCGAGATCAATCATTTTCATCATTACGCCCTTTTAAAGAGCATTTATCTATAACATTAAAGAATGTATAGAGAAATAGTAGTGTTCAGACAATTCAATCTCACCGCATTAGATAATGCTGCCAGCTGTCCCCAGAGGCAATATTAACGTGTTATTTCTTAGTCACCCTATAATAATGACTCTGAGGTCAACAGGCAGCATTATCTGAATGCAAAGATTGAAAATTGTTCATCATCACACAATTTATAACATGACACACTTTGATTAACCATAACATGAATTTTATACAAAATTGATGAAGTAGTGGTGTTCAGACAATTCAATCTGTTTGAGAAATCCCAACAGCTGGCCCCAGAGGTAATATTGTTGTGACTTTGTCTTAGTCAGACTATAATAATAACTCTGAGGGCAGCAGCTGGCATTGTCTCAGTTGGATTTTGAAGCTGTCATCATCACACAATTTATGCATTATCACACAATTTAAGTTAATCGTCGAAGGAGTGGTATAAAAATGACATTGGACATTACTATTTTCATCATCACATATACTTTCAGTAATGAATACTTAATGAGAAATAGTGTATACAGAAATATTATAAATAGTGAAGTGTATAGATGGAGAAACAACAGAAAAGAATCGGTGAAAGTAATAATGTGAGAAATATATAGACAAAGAATGTATAGAGAAATAGTAGTGTTCAGACAATTCAATCGTTTTAGATAATCCTGCCAGCTGTCCCCACAGGTAATATTAACCTGTTATTTCTTAGTCACACTATAATAATGACTATGAGGTCAGCGGGCAGCATTATCTTAATACAAAGATTGAAAATTGTTCATCATCACACAATTTATAACATAACACACTTTGGTTAACCATAACATGAATTTTATACGAAATTGATGAAGTAGTGGTGTTCAGACAATTCAATCTGTTTGAGAAATCCCGACAGCTGGCCCCAGAGGTAATATTGTTGTGACTTTGTCTTAGTCAGACTATAATAATAACTCTGAGGCCAACAGGCGGCATTGTCTCAGTTGAAGGATTTTGAAGCTGTCATCATCACACAATTTATGCAAGACACATTCTATTTGCCCCGTTCAATGGCACACGTGGGAAAGTGTGTTTATAAATTTTATTGTATGCAAATCATATTAGACTTTAAATTAAAAATCTATTCCATTATATTTGTTGGCCAGGCGATCCGACTCATTATAATTGACAGGGTCCGTTACGTAGATGTAATGGTACCTGTCGATGATAATGAGTCGGAACGCAGGACCACCAAAGATAATGGAAATTTATACAATATGAGATAAACAACATTATGAGAGAAATTATATATTGGAGGTGTGTTCTGCAAAATGATGGAAAGTGTTTAAGGATATAGTTGTGATCAGTAAATTCAAACCTTATTAACTATGTTTGATGTATATCATTACACTTACAATTATTGTTTACATGATAATAAAAGTACAAGCACACTCCCCCAAGCGACACCGCCTGCTCTTGATGTAAGTGCAGACGGTGCTGGTTGGGGAAGTGTGTTTGTACTTCTATTACGTGCAAACCTTATTAAATTGCAAGTGATATTGTTTCCATTCCGTCATAATTTGTGGCCCGGCGATCCGAATCACTATACATGACAGGGACCTCTACTGGAATGTAATGGTACCTTCACGGATAGTGAGTCGAAACGCAGAACCACAAAAAATGAGGGAAAGGATTTAAGGATGTAGTTGTGTTCAGTAGATTGAAACCTTATTAACTATGTTTTATGCTACAATATTTGCTATGAGTATACAGCTAGAACTGTGAAATGTAATTAATGAATTTTGTGTTTTCTGGCTTCACAAGTCTAAAATTGATTTTAGACTTGTGAAGCAGAAAACACCAAAATCATTAATTAATTTTGCACCGTCCTGCGTTATATAAAATTTGAAGTAATATGATATGGTTAAATATGATGTTATATTTTATATCTACTGTTTTTGTTCAGCCAAATATAACATTTTTTAACTTAGACAGTCATAACACATTAGTAGTGCCAAATCATTAGTTTATAAAATATAATTATTTTAAAATATTTTATACTTAGTGGTTTGTGTCCAGTCAAACACAATTTAGACCGAGATTAAGTATATATTTAAGCATAAAGCTATGGATTTTAATAAAAACATGAAAGATCGAGAGTCAAATTCAATACGAACCTGATTTGCCACGGCATAATCATCATCACTTTTATTTTCTTCTATGACTCCCATAGCTTTAACTTTTCATTTCCAAACACCTCGCAATAAAAAATACAAATCATAAATCAGAATGATAATTGAAAATGCAAGAAAATAATTTGCAGATATTAGAAAATGATAATCGAAAAATACAAGTTGACGAACACTAACCAATTTACATATAGACAAAACAGTTTATGTATGCTCAATATTTCATTCTCATTTTACTATAATTTTATTAACCGAGACTAAGAATACATTTATAATGAAATTTACTAATGAAATTTATGTCATTGTAGTCGGACACAATTTATTTTATGGTACTCTATACTACGCCTCTTCATAAGTCTTCTAACTATGCATATCAACAAAATAAATTGGTCAACAACTTTAAAGATTATAGTAGGGTGTAGTACTCACCAGATCAGTGTTTGAAGCTGTTGTAAGCTCGTGGAAAAAATGAAATCCCGCTTCAATATTAAGCCACGAAATACCTCATTACAATAAACGTAGAGGGATTAATCAAATTTGAGAACTTATATATGGATTCATAAACGAATAAATTATCAGATTGCGTAACTCACCGTTAGAGATTTCCGACGAGACTTGAGATGAATGGATGGCAAAAACGGAGGCGTGAAATTCACAAATAAAAGTTGAGATTTAGTTAATAAATATGGGAGATATATGAAAAAAATAAATAGAAGTGTAGTGATATACTTACCAACATAGATTCGAGAGTAGATTGATTTACCCGATGGCATTGTCATCGTCGATTCTTCACGTAATAGTCGACTTGATTTTGGATTTTTCATGTATGATGGAAAGAGATATCTTAATCTATATTGGAATGAATTGGGTTGATAAATTCATCGGAGAGATTAGAATGGAGAAGCCGGCGCCGATTCGGATGAGAAAAAGGAATCGGATGAGAAAGATGAAAAACGGAAATTTGGGAATGTCGGAGGAGATCGGAAGAAGACGAGCAGATTGATGTCGGCTCAAATCGGGTAAAATTTCCGAAAGAAGAAAACGGAGAAGGAGGAAGATATGTTGTGTCGGCTCAAATGGGGAAAGCTCCCTAGGGTTCAAGCCCTTTTATAGATAGGTAATTCGCCGGTTACACTTAGTTCGCGGGTGTCAATCCCCCTTAATTCGCGAGAGGTCAAAAATGACTTTTGTGTGTAATTTATTCATTTACTAGCTATAATGTATTGTATGTTTTACTTGGATATCTATAGGTTATTATAATAGTTATAAAATTGGAATTACTCGATATATTGTTATTATAATATCATTTTGTAAACAATTTATGTTATTACGTCATGCAGAAGATTGGCCGGTCATGTAGAAGATCGACGAAACCTGGATCGTCTGTAATACTGTCACCGAATAATGGTCTGTCGGGTGAACTTGCTAATCGCGTGTTTTAACATTTGTAACATCTATGTTTTTGGTAGTTGACTTTTATTTTATATTTTATAATATTATTGATTTATTAATTTTTGTTATACTCTTACAATCGAATCACCTTTCTATTTATTGAAATCTTATAAGTTAGAAGTATATACCGTGGCATTGATACATCTATGTGCGATTTAAAAATATAATTCATTTGATAACTTATTTATCCTCTTATATTGAATAATTCTTTTTATTAATTTATATAAGTTGAGCATTATATCATACCGTGGCATCGCCACGGGTATGTACTAGTTTTGAGTAGAAAGAATGAATTAGGAAAAGCAAACAGGAGCTGTTCACAATAAAGGAGCAAACAGCCGAGAGTAGAAAGAATGAAAAATATATTACAAGACAAGCAGCAAAGCAAATGTGAAAGAAAGCAACTAGGAGCTGTTAAAAAAAAAAAAAAAAAAGGAAAAAACAAAATAAAAATATTAAAATAAGAATTCTTGCATCTCAGAGCTCCATCCGAGAACTCAGACGCTTTAAAGCGTCTGAGTTAGCTCCTTCAGCCCCAATTTTGAGCTCCTATTGGAGATGGTCTTATTGAATTTCAAGATTGGGATGACGACGGTGAAGAATGTTAAGTATAATAATTTTTTTTAAATAATATAATAATAAATTTATTGTGCTCGAATTCTTAAAGAGCGCGTTCTAAGAATCCAAACACACTGGTCTTAAAGCCGTCAAGGCCCAGCGGCCCAAAATCCAAAGACACGGGTATTAAAGCCGTCAAGGCCCATCGGCCCAGCCCAGGCAATGAACTAGTCACAGTATTCTCTAAGAAAAACAAAAGTATATATATGTGTGTTTACATTCTTCGTCACGGAAGGAACCGAAACCAGAGTCGATTGAGATCTAGGGTTTCCAAATTTCCGATCGAAATTTCCGAGCGAGATGGTGGGCGATGTCGAGGAGTTTGAATATGTCGAGGAGGACTTGGAAGAAAGTATTGAAGAGAAAGAGAATAGGAGGGTTAGAGAGATTGTCGAGAAACACATGTCGGAAAGTCGTAAAAGGATCGAAGAAAAAGTAAAAGAATACAGAGCTTGGGCTGAAAAAATGGGTATATCAAATCTAATACCGTTCTCGTCGTTACTACTAGATCTGCCGGAATATATCCTGATATACATCTTCATGATGTTACCGTCAGTCGACATCATCAAGGTAAGATGCGTCAACAAATTATTCTATCAGCTTACTTCTACCGATGAATTTATCCGAGATTACACCAAATTTATAGCCTCAAAAGCGAAAGATACCACTTACAGATTATTGGTAAACCTTAAGGGTCCAGTTATTCAGTTTTTGGTCTATAGTGATCATAATTATGTTCTGTCTGATAAAATTGCACTGATTGGTTCATGTAATGACCTCATCTGGACTACCATCTTAGACAACGGTTGCTTGCTGCTATTACATCCATGTATTCCTATTCGCAAACTATTACGCCCTTTGGACCCGACTGTTTACGGTCCTGGATATGTTCATACCACATATGGGTTTGGTTACGATGCAGCTACTGATGACTACAAGGTCGTGGCTTTCTGTTTATATAATAACTGGATTCATATTGGCACTGGATGGACTCATCAGTACTATTCCATTGTGTTGGTTTGCAGTTCGAAAAGGAATTCATGGAGAAGGGTTGATGATGATTATTTCCTTGGTGGCATTGTTAATGAACATTCGTCATGTTTTGCGAGTGGGAACATACACTGGATTACCGACCCCAACTACTGCAATGGAATGAGAAGGGATATAGTTTGTTTCGACGTTGAGAAGGAGAGGATTCAAGTTGTCGAGGAGCCAGATTACGGGACAAACTACGCATTAAAGTATCATTCCAAGACATTAAGCGTTCTGGACGGTTGTCTTTCCCTGATGTGCCGGGATATATGCGTGCCGGAAAGTGAGTTATGGGTGATGAAGGAGCACGGTGTTAAAGATTCTTGGACCAAAGTTCGTACCATCCCGCAGAGTTATCCCATGCGATTCAGTTCCATGCTGCCAGACGATAAAATCCTATTTGCTGACGAGGATTCCAACTCGTTTTTAACCTGTGGCAGGGTCCAAAATGAGGTATGGAAACACCGTATTTTTCACGGTGGAATTCCGATCCACAGCTACTCTGCGAGTGTGTAGCCTGCGATCCCCGAAGTTTTGGGTTTGGACACTGTTTGGTCTTGCTTACCTTGTGCTGAATTTTTTATTTCTTTTTCTTTTTTATTTACCAGTAATTGACTTCCATTTCTTTTCGACGTGGATTCTTTTATTTTGGGCAAGTTTTTGGTCGACATTTTAATTTTTGGTCCCCATCGTAGTTTTTTGTTTACCTCCTCTAGGTTATCCTCGTCTTCAATTAAATAACTCTCTGATAGTCATAACAGTTACACCATTCTTCTTGAAGTATGCTATATACAAGCTAAGGTCTCTGTGAACCCAGCTTGCACTTAGATATAATGTCACAACAAAGTATTATCAAATAAGTATAAACCAAACATAATAATATCACAATATTCTGGTGATCAGAGGAACTATAACTGAGCCCTCGAGACGCGTACATACTAGAGAAGATTCTAGGTTAAATGGACTGTCGGCGTTTGGTTTGCTTTTGATAAGCCAGGCTGTTGTTAAAGGGGTCACTAGGTGTTTGTGTTTTGGTAAAGGTATTGTTGGAGGTAGCTCCAGTGGCTGTTTTCTTTGCTTTCTCATGGGGTAATCTGCTTTTCTTTCTTCTTGTTTCATCACCCAATATAACTTTTTTCTCTTACTTTCCGGGTTTGTTACATTGATGATGCTATTGTAAAAGCTTTTTTTTTTTGCTATGTTTTTGATGTAGTTAAGTTTGTCATTTGTTTTGGCTAATAGTGATGTTATTTAGGCTAATGGAGATGTTGAGTGGTTTTTTTTTTTTTATGTAATTTGTGTGCTTGCCCATGGGAAAGATGAAAAGTTGAACGCTTGTGTGCAGTGTGGAATACTACTAGAGAATTGTAATGCTGTGTTGTGTTTGCTAAGGGACGTGAAATCCGGCTGTTCTTTTTTTTTTAGAAGTTTCTTCTTGTGGAAGATATATCCTGCACGAATTAATGTTTACTTTAGATAGTATAAAGAGCACCATGCCGTCGAGCATTTATTGTAGTTGCAAATTTTGAAAAATATGTCATGGGACTACGAATGTGAATTGATGATTGCTGTAACTTCAAAGTTTCACGTTTGGATTTGATGTTAGTAAAATCGAAAGATTAGGATTGTTTATGATGCTGAGTTGAATCTCGTATTGTAACTAATATTGCCCACCACAATTATGCTGATGTCTTGTCTTCGTGAAAGTATGAGATGCTGAGTTAGGAAAAGAAAGCTGAAAACTGCATGCAATGGCAGTCTTGTAATTGCTTTAACAGCTGTTCTTTGTAGACGCTAAGTTAGTAATAGCTTATATAGTGTAAGCTATTGCATATAATGCAGCCATTGCGCTTCACAGTGTAAGGACTAGGGTTTCAGTAAAAAGGGCACATAGAGGGGCATATATAGCGGAGTAAGCGGTTAGGCTGGACTATATTTATGTATTAATTTCGTAAATTAGTTAAGTGGCTCCTTGAGTAAATTGAGTTAGGTTCATGAAGTTGATTTAAAAGCTGACCTGAATGTGGTGATGATTTATATTTGTAGTATGTTTAGCTTTGAAACATCTCTTATTAAGAGTAGTACTTTATAACTCTTTTTTTCTTTTTTTTTTTTTTAGAATCTAGTACTTTATAACTCTAGTATGCGATCTTGTTTATACGTCAGTAGATAAGTTTAGTTGTTATTCTCTTGTGCTTATGGTTTAACATGACATTTAAGTTTTTAAATGTCTGTGATAGTTCATATCTGCATGTGCGCTTCTTTCGTCAAATAACACATGCTACACGATGCACTAATAGCCACTTTCCGTTTCCTTACTCTTCAGGAAGCCAAAGCTTACTTCACTAAACTAATCACTTTTGCACTTATATGTTGCTAGAACTACACAAACTCCACACTTTTGGTCCCCATCGTAGTTTTCTGTTTACCTCCTCTAGGTTATCCTCGTCTTCAATTAAATAACTCTTTGATAGTCATAACAGTTACACCATTCTTCTTGAAGTATGTTATATACAAGCTAAGGTCTCTGTGAACCCAGCTTGCACTTAGATATAATGTCACAACAAAGTATTATCAAATAAGTATAAACCAAACATATTAATATCACAATATTCTGGTGATCAGAGGAATTATAACTGAGCCCTTGAGACGCGTACATACTAGAGAAGATTCTAGGTTAAATGGAAGATTTTCCAAAATTCTAACCAAATTCAACAAAAATAGGCTTCAATTGATGGCTTGAACATATAAACACATACCATTTCATTGTTGACTGAGCGGAGAAGATACGACACAACGGAGATTATGCTGGCACCGCCTAAATGGGCTGTAGATGGGCTGTAGGGAAAACTTCATCGGAGGCCATGTGTAGAAACGGATGGACAGATGAGAGGTTACACGAGCTTCTTAAACCTCAATCAGTTCAACCATGAATTCTACGCCATAGCTGAGCGAGGTCGACCGACTTTAGGGAAGACGATAAATTTGGGAAAGTAAACGTAGAAGGAAACATCAATAAGCCAACTGATCAAGAGAAAGGAGAAAGAGATTGAAAACTCCGAAATGGAAAAGCAGAATGTTAAAACTGAGACTAATAAATCCACAAATTAAAAGTAAGAAATATGCAAGAATTACAAATAAAACATTAAGATTACACACGATAAGTTTTAGCACACTGAAAAGGAAAAGAAAAGGAAAAAAAACATGGGATCAATAATTGTACATGAACCCATTCAACATGAAGATGGTGCCTGGTCATAAATCCAGAGATTTAAGAAATCCAGGGAACTTATGGTCATCAAATGGCGTTAATATTCTTTTCTATGAGCCATTTTGATAGATATTCAGAATTTTCAACACTATACAGCCAACAAAAGCTACCACGAGCACATATTTTATGATGAAATAGCATAATTGAATTCAAGATGGATATACCTCATGCTCCCAAAGAAATTCAATCTCTGCACACACATACTGCCAAAGAAAAGGAGTTAAATTGGTTTGACTCTGAAATAATCAGAGAAAAAGAAATGTTGAACATTAAGCATAGCATAATTTATCTTAATGCAAAGTGATTGAATTGGTAAATCAATGCTGACAAACAAGTGCGGAGAATTTGCAATCAGGAAACCTTAATTACAGGGAACACCTTTTCCATGAACCAGGCTGGTCTGTTTCGAAGATCAATAAGTACCAGTCTACATACGCAAGATTTGAACGCACAAGAACTGCAACAAAAGCACTGAAGAATAAAAGGCTACACAATGATAATATTGATCACGTTTAAGTAATAGGACCATAGTCAATGTAACAGTATTGATCTTGCGAATGATGTCCTTTTAAGGACATGATGTCCCAAGTCTAATATTTCTGCTATAAGCACTAGTAGAGTATGAAGTGCATGTTAAGCAAGTGAAAACAACTCTTATTGTGTGATCTTGCACTGTTGGTTTTAAAACAGGTGTGCTGCTTATGCTACCCCATGTAGGCAACTAACTTAATTCATGATAATTGGTTTCTATAAAGACTCTATATGTCTTTCTATACTTGATACAAGTTGCCTAGTTGCTAACAGACAAAGAAGCTTCTGCACTACTTGATATAGTTTCACCAGTTCACATGATTTTTTTCAAGTACATTGAATTTTGTAATATTCATGTCACTTTCCTGTCAACATGTAACAATATATTCGAATTACTTATTCTGATCAAGACGAAAGTTCCAATTTCTCTCTTTATTACTATAGGGACAGTTTATTTTTTTCACTTCCTTGCTGACATGCATTGCAAACACCATCCTTCTTAAAAGTAACCCTAGCTAATCCAACTACTAAGTGCCTTTTTAGACAACTTATTCAGCGTCTTGAAGTTTAGATGACTTGTTCGTTTATGCCATAACCATGCTTTTTCAGCAAGGCAATCGTGATCTGAGACAAGGCATTTTTCAATGATTGTTGAAGACCAATCTACGGTGTACAAGCCTCCTGATCTTCTTGCAATCATAATTACCTTTTTGGTCTCGAAATCTATAAGTTTACATTCGTCACTTTTGATTTGGTTGAAGTATCCTTTGTCAGCAAACTGACTCATGCTGAAAAGGTTAAACGTAAGATTTTTGACATAAAGAACTCCAGTAATGGTTATGCATCCTAACTTCACGTCACCATAGCCTTTTGTAGAACCGGAACCTCCACCAGCAAACCTTATTGTTGGACCTTTAGACCACCGTCTATAGTTTATAAGGTTATTCTTGTTGCCCGTCATGTGCTTTCCACAACCACTATCAAAGTGCCAGATTACATCGTTTGTCTCCGTGGCTGAAGTCTGCACAATCAAGAGCAAACAAGTTAATTATCCAATAATGGATGTCCATTAACATGTTCAAGAATGCGTCCAGTGGAAACCCAAGTCTTAAGTTTTTCAACTTTGACTTGTTTTCTACTTGCTGAGGAACTAGGAGGTTTTGAGCTGAAATACTTTTGATTCGTGCTGATCAAATCCACTTTCTGATGTGGTGTCTTGCTCGGTTGACCTTTTTGCTGAACATACTTTTCAGTAAGTTCTTTTCTAGCAAGGTTCCTTCTAGCCCTAGCATTTGTTGCCCGTCATGTGCTTTCCACAACCACTATCAAAGTGCCAGATTACATCGTTTGTCTCCGTGGCTGAAGTCTGCACAATCAAGAGCAAACAAGTTAATTATCCAATAATGGATGTCCATTAACATGTTCAAGAATGCGTCCAGTGGAAACCCAAGTCTTAAGTTTTTCAACTTTGACTTGTTTTCTACTTGCTGAGGAACTAGGAGGTTTTGAGCTGAAAGACTTTTGATTCGTGCTGATCAAATCCACTTTCTGATGTGGTGTCTTGCTCGGTTGACCTTTTTGCTGAACATACTTTTCAGTAAGTTCTTTTCTAGCAAGGTTCCTTCTAGCCCTAGCATTAAGAGTCTTTTCAGAACTCTTAGGCTTGATTTTCTTCATCTCTTTGAAGTATCTTTGTTGAATTTGCTTATACTCGTGAAAAATTTGACTTCGCTTGGTTTTGAAACCGAGTCCACTTTTCGGAGAATGCTGAGCTTTTGTGTCAGCAACCTTACTTGATTCAGGTTTGTCAGCAAAGGTCTTCTGATTACTTTTAGTAATCTTGCCTTTTGACTTAACAACTTGCTTTTCAGCAACTTGTTTGGCGGGATGCTTCACAACATCCTTCTTCTTTCCAGTTTGCTTTTCAGCAACCTGTTTTCCTTTTAAAGTCTTGTTACTTTGAGTAGCAACAGCGGGCTTTATGGTCATAGGTACTTGATTGCATGTTTCAGCAACCTTAGATTGACCAAACTGATAGAGTTCTGGTAGACCACTATCAGCAGCACGTACAAAGGATATCGGTGATTTATCTTTGCTCAAGATTTCTACATCACCACCTTCATACGTTGCTCCTAAATCTTCTTTCTGAGATGGATCTCTCAAGTAAGAGTTTAGTTCAGTTAGCGTATTACTTGCGTCCACATAAGATTTGAAATTGATTTTCATCTTTTTCATCTCTTGAATTTCAGCAAGTAACTTTAGAATTGAGGACTGATATTCTTCCAATTCTAATGCCATTTGAGAATTCTTCTCTATAGCTTCAGCAATCAACTTCTTAAGACGCCTTATTTCAGCATCCTTCTCTTCTGTCTCTTCCTTCAGCAAGACATACTTTTCAGTAGTCTGCTTGGTCAGAGTTTCAGCAATCTGTAGTTTCTCTTGCTGTCTGCTCAGAGTTTTCTCAAATCTTTCGATTTCTCCTTGAATCTTGTGAAGGTCAATCTCGTCTTCACTTTCTGAGTCTGAGTCAGAGGTAGGGTTGTTTACCTGACCAGTCATGAGGCAGAACTCGTAGTTTGACACATCTGGATAAGCTTCCATAGCTATTCCACAAACTTCTTTGCCAATCTCCACGTCTAGAGTGGCTTCTTCATCGTCAGTGTCTGAACTTTCATCCTCACTGTCTTCGGAGCTAGTATCAATACACAATGCATCGATTTTTGCTTGAAGCTTCTTCTTTTCTTCAGCAATAAAAGCTCTTTTGAACTTCTTCTTCTTTTCAGAAGATTTGCCTTTCAGCAAAGGGCAATTAGCTTTGAAGTGTCCAGGCTTTTTGCAGTAAAAGCATAGATCATTTCCAATTGCTGGTTCTTCTGATGAAGTAGCTTGCTGAGCTTGCTTGTTCAGCGAGCTAGTCTCATTCTTGTACTTATGGTAGTTGTTACCAAGATGCTTTTTCAGCTTCTCTTTTGTTTTTCGCCTTTCAAGTTCCTTGCTGATGAATTTCTTCATGTTTTTGGCAACCAAAGAATTTTCATCAGTAGGCTCTTTATCATTCTTCTTTTCAGAAGATGACGGTTTTGCAGCAAGAGCAATGTTTTGCGATTTTTCAGCAAACACATTTTCTCTTTGCTTTGTCTCATAATTGACCGTAGCAAAATGAGAGAACAACTCTGTTGGTGTAATATCTGGCATTCCTTGATTGTAATAGAAATTCTGAGTATGGATCCATTCTTGATTCAGACTTCTGATGATAGTTTTCACTTTCTCAGAATCTTAGTAAAGGTTTCCAACACCCAAGGCTGCCATTTCACTAACAAGAGTTGTGAATCTGAAATCCAAGTCTTCCAGTGACTCGTTTGTACCTTGCTTAAAGTTTTGAAACTTTAATTTAAGTACTTCAATTTTGTTTTCCTTGGTTTTGTCAGATCCAGCACAAAGATCTTGAACCATTTTCCAAGCTTCCTTTGCAGTCTTAGCACCCCACAGTTTGCACTGTATGGTATCCGGAGTTGATCGAATGATGATGTTTCTTGCTTGGCCATCAAGACGGAATCTCTTATCTTCGTCAGAAGTCCATTCCTCTCTTGGTTTTGGCACAACAGTATCTGATGGTTCGCCTAAGATAGTTTCATTTTCAGCTTCAGTGGTCTTGTGAGGGAAACTTCTTTCAACCTTAGTGATCTTGATAGGTCCATCATTAATGACAGTAACCATCTCATCACTAATGGCCTCAAGATGTAGCATCATGTTGTTTCACCATTTTTCGTAATTTTCCAGCTTCAGCAAGGGAGCATCTCCTAAAGACATCCTGTCAGCAAAGCAATACTAAACTGATCAAGTGAGAGTGATTTACGGAAAGCACCTAAGGGGATCTAGGTTCAGTGCTGAAGGTTAAAGAACCTCCAGCTCTAATACCACTTGTTGGTCCCTTTAAACAACAAGAAAAGACTAGAGGGGGAGGTGAATAGTCTTTTCAAACTTTCGTCGTTTAAAACTTTCTCAGCAAGTGCTTATTACTTTTCAGTAATGAGTTTGCTGGTACTTAACTTTCTCAGCAAGCGTAAGTTATTTTTCAGTAACTAAGTTTGCTGATACTTAAAATCATAGAGCGGAAGTCTTTGATACAATAAGTGCTCTTTCAGTAAATGAAGGTTTCAGCAAGTGATGTGAGTGACTGTGTACAGATAGATATGATTTGCTGAAAACTAAATACAGTAAGTAAATCACACAAACACTTTTATAGTGGTATCTGAGAGTGGCGTAATCTCTCAACTAATCCACTTTGTCCTTTCTAGGACTGAATCCACTAAGATATGATTGAGGTTCCTTACAACTCCTATCTAAAGCGATTCAAACAGAAATCAAAGCACACTTGCTTCGTCTCCATCCTAATCTAGAGAACCCAACCTTGTTCTCCACCAAACTTGGTACTTTTAATCAGCAAAACTATGCTTGATTAAGTTCCCCCTGAATATCACGCCTGAAAGGGTGTATTTTCAGTTAGAGAGGTTTGGGATGAGATAACTTAATTATAACTTATTCAGTTACAACAAGTAATCTAAGAAACAAAACTTTGAATACTTTGCAGTAAACAAGTTTGATTGTTTCTGGTGTCAAGACTTGTTCTTGTTCGAAAGAAAGAAAGAACACTTAACTAATTTCTTAGCCGTGTAAGTTCTACTTCTTCACAAGTAGCTTTTTCAAGCTTTAAGTCTTGGAACGGATCAATGGCAGTATAGAGAGTTTGAAGGTATGTGAGTTTAAGCACAAGTGAGAGATTGATCACGTTGTTGACACACTTCAACTCTTTGCCGGATGACCTCTATTTATAGTGAAAATAAGGAGCCGTTTGAATTTTAAATTCCCAGGCTTTTGATCCTTAAGATGTCACTATCTTGCTTTTGTACTTTCAGCAGCGTCCTTGTTTGTCTTCTAGTCTTCATGTCCTTCGCGTGTGAGCTTTGCATTTAATGATTATTTGAATAGAATTCAAACAGTAACATTGGAGCGCAAATACAAGTACTTTCAGCAAGAGGTCACATATGTTTCATCAGCAAGTGGTCAGTATCAGTTTCAGCAAGCACAACCTACTCTGTCTTTCAGATTTTCACTTATGCAATGCTGTTGCTGAAGTTTCCACTTTCTGAGCAACATGTGCCTTTGTAGATACCAGTCTTCAGAAATCTTCTTGTCTTCAGATCTTCGAATTCTTCAAGTCTTCAGATCTTCAATATCTTCAAGATTCTGAGTGGTTCTAAATGCTTCAATAGTTTGTTTGTAAAAAAAACAAAGTACATCGTCAGCAAATGCTTCAATAGGTTATTTTCGTTTCAGAAAACAAGATACATCATAAGCTTTAAAAACCAATCTATCTAGCACCTATTCTAAGTCTTCAGCAAACGTTCCTCTTTTACAATGTCCTTAAAATTCTAAATTCCTATGGACCTTAAGAGTACTAGTTACTGGACTTTCCTTAATTTAGCATGGTTAATTGCTCATCAAAATTACAAGTTTCCTAACAGGAAGGAGTCTGACTCCTTCCTCTATTAGAAGTCCAAGGGATAAGTTAGATTTTCCTGATTGAGTTCTAACTTGATTGGGAATGAATCTAGACTTGAATTGGTTTCCTAGTGCGATAAGAATTAGATTCTTATTCCTTTATGAAGTCTAATTGATTATTCATTAGGCTTCTATTGACTACTATATATAGTAGACTATTAGAGAGCTTTTATCATGGTTGATTCAACAGACAGATTTTATATCATTCTTTCTACCAGTTTTCTTAGAGAAAATAAAAGCTCTCCCCTACCTCCATACCAGCCACGCACGCGCCACCCCTCACCGGAGGAAAACCGCCGCCCCATCTTCTTGGCCACACAAAGAATATCCCAGCATTCTTTCCGATAAGTTGTTCAACCGTGGATACCAAGGTTGAGGTTCAAGGAGCTAGAAACTAACTTTTATTGTCTTGCAGATAATCAAAGTATTGTAGAAATCTTCGACTTCGACGAAGGAGAAGATACACCGGACTATTACGAAGACTTGGTACTTGTGCTTGCTTTTGGAGTATTGTAAGTCTTCTAATTGACGTGTTTAATATATATGCTATATACATAATCAATTAACCTGCATGTTAAGAAAATTTTTGAAATTCCGCTGCGTACCCTAGGGGTAACTCTGACCATATTTTCTTACAGTGGTATCAGAGCCAGGTTAATTGATTATGTATATATGTATATATGTTGTATGATTTTGTAGTTTATGTGGATGCAATTGATTCTATGATTAATTCGATTTTCAAAAGTTTTATTTTTTATATAAATTTAGAATTTATATTTTTCAAAAAAAAAAAATTTATATATATATACGGGGCCGCCTGCGTGACGCAGGGGCGCCTGCGGCCGCAGGCAAGTTAGGGGACGGGACTTGGTCCCGACCCCGTATTTTAATATATATATATATATATTTCCCGGATTGGACCCAAAATCGAATTTTGAAAATTTTGAGGACTGAATTTTATATTTGGAATATAAATATGATTTAATTGTAATTATTGTTGACTAGAGGGGTTAAATTTAATTAGTATAAAGTTAAGGGGCTTATTTGTGATTTATCAATTTGTTGTTTATTACAAATAAGTCCTTCTACTTTTGAATTTTAGATTTAACACCTCCAAGGTTTCGAAAATTACAATTGAGTCCTTCAGGTTTTCGAAAATTGCTACCTGGTCAATAGAATTTTCAATTTTTTCAATCTAGTCCAAATTTTCAATTTTTTCATAGAGATTATAAGTATGGGATTATAATTTTCATAATGAAGTTATGAAGTCATTTGGCATCCACATAGGCTACATCCACATAGGCTATTGTTTGACAATGCATATTTAAATACCATGTATTTTACTTTCCGTTCGACCGCTATGCATGCGAGGGTAGGCGGCGCCCTCTTATTTGTCGGACCGCATATTTTATGTATGGGTAGGCGGTGCCCATTATGTGCTTGACCGCGTTTAGAATTAGAATGGATAGGCTGCATCCATTACGTGTAGACCGCTCATGCATGATGGGTAGGCGGCGCCCTTATTTGTTTGTAGATGACTGATAACAACCCTCAAGCTACAAACCCCAACCAATATAAGTGCAGAAATATATATATGTATGTATTTCTGAGATGCTTTCCATGGGGTGCTTTAATTCTGAACTTTCATTGCGTTTCCCTGTATTGGCGACCTCGTCTTACAGACTCGCAGTGATTGTCAGATTAGAGTAAGCCTATGGTATAACTTACTGCACATTGTATCTAGCGACCTCGATAGGTACAATATGTCGAGCATCGAGTTAAATTAGATTTAACACCTAAGAGTTGCGTGACGCAATTGGATAGTCCTACCGGTCATATTATGTTATGCGAACAGCACCCGTTGGAGTATAGCATAGTATGGATTTGGATCTTGGCCACTACGGTAACTTGTTGGACATTACCCGTATGTTTGTTTTGGGGGCAAGCATATGTGAAAATAGTGGGAGCTAAACAGCTAAAGGACCTTGTTGTTTAGTTATGTTGACTGTGTATTTAGAAATAGTATTTCAATAGTTGATTTATTATTTTCGGTCTATACTATTTCTCCTTAGGAAAACCAAAATGGCGAGTATCTCGCTCCGTGCTGTCTTAGAGAAGCAAATTTTGACCGGACCAAACTTCCTAGATTGGATCAGGAATATATGTTTGGTGCTGAGGTACGAAAAGATTGAGTACGTCTTGGACGAGGTCATTCCCGTGTGCCCCGAAAATCAGACTGCCGATCAGGTTGCTGCTTGGAATCAAGCCAACAAGGCAAGGTCTGATAAGCATCATGAGGATGCTAGATCCGCGCAGTGTATTATGCTGGAGGCAATGAGCAATGAGCTGCAGAGGCAACATGAAAGCATGTTGCCGTATGAGATGCTGAAGCATCTTGAGTCGCTCTTTAAGACGACAGCTAGAAGTGTTGAATTTGATTTGATCAAAGAGATACACAGATGCAAGCTCAATGAAGGAGGGAACATGTCTGAACATGTTCTCAAAATGATTGGTCTCTTTGAGAAGCTTGCCGATGCCGGAGTCAAGCTGGAGAATAAGATCATGGTGATCTTTGTCCTTCAATCATTGTCGAGTTCATATTCGCAGTTCATCATTAACTACACGATGAATGCGAAGGACGTCACACTGCCCGAACTCCATAATCTGCTGAAGACATATGATCAAACTCTTCCTAAGAAGGAAAAGTCGATCATGTATGTTGGGCAACCGTCTAACCCAAACCCGAGAAACAAAGGTGCTAAGGGTAAGGGAAAGTCGGGAGCCAAGGCTAACACTTCGAGTGATAAGCCTAAGCGTCTGAACCAGAAAAGGAAGTTCAAGAGAAGCGGAACGGTGCGCACAGATGAATGTCTTTTCTGTAAACAGAAAGGACATTGGAAGAAAGATTGCCCTAAGCTAAGAAGCCGCCGGCTTCTAGCTCAGGTATGTTTGTTATTGAAATGAACATGACTACTTTTGACTCCAATGGTTGGGTATTAGATACAGCCTGTGGCTCACACATTTGTAATAATGTGCAGGGGCTAATTGATCACAGGCTAGTCAAGCAAGGTGAAATCGACTTGCATGTTGGGAACGGCAATCCAGTTGAAGCCAAACGCGTTGGACGCTGCAAGATAGATTTACCTTCGGGACAATGTTTAGAACTTGATAACGTTTATTTTGTTCCATCCATTGTCAGAAATATTATTTCCATTCCATTGTTGGACAATTTGGGTTTTTCCTTTCGATTTGCTAATAATACTTGTTATTTTTCATTAAATGACCAGTATTATGGAAAAGCTCGCTTAGTGAATGGTTTATATATTTTGCAAAGTAGTCTACCTTTATTTCAAATACATAACAAACAACCGTCTTCAAGTAGGAAGAATAATCCATCTTATCTATGGCATTGTCGGCTAGGCCATATCAATGAAACATGGATTCAAAGACTAAGGAAGTTGGACTACTTAGAACCATTTGATTTTGAATCATATGGTACATTCGAATCATGTGTTAAGGGTAAGATGACGAACAAACCTTTTGTTGGACAAGGTGTTCGTGCCACTCGCTGCTTAGAGCCCATACATACCGATGTATGTGGACCCTTTAAAGTCCATGCGCGTGGGGGTTATCCTTACTTCGTTACCTTTACTGACGATTTCTCAAGGTATGGATATATTTATCTTATGAAGAATAAATCCGAGACCTTTGGGAAATTCAAGGAGTTTAGGAATGAGGTCGAGAATGAATTGAACCTAAGGATAGTCACTCTTCGATCAGATCGAGGAGGTGAATACCTTAGTGAAGAATTTATCGACTACTTGAAGGAAAATGAAATTCAATCGCAATGGACCCTTCCTGGAACACCACAATTAAATGGTGTGTCTGAGAGAAGGAATCGAACCCTGTTAGACATGGTGAGATCAATGATTGGATTCTCGACTCTTCCGAAATATCTATGGGGATATGCGCTACAAACTGCATCTACATTCTGAACCGTGTACCATCTAAATCAGTGGAGAAAACTCCTTATGAGTTATGAAAAGGAAAGAAGCCCTCACTGGGCTATCTTAGACCTTGGGGCTGTCCTGCGATAGTCAAACTGATGCTCACTGATAAGTTAGATGCCAAGGGTGTCAAAGTATATTTCATAGGCTATCCTCGTCAGACGAGAGGCTATGAATTCTATCATGCTGAAGATCACAAGGTGATAGTATCTAGAAACGTCAAGTTTTTAGAAGCAGAATACCTCGAAGAAGAGAGGTTAGATGACATGATAGAACTTGAAGAAATTCAAGACTTTGACACGCGCGAACATGAGTTCTCTAAATCTTCTGATTTGGACTCAAGTTCAGTAGGAGCTTTCGAAGCAGACAAGGGTGATGATATGACACTTGCTAGGCATGTCATAGTCAGTGGGAGTCATGTGATTAGATCAACAGTTGAAACCACACCAATAGAACCCGTTGTCAATCAACCTGTGCAACAAGTTGCACAAGAGCAGCCTCCCGCTAGGGAACAAGGTCGCGGCGCGCGACCGGCTGCATCAGTGCCCACTGATAATGTTCGTGTTACACGAAGCCAGAAAAGAAAAGCACCAGAACCAGTCGAGCTCCGTAGGTCGAAGAGGATCCTAAAAGGACCTCAGAAGCAAAGCCTTATGATAGAAGACGTCAGTGAACTTGATGTCGGATTATCAGATCGGGAAGAGCCCGAGACCTACAAAGAGGCAATAATTGATATTGACTCAGACAAATGGAAAGAGGCCATGGAATTGGAAATGGACTCCATGTACCTGAACCAAGTTTGGAGCTTGGTAGACTTGTCCCAAGGGGTTAGACCTATTGGGTGCAAATGGGTCTTTAAACGAAACACAGATGCCGATGGCAAGGTACAAATGCACAAGGCTAGACTTGTGGCGAAAGGCTACACTCAAAGGTATGGCATCGATTACGATGAAACCTTTTCACCGGTAGCAAAATTGAAGTCTATTCGAATTCTACTTGCAATAGCTGCCTACAATGATTATGAGATCTTGCAGATGGATGTAAAGACTGCCTTCCTCAATGGCAACCTTGAGGAAGAGGTCTATATGGTACAGCCGGAAGGTCTTATTAGTACAACCAGGCCAACTGCTGTATGCAAATTACAAAGATCCATCTATGGGCTAAAGCAAGCGTCTAGGAGTTGGAATATCCGCTTTGATGAAGCTGTCAAATCGTTTGACTTCGTCAGAAGCGTAGAAGATCCCTGTGTCTATACTAGGCACAGCGACAAGGGAGTCGTTTTCATGATCATTTATGTTGATGACATTTTGATCATGGGAAACAATGTCTCTATGATAGAAGAGACTAAAGTTTGGTTATCAAGTACCTTCTCAATGAAGGACTTGGCTGAAGCGAACTACATCCTAGGGATAAAGATCTATAGAGATAGATCCAAGAGGATGTTAGGATGGACACAGTCCACCTACATCGACAAAATACTGAAGCGTTATAAGATGGACGACTCAAAGAGAGGCTTTCTCCCATCTAGGCATGGGATCGTTTTATCAGTTAAGGATAGTCCTAAAACTGGTGAAGAAAGAAAGGCAATGAGTCGTGTGCCCTATGCTTCGGCAGTAGGGTCTATAATGTATGCAATGAATTGCACAAGGCCCGATGTGGCATATGCGCTTAGTGTCACTTGTCGACACCAACAGAATCCAGGAGTACCTCACTGGACTGCTGTAAAGAACATTCTTAAGTACCTTCGACGGAGTAAGGAGATGTTCTTGGTGTTTGGTGGAGAACCAGAATTAAAGATGTCTGGTTATGTCGACGCTGGATTTGAATCAGATCCTGATGACTTTAAGTCACAGACAGGATACGTATTCAAATTGAACGGAGGAGCTATCTGTTGGAAGAGTTCTAAGCAAGCCACGATTGCTGACTCATCCACAGAAGCCGAGTACATTGCTGCATCAGAAGCATCGAAAGAAGCTATCTGGATTTCAGAGTTCTTGAAGGAATTGAGGGTCGTTCCTGCTCTAGTCCAATAACGATTTATTGTGACAATACGGGCGCCGTCGCTCAGGCCAAGGATCCTAGATCTACAAACAAGAACAAACATATACTTAGAAAGTATCACGTTATACGTGAGATTATTGATAGAGGAGAAGTTAGTATAGAACGTGTCTCTACCACGGACAACGTGGCAGATCCTTTCGCCAAGGTCTTATCAGTGGATGTCCATTTAAGACATTATGCTAATTTGGGTATTAAGCATAAAGGTGACTGGCTCTAGTCCAAGTGGGAGATTGATAGTGTATATGTCCTAGAGACAGTCTTTATTAAGGGCATGCAGCCCTTATAAAGGCATATATGTACTATTACACAGGTCAACGTAATATAATATATGTTTGTTGTTTGACTATTGAGTATCGCTTTCATATTTATATTACACCAGGCATGCATCATGTCATATCTCTATTCCTGTCTATATTGATATTAAACATGTCCCCTCGGATAGATGACCGATCACACAGATAGTGGGAGCTATGTGAGTTATCATCTATCCCAAACTCTCCCTAGTCGAGGTTCATCTCGGATGTAGGGGTCTGAATGAACCAACTGAGACTAGTATGCGTGGAGGTTATACTTGTTAGAGCAAGTGTGAGCCGATCCCACGGCCACGGAACGGATTGTTGGACAATCAAGAAACGTTCCCATAACTACGCATAGTTGATCGAAGGGTGATTACCGAACAATGGAAGTACCCACCGGACAATCCCATGGATGTATACTCTACACCGAAGTGTCTATGGGAACCGGTAAGTTGTCAAAGTGATGCCAGTCGTCCTTTGGACTTACAGGACTTTATCGTCACATTTGTTGCCCCATATCCTTGGTGGACCCGTCGATGTCAGCTCTGAATAAGCAGTTGACCCAAGACACGATCCAGGATTATGGCTACATACAAATAGGGATGATAAGTGATTCTGTGAAGGATTCATCTCTCATGTGTAGCACAGGAGAGTACTACTCATAGTCGTTCATAGTTGTGATTGGTAAAACCGATGGCCAGCGTATCAATATTATTATGATAGTCATAATAGATATTGGATTCACCATGCAACTCACTGAAGACGCTCGTGGATGTATTATTGGGATACACGCTTCATCGATCCTAGATGCATTCGAGTCAGTCAAATGAAGGGACGTTACCATCGCCGCATTGAGCGCAACAGTCTTCGCAACGAAAGGGTTTGCTTTGAGAAACCTCTCAAACGTCCTCATGTATTAATATTGCAAATGGAACCGTCTAGGAATTCCATTTTGCCTAGTCTAGGACTTTCTTAATACAATGAGGCCCTATGGGTCACACTATGTGGTGATTCAGCTTATCCGAATATCCTTGAAGATGGAATCGTAATTAATTTGGAATTAATTGTGATTGATGGATTATAATTGATTTAGAATTAATTATAATAATTTGTGGCTCAATTAATGATTTGGAATTATTAATTGAATTGGCTGATTAATTGTATTTTATGTAAATACAATTAAAGATTATATTTTAGAAATATAATAGAGGTTTGATTTGAAAGGATATGTTAATTTAGAATTAATATATGCACATGGGCAAAATCTACTTGGAGTTTGAATTGCCTTAGAACTATAAGTGGGTCCCAAAATCGGGACCCACCTATAACCCTAGGGACGCGCGCGCGCGCGCAGCTGGAGTAGGGGAAGGAGTCCGACTCCTTCCTCTATTAGAAGTCCGAGGGATAAGTTAGATTTTCCTGATTGAGTTCTAACTTGATTGGGAATGAATCTAGACTTGAATTGGTTTCCTAGTGCGATAAGAATTAGATTCTTATTCCTTTATGAAGTCTAATTGATTATTCATTAGGCTTCTATTGACTACTATATATAGTAGACTATTAGAGAGCTTTTATAATGGTTGATTCAACAGACAGATTTTATATCATTCTTTCTACCAGTTTTCTTAGAGAAAATACAAGCTCTCCCCTACCTTCATACCAGCCACGCGCGCGCCACCCCTCACCGGAGGAAAACCGCCGCCCCATCTTCTTGGCCACACAAAGAATATCCTAGCATTCTTTCCGATAAGTTGTTCATCCGTGGATACCAAGGTTGAGGTTCAAGGAGCTGGAAACTAACTTTTATTGTCTCGCAGATAATCAAAGTATTGCAGATATCTTCGACTTCGACGAAGGAGAAGATACACCGGACTGTTACGAAGACTTGGTACCTGTGCTTGCTTTTGGAGTATTGTAAGTCTTCTAATTGACGTGTTTAATATATATGCTATATACATAATCAATTAACCTGCATGTTAAGAAAATTTTTGAAATTTCGTTGCGTACCCTAGGGGTAACTCTGACCATATTTTCTTACAGCTCGGGCGTTCAAGGAGTCTGACTCCTACAAGATGGCCCTGCAGGAGGCGAAGGACAGTGCACGCGAGGATGGATTCTTTGCTGCGGTCGACCAGCTAAAGGCCATAAAGATGATGTCGGAAGACTTCGATGCAGATGAAGTCGAGGAGCTAAAGTCGGGCTTGAAGGGATACTTCACTCCTTATGTTGACGATGCCGTAACGACAGGGATGCATCGGGCTTGCGAGTTCGGAGAGCTGGTGGTCGATCCCTCTGTTCCTTATCCGAGCAAGGTTCCACTCCTTCCTTCTTGGATTCCTGATGTTTTAAGACTTGGGCTCATCCTTCCGTTCGAGAAGTCTCCGCTCCAAAATGCCGACTGGATTACCGTGAACGCTCCCGTGCATGGTCGCCCGGCGGATTTCGTCAAGCCCGAGCTCAGGACTTATGAGAAGTCTATCCGGGAAGCTCGAGCAAGGGATGGGGCGGGCGAGCAACAAAGCGCCAAGGAGCAAAGGGGAGCAGCGACGACCCCTCAAGGAACGCAGAGCGACTTCACTTCCATCTGCACCCGCTGAAGGCCGAGTATGCTCCGTGAACACTGTTGTACTTTTATTTTCTTGATTTCAAAACAATAATCTATTTGGCCCCTTGCGGCATCTGTACGAACAAAGTTTTCCTTTGAATATGCTCTCTGAGTTTTCCTTATTCTTGTATAATATCTTCTTCTTTCAGTTATGTCGTATAACTTACTTAGAAATAGTTTGCATTATCTGCATACCGACTAGCAACAACCTTGGTGATCGATCACCGTAGAGCGATCATACCTCCATGTTTTTATGCGGAAAAACACAAGTGTTTTCTTACCGACCAGCAGAGTCTTCTGTGATCGAACGTCGTGGAGCGATCACGCCTATTTTTCTTTTTAGCTCAATAAAAACACAAGTATTGACGAAGCTCCTCGAAAAACTGGCTCGTCGCACTATTGATGTGGTCGGCACTCAGTTGGTCAATCGCTCAAATGTAGCGAATTTTTGAGTGGTAGAAGCTGATCGAATCGAGTTTAACCCTTACAAATGCTTCTGCTCGGATAGCCCTTCCTCTTTCTTGTTTTTACGTAAAAGAAAATTGAATTAGTGAAAGTGATGCATTGTATTGATTTGACATAAATTCAAGTACAATGGTGGGCTTCAATGCCGGTTTTCTTACATCCTTTCGTTCTGCCGCAATGCTCTACTTCTTAAAACTGAAAACATAAAGAAGGTTGACTTTCCCTAGGGTTGCTAGGGAACTTCTCTTATGGAAAGAGGTAGGGGCCTTTCACAGGAGCACTTCAAAACATTCTTCCAAACTTCTTCACTTCAGGCATAAAATCTCTGAAGGTTGGTGGTGTTCCATGGGTTCTTTATCTTTCTTCCTTCCATGTCTTCAAGACGGTAGCTTCCGTTGGACCTTGCTTCTACAATCTTGTATGGGCCTTCCCATTTGGGTTGCATCTTCCCGACTTTGCTTAGAATGTCTGCCCTTCGAAGCACTAGGTCTCCAACTTGGAAGTCTCTCTCCTTGACATGCTTGTTATATGACTTGGCTATCAAAGCTTGGTATCTCAAGATGTTGGCGAGGGCGGTGCCTCGATTCTTCTAGCATCTCCAAATCGAACATCCTTGCATCGTGATTGTCCTCGGGTTGATACCCTTGGATTCTGAGTGTTTCCACTGCTACCTCTGCATGTATGACTGCTTCCGATCCGTAAACCAAGGCGAAAGGAGTTTCCCTCGTCGCTATTTTGGAGGTAGTGCGATATGCCCAAACTACTCCATCTAGTTCATCGACCCAATCTTTGTTGGTCGCAAACCGCTTCTCCAGATTTTTCACAAGGGTCTTATTGACCGCTTCGATTTGTCCGTTGGCTTGGGGATGTCCCACGGAAGTGTACCTCCTCTCTATCTTCATTTCTCGAAACCATTCAGTGAACTTGTGTCCGCAAAATTGCGACCCATTGTCGGAGATGAGCACTCTCGGGAGGCCGAACTGGCAAACGATGTTTCGCCATACAAAGTTCATTACTCTCTGTTCGGTAATCGTGGAGACCGCTTCCACTTCGATCCATTTGTTGAAGTACTCCACTGCCACTATTACAAACTTCTTTTGGCTGGTGCCTCTCGGGAAAGGACCAACGATGTCGATCCCCCAAATATCAAAGGGACAGGTGATCGTTATCGACATGAGGGGCTTGGAGGAACCTTGATGAGATTGGCATGAAGTTGGCAGTCCTCGCACCTTCGAACGAATTGGGTTGTGTCCTCTCGGATGGTCGGCCATTAGAATCCTTGCCGGACAACCTTTTGGGCAAGAGTTCTTCCCCCCGCATGATCACCGCAACTCCCATGATGCATCTCTCCTAGGATTATGGGAATTTCTTGCTCATGTACGCATCTAAGAGAAACACCTTCGAAGGATATTTTATACAAGTGATCTCCTTGGACAATGTATCGACCAGCTTTCCCTTTTATTTTTCTTGCTTCAACCTTGTCTATTGGAAGGGTACCTCTCAGGAGATAAGTTGCAATCCCTTGCATCCAGCTTGGTCGATCATCTATTGCCAGGGCATTCGGCTTGGTTGTCCAGATGGATGACGCGTTGATTTTCATGAGTATTACATTCCTGGTGTCTATTCCTCCTGAGGCTGAGGCATACTTGAAAAGTGCGTCTGCCCGTTGGTTGAGATCTCTTGAAAATTTCTCGATCTCACATTTTTAAAATTTTTGAATTTCTTCAGTGATCACACTCTTGTATTCTACCAAAGAGTCATTCTTCGTCCTGAATTTCCCCGAGATTTGCTTCTCGGCCAATTGTGAATCTGTAAAGAGGTGGTAGCTTCTTCACTTCGAGAGCTTTCGCCATGCGTAGTGCTATGAGGATAGCTTCATATTCGGCTTCATTGTTAGACACTGGAAAGTCAAGTGTTACCGCGTACTCGAGCTCTGCTCCTCCGGGACTTTTGAAGTAAATTCCTATCCCTCCATTTTTCCCTAATGATGAACCATCCACTTGAAGGATCCAAGTGTTTCCATGGTCGATGAGATCTTTTGGCTGTGGAGAGTCGGTCTCTTTAGCCTTCAAATCTCCCGTTTCCTTGGCTATGAAAACTTGCCTTTTCCTCTTGGATTGTGAAATTTCTTTGAGCTCTTTCAGTGCATCTTCTAGAGCTTGCATTGCTTTACTCGTTTGAGGTTCGTCGTGCTCGATCATCATAGCACTCTGATTCTCCGGAGAACCTTCCTCCGGTTTTTTGTTGGAAGGGTACTCGACCAGGAAGTCAGCTATGACCTGAGCTTTTTTGGCCATTGGTGCTTGATACTCGATATCGTACTCGCTTAGTTTGATTGCCCATCTCGCTAATCTTCCGAAGTTTTCTGGTTTTCCCAACACTTGCTTCAAGAGTTGCTTCGTTAGCACGACTATCTTGTGTGCTCCAAAGTAAGGCTTGAGCCTTCTAGCCGTATAGACCAGGGCGAAGGTGATGAACGAGATTGTCAGACTCGAACAATCAAATAAATTTGTTTGAAAGTCAAAGGGCAACTCACAACTCACGTAGTGCAGAGGTAAGATGACCTCGAGTGTCGATCTCTAGGGACTAAACTAGATTTAACTAAATAACTATATAAAATTTCAGAAAACAAATTTATCTCTAACATAACTTTACAATATATGGAGAAAGCTGGTGATAGTATGCTCGTTCTAAGCATCAAGTCCTAATCATGCATGAAAGTGCAACTCGTACTGCCTTAAAAGTAATTCGATTTACAAACACCAAAGACAGATTTGTAGACGTGTATTTTGAAAGCTTCCTATCTATACTAATACTTGGCTAAGGTTGTCAGTCTTAGTTCAAGCAGTACTTGCAAATTATATATAATCGAATCGATGATCTTGAATTGTCCTAGTGTTTCTAACACTTTTTCTACGAAGATATATGGCTTAGTCGGATCAAAGAATCGAATTAAGATAATTAATCAAGTAAAAGACTCAGAAACTCAATCATGCATAATACGAACCCTAGCTACGAATTCACATACTATCACCAACTAGATGCTTAGCTACTCATATCAATAACACAATCAACAATCATAATTGAAGCAATAATGAAAGAAAACATGTTTAATTGAAAGATAAATAGCAGAATTGTGAGATACAAGGTTACCACCAAAGGTTGTCAATCTCCGGTTAATGGCTAAAACTCACAAAGATCTAGCAAGGTGAGATAAAACGGTGTCCAAATCTCTCCTCTAGCTCCAAATTCGCTAAGTTACAGAGATTCTAAGAGAAAATATTCCCAGAACAAGCTCTAGGGTTTATGTCTAGAAAAGTATGATAAGAGATATGAAAATTCGCAGATTTTGGGATATATATATATAGAGCTGTCGGAAGCTCCGCGGTGCACCGCCAGAACGCGGCCCGTGCGGAATTCCTCCTTTGGATCCTCGAATTCGGCCCCTTGCACGGTTTTGAGCTCCGAAACTTGATCTCTTGGCCTTGAAACTCGTCCCAGTACTCCTTGACACACCACGGGTGATCTCGTTGCACCAAAACATCATTGTTTCGCCATGAATTGCATCCAAAAACGCGATTTCCACCTAGAACCTGAAAAGAACAAAAGAAATCGAAACGTGACAATATTCTAACAAAATGCACTAAAATGCATGCAAGAGGATAGCTAAATTGGTGAAAAAAGACTCGAATGATAGTGTAAAAAACACTGTAATCAAACTCCCCAAATCGAACCTTTGCTTGTCCTCAAGCTACTAGCTAGACTCTATGCAACCTACATGCAACACAAAGAGGAGTCTCATGCCAAACAAGAAGAAATAATCGATTGAATCTACCAAATGCTTATGAACAAAGACCATACAAATCATAACATGGAAGTAGGTTGAAGAATGTCTCGATTGAACCTATACATATTCACATATGCACTTTGTTAAACAAGAGAGTCTCTCGTAACGTTCTCTACCTGGACATGGTCAGTGACGACACAATGAAACATGTTAGAATACAAATGGTTGCCCCGTGCCTATGAAACTGAGGGCTTACGACTGTTCACCAAGTTGAGACTTTCCCTCAAGAGAGGTCGAACCAATACTGACTCTCATCAAACGAAGGAGGGTTCCCCTATTCTACCCAACTCTCAAAGCAAAGACTACTCACCACTTCCTGAATGGCAGGACGAGGGTGGTCTAGAACATAAGACACGAAACAAAAGATAGAATATACAACTCGATTACGAACTATTACAAAAGCTGAAAAAATAACGCAACACTCTGCTAAAACTGCTTTTGGATTGCTTGGACCCTTCTTTTGCTTTTTTGGGTCTTATTCTTTTTTTTTTTTTTTTCTTTTTCTTTTTTTCTTTTCCAGATTCTGGAAATTTTTCTCTTTTTTTTTTTGTGTTTTATATAGCCAGCAGTAGCACAATGAAAGGAAATAACAACGACACTACAACGACCTCCCCAAACCTATTCGAAAGAATAGGTTGGAGCACAAACTCACAAGAAAAAATAAAAACAAACTCAACACGACTCACAAAGACGAAAAACAAGTCATAATGATAGTAACCCCCTCCCCAAACCTATTCGTTAGAATAGGTTTCAAACAAAGGATCACACACCTCACTCTACCTCCTTCCTAGGCATTTAGCAATCTCAATAAGCAAGGTTAAGACTTGTTGCGTCTTACGTACATAATTACACGGGAATACAACCAAAGACTCTAACATGCAACATTTTATAAGACCTTCGCGAACCGCAGTAGAGAAAACACCACATAGTGATGTCGAGACTACCAAGTTTAACTAGTGCACATACAAATATGACAAGCCAAGCGAGACAAACCTCAAACTATTCCATAGAGATGCAATGCATGGGCAATGGTCATAAACACTTAGTCAATTCAATAAAAAAATTCAAAAAATTTGGCAATAAACTCCACACAAAAATCATGCAAAACTATACGAGAATGAATGCAAACTAAATCCTAAGAAAGCGGTAAACGTGCAAACAAAATGCAAGATACAATACTCAACACCAATAAGCCAGACACAACTAACATCAAAGTTCACATAACACCCCCCCACATGAAGCTCAAGCTAGTCCCTAGCAAAAGAAAATGAGGAATACAAGATGTTACCGAATGTTTGGCCTCTGTCGGCTGAGTACCAGAATAGACATGTGTAAAACTTCAAGCTGGCGATTCAAGAGTATCTTTCCACGGTGGGCTCCATTCTCTTGGTCAGGTGTAGCAAAGAGACCTAGGAAGCTTCATCGATCTCACCATCAGGAATGGACGGTTTTGCTTCGCAGGAATATCCGCTAAAGATTTCACCAATAGTGGAACATTAACTTCGAACTCAGCGAGGTGCTTGTATAGTGGCGACTCCTGTGTATCCTCCTTGGCCAGCTTGATCCTACCATGGAATGGCATATGAGGTTTCGGGGGCACATAAGGGTTGGAGGACTTATGAAGTACCTCCGTAAGATTGGGTGTGTCCCCCTTTTCCTCATTATTGACGACGCCTCCTTCAGGTGTTTGAGGTGTATCGTCCTTTCCACCTCGGAGAAGTAGATTCACTTCCTCGAACTCAGTAGCCTCACTAGTAACCGCTGGAACGGGCTCCATAGCATGAAGAATGTCGGCGACGAGCGAATTCGGGGAGCTGGGGTCGTCCAGCTCCCTGGCGGACCGCCTCCCACGCCCGGCGGACCGCCCGGGGTGGGCAGTGGGGATCCTTCCCCACTGTCCGTACGCGGCGGACCGCCCCCCACTCCCAGCGGTGCGCCTGGGAGTGGCAGGGGGTCCCCGCACTTTCTGGACGTGGGGGGCGCACCGCCCCCCACACCAGGCGGACCGCCCCTCACGTCCAGTGAGGCGTCCCCTGGATTTTTGTCTCCGGGCTCTTGTGTGTTGAATTTTTCAACCTTTTCACACTCTAATAAACTGACCTCCTCTATTAATTGCTCAGTTACTGCTACCCCTTCAAAAACTTGTGCTATACGGAGGTTCTGTTCAACATGTCTTGAATGTGCGATCTCAAATATACTCTCAATGGCTTTAATTCCTGCATAGATTGCAAGTTCATCCTCCTCACTGATATCATCTTCATCTTCTCGGAACTCCTCAGACAATCTTTCGGTTTCGGTTCCACTTTGATCTAGCCTCACTGGCGATGTGACGTGGTGTTAGTCTCTCTAAATGTGCGGATCCTCTAGCGTAATTACGGAAGACCTATTCTGCCTCTTCAACCGTGCAATCTTCCAACCCTTCGCACAACCCATCTACTCTAAGCCTAACCTCATCGCGTAACCCACCAACAAAATGCCAAATCAACTCCCCATCATCGAAACGGTGATGGGGGCACTCTCGCTTATACCGCTCAAACCGATCGTAGGTGTCACAAAACCGCTCATCTTCTCCTTGCTTGAAGTTTTCAATCCTATCTCGTAAGGCAATCGTCACATGGTAAGGCATAAATCGCGCCAACAACTCCTCTACTACTTGGCCCCAAGTTTTCAGCGATCCTGGTGCTAACCTTGCCATCCAACGCCTTGGCTCATATCCAAGGGCAAAAGAAAATAATTTCCTGCACAATTGGTCCTCAGTAAACCCCTTTGCTGGAAATTTTGCTATTTCCTCCTCATAGGATCTGATGAAACTCAATGGATTCATCCCCACTCCATCTTCGAACCTCGGTATGTTTCTCACTACTGAACTCGTCACCTCATACTCCCTTAACTCGTCTTCCAGGTATATAGATGATCCTCTCCTAACTTGTGAGAATTGTGGGGTCATGCGAGCCCTCATGGACGTCATACCTGGATATCTGGGAAAGGATATAACTCAAAACCAATAATCAGTCCTGTTAGTTCTGACCAAAATTTGGAACCCAACTACTACACTAGACAACTAGATTACTATATCCTGGAAATTGAATGCTGAAAATAAACAAGCTAAAGAGTAAAAAGGAGTTATAGTCCCCGGCAACGGCGCCAATTTGATGAACGAGATTGTCAGACTCGAACAATCAAATAAATTTGTTTGAAAGCCAAAGGGCAACTCACAACTACACAAAACACGTAGTGCAGAGGTAAGATGACCTCGAGTGTCAATCTCTAGGGACTAAACTAGCTTTAACTAAATAACTATATAAAATTTCAGAAAACAAATTTATCTCTAACTTAACTTAACAATATATGGAGAAAGCTGGTGATAGTATGCTCGTTCTAAGCATCAAGTCCTAATCATGCATGAAAGTGCAACTCGTACTGCCTTAAAAGTAATTCGATTTACAAACACCAAAGACAGATCTGTAGACGTGTATTTTGAAAGCTTCCTATCTATACTAATACTTGGCTAAGGTTGTCAGTCTTAGTTCAAGCAGTACTTGCAAATTATATATAATCGAATCGATGATCTTAAATTGTCCTAGTGTTTCTAACACTTTTTCTACGAAGATATATGGCTTAGTCGGCTCAAAGAATCGAATTAAGATAATTAATCAAGTAAAAGACTCAGAAACTCAATCATGCATAATACGAACCCTAGCTACGAATTCGTATACTATCACCAACTAGATGCTTAGCTACTCATATCAATAACACAATCAACAATCATAATTGAAGCAATAATGAAAGAAAACATGTTTAATTGAAAGATAAATAGCAGAATTGTGAGATACAAGGTTACCACCAAAGGTTGTCAATCTCCGGTGAATGGCTAAAACTCACAAAGATCTAGCAAGGTGAGATAAAACGGTGTTCAAATCTCTCCTCTAGCTCCAAAATCGCTAAGTTACAAAGATTCTAAGAGAAAATATCCCCAGAACAAGCTCTAGGGTTTATGTCCAGAAAAATATGATAAGAGATATGAAAATTCGCAGATTTTGGGATATATATATATAGAGAGCTGTCGGAAGCTCCGCGGTGCACCGCCCCATATGCGGCGGTGCACCCCGTACGGGAAGAACGCGGCCCGTGCGGAATTCCTCCTTTGGATCCTCGAATTCGGCCCCTTGCACGGTTTTGAGCTCCGAAACTTGATCTCTTGGCCTTGAAACTCGTCCCGGTACTCCTTGACACACCACGGGTGATCTCGTTGCACCAAAACATCATTGTTTCGCCATGAATTACATCCAAAAACGTGATTTCCACCTAGAACCTTGAAAGAACAAAAGAAATGGAAACGTGACACTATTCTAACAAAATGCACTAAAATGCATGCAAGAGGATAGCTAAATTGGTGAAAAAAGACTCGAATGATACTGTAAAAAATACTGTCATCAGAAGGCTAGTCTTTCGATATGCATATACCGTGTCTCGGCTCCGGCAAGTACTTTGATCAAGTAATACATGGGCAGGTGGTCATTCCCTTGAATGTGGACTAGGACTGAGCTTATGGCCTCTACCGTAGCGGCAAGGTATAGGTATAGTGTCTCTCCTTCCATGGCCTTTGACAAGAGTGGTGGGGAGAGTAAGTATTCCTTGAACTTCTCAAAGGCTTCCTCGCACTCCTTAGTCCATTCGAAGTGGCTTCTCTTCCGTAGAACTTTGAAAAACGAAAGGTTCTTCTCTGCTGATCTTGAGATGAATCTACTCAAGGCGATGGATTTTCCGACCAGTTGTTGCACTTCGTTCAAACTTTGGGGGTGCGGGAGATCTAGGATGGCTTTGATCTTTTTCGGGTTCGCCTCGATCCCTCTTCTGTCACCATGTACCCAAGGAACTTCCCTCCTTTGACACCGAATGTACACTTTGCCGGATTTAGCTTCATTCCGTACTTTCTCAAGATAGAGAAGCACTTGGTTAGGTAACCAACATGTTTCTCTTCGGTCTTGCTCTTGACGAGCATGTCATCGACATACACCTCCATGGTTTTTCCAATTTCTTCCTTGAACATTTTGTTGACCAATCTTTGGTAGGTCGTTCCCGCGTTTTTGAGATCAAAGGGCATCACGTTGAAACAGTAAACATTACCATTTTCAAAGAAGGCGGTTTTGGGTACGTCATCTTTGGCCATCTTGATCTGGTAAAACCCTTGATACGCGTCCATGAAACTTAGAAGTGCACACCCCGCTGTGGAATCGACCAGATGGTCGATTCGAGGTAACGGGTAGGGATCCTTTGGGCAAAATTTGTTGAGCCGAGTGAAGTTGTTGCACATTCTTCATTTGCCCGGCCCCTTTTCTACCAGGACTACATTGCAACTGAAATCCCTTCTCTTTTCCCGAATGTGAGTGACCGAAGGATCGACATTCAGACGGTGAACGGTGACCCTTGGATCAATCCCTTTCAAATCCTCAGTGCTCCAAGCGAAGACGTCATTGTTATCCTTTAAGCATTGAATCATTCTAATCCTAACTTCGGTGGTCATCTCTGTTCCGATCTTGGTGACTTTATCGGAGCTTCCCTCGACGACTTGGATTTCTTCCAGTGTTTCCCTTGCTTCTATCTTGTTTTCATCAAAAAACTTTTTCTTTTTGGAGGTTGGTGGTACCGGAGGTATCACTTGGTACTCTTCTAGTTCCTTTACTTCTCCTACTAGGCTTCCTTTTGCTTGATTTTGAGCAGCTTTCCTTCGCCTTTCTGTTGGACTTTGTTTTTTGGACTTCTTCTTGGAACGTCGCACTGTGTAGAAGCGATGTGGAGCATGATGCACAAAGGGTTGATCGTCCGTGCCTTGACTAGTTCCAGCTTCCCCAATAGCAACGTTGGAAGTCATCTTTGTCGACATGATGTAGCACTCCCACGCTTCTCTGATATTTCCGACTTCTTGTCCCGTTCCCATTAAGGTGGGGAACTTCAGTTTGTTATGAACCATGGACACTACAGCCTGAAATTGTGCTAAGGCTGGTCTTCCTATGACCGCGAAGTAATCGAAAGGCATATCGACAACCACGAAAGGAACGTGGTGAGTAACTCTTCGGGGGGCAGTCCCCATTGAGACTGTCAGAGTGATGCTTCCCAAGGGCATTATGGGCGGCCCTCCGAAGCCTACTTGAGAACCTCTCACTTCTCTAAGACCTTCCTTTTGGTTCATGCGCATCCGCTTCAAAGTACCCGTGAAGATTAAATTGGTCGAGCACCCGGTGTCCACCAAAATTCTCCCGAGCTTGTAAGATTGCACGTCAAGAGCGAGTACCAGTGGTACACTCGGGTCGTATATGTTTCCTCCCCTGGCATGTCTCAGAGGGATCTCACTATCATCAAATGAGATGACATTAGTACCTGGGGGAGCGAGTTGGCCATACTTTTCGTCTCGCACCCTTAGGTTGTCGACTGTGATCTCCCTTTGGTTCCGAGTATCGCCACCCGCAGGTCCTCCAGCTAACGTAAGAGTATGAATACTCCCATTTACTAGTCGGTTCTCGTAATTGTTGAAGTTGTGAATATCGTCATAGCCATGATTTCCTTGGGGGCCTTGGTGGTCGCTCCTCACTTGCGGTGGAGGAGGAAGGATGGCTAGAGGTTCTTCCTTCCAAATGTAGTTGACTAACTGTCCGCTCCGAATCATCCTTTCGATCTTGTTCTTCAGTTCGACACACTCATTAGCAGTGTGTCCCTTTCCTTTGTGAAATTGACAAAATTTCTCGGAATTTTTGTTCTTCCGATTTTCTTGAATCGGAGTTGGCCATGAGACATCAAGCTTCCTCGAGACTATATAGTTCAAGATGTCGGATCTTGGTCTATTCAAGTCTGTGTAGTTGCCATACCTCCTCGGGGGTGATCTCTTCGGAGGGGTTCTCTTGTCTCTAAACTCATTTCTCGAAGGGCCTTCCTTGATCAACCCGTGCTTTTGATCCCTTCTTTGTTTTCCTGGATTTTGTTGTCTCGGAGGGTATTCCTTCTCCCTTTCCTTTTCTTTTGCTATTTCTTTTGGAGGGTTGATTCTTACTGTAATCGTTTTCCGGAATTCCTCCGCCTCGAGGAAATCCTTGCAAAGTTTTGCTAGTTGGGCTTCGCTATCAACACATGATGCCAAGAGGACCTCTTGGAACTTGACATTGGTAGTGTTACCATACAAGTATTCCTTCCTTTCATTGATCGAGTGATCCTCAACTTGGAGGGCAGCCTCATGGAACCGATTGATGAAATCTCTCAAGTCCTCATTAATCCTCTAAACAATCTCGGCCAAGTATCTCACCCTTCTTTTGGTGTTCATGACCTTCTCGAATCTCTTAGAGAACTCTTGACAGAGCTCTCTTTATGATTTGATCGAGCGCTGAGGAAGGCGCGACCACCATTTCATGGCTTCTACCAAGAGATTAGCCGGGAAGAGTATTGCTTTCGTCTTCGAGTCCTGGCCGTACGCATCCTTCTTGGTGCCAAATCTTACCAAATAGTCATTTGGGAAACTCGTTCCATCATAGATTTCGAAGGTAGGGAAGCCTCTCTCGATCTTTGCTTGGTGGCTTCTTATTTCATCGCATAATGGACTTGGGTCTTGATCTGGCTCTTTCTCTTGCACATCGCCCCTCAAGATTTCTATCTGGGCCTCCAGTGCGGTCTTTCTAGCATTAAGCTCCTCCAAGGTGAGCTTCCTCCCCGTGATCGGATCGATCCCAACCAAGGGTGTTACCTCCGCTACTGTTCTTAAAGCGTTGTTGTTCGCCACCGCCTCGGGCTGATTTTGAGGGGTTACTTGGTTGGGAGTAACTTGGTTTGGGAGAGTGGTAGGAATAGCGATCACCTGGGCTTGGTTTTCTTGAGGAGCAACATTTTGCATTGACATCCTTATTCTCCTATCGATCAGCTCTCTTAAATCATCGGGTGCACCTTGGGGTCCTAATCTAGATTGAACCCTTGGGGGTCCCAGACTAGATTGGATTGGTCGTGTGTATTGGCTCTTGAATGGGCTTCATCTTGGGCCGGAGGTGCTCGAGGAGCCTGAAGGGCCCTTGAGGTTGCTCCTGTATCTGGGAGTGTCTTATCCCGCGGGCTTGGAGCTCTGCCTCTACCCTTGCTGCTTCATTCTCTCCCAAGCATCCTTGTATGGTGAGAAGAAATAGGTCGTATTGAGCTTCGCTCATCCCGTAATCTGACGATCGGACCACTCGTCCGTTGGGAAGGGTGAAGTTCAATGCGGCCGGTTGCTGATGATTCACTAGGGCAACATTGTTCATAGCTCTTAAAGCTCCGTAGGCACTTCCTACAGGTACACCTTGCGGATGATTCTCACCTGACCTTTCTTCTCGGGATCCGGTAACATTAGTGAAAGCCCCTTCCACTATATTTTGATCCCACTCAATATTGATATTTCTAGGAGCCCTTGATGCTGCCACCCTTCCTCCTCCTCGACCATTTAAAGGGGGGCGGCCCCTTGGGCGAGGAGGGTTCCTAGGTGCTGCATTGGAAATTTGATTGCTTCTTCTAGGAGGCATCTCGTGAAGCGTCGCGAGGAGAGTGTCTCTGCTCGACCAGTAGGGCTAGGAATGACCTTTCGATCAGATTCCCACAGACGGCGCCAAATGTTGAAGGGTAATTCGTTCACTTTCTAATTCGCCTTAAGTCTTCTCCAAAGGGTAACACTTTGGTCTTCACTCGAAGGACGTTCCTTTGAGTATAAGTATAAAGTTTCTCGGTACCTGAAATCAACTAGGAGGGGGGGTTAGTGTCTTTTACCCACTGTAGGATATCAGACCGGAGTGTCGACTTTACGAGTAGGGAGTTGAAGGCTTCCCTAGTGAGAGAAATATTGAGTGTAGGTGAGTATTGATTGATTACCTTGGGATCTTGAATGAGGCCTCCTTATATACTCATAGTATTTTATTGTCACTTTGTGTAGGATCGTGACAATTGTCCGTCTGAGATTGAAGTCTCCTTCGGCCCAAGCTCATTAAGGAGGTCCATGGGCTTTGACCCAAACATCTGACCTAGGGTTTGGAGGGCATTCTAGGCATTTCGAGACTTGATGGATCTTTCTGGAAGGTGGGCCACCTAAGGACCGACCAGTTGTGGTCGACCTAGGTGTTCGGGCCTTCCTCGAGATCCATCGCTCGAGTAGGACTTTGTCTGGCTATCCCTTGAGGGTACTTCCTTGACGTAAGGTCCTCGATCGACCACCAAGGGTGGTCGCTCCCTAGAGATGGTTCTCAGTCGCCTTGTTAGCTTGTCCTTTGTGAGCTTTCTTGAAGAGCGACCTCATAACTCTTGTATAAGTATCTTTGTTGGTCGAGCCACCCTCTGGTGACGTACCTGGAAGGGTGGTCGAGTCCTTTGAGGGACAGTCTTTTAGGGCTCTGTCGCTCTCTTAGACGCTCAAGTTCGTAAATGCGGACTGGACATATTTCAACACCAACAATTACGGAGTAGACCCGTCGAACACAGTTTCAGTTTTAGTTTTGAAGTGTATAAACCTATCATCCTATACAATTCACTAAATCTAGTACTAACAAATATGTTTAGGTGATTGATCTTATGGGAGTAGATGAAGGCGGCGAGTATCAGTCCTCAGTATCTCAAAGCCCAAATATCCATGTTTATATTTTTCATTCTCTCCAGGCTCATTTTCCGCATTTACACATGCATCTGTTGCATTAACTTATATTTTCTATTTGTGACACATTAGTCGCCTTTAGTTTTCAACTTTAAACTTCAGCCACATTCCACGAGCTTCAATCAAGCACGAATTGACTTTTTCTCCATTTAAATAAACTAAGGGCTGGAGAGTGTACATTCCAGGGAAACTGAGTTCACAGGAAAAATCTTGAACCTCTGATCGATGCATCAGATGACTACAGATATCTGAACTCGCTGAAATGCAAGCTGAGTAATTTAGCCATGTATCTGATATTGATTGGACTAACGAGGAATTGCAACATACACGGATCGTGGTGAATTAGGTTTACATTCATGAACTACATAATATACACTGAAGGAGTATGTTAGACATTTACACAATTGTTCCTCACTACAGTAAAATTTCAAGACATTTTCAATGTCCGTACATATTACACCCTCAAGCGACGCGTCCAAAGATGCAGAAAAGCCAAAAAGACAAAGTAGGGCAAGTGCCGCTGTGGCAGCGCAACTTCATGCAACTGATACAAAGAAGCTCCAGTTCAACAACACTATACTGGACACTCTCCTAGTTTACAAGTCCGTCGAAGGATATACTCTTGATGCAGATGTCTCGCCCAAGGAGACAGAGGCCAACGAAGATGCCCATACCCGAGCACTTCTAGCTCCTTGATGGAAATTTCTAGTTTTACATAGCTTCAGCTTGCTCCATATCCTCTTCACATCGATCAAATGGAGAACACGACCTAGAAGTTGTCTTGACTCACCAAAAATTCCCAAATTCAGATGAGGTACGTATGCTACCCATAGTGCCATGAAACGTGATGTAATCTCCGGGGAGAAGTGCAGAAAAGCCCTCAACAAGACAAATATGATCGAGAATACTAAATAAGGTTCCCTCGAGAAACTTTCCTTGAATGATGCTCCACTCAAGAGCTGGAAGACTTTTGGATCATACTCGGGATCACTTGAAGTTTCTTCAACCATATCAATAACTGGATCCATCCCTAGATAGTAAAATGATTCAGTCAGAAAACCAAAGACAATAAATTACAATCTTGAAGCAGGCATGAGAAGCGGAACACGAAGCAGGCAAAATTTTCCCCAACTCAAACTCGTATTAACGTCATTTACTGAAGCATCATTTTTCGGAGTACCATTACACTATTATTTTAAAATTAAATCATAAAAAACACATGTAATATGGATCACAATTATCAATAGAGCTTATCATAGCTCAAACTAGGTTTCTAAATGGGTTGGGTACCGGTTTTGGTACTGAAACCCATAATAATCCGATAGTGTCAGTCACCTAGAGCTTGCTAATTTCGTGAATATCTCCAGAGCTAGTTATAGTGTACTGTAGCAAGTCCTGAATTAAGCAGGAACGCTCAAAGATCATATCTTCTCGCCTCAGTTTAGTTCATAAAAAATGGTCTTAATTCTTGCTGTGTTGTGCTTTTTGTCCATTCATTTATTTTAATTATTAGTTGTGTTTATCTTAATTCAGTGGATTGAGACATTGGGGTGACCAATGTACTTGATAATCCAATTGACCTACAGAAAAATCCAGAAAACAAAAAATGAATGAGAGGATCCAATTGACCTAATGGAGCAATGCACGTTTCATTACTGTGAATCAGTTAACAATCCTGTATTTCTTTCCCCCTCTTTTTCCCCTCCATTCTCCAACAATTTTTCTTTAGGTTGAGCCCATCTCAAAACACCAGTTAACTAGTATATCTTCTAGCTGTCATACCAAAGAGTGCTATTTCTTGCTACTGGCGGTAGCACGCTACAAACAAGCTATTACCAACTGTGACCCAGACTGCACTACAGAGGGTCATGTAAGCTAGGTGGACATTAATAGTTTAGCACCATCTCAATGTGTAGCTATGTCTGTAGCAGAGAGATACGAGATGCAGGATAAGTTGTTCCAAAGTCCAAACACAAAGCTACATCATGATCAATAACATTAGACATTTTACAATGGGTGTTACCTGTAGTTTGTCTGTAGAAATTTACAAGAGAGTGAAGATCTTTTTGACCATAATATCTTATCCGGGTTGTCTGGTTCAATAGAAGTAGTGAAGGTACACTGTGAATCCCATATCTTGAGAAGATACTGCACATAAAAGATGACCATGTTTAGTGACAACGGGTGAAGCATCAATGGTTAAAAAATGGACCTTAAACCACATTAAAGGCATGTGCATACAGAGTGACATTGATGATTCTGGTTTTCCATGTTGCAAGGAAAGCCAAAATAATTGACTTCCACAACTTGCACATGAAAGAACTAAGAAGATAACCACCAAAAAGCTATTGGTTTGTTACACCTTCATGATCAGCATGTCCATTCAAATACCATTAATAAAGGAGAAATGAACATTAAAAAAAATTAAAATACAATATAATATTAATAAAACAAATTGTATACAGGTCCTAACAAGACAGTGTTTCGATTTTCAAAGCTATACACAAGTGGCGGTTAAGCCATTAAGTTGCAACTCGCAGAAAATTATATATATGTACAGAAAATTGTTAGTTTGAGAAAAGCTAGCAGTTCTTATAGCACATAAGAACCTTTTTTTGTGGGGATTGGGGAGTGAGTGTGGCGCAGAAAAATGAAAAAGAAGAAATAAACCCACCTGGGCATGGCTGAGGACTGTTCAACCATTAGATGTTTGATCTGCGGATACATAGAACTGAGAATAGAAAACTTCAACTGAAATAGGCTAGAGAAAGGACACCAGGAGGCATAGAATAAGACAGCAATGTATTCATCCTTCTGAATTGAGTTCACAGCTCTTTCGAATGAATCTCCACTCACCTATGTCAACAAGAAAAGTAGAAACAAACCATTCAGCAGCATAAACAATAACCTACATTCCAAGACAGATAGAAGACATAAATGAGGGAGGGAGGGAGAGGGAGAGAAAGTCAAATAGAATTAAAATAAAGAGAAAACAGGAGACACAAAACAAACTTAAAAAGGCCAATATATCCATGAAATAAGAACAGAATGTTCTATGCTGAGCATTTCTTTTGTGCAGGTGTACTATACAAAAGATCCACCCCCCTCCCTAATCTATTCATTACTGAACTTTGTATGACAGGTACTAAATATACATATATGACAGTTTAAAAAAGAGAAAACATTATTAGCAAAATGTCGCTGGATAATAATGAACCTTCTCAAATCTCATAACTCAAGTTCTTAGCCTAACGTCGTGAAGCAAGCAACTGAAATACCTTTACAACCGAAATTCCCATTTTTATGGGGATGTACATTATCTTGCCATAAATTTCTTGCCATAAATTTCTCTCCGTATCTGACTTCCTCATAATAAAATTATTACTGTATTCCACCCAAAACATACTGTGCTGCATATTAGTATTGTTTTCCAAACACTCCCATCGGTCTTTTAACCATATCAAACTCACGCGCCTCTTCAAGGTTTCAACTTGTGATTATCAAGTGACTGAAGGTATCACTGTATCAGTAGAAGTATCTGGAACAAATGAACCTTTTTTGCAATCTTAAGTTCTAAACCATCTGATCTTCTTACACTATGACTATCATTATTATCCTCATAAGCATTTTGCATCAATTTACATGTGAAATGTACGTTATAAAAAAGAATCCAAATTACACATGACTGCATGAGTACAACGACGTATCCTGTGACTTTGTAGCATGCGTTACCACCACCTTGTACCCTTTTGATGACACATCTCTGTCGTTATTATACTTATATAATAAATGATATCATACAACATGGTGTTAAATAAACCACAAACTCCGGACATCTAGTCCCGCAGACCAGTATAAACAAAACTTTTCTAGTATGCTTCCCCAACCTTAAATTCAGAAGGATGAATACAACAGTATCTGACAAGAGAAGCTTAAAACCTCCAACCTTAAATTAATATCTACGTATTTTCTTTTCTATTCCCTCGCGTGGAACCGGAAGCCACTAGTGCCCCATCAAGCCTATACAATGGCCTATAAACTACGCAAGCCCAGGTAAACTACGTATAGATTCATCTTATCAGTGTAGAATAATGACGAATACAGCTTTAACCCCTGGCGAAAGTATTCGTGCAGACATAATTTAGCTTGAAAACAAATTTCTTTGTCAAAAACTAGTCTCAACATGTAACAGAAAACCATTTCCTAAACATCAAAGAGCTAATAATAGGCAATATTACGAAACTAAACAGAAAAGGCAATTAATGGTTATACATCAGATAATCAAACTATTAGATATTTTCATATAACCAGCTACTTAATCAATCACCAAAAAATATAAAATAATAATAATAATAATGATAATAATGAAACGAAAATGACCTGGATTGGAGAATTGGCAGAGGGGGTGATTAAGGGGCACTGGAAATTGAGATCGTAAAGGAAAGAGTTGAATTGACGTTGAGGCGTGGAAGAATTAACGGATTGAAACAATAGCCAGAGCAACATAAACACGGATTTCAACTCCATAGACCAAATCGAGATCAGGTTTCAGCAGAATCCGAATTGTGGAAGCGAAAGGGGGGCAGAGTAATTTGGAAAAGAAATCAAAACCCTAGGTGGAGAAAAATTGAAGAAAGAGATCACGTTTCAGAGTTTCGAGATTTTTATCCTGAAAAGTACTTTCTCTCTCTATCGTCGACCTAAGCTTATTTATCTGCATATTATAATATCCATATAATAATAATAATGATTCGGAATATCCATATAATAATAATAATGACTCGGAAAATATGTTGTGGGGCACTCGTGTCATATAAATACACGGTATCCACTTTGAATTACAAATTTTTTGGGATAACGAAGTGTCTCGTATTCAATTTAGACATGTTAATTTAAAAAGGAGAATCTTTTTTTTAATAATCGAACCATTACAATTTGACAAGTAGTATTACAAAGTTAGTAATAAATTATAAATAATTCCGCAGTTGACGAGAATTGAACTTATGACCTCTAATGTCATGACACCTTAGTCTAACCAATAAAGCTAGACCTCATTGGTAAAAGATGAATAGTAGAGAGGAAAAATTAAAGTTTAGTTTCAAATTCTTATATGAACATGGTCTATATGAGTAAGTTCAAGGACAATGTGACTCACAATTAGCTACATCACATTTTCGATATGATGCGGTTGATTTTAGACCGCATGGAAGAATTTTCCAAGCCTAAACTCAACTCTAGATTTAGAAGCTAATTTAGAGAGGGGAGCAAGTAGTAACCTCTCTAAATTAAGTGTCAAATATACCGAGAGTCTCACGATATCAGCGATCGTTCTTATCATCTCCTTCTTGTGAGTCCATTCGCTAAAAAATGGTAATAAATAGACTTCGACTCTTAGCGAGGTGGAAAATCCACAGGGATATTTCTCAAAACAATAGAATTTCAAAGAAGAAAGGGGCGGGGAAAGAAGTCTTCAAATATATTTAAGAGTATAGACCTTATTATTTTGTAATTTACCAAATAATATGTTGGTCCCTTTAAACAACAAGAAAAGACTAGAGGGGGTGAATAGTCTTTTCAAACTTTCGTCGTTTAAAAACTTTCTGAGCAAGGGCTTATTACTTTTCAGTTATGAGTTTACTGATACTTAACTTTCTCAGCAAGTACTAGTTACTTTTCAGTAACGAGTTTTACTGATACTTAAAAACAGAGTGCGGAAGTCTTTATACAATAAGTGTTTTTCAGTAAGTGCTAGCTTCAGCAAGTGAGCAGAGTGACAGTGTACAGATAGATAAGCTTGCTGAAAACTAAATGCAGTAAAGTAAATCACACAAACACTTTTTATAGTGGTATCTGAGAGTGGCGTAATCTCTCAACTAATCCACTTTGTCCTTTCTAGGACTGAATCCACTAAGATAAGTTTGAGGTTCCTTACAACACCTATTTGGAGCGATTCTACAGAAACCAAAGCACACTGTTAGTGTTGAATTATGTCCAGTCCGCATGTACGAACTGGAGCGATCTAAGAGCGCGACAAGGCATCATAAGTCGTCCCTCAAGGGGCACGACCACACCCAAGTATGTCACTAAGGTGTGGACCGACAAAACATAGGGTCCGACCATCACTGGGAGGACAACCCTCAAAATAAGCTCCTCACAAGGACAAAGCTGCCAGTGAGCTCGAGGAGCACCTCTCGTGCTCGAGGAGACCTCACGTCAAGGTAACGCTCCTTGACAGAAACTGAGCAGGA
>CM051455.1:67055968-67088301 GCA_028274465.1 Plantago ovata
TTGCTCCCTTTTTGTTGAATTTGGTAGTATAATTTTTCATTTTTATTATCCAGTATTGTATTTTTATTCCCAAGTATTGTAAGTTTTTCGATTTTAAGTATTGTAATTTTCATTATCAACTATTGTAAAATTTTATTCCAAAATATTGTCATTTTACAAAAACGTAATCATTTTATTTTAACTAATCAAAGACATTTATAATAAGTATGACATTTGCAGATTTAAAAGAAATGGGAAATTAATATGGACTCAATTAATATTGTGAATTAAAAAGAAATGATAAAATAAAAGATAAATTTGGGTTTGATAGAGTTTTATTGTTGGAGTTGAAGAGTTTGAAATGGGTTTGAGTCAGTGGAATGCTGACGTGGCGGGGCTGAAAATAAAATTGGAGCTGAACTGCTGGAGATGGTCTAACGTGTTAATACTCCCTCTTTTCCGTTTGAAATTGTCCGATTTTACTATTTTCGGTCAACAACTTTCAACTTTTATTCCTGATTACTCTTAAAATATAATGATAAAGTATTTAATGAAATTATACTACAAACATTTAGATCCTATATTTTCATAATATAATATGATTTCGTCAAATACATACGTTATCATTATATTTTAAAATTAATTGTAGGTCGAAGTTGAAAACTGTTGACCGAAAAAAAGTCCTAGTGCGTAAATTACCGTGTGACGGAGTGAGTATCTTTTTCTTTTAACTAGTACTTACCCGTCCGTATAAGTTGTTTAGCATGGGTGTTTCTGTTCACTCTTGACTTTGTTTGTAGGTTCACTCTGTGTTTGTGCATGTCGTTCTACTGTGGTGTTGGGTTGCGGGTTGTTACGCTATGGTGGGTGCAAGCTGAAGTGGCTACAGACTCTGCAGGCCTGATGTGCGGCTAAGTCATGGCTTCGTTGCCGTTGAGAGTAAGCGAGGTTGGCGCGGAGTGTGTAACTGCTGGAGGTGTTTCACGTTTTGCGTTGGAGCGTGCTAGCTAAGAAATATAGCCTGGCCAGTGTTCGATTAGGTTGCTTTAATCTGGTATGGCTTTGTGCATTTTGTTTTGCGGGAAGTATTTTTATGTATATATTTTGCAGGCTGTTAGGCGCTGGAGCTTGCTGTCTTTTTGGGATTTCTCGCTTCTCTTCCTGTTTGTGTCGAGTTGGGCGCCTTAGGATTGTGGTTGGTGTGTGGGACTGTTTTGGGCTAGTAGCGGTGGTTAGAAGTTGCCTAGAGCTCGAGTTTGTGGTGCGGTAGGGAAGGCATGCAGGGAGTAATTTCTGCTTTGTTTTCTTTTGGACTGGTCTTGAATTAAGCTTTGTTTTTGGTCTTGTACGGTATCACCGGGGTTGTGGTTTGATTTGCAGGGATGAACATGTCCACTTTTGTGGGAGCTTCTTTCAGTTTGGCGTTTCACATGGTTTGTACAAGTTTTGTTTTGCTTTCATTAAAATTGAGGGTGAAGTCAAAAGCGGGAACTGTCGTTTCCTCAACTTGCGTTTCTATGAGCCGGAAGTAATGTTGTGGTGATGCACCATCGCCCTGGGAGCCATGGGGATGTAGGCTCGTTCCTGGTTTCAAATCACAGACGTCGCTCTGGAGTTCGAAGAGCCATCGGTTAGCTGGGGCTTCAGTTTTAGATTTTCACGGATCATGGCTTAGCTAGAGTCTGTGGGTTTCGACGTTTCGTGCTGTTTTGATTTCTATAGTAGCTTTTATGGCTATTTAGACCCTCTTGTGTACTTGAGGTTTAGTGATACACCTTGTGTCATGATTGGGGTATACCCCTCTTACTCTTGTACAATATTTTTGGTTTTAATGAATTATTTGCTGTTTCAAAAATAATATATTCATAACTTGAGAAATATCATTGTATACAAATTAAAATGTGATAGTCAATTCGTGTTGGGAATTTTAGTGAACGAATGAACTTTCAATTCGTTCGATGTATTGTTCATTGGGGCCCAACACGTTGGAAACAAGCTTTCCATGATCGTGCATTTCCGTTTGATAAAATGGACGTTACTAAGGCGTTAAGTCACTAAAATCCCTTATGGTGAAAGGTGATTAATGCACATAATGTGTTGATCAATACATGAATGAATTAAGTCGTTCAAATACGGTTGGTACCACTGTGCTAAAATTCGTGGGTAAAAGGCAAATGAGGTATGCATAGATATATGCAAAATGCATTGTTGGAATATTATTCATTTGTGTTTAATTGTAATTAATTGCTCAAAGTTGATGAGAAAATTAATTTACAAGTTAAACAATTTGAATTAGTGAATTTGTGACCTTTCACAATGGTTTCCAACAAGAAAAGGTGAAAAAAACGTAAATAATGAAAAATCGTGTTTGTAGGGTTTTGAACCGCTGACCTGTTGGATGAGAGCAGCAAAATGTTGCCACTGGACCGTTGCAACTCTTCGGAAGAGTTTTGTTCAAAGTGGCACTTATCCAATAATGTGGTAGACGAGATTTTACAACTTTTCGCAATTGGTTGAATGGTTGCAAACCATTCATTGCATCCTTTTGAAGTTGTTTCATACCACTTCATGGAAGCTTTTGAGAAGTATAAATATGGGAATAAGATTCATGCCCAAACATATCATCCAAGGCATTTGATATTTCTCTTCTCTTTTGCTTTCTCTTTGCACTCAATCATACTCAAAGTAAGTTCACCAGATTCGACTATTTGGAGTGCTCCTTAGTCATCTCAAGAGTAGTTTTATCCTGGGAGACCATTTGTCGTTATTCCGTTAGCACCATGAGCGGGACAAATATTGTCATAAGGAGAGATGGTCAAACCATCGACTCCACCATGATGGAGTTGCTTGAAAATATGATATTCTGCCCTTGCGAAGTGAAGAATGATAGGGAAGTTTACTTTGTAAATTCCTTTATTGTTATATTGTATCATATATTAATGTACAAGTTGTTTCATTTGTTACCAATGAGGTCTAGCTCAATTGGTTAGACTCAGGTGTCATGACCTAGATCACATAAAGCGAGAGCGAGAGCGAAAGCGGGAACGAGAGCGAGAATTCGCGAAAACTAGAAACCAAAGAGAGCGAAGTGCCTTAGAGCGTTAATATAATATTATTATTAAAATATATGAATAAGTAAAAAATATGATAATTAAATTAAAATTATATGAAAGTATGAGTCAATTGGGTTATGGTTGAAGTATGGGAGTAGTAGATGAAAGACCCATTGGGCTCTAGTTAAAACCCAATAATGCAAAGTACATATTTAAATAAACCCTTATCATCATCTCTCTCTAGTCAACTTTTTTTTTTCTTTTTTTTGAGAAGAAGATAGAATTTCATTAAGACAAGGAAGTATAAAACTTCCAGACAGTACACAACAAAGTTCAATGAAAGAGCAAGTGCTAACATGGCTATAATACAAGCAGAAAACTACGTTACTTCCGTAAAATCAAAGGGCAGTTGCATATACCCCATTTCATCTACTGTAACGTCTCTACATAGTCGATGTGCAAGCGTGTTAGCCTCCCTTCGAATGTGAACTACTTCTGCATCTTCAAAATCCCTTAGATGCGATCTCAACTCAGCATAAATGTCCCCATTTACAGCTCTAAGATTTGCTGTAGAATTAAGACCTTTAGTGACAAGCAGAGAATCACCTTCTACAATACAACGGTTATGGCCCAAGTGTTTGACTAAGGATATAGCAAGCCTAGCCGCGTATGCTTCTGCAGTTTCTACGTCGAGGGGTGTTGCTAATTTTTTCCTTGTCCAAGCTAGCACCAGACCCGTCCAGTCTCTTGCCACAGCTGCTATACCGCCCGTCCTTCCATTACTCTGTACCGATGCATCGTAATTCACTTTTATCCAGCCCTGTGGTGGATGCTTCCATGGTCCAAGCCGCATATCTGGATTTACAGATTCTGTTCCCACTGGCTTATACATATTGGATTCAACAAAGTTTGTATAGTATACAACAAACCTTACTGTCTCCATGGGGTCTGGTTTCTTGTCTTCAAATTTCGCCTTATTCCTCGAGTACCATATACTCCAACAGGTAATTGCAAACAGGGAGAACTGCTTGGAATCCAGTCGCATATGTACCCCAACACACCAGTCCCAAATCTGTTGTGTTTCTATCATTACAGCTGCATTAGGAATGCTGAGAAGAGCCCAACACAATCTGGCGAAAATGGCAGTCCCTAAATATGTGCAAAACATCCTCACCCTTCTGCCCACAGTGGATACACACGTCTTCCACCCCACAATGGCATCTTACTAACTCTGCTGAAGAAGGTAGCGTGTTTGAAACCATTCTCCAAAGAAAGTGTTTGATTTTTCCTGGCACCTTTGCTTTCCAAATAAAACTCCAATTTTTCTGTTCCGCACTCGAGGAGCTGCCCACCCTATTTTCAGACTGATTTCGCCTCATTCTCATGGCTAGGTGGTAGGCTGACTGGACTGAATAGCCACCATGTCGGGTGTAATGCCACACCAATGTATCAGATGCTCCATTTCCTGCTAAAGGTATTTTGAGAATTTCATGAACGTCTTCCTGCCAAAATAGAAAATTGAGAATCGGAATGTCCCACTCATGGGTAGAGGGGTGGATTAGAAAAGAGACATTAAGGGGGACTTCATTGTGGATATCCAGGGTTTTTATTTTGAAAGAAGGGTAGCCCGGAATCCACTTATCATGCCAAACACTTATGTTTTCACCATTACCAACTCTCTATCTAATACCTTTATCAACCAATGCTTTAGCCGCAAGAATACTTTTCCAAGTAAAGGAAGCATTGGCTTTAGGTATTGCATGGAGTACATCAGAATTGGGAAAATACTTTGCTTTAAAAACCCGGCTAAGAAGAGAATTAGGATTTTCAATAATCCTCCAAATTTGTTTGCCCAACATAGTCAAAATTCAGAAGTCACCATTCTCTTCATTTCTCTGTTTCCCTCTCGCCTCTCATCTTCTCTCAACCCTCGATCTCTCATTCTAGTGTAATTTTTCTGGTACATCCTGCTAATCTAATATATCATCTATCCTCTCCTCTAAAACTTCATTCTAATTGTGTTTCATTCGACCAACCCAAAGTGATTCTCTGTGCACAATCTGAGTTCGAATTTATCACCTGTTTTTATGTTTCTGGTTATGATTCAATTGCTGCTTTGATTTTGATTGATTTTGATAAGGGTTTTGGAAGGGGAAGAACTTAAATAAGCATTTTGGCCAAAAAATAGTACCAACGGAATTAGCTCTTACCTAATTCGCGAATTAAGAAAAACTAAATCGCCTTAGAGCGCGATTTTCGCTCTGTGTTCGCGAGAGCGCGATCGGAACGGAAAGCGTGGTCCCTTATACACGAATTATGTGACCTAGGTCATGACTCTAGAGGTCATAGGTTCAATTCTCGCCAAGTGCGTGATTATTTATAGTTTATTACTAGATTTGTAATGTTACTTATTAAAAAAAAAGTTGTTTCATTTGTTATCTTGTTATCTTTCTCTTGTTCCATATTCTAACTCTCACATTCCCCTCGTGAGCACTGATTTTCCAACAATTCGGACATATCCCATCTATAAAAGTTACTCACATAGTTGTGTTTGTATATACTTATCAGTTATATATTTACACATTATTATATAGCCAATTTGAGTAGTGAATTTAGCATGAAAGCAAACAAAATGATTACGGCTCTGTTTGATTCGCCTAAAAATCTCTGAACTTAATAAATCTGAACTAAACTGAACTTAATAAATCTGAACTGAACTGAACTTATCTGAACTGAACGTTAGAAGTGGTGTTTTCTTTTTTTTATAGATTTAGTTTTTGTAGTCAGAAAGGAGTGGGAGCACAGTTTGTCTCTCGACTCCCTTCCAAATTTGTGTGATAATAAAAGTTTATTATTATTTTAAAAAATAAAATAATAATAATAATAATAATTTTATTATTAAAATCTTTAATAAAATCTAGTTGCTATACTCCCCTCTTACTCTACCTGATAATAAATTTTTAATTATTAAAAAAGAAAAAAAAATAATAAATATCTAGCTTGAATTGAACTGAACTTAGTAAATTTGAAATGAATTGAACTTAATAAATTTGAACGGAACTGAACTTATCTAAAATGAAATTATTTTAACTGAAATTAAGGTGAAACGAAGACAACCTAGGATCACTGTGTCACACACAAAACAAACAAATTGTTTACATAATTAATGACGATTACATAATTAATGATGATTAGTCCCGATCGAATGCAACTACACTGCTCTCCCGGTCTCCCGATGGATGGGGGTATTACAAGTGAATAACATAAATAAAATCTCAATTTCTTAACTAATGGAGAATATGACAATACAGAAAAATCTGCAAATACGATGGGGTGGGAATGAAACTCAGAATACTTACATGAGAATCGATTTGAGATCATCAATTAAGCCACAAATGATCACAACTCTACATTGAAACCAACAAAGTCAATGTCAAATTACGTATGGAAAGGTATGTAGCTAATCAATTCAATAATCTGAGGGATTACTGTAAGAACATGAAGAACAATAATTGGAAGACTAATTACCAGTCGATTCTCCGAATTCTGTACTTCCACCATCGCACCCGTGAGCTCCATAGAAAGTACGGGCTGCTAGCAACCGATCGATTGAGAGCTGTAAACTACGACAAGACCTTTAAACTTCAGCAAACTCTACCATGAATTCTCTCTCGCCATAGCTTCGTGATGGAGACAGATGGGATTGGGATTCTGAGAAAGCAATTTAGGGCAAATCAACATTTTGGGAAAGTACAATTATGAAGTTAGAAAAATGAATCGACCCAGATATAAGATGGAAAAATGCAGTACCTTGTGTTGTTTGAATTGCATTGGTGTACTTTGTGTTTGTGTTGTCTAAAATTATACCTACTTACTTCAAATTTGGAGATTGTATCTCACTCTCTCTATATCTATCTACATGTAAGAGCATTTTTTATGGTTTGGGGCTTATATGGAGCTACAAATATAGAAGCCCCAAAAGAAGCCTCTTCCTAACTGAAGACTCCAATGGTTTGGAGCTTAATTGGGACTTCTTTGTGGGCCCCATGTACTATATTATTACTCTATTAACCAATCATATAAATAATAAATCATAAAATATAAATATTGGGCCTTCTTTGAGGGTTACTATTTAGTATCCATTTTCCAAGGACTACTATTTAGTAGCCTCAAAGAAGCCTCCATTATAGGTGTTTTTAGGCTTCTTTGGGGCTACTAGTACAAATAGTAGGCCCAAAGAAGCCTCCATAAGGAGTGCTCTAAGTATGATTATATATTTTTGTACATTACTTTGGTAAAAATATTTATAAAAATTATTTTAAACTTGTAAATAAAATGTATTTTAGTTATCACAAATTATGAAAGAATAATAAAAATTATAGTAAAAATTATAAAAAAGAATATCAAAAATTTATAAAATTTATATTCAATATATTAAAAATAGAAAATATAAATATGCCTAAAATTAAAAAAACATTTATTCTAAAGAAAATATGCATATACCGGACATACTTGAATACAATATATATAAACATTCCAAAATTAAATAAAAGTAGATAAATTTTTAACGACAATTCATTTAGTCTCTATATATATTTTATATTTATGTTTAACTAATTTTTTTAAGTATGAAATAATTTTATTTTCAACATATGCATTTTTTTAAATTAAATCTTTTTGTATATTTATATTATCAATGTTTTTTAATCATTTTTTTGTAGCATTTGTAATTTCTAATGACTCTACAATTTATTGCTCAAATTTTATAATATTTTGAATTATTATTTTATAACTTGTAGAAGTTTATTAGAATAAAAACTAATATTTTTCAAGATTTTCTAATGATTTCTATAAATGTTAAATGGATTTTATATAAAAATATATATAATCATACTAGCATGTAGAGGAGAGTGAGATACACTCTCCAAGTTTGGAGCAAGTGTGCATAATTTTAGACAACACAAGGTACATCCATGCAATTTAAAAAACACAAGGTACACATTTGCATGTTTCAAAGAACACAGGGTACATCTATGCATTTTTCCCAGATATACACTACAAGAAAACAACCTTTTAGCGGCGGATGGATAGATACGGATACCATCCGTCGCTAAATAGCGACAGATCGCTACTGTTAGCGACGGATGGGGACGAACTGCGCTCTAAGCGCAGTTTGTGTGTTCAGAGATCCAATCCGGCTCTCATAGAGCGACGGATTAGACTTATCCGTTGCTAAATTAGCTACGGATAAGTTTATCCGTCGCTAACTCTGTTGACCAGACTCATTTATTCAGAATAAAGAATAAATAATATAAATACTTAGCGACGGATGGACTTATCCGTCACTAAGTGTTCATATACAAACGGGGGGAAGTTCTTCTTCTCCCCCATTTCCCCATTTTCAATTTTAAAACCTCCACTCACCACCATTTCCCCCTTCTCAATCCCTAACCACCACCACTACCCAATCGACACCACCACTACCCAATCGACACCACTGCTGCCACCACCGGGAACCGCCATCCCGTCACCCTAACCACCACTGCCAATCGACTCCACCGTCCGCCTTCTCCTCGTGCAACCGCCACCTCCACCGCTGCCACCACCCGGCACCGCCATCCCATCTCCCTCTCATCTTCATTTCAAAGAGGTTAGTAACCCAATTTTACCAAAATACAATTTTCAGTTTTGTTTAATTTAGATTAAATTGAGGATAAATGTTAGATTAAGTTAGATACATTTAAATAGATAAATGGTATTGGGCACTGGATATTGTGTTTGATTTAGATGAATGTTAGATTAATTTTTTTTATTTTTTATTTTTAGTTAATTTTTGGATACTGAATATTTTGTTTGATTTAGATGAATGTTAGATTATTAGTTTTTTTAATTTTTAGTTAATTTTTGGATACTGGATATTGGATACTTGGTTGCATAATTTTTTGTTAATTTTTAATTAATTATATTAATATTGCATATTTAAATTAATAACTTGATTTGGAGATATTTTAGGCTGTAAAATGCTCCATTAGTAGTAGTGTAAATTTAGGGTTATGAAACTACTAGTAGTAGTGTAATGTAGTAGTAGTATTATATATGAACATTCTGCAAAATGGTACTATATATATATATATATATATATATATATATATATATATATATATATATATATATATATATATATATATATATATATATATATATATATATATATATATATATATATATATATAAATTCGTACTATATATCTGATTTTACATGTGTTTATATTATGTTGATAATAAATAGATGCCACGTACACTGCATATGTCCTTTTTTGAGACCTGGCACCACCACTGGTTGTTGGGAGTGCCACCTTCGGAATGGATGGAAGAGTCCGTCCATGAGGCTTGGCAGGCCTACTGGCGTGAAATCCCAAAAGTCCAGTGTCGTTTCTTAATACTCTTTTCTTTCCATTTATTGTTTCTTACGCTTGTTCTTAACGTGCAGATCATGGGGAGACCAAAGAAACCGGGGAAGTTGTTGGCGGCCAGCAGCCGTAGCTACGCCGAGCCAGACTAGCCATTCCGCACCCCCTGGTAGTCAGCCGGAGTCGGACGGGACCTCGACGACTCATGTCAGCGAGACCCAGTCACCTGGCCCCCGTTTGAGCAGCAGTGCAGGGTCTACTGGCCCAGACGTGTTTGCAAACCTGTCGGATGATGGGTACAGGGGGGAGGAGTACAAGGCGGGTGAGCGGGTGAATGGGAAGCTCGTCGTGTGGCCCATGCCTAGACGTGTGTAAGTACATGAATAGGTCTTTACTTGGTATTGTATGTTTTATTTAATTGGATTAATTTGTGTATGTTATTGCAACAGGCTGGTGCCGAGGGATGCTGCAAAGTTCATCAGCAAGGAATCCACGAAGAAAGTGGATCTCCCACCAATGGAGCTCAGTGGCATACTTTCTCTACGGAACGGAAGGTGGAGATTTGGAATGATCTGGAGGTTAGTAATCTTTCTTCTTCTCTTATGGTTTAAGTGGTATGTTCTCAATTACTTGGGTGATATGTTAATCACCGTGTGTTAGTTGAAATAGGATAATGTGCAATTGTTTAGGTGATATGTTAGTCACCGTGTGTTAGTTGAAATAGGACAATGTGCAATTGTTTGGGTGATATGTTAGTCACCGTGTGTTCTTCGAAATAGGACAATGTGCAATTGTTTGGGTGATATGTTAGTCACCGTGTTATATATATGTTAGTTTGAATTTTGTATACTTTCTGAAATGTAGGAGAAGTTCTTCCTCCCCAACAAGTTCAAGGAGGCGTTGTGGTATGCCTTCGAACATGAAGGCTTCGATGCCTTCCGGAAGAAGGTCGCCAAGATCAAGGCATCGGGGAAGACGCCGGGGTGGATTGGGGATGAGGAGTGGCCCCTGTGGAAGAAGTATTGGGAGGAGAACCTTCAAGCCCAGAAGCTGTCGGAGCAAAACAAGGAGAACCGGGCCCATAATCCACCGGATGGGACAGGCTCGGTGAAGCACCGGCTGGGTTCGAAATCCCAGTAGGCGCGCCACGTGGACTCGGTAAGTCACGTACTTTGTTATAGTTTCTTTTTCTTTCTTAAGTCTTATTTCAATTCAATCATTACTTTATTAATTTATATATATATTTGATGAAGATATCGGAGGGGAGGGAGCAGACCATGTGGGAGCACTTCTGTGAGGCTCACGGGGAGCTGGATAAGGATGGCAAGATGATCTTCAGGGGTGATAGGGCCAAAAAAATCGCGGGTATGTTTTATATTTTTTCGATTCATGAGCTTTTTGTTGAATATTTGATTCTTCGATCAATAACGTACTAATTAAATCTTAATTGTTTGTTTGAATTTTCAGGCGGAGTTCCTGGCCAGGACTGAGAACCTTGATCTCACGACCGAGGAGGAGAACGACATCTATCTCGAGATCGTGGAGCTCAATGTTAAGGGGCGTGTCTTCGGCATGGGCAACCTCTCACAGGAGATAGCGGAGACGGTGAACCAGGGTGGCTCCTCCTAAGCGCCGAAGGGGACAAGCCGATGTGCCTCCCGAGTTCCTCCAGGAGCAGCAGCAGCTGAAGATGACTGTCCATCGGTTGAGGACAGAGCAGGACAGGATGAGGCTTGGATTCAAGAGATCCATCGAGTGGCTCATGGAGCAGTATGCCCCCCCCCCCCCGGTGGAGCGCCACCTCCCGACTTCTTCATGTTCGATGATGCCGATGCCCCCCCCCCCCCCCCGATGCCCCCCCAGGATCTCAGCAGTAGTTCTCTTTTTTTTGTTTTCCGAACAATTTTTTTCTATTTCGAACAATTTTTTTTCATGTTCCTTTACTATAATTTGCTTAGGACAATTAGTACTTTCATTTTATTAATGCTTAGAACAATTTTTTTTATTTTATATAATGTTTAGTTACGAAAATGTTTACGTATTTGCGGTGCACAACTACCAAAAAAAATTAAAATACAATAAATAAATAAACAAATAAAAAAAATTTCAGACCAGTTAGCGACGGATAAAACCATTCGTCGCCAAATCTCAGTGACCCAACACCTGACACGTGTTCTATAAATATAGCGACGGATGAAATCATCCGTCGCCATATTGTAGAGACGGATAAGTTATCCGTCTCAAGTTTGGTCAACGATGAAAATAGCGACGTATACATTTATCCGTCGCTAAAATATAGGGACGGATAATTTCATCCGTCGCTTTTTGAATTAGCGACGCCACTTTTCACGATGTCCTATTTAGCGACGAAATATCCGTCGCTAATGGCATTTAGCGACGGATCGCTTACATATAGCGACGGATCAAATCCGTCGCTATATTCGGTTTTTCTTGTAGTGATAAGAACACTGGTAATTATTAACATTTTGGCATTTTGCTATAATACAGCCGAATGTTTGTTTGTAACTTGCATAAATTACAAAATGGTAGCTTTTGGTGTTTTGGCGAAACTGTAAGTTTGTAAACATATTATAGAGATATTTACATAATACTACCCTACTAGACACCACATTCTCAAAATTGTACCCAATAGATCAACAATTACGTTCTAGTACCTGAAAATGGATTTTCGGGTTGACTTTGTTGTAATTACGCAATTGTCATTGGGTGATCCAAACAAGGCCTTAACTTTCCTTTTCTTTTTTCTTTGTTTTAAATTACATAATTTATAAAACATTATTACCCTTTAACCTTAATATTAAAAATGAAATATCACAAAAAATAAAATATATATTAAAAAATAAAAAAAATTAAAGAAGATCGGAGCTCTGGTCACCGGAGCTATCAGAACTTCAAAACTCCGATTTGGGGCGTGAAGCTCCAGATCGGAGCTTCACTATTACAATGAATCTCGGTCGGAGAGCTTCACACTGATCAGAGCTTCACTATTACAGTGAAGCTCGATCGAAGCTTCACTGTCACTGTGAAGCTCAAATCGGAGCTTCGGTACCGGACATAATTTCGGTACTGGAAAATTGAAGAAGAAGAAGATGATGAAAAAAGAAAAAGAATAAAAAAAAGAAGAAAATAGAAATGAATAAAAAGAAAAAGGAAGAAAAAATTAAAAAAAAAAAGGAAAAAAAAAAGAAAAATTATGAAAATTATAAGGCCATGTTTTTTTCACTAAGGTTGTTTGGATCAGCCAAAATTCAATAATTGAAAAGTGAAAAAATCAAATTTGGTACCAAAATGTGATTGTTAATCTAGTGGGTACAATTCTGAATTTCTGATATTAGGGTATCTTGCAGGGCACTAAAAAGATATGGACCCACATATTATATTATGGGTCCGTAACTTTTTAATACTTTGCATTTTCAGTCCTACACTCCTACTAGATCAATAGTTACATTTTAGTCCAAATATTTGACTTTTAGGCGCTCTAAGCACTGTTCCATCATTGGATTTTGGTCGATCCCACTACAAGAAATATGGCATTTAGCGACGGATGCGTAGATACGGATCGTATCCGTCGCTATTTAGCAACGGATCGCTACTCGTAGCGACGGATAAGGACGAACTGCGCTCTAAGCTCAGTTCGTCCTTTGGAACACCCAATCACTACAAGAAAACAACCATTTAGCGACGGATAGATAGGAACGGATACCATCCGTCGCTAAATAGCGACGGATGGAGACGAACTGCGCTTTAAGCTCAGTTCGTGTGATCAAAGATCCAATCCGCCTCTCATAAAGCGACGGATTAGTCTTATCTGTCGCTAAATTTGCTACGGATAAGTTTATCCGTCGCTATGTCTGTTGACCATACTCATTTATTTTGAAAGGAAAAAAAATAATAATTAATATATATACTTAGCGACGGATGAGCTTATCCGTCGCTAAGTATTTCATTAACAGACGGTGAAGTCTTCTTCTCCCCCATTTCCCCTCTTTCTCTTTTCCTAATCCCTAAATCGACCACTGCCACTACCCATCGACCACTCAACCACCCAATTCGATCCACTGCCACCACCCATCGCCACCACCCATCGTCAGTGAGTCGCCCGCCAAGCCCACCACCGCGAGTCCCCCGCCAACCCGCCACCGCAGCGCCACTGCGAGTCACCGACATGCCCACCACTATTCTCCATTCTCCATTCTCCATTCTCTCATCTATAGGTTAGAACCCTAAAACCCTAATTTCAGTTTAGTTTATTGTTTTAATTGGTCAATTATTCATCATTATCTTCATTATCTTGTCTCAATACTTTTCTTTTAATTATGCATTTATAATTTCAGTTAAATTATGATGTTATTAGTGATGTTTATTTTGTTATGCTTGTCGAATTTACACAGTTACTTGTTTGAATATGTATATTTTGTTTCCCATTCCATGTTTTCGAACGAACTAATGAATGTGGATTTGGAAATGAGATGGGTGCAAGAGACAAGAGGGGGGTTTGATGGGGAAAGGGACTGGCAGTAAGTAAGGTGGTTGAGAGTGGGAATAGGTGGACAAAGTTTGGTTGCTATGTGTTGATGGAGGGTTTTATGTGGAGAAGAATGGATGGGAGTTTGTTGGTTAATTTTTTGTTCAATAATACTAATAGGATTGAATGCAAATGGGAGTGAGATTTGGAAAGCTCAATGATCATCCTATAGAATATGCATATATACTTTGCAAGACTATAACATCTTTGTTTGTATGTTGGGTAGATTATGATCAATAATTGGACTCAGTCTATTGTCTAATCAAAAACTGTGTTTGGTGCATTGTAGTACTATGATGTAACATGTAAATGTGTTCATTGTTGTGAGACTTATCAGTATTGTGATCCAAAAGACTTTGAGCTTATCACAAGAGGACTATGTCACTATATGCATGTTTGCCACATATAGCAAATGCAGAAATAACAATGTCTATAAATAGATGTATTGGGGTTTATCATTTGTTAAGTGTATCATAATTTGTAATTTCTCCCCCATTTGCTTATGTAGCTATTTAAATTATGGGTTAGCTTGTTCAGTAATTGCAAGTGAAATTTAGGTTAGTTTGATTAATTGGTAGTAAGGTTTGCTCTTTTCTTTCTATATATTGATTCTTACGCTTGTTCTTTAACGTGCAGATCATGGGGAGGCCAAAGAAACCGGGGAAGCTCTTGGCGTCCAGCAGCCGTAGCTACGCCGAGCCAGACTCGCCATTCCGCTCCCCCCTTAGTAGTCAGCCGGAGTCGGGGGGGGGGGGGGGGGGGGATCTCGGCGACTCATGTGAGCGAGACCCTCTCACCTGGCCCTCGTTCTAGCAACAGTGCAGGGTCTACTGGCCCTGACGTATTTGCTAACCTGCCGGATGATGGGTACAGGGGGGAGGCGTACGTGGCGGGTGAGCGCTACAACGGCAAGGTCGTCGTCTGGCCCATGCCTGGACATGCGTAAGTACATGAATATGTCTTTACTTGGGTTTGTATTTTTTATTTATTTAGTTGGATTAATATTTGTATGTTATTGCAACAGGATGCTGCCGAGGGATGCTGCGAAATTCATCAGCAAGGAATCCACGAAGAGAGTGGTACTCCCACCGCTTGGAGCTCAGTGGCATACGTTCTCCACGGAACGGAAGGTGGAGATCTGGAATGCTCTGGAGGTTAGCAATCTTTCTTCTTCTTTTCTTTTATGGTTTAAGTGGTATGTTCTGAATTGTAATTGGGTGATATGTTAGTCACCTTGTGTTAGTTGAAATAGGACAATGTGAATTGTTTGGGTGATATGTTAGTCACCTTGTGTTAGTTGATATAGGACAATGTGAATTGTTTGGGTGATATGTTAGTCACCTTGTGTTAGTTGAAATAGGACAATGTGAATTGTTTGGGTGATATGTTAGTCACTGTGGTATATATATGTTAGTCAGTTATATATATGTTTATTCTGAATTTTGTATACATGCTTTCTGAAATGTAGGAGAAGTTCTTCCTCCCCAACAAGTTGAAGGAGAGACTTTGGTATGCCTTCGAACATGAAGGCCCTGACGCCTTCCGGAAGAAGGTTTCCAAGGTCAAGGCCTCGGGGAAGAAGCCGGGGTGGATTGGGGAGGAGGAGTGGCCCGCATGGCAGAGGTATTGGGCAGCGGGCGCTCAAGCCCAGAAGCTGGCGGACCAGATTAGGGAGAACCGGGCCCATAATCCACCGGATCAGATAGGCTCGGTGAAGCATCGACTGGGTTCGAGATCCCAGTTGGTGCGCCACATGGGCTCGGTAAGTCATGCACTTTGTTATAGTTTCTTTTTCTTTCTTAATTAAGTCTTACTTCAATATTTCAATCATTACTTAACCTATTAATTTATATATATATATATCTGATGAAGATCAAGGAGGGGAGGGAGCAGACCATGTGGGAGCACTTCTGCGAGGCTCACGGGGTGCTGGATGTGAATGGCGAGTTGACCTTCCCGGCTGAAAAGGCCAAGCGCATCGCGGTATGTTTTATATTATTTCGATTCCTGATCTTTTTTTTTAAATATTTGATTCTTCAATCAATAACTTACTAATTAAATCTTAATTGTTTTGTTTGAATTTTCAGGATGAGTTTCGAGCCAGGACTGCAGGCCGTGATCTCTCGGCCGAGGAGGAGAACGGCATATATCTCGAGATTGCGGAGCTCGATGAGAAGGGCCGGGTCTTCGGCATGGGCAACCTCTCCCAGGCTATAGCGGAGACGGTGAACCAGGGTGGCTCCTCCTCCAGCTCCTCCAAGCGCTGAAGGGGACATGCCGATGTGCCTCCTGAGTTCCTCCAGGAGCAGCTGCAGCTGAAGGCGACGGTCGATAAGTTGCAGTCAGAGCAGCAGATGTTGAGGAGTGGATTCAAGAGATCCATCCAGTGGCTCATGCAGCATTATGCCCCCGGTGGAGCATCGCCCCCTCCCGACTTCTTCGATATGTTCGGTGGCGGCCCCTCATCCTCCGATGCCCCTCCTGCTGCCGATGCCCCCCCAGATGCCCAGGAGTAGCTAGTTCCTTTTTTTGTATTTTTCGAACAATTTTTTTCTATTTCGAACAATTTTTATTGCATGTTTATTTAATTTGCTTAGGACAATTAGTACTTACATTTTATTAATGCTTAGAACAAATTTTATTTTTGTATATATTGTTTACTTACGAAAATATTTACGTATTTGCGGTGCACAACTACCAAAAAAAAAATACAATAAATAAAATTAAATAATAAAAAAATATTCCAGAGCAGTTTAGCGACGGATAACATCGATCCGTCGCCAAATCCCAGTGAATTTGAATCTGACACGTGTCCCGAACTGTAGCGACGGATGAAGTTATCCGTCGCCATTGTAGATACGGATAAATCATCCGTCTCAAGTTTGGTCAACGATGAAAATAGCGACGTATAAATTAATCCGTCGCTAAATTTAGGGACGGATAATTTCACCCGTCGCTTTTTGGATTAACGACGCCACTTTTTGTGACGTCCTATTTAGCGACGGATCGCTCCCCTATAGCGACGGATGAGATCCGTCGCTAAATGCCTGATTTCTTGTAGTGAATCCGGCTTGCAATTAGCGACGGATATGTTTTATTCGTCGCTAAATTGGTGACGGATAAAACTATTCGTCGCTATAGGAGTTGACCACTATTAAAATAAAAGGAAAAGAAATTGGATAATCAACATATAGCGACGGATGTTTCCATCCGTCGCTAACTAGCAATTGATGATATGATCCGTCGCTAAGTCATGTATACAGATTGCAATCGTCTTCTTCCTCCCCCATTTCTTCTCTGCCCATCACTTTCTCAACCGCGAAAATAACCCAAAATTTGAAGATTGAGCATTACTCATCCAAATCGATCAATCTTGGAATCTATTCGAAGCTAGTGGAGCAAGGAACAAGATTGGACATTCAATTTCATTACCCATGGACTATTTTTTTCAAAATTGAAGGTAATTAGCATAAACCCTAACTTTTACATATTTGTGAATTCGTTGCTTTCGATGTGTTTGAGCAAATTCATGTTTATGTTTAGTTCCTACTAGGTTGTTTAACATGTATTGAGTATTATATTATTCTTGGACTTGATAATTTGATAGATTTATGGTGAAATTGAATTCTTAGTGATATTGTGTATTGAGTATGGATGTTAGATGTTGAAATTGAGTATTGACTATATGATGTATGGATGTTAGGTGTTGAATTTTATGTTTATGTTATCTTGTATTTAATATTATTTTGTTTAGATTGGTATTTTTATATATAGGTAGTTTATCCGATGGATCGTTCTTAGATGTACAACCGTGTTGCTGATGGCTTCATCCTTCCTAGTTTTGAGGAAGGCGTACGAGCCTTCATTGAATTTACATTGGAGCATCCCAATTGTGTGAGCAAAGGGTCTATAAAGTGCCCTTGCAACGCCAAAAAATGTAGGAATTCCAACTATTTGCCTCCTGCAACGGTAGTTGAACACTTGAGACGGAATGGGTTTGTTACAGGATATGCTATATGGGATTGTCATGGTGAGAAACGACCACCACCTCCCTTTCCGGTAGACCTACAGATGATGAAGAAGAGGCAAAGGAGGGGAAGTGCCTCTGACCCCGTCCTAGTTCTCAATTGTTTTTCCCGACCTCGTCATGCTTCTGATGGTGAGCGGATGGAAGAGATGGTGCATAATCTAGCTGGTCCAGCTTTTGCTCCTAATGATGTAGAGGAGCCACCAAATTCAGAGGACCAGAAATTCTTTGACATGTTGGAAGTTGCGAAGGAACCCATATGGCCAGGATGCCCTACACACACGGAGATGTCTTTGTTGTCTAGGCTAATGGCTACTAAGGCATTGAGTGGAGGCCAGTCTGAGGAGGCCTTCAATGCGAATGTTCAGTTGCTATCCGAGTGTTGTCCTCAACCCAATCTAGTGCCTAAGGACTATTACCAAGCTCAGAAGAAGATGAGAGCTAAGGGGTTGCCTATGGAGAAGATAGATTGTTGTGAGAAGATGTGCATGATTTATTGGGGGGAGGACAAAGATTTACTTGAGTGCAAGTTTTGTGGCCATGCAAGATACAGTCGCTACAAAGAGGGGGCATCAGACAAACGACAGAAGAAGAATCTATCTTTCAAGAAGATGTGGTACTTTCCCATAGCACCTCAGTTGAAGAGGTTGTATGCGTCGACCACAACGGCCGATAAGATGCGGTGGCATAGTGAAAGAGTGGCTCCAAAGGATCCTAAGCTAATGGAGCACCCAGTAGACACACCAGCATGGAAAGAGTTTGACAAGCTCTTTTGAGATTTTGCAGCCGAGCCTAGGAATGTACGACTCGGTCTTTGTACAGATGGATTTAACCCGTTCGGTAGTGAACGGAGGTACTTGTGTTGGCCAGTGATGCTAACCCCGTACAATCTTCCCCCTGGTGACTGCATGAAGTCACCATTCATGTTCTTGACTGTGTTGGTGCCTGGGCCAGATGATCCTGGTGTGAAGTTGGATGTATTCTTGTAGCCCCTTATCAAGGAGTTGCTAGAGTTGTGGGAGAAGGGCATCCCTGCATATGATGTCTCGAAGAAGAAGAACTTCACCTTGAGAGCAGCACTTATGTGGACAGTCTCTGATTTTCCAGCATACTCTATGCATACTCTAATATTCAATACGTAAGTACCTTTCTCCTTTCACTTTGTAAATACTATCTCAATTCGGCACCCATTAAATGATACTTTCTGATCATTACTTAATCATTCGCAATGCTTTTAAAGAGCGCTGTCTGCGAGAGGATCCACTCATGGCAGATGACACCATTGAATATGACCGTACCATGAAGTTGGAAGCTGAATTTGCAGATTGGTTCAAGGCCTATGTCAGAAATGAAGAGAACAGGGTTACTGATCCATATCTCCATGCCCTTGCAGCTGGGCCATATTGATTGGCACACACATATGAAGGTTACATAGTTAATGGCTTGAGATTCTACATGGTTGGCCATTCTAACTCAGCCATGGCAACCACCAACTCAGGGGTTTCTGTCAATGCAGTAGATACAGGATCACCTGACATGTTTGATTTCTACGGGAAGTTGAATCGAGTCATCAGACTTGAATATCCCGAAACGCCTAAGAAAAGGGTTTTTCTGTTCGAATTTAATTGGTTTGATCCTACTCCAAAAGGTATAAGGATGAATGAGTAGAGTGATACGGTTGACATTAACTTGAAGAGGAAGTATAGGAAGTATGAACCTTTTATCTTGGCTACTCAAGCACGCCAGGTGATGTATCTTCCATATCCCACCTTGAAACGGTCCCAAAATGACTGGGTGGCTGCTATCCATATACGTGCACGCTCTAAGGTGGAGTACATTTAGGATGATGACTCAACGACTAACTCCTACCAAGAAGCGAGTGTGGACTTGGGTGCACTTGATAGGAACCCCGTTCATGCCATGGATGAAGTCATACAGTTTCACGATGGCACATATGTGGACTTAGCCACAAGCGATGAAGAGGGTACGAACTATACTTCCATGTATTTTATGTGTGGTTTATTTTTTTATGCACTAAGTACGTAATTTTTATTAATTACTTAATAAGTTGCAATTGACGTGTAGTACATATGAACTTACACCTTTCATTTTGTATGGTTTATTTGCCTTTGCAGATCCCCTCCTTGGTCCACTTCAGCCTCCCATGCCAGCTGTGTGATTCACAATGCATTATTGCTATCATGGTATGTTTACAAACTGGTTCATTGGTGTGAGTGGTATGTTAGCCACTGTATGTATTTGGGTGATATGTTAGTCACCATGTGTTAGTGAATTTAGGGCTATGTGAGTGGTATGTTAGACACCGTATGTTGTTGGGTGATATGTTAGTCACCATGTGTTAGTGAATTTAGGGCTATGTGAGTGGTATGTTAGCCACCGTATGTGCTTGGGTGATATGAATTTACGTATGTTCTCTTCAGGTTCAATCTTTTAACTTTCTCCTTTTCATTTTGTTTTACAGGCATGTTGGTGTAGATTGGGATCCATTGGAGTTGGATTTGTTACTTTGCAATGTTGGATTATTAGAGTTAGCTTGCATGCATTGTAACTAGTTTAGAATATTCGACACCTTACATTCGTGTGCAATGAACTTCCAACATTTGTCAATTTATATTAATGATTTTTCACCATTTTTAGTTTATTTTATGACTCGTTTCATTACACATAATTGACAATTGATGTATATACTATCTGTACAAGTTTGGGTATTATTAATTGGCTGCTAAAATAGGGGAAATTTTTTCCCCCTCCATCAGATTTAGCGACGGATAATATTATCCGCCTCTACATATAGAAACAGATGAAATCATTCGTCGCTAAAGAGCTTTGACCAGATAAAGACACGTGTCCCTCTGTATAGCGACGGATAATTTTATTCGTTGCCAAACTCTAGCGACGGATAAATTTATCCGTCCCCACTTTGGTCAACGATGAAAGTTGTGACGGATTAATTTATCCGTCGCTGCTTATAGCGACGGATTAATTCATCCGTCGCTTATTTCATTAGCGACGCCACTTTTCGCGACGTCCTATTTAGCGTCGGACCATCCGTCGCTAATGACCTTTAGCGACGGATCACTAACGTATAGCGACGGATTCTAAACTCGGTTTTTCTTGTAGTGTCCAAACAACAACTTACTGTTTTCAAAAATAAAAATAAAATGCCCTTAAATAAAATAAACAAAAAAAAATCTTCTTCTTCTCCGAAGCTTCGGTTGTCCAACTCCGGCGACTGTCCAGTCGCTGGAGCAAGCTCCGGTACCAGAGAAGAAGAAGAAGAATTGACAAGGTAAAGAAAACAAAAATAAATAAAAGGATAAAAAGAAAAATAAGTAAATTAGTTAAGTGATAAGGTTTGTTTGGTTGGATTTTTTTAGCCCGTGACATTTCTGTAATTATTGGATAGTCAATTCAATTTGGGATGTTTTTGTACCAAAATGTAATTATTGATCTAGTGGTATGTTTTTTAGAAGCTACCCTCTGGTATGGTACTAAAGTGATAATAAGTGAATAAGTTTAAAAATTAATGGGAGCAACTACATAATTTTTTTTAAATTTTTTTTTACTTCGTCAAAAAAATAAATAAATAAATAAAACTACATAATTTTTCCACTGATTAAGTTGAAAGAACAAAAACTTATAAAGGGGTAATGTGAGTTTTAAATTAATACCACACTAGTTTATTAACCCATCGATATATAACGACGGGCATAATACATTTAAATGAACATATATAATCATACTAACGTGGAATGACGAAAAAGAAAAAAAAAAGTAATAACTTTTATTCTTGTTTCTCATTAATCAATATATATTGTGCTAACAAAATGTTAATAAAAACATATAATTTTTCAAAATTTACTTATATATAGTGGTTGAACTCATATCTCAGCCAACGTAAAGATTGGATAATGATACAATTAATAGTTGTTTCTCTCTAAAACTAATTATCTAGTTGAGAATCTGCAAGAAAAAAAAAAAAAAACGGAATAATTTTTTTAATTCAATAACTTCATCTTCAAAGATGGGACAACCTTTGAAAAAACAAAAAAAGTTCCTCTCTGTAGACTTCTCCTCCATCCTGTCCCTAATCACGTTGTAGAAAAACTCATAACCGGGTCATGCATTTAAATCTAAAACATGCTCTTGGTGAATAAACCATCCAACAGTTTATTCTCACAATGATTTTGATTCCCCGTGGGATCGGTAAATGAATAAGAATTTGAAAGTTAAAAAAGATAAAAATAATAAAATGTGTCATTACGTACAAAACTTTCTATTTTTTAAAATATAAATATTCTCATAAACCAAACATATTTAGAATATTTACTCACATTCTTTCTTTATTACTGTATTTACTTAGACAACATACCACACTTGTACTACAAACTTCTATTATGTTAAAGTTATTAGAATATGTGAAAAATATCAAATGATACAGTATTACCGGGACTGAGGGAGATATAAGAATATAACTTAAATCTTTATTCTATGATTCGAGTATATAGCCTACCAAAAAAAGTGAATACAATAAATTCTGATTTAATCCTTAGTACATATACAATGCCAAGAATCTTGAAGATAAAAATCTTTTTCATGAAGTGCTACTTTGAATACCAAATTTTCAACTTACTATTTGTTTGAAGTAATATGGTCGAACATGATTATTTTTGTGACAACCGAATAATTTTGTCAAACAATTGTTAATTTATTATAAATTAGAACGGATAATCACATTGACTGATTTCAATTTTATATCCTTAATATACACTCACATTATATGAAAATTTAAGTTTTCTTTATTTTGAATTTATTGTCATCCGGGCAAAATGCTCATGTCGAATTGACTACATGGTTTCGGTAGATATAGTCCAACATTTGCAATTGTCCTTGTTAGTGTTGAAATATGTCCAGTTCGCATGTACGAACTGGAGCGGTCTAAGAGCGCGACAAAGCATCATAGGCCGTCCCTCAAGGGGCACGACCACACCCAAGTATGTCACTAAGGTGTGGTTCGACCAACATAAGGTCCGACCATCACTGGGAGGACAACCCTCAAAATAAGCTCCTCACAAGGACAAAGCTGCCAGTGGGCTCGAGGAGCATCTCTCGGGCTCGAGGAGACCTTACGTCAAGGTAACGCTCCTTGACAGAAACTGAGCAGGATACTACTCGCATCATCCATGCACAAGGAAGGCACGAGGACCCCTGAGCGACCAGCCATGGTTGCTCCCTTGGGCCAAGGCCCACGGACCTCCTTAATGGGCCTGGGCCGAGGAAGGCCTCAATCCTAGCCCTACACGTGGCGTGATCTTATGCGACCGGAAGTTGAAGGCCACAAGTATATAAAGGCCTCATTTACTCCTCAACAGTAAGCATTAATAGCACCACCCGAGCACCACTTTCACTACTCATACTAGGGAAGCCTCACAACTCCCTACTCGTAAAGTCGCCTCTCCGGTCTGATACCTTACAGACCGGGCAAGAGTCACTAACCCCCCCTCTAGTCTATTTCAGGGACGAGGAAGCTACAAGAAGGCTCATTTCCTATCTCAGAGTGATACTACAAGAAGAAGAACTAGAATGACTTAGACTAGCGACTCATTGCGAACTTAGAAAGAAACACGAATTACCCTTCAACATTTGACGCCGTCTGTGGGAAGCGACACGAAAGGTCATCCCATGCCCTACTGGTCGAGCCACTTTCCTCCTCGTGACCCATCAAGAATATGCCTCCCAGAAGAAGCAACCGTCTTGCTAATGCACCACCCGGAAACCCTCCTCGACCTAGAGGCCGTCCCTCTAGTAACGGTCGCGGAGGAGGAACGGATGGTGTTCCGAGGGAACCAAGAAACAACAATGTTGCAATGAACCGGGATTACACGGAGGGGGCATTTACTAATGTCACTCACTCCCAAAATGAAAGATCGGGGGAAAATAACCCGCAAGGAGTCCCGGTAGGAAACGCCTATGGAGCTTTGAGAGTCGCGAACAACGCCGAGTCTAGGGGGCAGCCTCATCCGGTAGCAATTAACCAACCTCCCGTGGCAGTGAACCCTCCTCAACCGGCCGCATTGACCTTCACCCTTCCTGATGGACGTGTCGTCCGACCATCAGATTTCGGGATGGGCGAAGCTCAATACGGTCTATTCCTTCTTACTTTACAAGGATATGTCGGAGGTAATGAGGCTATTAGGGTTAATACCGAGATACAAGCTCAAGGAGAACCGCAGGCCCCGGTGCAAGAGCAACCTCGGGCCACTCTGGTCGCTCCTCGTCAATCCCAGGGAAGAGCACATGTTGCGCAAGATGAAGCACATTCGAGAGCCAACACCAGGCCGATCCAAACTCGACTTGGACCATCAAGAATCCAATCGAGGTTAGGACCCCAAGGTGCCCCGGATGACTTGAGAGACCTGATTGACAGAAGAATACGGGCATCATTACAAAATGTGGCCCAACAAGAAAATAGGGTTCAGGTGGTCGCTACACCACCCGTCCTCCCCAATCAAGTTACCCCCAACCAGGTAACTCCTCAAAACCAACAAGAAGCAGTGGAGGAGAATCAAGCGTTGAGAACAGTAGCTGAGGTAACCCCCTTGGTCGATCCGATCACGGGGAGGAGGCTCACTCTGGATGAACTCAACGCGAGGAAATCCGCGCTTGATGCTCAGATAGTGACTCTTCGAGGAACTGTCCAAGAGAGAGAGCAAGACCAAGATCCGAGCCCTTTATGCGATGAGATCAGAAGCCACCAAGCCAAAATTGAAAGAGGGTTCCCCACCTTCGAAAGCTATGACGGAACGAGTTGTCCGAAGGACTACTTGGTAAGATTTGGCACTAAAATGGATGCCTACGGGCATGACTCAAGAACCAAGGCACTCCTCTTTCTGGCTAACCTCTCCGGAGAAGCCATGAAGTGGTGGTCGCGCCTCCCTCACCGATCCATCAAGTCATATAGGGATCTCTGTAAGGAGTTCTCTAAACGATTCGAAAAGGTAATGAACGCCAAAAGACGGGTGAGGTACTTGGCTGAAATTGTTCAGAGAAACAATGAAGACTTGAGGGACTTCATCAATCGCTTTCATGAAGCAGCCCTCCAAGTCGAAGATCACTCGATCAATGAGAGGAAAGAATATTTGTATGGTAACACTACCAACATCAAATTCCAAGATGTACTCTCAGCATCGTGTGTGGAGAACGAAGCACAACTCGCCAAAGTTTGCAAGGATTTCCTCGAGGCTGAGGAATTCCGAAAAACGGTCACTGTGAGAACCAATCTTCCCAAGGAAAAAGGGAAAGAAAAAGAAAAAGAAAAGGAGTACCCTCCTCGCCCCCAAAATCCCGGGAAGCAGAGGAAAGAGCAAAAATTTGGGTTGATCAAGGAGGGCAATTCAAGAAACGATTTCAGAGACAAGAGGTCTCCTCCCAGAAGGTCACCTCCAAGACGATATAGCAACTACACAGACTTGAATAGGCCAAGATCCGACATCTTGAACTACATAGTCTCGAGGAAGCTAGACGTCTCGTGGCCACCCCCGATTAAGGAAAATCAAAGGAACAAGAGCTCAGAAAAATTTTGCAAGTTTCACAAGGGGAAAGGGCACACCTCAGATGAATGTGTCGAGCTCAAGAACGAGATTGAGAGGATGATACGTAACGGTCAATTGGTTAACTACATCCGGAAGGAGGAACCCCTGGCACTCCTGCCCCCACCTCCTCGCAGTGGGAGCGAGCACCCTTACCAAGGAAACCCTCAGGACGACGACATTCATAATTACAACAATTATGAGAACCGCCCCGTAAATGGAAGCATCCGCACTCTCACAATTGCGGGAGGACCCGCCGGTGGCGACACTCGTAATCAAAGGGAGATTACGACGGACAACCTTAGGGTCCGAGACGTGAAGTATGCTCAAGCCGCGCGACCGGGAACCAACGTTATCTCTTTCGATGATAGCGAGATTCCTCTGAAGCATGCCGGAGGAGGAAACATCTATGATCCTTGCGTCCCACTTGTAGTTTCCTTGGATGTTCAATCCTACAAGTTGGGTAGAATCCTCGTCGACACGGGGTGCTCGGCGAACTTGATTTTCACCGGAACCTTGAAAAGGATGCAAATGAACCCAAGGGAAGGGCTCAGAGAAGTGAGGAGCGCATTAGTAGGATTCGGAGGACAACCTATCATGCCGCTCGGAATGATCAACCTCACAGTGTCAATGGGTAGCGCTCCTAGACGGGTGACCCAACAGGTTCCTTTTGTGGTCGTCGATATGCCATTTGATTATTTCGCAGTCCTAGGCCGACCCGCTCTCTCTCAATTCCGAGCTGTAGTGTCCACAGTCCACAACAAGCTGAAATTCCCCACTCCTTTGGGAATCGGACAAGAAGTAGGAGACATACGAGAAGCATGGGAATGCTACACTATGTCAGCCAAGTTCACTTCGAGAGTTGCCATCGGGGAACCTAATCTCGGGCAGCCATCCGAGGAGACACCCCTTGTTCACAATGCGCCTTATCGTTTCTACACGGTTCGGCGAGTGAAGAGAAAATCAAAAAAGCCAAGTCCGTCACTTAGGCGAAGAAAAGCAATCATGAAGAAAGACAAGGATACTCTAGTAGGAGCTGTTAAGGAGCTCGAGGAGTATCAAGTGATTCCACCAGTCCCACCCTCTTCCAAAAAGAAGAAATTCTTTGAGAAAACAAAATTGAAGCAAGAGAAGCCCTAGAAGAAATCCAAATCGTTGAAGGAAGTGCCGACAAGGTCACAAAAATTGGCACAGAGATGGCCACTGAAGTCAGGATGAAACTCATCCAATGTTTGAAGGATAACAACGATATCTTCGCATGGAGTACCGAGGACCTGAAGGGGATCGACCCGCGTGTCGCCGTTCACCGACTGAACGTAGACCCATCGATCACCCACATCAGAGAAAAGTGAAGAGACTTCAGTGCGGAAGATAATGCCATCATCGAAGCGGAAGTACAAAGGCTTCTTAAAGCCGGCCACATCAAGGAAGTGAGATACTCTGACTGGGTATGCAATGTGGTCCTCGTGGAGAAAGGTCCGGGAAAATGGCGAATGTGCAACAATTTCACAAGGCTCAACAAGTTTTTCCCGAAGGACCCATACCCCCTCCCATGAATCGACCAGCTTGTTGATTCCACTGCGGGATGTGCCCTCCTGAGTTTCATGGATGCATACCAGGGCTTCTACCAGGTCAAAATGGCCAAAGATGATGTGCCTAAGACTGCCTTCTTCGCTAACGGCAATGTGTACTGCTTCAACGTGATGCCATTTGGTCTTAAGAACGCCGGAGCGACCTACCAAAGGTTGGTTAACAAGATGTTCAAGGAAGAGCTAGGTAAAACAATGGAAGTATATGTCGATGACATGCTCGTCAAGAGCAAGACCGAGGAGCAACATGTAGGTTACCTGGCAAAGTGCTTCTCAATCTTGAGAAAGTATGGCATGAAGCTCAACCCGGCGAAGTGTACCTTTGGAGTCAAAGGGGGGAAGTTCCTCGGTTACATGGTGACAGAAAGAGGAATAGAAGCAAACCCCAAAAAGATAAAGGCCATACTCGATCTTCCACAACCTCAATCCATCAATGAGGTGCAACAATTGGTCGGAAAATCAATTGCATTGAGTAGATTCATCTCAAGGTCTGCCGAGAAAAATCTACCTTTTTTCAAGGTATTGAGAAAGAGCAGCCATTTCGAGTGGACGAAGGAGTGCGAGGAGGCCTTCGAGAAGCTGAAAGAATACTTACTCGCTCCTCCTCTATTGTCGAAACCCGTAGACGGAGAGGTACTCTATTTGTACTTAGCAGCAACCGGGGAAGCTATCAGCTCTGTTTTGGTGCGAATCCAAGGGAACGACCACTTGCCCATCTACTACTTGAGCAAAGTACTTGCCGGGGCTGAAACGCGGTACATGGATATCGAGAGGCTTTCCTTTGCCCTCGTTTATACTGCAAGGAGGTTAAAACCCTACTTTGGTGCTCACAAGGTTGTAGTCTTGACAAAGCAACCTCTCAAGCAAGTCCTCGGAAAGCCCGAAAATTCGGGAAGAATGGCAAGGTGGGCGATTGAACTAAGTGAGTACGACATCGACTACCAAGCACCCATGGCCAAGAAAGCACAAGTCATAGCCGACTTCCTCGTGGAGTATCCCTCAAAAGGAACTTCAGAGGAAAACTCTTCGGCAACAAAGAGTGCTATGATGATGGTCGAAGAGCAACCCCATCAACACAACCCAATGCAAGCTCTGGAAGATGCTTTAAAAGAGCTTAAGGCGATGTCCCAAACCAAAAGGAAAAGGCATGAAGTGTTCCTGACAGAGAAAACCGACGAGCCAAAGGGTGCGGAGACCGTCTCTCCAAAACCCAAAGAATTAATAGACCATGGAGACGTCTGGATTCTTCATGTCGATGGATCCTCATCAGGAATGGCGGGATAGGAATATACTTCAAGAGTCCCGGAGGGGCTGAACTCGAGTACGCCGTTACTCTTAGTTTCCCGGTCTCCAACAATGAAGCAGAATATGAAGCCATCCTCATAGCTCTACGTATGGCAAAGTCATTGCAAGTGAAGAAGCTACATCTCTTCACCGATTCCCAGCTGGCCGAGAAGCAAATCTCGGGGAAATTCAGAACCAAGAAAGACTCACTGGCTGAGTACAAGAGTGCCATCACGGAAGAAATTCAAAAATTTGAAAGTTGTGAGATTGAAAAGTTCTCGAGGGATCTCAATCAAAGGGCCGATGCGCTATCAAAGTATGCTTCAGCCTCCGGAGGAGTTGATACCCGGAACGTGATACTCATGAGAATCAACGCGTCATCTTTGTGGTCATCAAAGCCAAACGTCTTGGCAATTGACGATCAACCGAATTGGATGCAAGAGATAACAACATATCTCAAAAATGGAAGCCTTCCTCGTGACAAAGCTGAAGCAAGGAGAATCAAGGGAAAAGCTCCTCGATACATCATGCAAGGAGACTACTTGTACAAAAGGTCTTTCGAGGGAGTCTACTTGAGATGCGTCGCCGAGCATGAAGTTCAAAAACTCCTTGGAGAAATGCATCGAGGAAGTTGCGGAGACCATGCCGGAGGAAGAACCCTCGCGCAGAAAGTCATTCGACAAGGATACTACTGGCCCACTGTTCGTGAAGACGCTGCCCAATTTGTGAGAAAATGCGAGGAGTGTCAATTGCACGCCAATTTGATCAACGTCCCGGCGAAACCTCTCATGCCCATCGCCATCACTTGCCCTTTCGACATATGGGGCATCGACATAGTCGGTCCGTTTCCAAGAGGCACGGGTCAAAAGAAGTTCATCATTGTTGCGGTCGAATACTTTAGCAAGTGGGCGGAAGTTGAGGCAGTATCTACCATCACCGAACAAAGAGTTATGAACTTCGTATGGAGGAACATCGTGTGTCGATTTGGCTTGCCAAGGGTCCTCATCTCGGATAATGGTTCTCAATTTTGCGGCCAAAGATTCAATGAATGGTGCAAGGAAATGAAGATTGAGAGGAGGTATACCTCTGTAGGACATCCTCAATCCAATGGGCAAACAGAAGCCGTCAACAAAATCCTTGTCAACAACTTGCAGAAGAGGTTCGCTACCAACAAGGACTGGGTCGACGAGCTTGATGGAGTGGTGTGGGCATACCGCACTACTTCAAAAACAGCTACAAGAGAGACTCCCTTCTCGCTAGTTTACGGGTCAGAGGCGGTCATACCAGCAGAAGTGGCGGTGGAAACCCTCAGAATCCAAGGGTATCAACCCGAGGACAATCATACAGAGAGACTCTTCGACCTGGAGACAATAAATGAAGCGAGGACCAACGCCTTGGCCAATATCCTCAGATATCAAGCACTCATCGCGAAAACCTACAACAAAGGCGTGAGAGAGAGAGACTTCCAAGTAGGAGACCTAGTACTCCGAAGAGCAGACATCTTGGGCAAAGTTGGGAAGATGCAACCCAATTGGGAAGGTCCCTACAAAATAATAGAAGCAAGGTCCAACGGAAGTTATCGCCTTCAAGACATGGAGGGAAGAGTATTGAAAAATCCATGGAATACTTCTAACCTCCAGAGATTCTACGCTTGAAGTTGTAGAGAGAAAAAACTTTTGAAAACCTATGTGGAAGGTCCATTGATCGAGGAGGATTCCTCACGGATTCAAGTGAGAGGTACCTCTTCCTTTTGTTAAGAAGTTGTTGTAAGCAAGCTGGCCGAGGAGCCCCCATTGTAATTGCATTTCCGACAAATCAATACAATGTCTATCTTTCAACAAGAAAATGTTCAAGTATAGAGCTACTATAAAAAAAAATAAGACTACTCGATCGAGAGCTTACGTGACCTACATAAAATCTAGTTGATTTCCATGATTAGGGGGAACCCTCCCCGCTCTCTAAACTTTATGAGAGAATCGATCAGGAAACCACTCAAAGAAGAAAAAGCGAGGAGACGGAAGTGATCGAGGAGAGCGACTTCCAGTCTTTCTAACTCAACACTTAGAAATTTTTCTAAGTTCAACACTTAGAATTCTTTCTTAAGTGATCCAAACGATCGAGAAGCATTTACGTTGATAAGATCGAAGAGCTCGTAGCAAAGAACATTGGTTCTCGATTCTAACTTATACGTGTTTAACTACTCTATCCAAGTTATACGTCATAACAAAAGTTGGAACTAGTAAAAACACAAGTATAAGTAAGAAAGCGAAGAGCAATACATTTTATTGAAAGAAGAAAGTAGCGGTGAAACAACAACAGAGAAAATTATGTTACAAGCACAAATGTTGCGAGGAGTGCCACAAAGGGCCAAATGAAAATTGTTCGAAAATAAAACCAAGTACAGAAATGGAAAAGATTACAACATGCCCGAGCATACTCGGTCTTCAAGCAGCTAGCTCCCCGATCTTAACGAGTACGACTGTCGGTAAATTCAGTGACCGGGGTGGTCGCGCTTGTAGCTCCTCCTCGAACCGTGCTCGTTTCAGGGCCTTCAATGCTGTCTCGCTCCTGAGCTTGAGCCTCTTCGATCGCCTTCTGGTACATAGTTAGCTCAGGCTCGATGAAGTCGGCTGCCCTCCCGAGAACCGGATCGCTTAACTTCACCCAGGCAGCGTTCCGAAGAGCTGCCTTCTCGAACGGATAGATTATCCCGCTCCTCAAGCACTCGGGCACCCAGGCAGGGAGATAAGCTGGCTTGCTGGGATAAGGAACTTCAGGGTCGGTCACCAGCTCGCCGAACTCGCACGCCTCGTGCATCTCCTCGGTAATCTCCTCATCGGGGTAAGGAGTAAGATCCTCGCGACGCCCGGGATGCATGTCTTCGCGATCATCAGGGTCGAAGTCAGCCGGAAGCAAGTTGACCCTCTTAAGCTGGCCAACACAGGAGAAGAAGCCCTCCTCGCGCGACGCCACTTGCACGTCTCTCTGGGCCAACTTGTAGGTGACCGAGGACATGAAGTCGCGAGCAGCGGCGACTCGACTTCCTTTGAGGAAGGACAGGATGCTTGCCTTGAACTTCTCCATGCAGATGGATAAAGTAGCGTAGGCACCCTTGAAGCTCTTGCTCCTCGACCTCTCCGGGACAGCTCCTTCTCGAGCTCTTCGACCTTAATCTTCAGCTTCCCGGCCTCAGCCTCCGAGACCTTGCTTTAGAGTCTGAAGCAGCAAGCTTCTCAAGGTCCTCGATCACGACCCCTATATCGGCCCGATCAGCAGCGACTTGGCCATAGGCCTCCTTCAAGTTCTCGAGCTGCAAAAAGAAAACACAGTAGCGAGGAGAGAAAAATTCAATACTTAGAAAAATTTACAACATAAGTATGAAGAAAAGTACCTGGAGCGAGCACATGCTCAGCTCATGTGCCCTATCGAGGTCGCTCATTTGAATGAGCCGCTTCACTTCATCTCCAGAAGCGGCTACCTTACCCTTCTTGCGGGCAGGCTCGTTGGTTCCACCAAGGTTGAGCTTCCTCGCTCCCTCTTCGCCGCAGGCCTCTCAGGCCTCTTCTCCGCCTCGATAGTGTTTAAGGCCTCCTCCTCGGCCTCTAGCCTCCTTGGCCCTCTTCGCAGCGGCCTCCTCTCGGCCCTCTTAATGGCCTCCACGGGTTCTCTCTGGGTCGAGCCCTCCTGCACTAACGCATCACGATGATGCGCGGCGTTCGAGGAGGGGTCAAGTTCAAAGAACCGGGATCTTCGTTTGTTTTTGTTGGCCAACCTTGCTTCCTCCTCTGTTTCCTCTTGGCGGCCAGGTCTTCGACATATCCACGGAACCAATAAG
>CM051455.1:67088401-67105576 GCA_028274465.1 Plantago ovata
GTTATGATAACCATTTCCGCAACCCTAGATGAGAAACTAACTACAAGTACTAGAGTGATATACACAACTTCAAATAATAAGTCCCTTGCTTCCTTAATGAGCCAGTTAAATAGTCCATTAAAATAAACCTATCTATTGTGCTTTACTAACTTGAAGATCATTCTCCAATTTTCTACTGCTTTATGTAGATGAAAGATACAATGCCATGTAAAGAATGAGTTGCACGTACAGAACAACTACTAGATCACTAGATTAGTTAGATTACTATTTAGAGTGTTCCATATTGATATCTCTTTCCTCAACCATAGGAGCGAACTACTACAAGACTATAGCTGAAATTACCCTTACAAAACTAGATTAGTGGTCTATTGATTAATTCATTCACTTTCTATGCTTTAGGTTATGAAAGATACAATCCCAAGTAAAGAATGCGTTGTATGTCTTTCCTTTATCTAGAACAACAACTAGATCACTAGATTAGTTAGATTGCTATATAGAGGTTCCGTTATGATAACCCTTTTGCAAGCATAGTAGAGAACTAACTACAAGTACTAGAGTTATATACCAAATCAAATAGAAAGTTCCCTTTCTTCCTTAATGAGCAAGTTAAATAGTCCATTGAAACTAACCTATCTATTGTGCTTACTAACTAATGATTCATTCATCCACTTTCTATTGCTCTTATGTAGATGAAAGATAAAATGCCATGTAACAATGAGTTGTATGTATAGACAATACTAGATCAAGTACTAGATCACTAGATTAGTTAGATTGCTATTTCGAGGTGTTCATTATGATATCCCTTTCCTCAAACCATAGGAGAGAACTAACTACAAGTACTAGCTGAAATTCCCGTACAAACTAGTTAGTTGTCTATTGATTAATTCCACTTTCTATTGCTTTAGGTAGATGAAAATTACTATCCATGTAGAATGAGTTGTATATCTTCCCTTTATCTAGACAACAACAGATCACAATTAGTTAGATTGCTATATAGAGTGTTCCGTATGATAACCCTTTCCGCACATAGGCGAGAAAAATACAAGAAGACAAGTCTAGTAGGAGCTGTTAAGGAGCTCGAGGAGTATCAAGTGATTCCACCAGTCCCACCCTCTTCCAAAAAGAAGAAATTCTTTGAGGAAAACAAAATTGAAGCAAGAGAAGCCCTAGAAGAAATCCAAATTGTCGAAGGAAGTGCCGACAAGGTCACAAAAATTGGCACAGAGATGGCCACTGAAGTCAGGATGAAACTCATCCAATGTTTGAAGGATAACAACGATATCTTCGCATGGAGTACCGAGGACCTGAAGGGGATCGACCCACGTGTCGCCGTTCACCGTCTGAACGTAGACCCATCGATCACCCACATCAGAGAAAAGCGAAGAGACTTCAGTGCGGAAGATAATGCCATCATAGAAGCGGAAGTACAAAGGCTTCTTAAAGCCGGCCACATCAAGGAAGTGAGATACTCTGACTGGGTATGCAATGTGGTCCTCGTGGAGAAAGGTCCGGGAAAATGGCGAATGTGCAACAATTTCACAAGGCTCAACAAGTTTTGCCCGAAGGATCCATACCCCTCCCACGGATCGACCAGCTTGTTGATTCCACCGCTGGATGTGCCCTCCTGAGTTTCATGGATGCATACCAGGGCTTCTACCAGGTCAAAATGGCCAAAGATGATGTGCCTAAGACTGCCTTCTTCGCTAACGGCAATGTGTACTGCTTCAACGTGATGCCATTTGGTCTTAAGAACGCCGGAGCGACCTACCAAAGGTTGGTTAACAAGATGTTCAAGGAAGAGCTAGGTAAAACAATGGAAGTATATGTCGATGACATGCTCGTCAAGAGCAAGACCGAGGAGCAACATGTAGGTTACCTGGCAAAGTGCTTCTCAATCTTGAGAAAGTATGGCATGAAGCTCAACCCGGCGAAGTGTACCTTTGGAGTCAAAGGGGGGAAGTTCCTCGGTTACATGGTGACAGAAAGAGGAATAGAAGCAAACCCCGAAAAGATAAAGGCCATCCTCGATCTTCCACAACCTCAATCCATCAATGAGGTGCAACAATTGGTCGGAAAATCAATTGCATTGAGTAGATTCATCTCAAGGTCTGCCGAGAAAAATCTACCTTTTTTCAAGGTATTGAGAAAGAGCAGCCATTTCGAGTGGACGAAGGAGTGCGAGGAGGCCTTCGAGAAGCTGAAAGAATACTTACTCGCTCCTCCTCTATTGTCGAAACCCGTAGACGGAGAGGTACTCTATTTGTACTTAGCAGCAACCGGGGAAGCTATCAGCTCGGTTTTGGTGCGAATCCAAGGGAACGACCACTTGCCCATCTACTACTTGAGCAAAGTACTTGCCGGGGCTGAAACGCGGTACATGGATATCGAGAGGCTTTCCTTTGCCCTCGTTTATACTGCAAGGAGGTTAAAACCCTACTTTGGTGCTCACAAGGTTGTTGTCTTGACAAAGCAACCTCTCAAGCAAGTCCTCGGAAAGCCCGAAAATTCGGGAAGAATGGCAAGGTGGGCGATTGAACTAAGTGAGTACGACATCGACTACCAAGCACCCGTGGCCAAGAAAGCACAAGTCATAGCCGACTTCCTCGTGGAGTATCCCTCAAAAGGAACTTCAGAGGAAAACTCTTCGGCAACAAAGAGTGCTATGATGATGGTCGAAGAGCAACCCCATCAAAACAACCCAATGCAAGCTCTGGAAGATGCTTTAAAAGAGCTTAAGGCGATGTCCCAAACCAAAAGGAAAAGGCATGAAGTGTTCCTGACAGAGAAAACCGACGAGCCAAAGGGTGCGGAGACCGTCTCTCCAAAACCCAAAGAATTAGTCGACCATGGAGACGTCTGGATTCTTCATGTCGATGGATCCTCATCAGGAAAAAATGGCGGGATAGGAATATACTTCAAGAGTCCCGGAGGGGCTGAACTCGAGTACGCCGTTACTCTTAGTTTCCCGGTCTCCAACAATGAAGCAGAATATGAAGCCATCCTCATAGCTCTACGTATGGCAAAGTCATTGCAAGTGAAGAAGCTACATCTCTTCACCGATTCCCAACTGGCCGAGAAGCAAATCTCGGGGAAATTCAGAACCAAGAAAGACTCACTGGCTGAGTACAAGAGTGCCATCACGGAAGAAATTCAAAAATTTGAAAGTTGTGAGATTGAAAAGTTCTCGAGGGATCTCAATCAAAGGGCAGATGCCCTATCAAAGTATGCTTCAGCCTCGGAGGAGTTGATACCCGGAACGTGATACTCATGAGAATCAACGCATCATCTTTGTGGTCATCAAAGCCAAACGTCTTGGCAATTGACGATCAACCGAATTGGATGCAAGAGATAACAACATATCTCAAAAATGGAAGCCTTCCTCGTGACAAGCTGAAGCAAGGAGAATCAAGGGAAAAGCTCCTCGATACATCATGCAAGGAGACTACTTGTACAAAAGGTCTTTCGAGGGAGTCTACTTGAGATGCGTCGCCGAGCATGAAGTTCAAAAACTCCTTGGAGAAATGCATCGAGGAAGTTGCGGAGACCATGCCGGAGGAAGAACCCTCGCGCAAAAAGTCATTCGACAAGGATACTACTGGCCCACTGTTCGTGAAGACGCTGCCCAATTTGTGAGAAAATGCGAGGAGTGTCAATTGCACGCCAATTTGATCAACGTCCCGGCGAAACCTCTCATGCCCATCGCCATCACTTGCCCTTTCGACATATGGGGCATCGACATAGTCGGTCCGTTTCCAAGAGGCACGGGTCAAAAGAAGTTCATCATTGTTGCGGTCGAATACTTTAGCAAGTGGGCGGAAGTTGAGGCAGTATCTACCATCACCGAACAAAGAGTTATGAACTTCGTATGGAGGAACATCGTGTGTCGATTTGGCTTGCCAAGGGTCCTCATCTCGGATAATGGTGCTCAATTTTGCGGCCAAAGATTCAATGAATGGTGCAAGGAAATGAAGATTGAGAGGAGGTATACCTCTGTAGGACATCCTCAATCCAATGGGCAAACAGAAGCCGTCAACAAAATCCTTGTCAACAACTTGCAGAAGAGGTTCGCTACCAACAAGGACTGGGTCGACGAGCTTGATGGAGTGGTGTGGGCATACCGCACTACTTCAAAAACAGCTACAAGAGAGACTCCCTTCTCGCTAGTTTACGGGTCAGAGGCGGTCATACCAGCAGAAGTGGCGGTGGAAACCCTCAGAATCCAAGGGTATCAACCCGAGGACAATCATACAGAGAGACTCTTCGACCTGGAGACAATAAATGAAGCGAGGACCAACGCCTTGGCCAATATCCTCAGATATCAAGCAGTCATCGCGAAAACCTACAACAAAGGCGTGAGAGAGAGAGACTTCCAAGTAGGAGACCTAGTACTCCGAAGAGCAGACATCTTGGGCAAAATTGGGAAGATGCAACCCAATTGGGAAGGCCCCTACAAAATAATAGAAGCAAGGTCCAACGGAAGTTATCGCCTTCAAGACATGGAGGGAAGAGTATTGAAAAATCCATGGAATACTTCTAACCTCCAGAGATTCTACGCTTGAAGTTGTAGAGAGAAAAAGCTTTTTGAAAACCTATGTGGAAGGTCCATTGATCGAGGAGGATTCCTCACGGATTCAAGTGAGAGGTACCTCTTCCTTTTGTTAAGAAGTTGTTGTAAGCAAGCTGGCCGAGGAGCCCCCATTGTAATTGCATTTCCGACAAATCAATACAATGTCTATCTTTCAACAAGAAAATGTTCAAGTATAGAGCTACTATAAAAAAAAATAAGACTACTCGATCGAGAGCTTACGTGACCTACATAAAAGCTAGTTGATTTCCATGATTAGGGGGAACCCTCCCCGCTCTCTAAACTTTATGAGAGAATCGATCAGGAAACCACTCAAAGAAGAAAAAGCGAGGAGACGGAAGTGATCGAGGAGAGCAACTTCCAGTCTTTCTAACTCAACACTTAGAAATTTTTCTAAGTTCAACACTTAGAATTCTTTCTTAAGTGATCCAAACGATCGAGAAGCATTTACGTTGATAAGATCGAAGAGCTCGTAGCAAAGAACATTGGTTCTCGATTCTAACTTATACGTGTTTAACTATTCTATCCAAGTTATACGTCATAACAAAAGTTGGAACTAGTAAAAACACAAGTATAAGTAAGAAAGCGAAGAGCAATACATTTTATTGAAAGAAGAAAGTAGCGGTGAAACAACAACAGAGAAAATTATGTTACAAGCACAAATGTTGCGAGGAGTGCCACAAAGGGCCAAATGAAAATTGTTCGAAAATAAAACCAAGTACAGAAATGGAAAAGATTACAACATGCCCGAGCATACTCGGTCGTCAAGTAGCTAGCTCCCCGATCTTAACGAGTACGACTGTCGGTAAATTCAGTGACCGGGTGGTCGCGCTTGTAGCTCCTCCTCGAACCGTGCTCGTTTCAGGGCCTTCAATGTTGTCTCGCTCCTGAGCTTGAGCCTCTTCGATCGCCTTCTGGTACATAGTTAGCTCAGGCTCGATGAAGTCGGCTGCCCTCCCGAGAACCAGATCGCTTAACTTCACCCAGGCAGCGTTCCGAAGAGCTGCCTTCTCGAACGGATAGATTATCCCGCTCCTCAAGCACTCGGGCACCCAGGCAGGGAGATAAGCTGGCTTGCTGGGATAAGGAACTTCAGGGTTGGTCACCAGCTCGCCGAACTCGCACGCCTCGTGCATCTCCTCGGTAATCTCCTCATCGGGGTAAGGAGTAAGATCCTCGCGACGCCCGGGATGCAAGTCTTCGCGATCATTAGGGTCGAAGTTAGCCGGAAGCAAGTTGACCCTCTTAAGCTGGCCAACACAGGAGAAGAAGCCCTCCTCGCGCGACGCCACTTGCACGTCTCTCTGGGCCAACTTGTAGGTGACCGAGGACATGAAGTCGCGAGCAGCGGCGACTCGACTTCCTTTGAGGAAGGACAGGATGCTTGCCTTGAACTTCTCCATGCAGATGGATAAAGTAGCGTAGGCACCCTTGAAGCTCTTGCTCCTCGACCTCTCCCGGGACAGCTCCTTCTCGAGCTCTTCGACCTTAATCTTCAGCTTCCCAGCCTCAGCCTCCGAGACCTTTGCTTTAGAGTCTGAAGCAGCAAGCTTCTTCTCAAGGTCCTCGATCACGACCCCTATATCGGCCCGATCAGCAGCGACTTGGCCATAGGCCTCCTTCAAGTTCTCGAGCTGCAAAAAGAAAACACAGTTAGCGAGGAGAGAAAAATTCAATACTTAGAAAACTTTTACAACAATAAGTATGAAGAAAAGTACCTGGAGCGAGCACATGCTCAGCTCATGTGCCCTATCGAGGTCGCTCATTTGAATGAGCCGCTTCACTTCATCTCCAGAAGCGGCTACCTTACCCTTCTTGCGGGCAGGCTCGTTGGTTCCACCAAGGTTGAGCTTCCTCGCTCCCTTCTTCGCCGCAGGCCTCTCAGGCCTCTTCTCCGCCTCGATAGTGTTTAAGGCCTCCTCCTCGGCCTCCTTAGCCTCCTTGGCCCTCTTCGCAGCGGCCTCCTCCTCGGCCCTCTTAATGGCCTCCACGGGGTTCTCTCTGGTGTCGAGCCCCTCCTGCACTAAAGCATCACGATGATGCGCGGCGTTCCGAGGAGGGGTCAAGTTCAAAGAACCGAGGATCTTCGTTTGTTTGTTGGCCAACCTTTGCTTCCTCCTCTGTTCCTCCTTGGCGGCCAGAGTCTTCGACATGATCCACTGGAACTAATAAGCTGCAAGAGAATCAACGCAAGTCAGTACGATCGAGGAGCAATAAGAAATCGACGAGGAAAGTAAGAAAGCGAGGACATATCACAAACAAACAAAGAAAGCAAAGAAAGAAAAATACAAGTGCAAAGCGAAGAAAAAATGCGAAGACTTATTACCGAAGAGGACTTTTTTAGTATATCGGTTCCCGATATACCCGGTGTACGCGTAAGGCGAAAGGCCCGCCAAAAAGGGAAGTGGCTGAAGGACCAACCCCCAGTAGAAGTACTTCTCGGGATGGGGTCCCCGATTTTGCTCCTCGAGCTCCATGACCCAGGGATCAGACTCCGCGGGTAAAGGATGTTTGTCCGCTATCTTTCCCCGGAACATAAGTTTGGGCACTCCCCACTCCAACTCCTCCTCGGTCATGTTAGGCATCTTCCTCTTCCTGATGTAGAAGTACCTATAGAACCACTTGTAGCCCGAGGAGCTGGGAGCGTCCATGATGAAGCCTAACCCAGGCCGAGCATTGAAGTAATAAAAGTACTTGTTCCCGGAGCTCATCGAGACTCGGAACAATTGATTGAAGTTGTGGAAGTTTAGCGCGATCCCCTTCTTCATGCAAAAGACTCCAAAACATACTAAAGTCCCGAAGGCACTAGGCACCAGTTACCAAGGAGCGATCCCCAGCGTGTTGAAGATGTCCCGGAAAGCATCACAGAATGGAAGTATCCATCCTCGGTCCAAGCTCAAGCAATGGACGGCCATGTACCCTGGGGGAGCGTTGTAAAATTTTTGATCCTCCTTCGGCACGAGGATGTCAAACTTATTCTCAGGAAGAGAATACTTCCACCTAAGTGTGGGAACCTCCTCGACTTTGACAGTAGAAGAGGTGGTCGGGATTATGCCATCCTCGTTCTTCTCGCCCTGAGGATCGGGGAGGTCTACTGTGCGGGCACTCTTCGTGAACTTCTTCTCAGCAGCCTTAGTGGTTTTAGGCTCTGCCTCCTCGACCACCTTGGCCTTCTTTGACTTTCCAGATTTAGAGCGCTTGCTCGCTCTCTTCTTCGCCTTCTTCTTGTCCGCAGCCATCTGAGCAAGGCGCATCTCATACTCCTGCTCCTCGAGTGGATTGGGTGCTCGAGTCCCACTCGGAAAGTGAAATCTATCGTCGTCGGATCGATAGAGTGGTAGCTGGACTCCTCCTCGCGTGCGAACCTCTTCGCATCCCTAATTGCACGTCTTTGCCCTTCCGAGAAGGAAGGAGACCTAGTGCTCGGACCAGCTTCACTCCTGTTAGTGTCCCCGATCGTCAGAGGAACTTCATCCTCCTCCTCATCGGTAATCACGGCCCTCCTAGTAGTCTGCGGATGAAATCTGACCCTCTTTGAAGGGGGACTAGTCCGAGGAGAGGTAGCTTCGTCATCCTCCTCGCTCTCTTCTTCCGTCTCATCGCTGTCGATGATCTGAACGGGAATCGGGGCCTTCCCGCGCTGGGTCGAATGTTCACCCTCCTCGTAAAGGGCCAAAGCTAACTCCAGCCTCTCTGTGTCATCCATCTCCTCGATCCTGACTTCAGCAGGAGGTACCACATGAACCGCCCCATAATTGCGGCCATGAACTTGGGCAGCGCGAGTAATCAACTTCGCGGACACCCGAAGGTTAGAAGGACCACCCTCTGCCTCCGTCCGGTCGTCAATGAAGTCATCATCCTCGGTACGGCGCCTCTTGCGACTCACCAACTGATATAGATCTTCCTCGCTCTCTGTATCTTCATCTTCCTCCTCGGCATTAACTGCGCCACCTTTTTCACCCGCCGGTGCACCCTCCTCGCCGCCTTTTTCAACTTGTGGCTCCTCGACAGCCTCCTCTATGGTATCATCGAGAAGGTCGCCGATACGTCTGACGTATCGGGCGACGTAGTATGGTCGCTCCCATACTCACCAGCGGCCGATATGTTCTGGCTATCGTCGCTCCTCTCGGACATCCTAAAGGTGGGCAAAGGAGAAGTTAGGATGGTTGGTGATAGTCCGAGAGGTCCTTTTAGGTACATTCATTATGTTCGACCTCCCGAACGGAGAAAAATCTCAAACGAAAAGGAAAGAAGTTACTCTATAGTAATTTATACGTGGAGCGAGTAGGCATACAAGGAGCGACCAACCGCTCAAAGCATAAGTAAAAAATCGAGCAGCATGTCCACATGTATATAAAGCAAATCGGAGCGAGCATGCGCATACAAAAAATTGAAGAGCAACCGAGCGACCAACCGCTCGAGGAAACATAGTAAACCTACAGCTACAATTACGGCCTTATGATAATGAGGAGGCGACAAGGGGTTTACAGCAAAAATACAAAGGCGTAAGAGGGAACTACTCCTACAGGCATACAAGTCGAATTGGCATAATTCGATTCAATAAAAGTCCATCTAAGGGTCCATTTACAGTTTATTAAGTCCAAAGCCGTTCAAAGGCCGCCGTCCACCGGCAATTACTCAGATGACAACATTCCGGGAGGCAAAAATCAAAAAAGAAAAAGCCGACATGCAAAGGCCAAAACCGAACAGCGAAAAAGCAGAAAATTCGAGCGAAATAGAGAGGATTAAAGCAAGAAATTGTAAGGGAAACGTGGAAACTTACTTGTTGATAAGTTGGTAAGGGTTGGAAGCCTGAAAGGAAGCCGGAAAAGCCGAAAGTTCGCCTGAAAATTGCGTTTTGGACACCGGAAAATACTCCTCGCTCACTACTTGTCTCGACCACGTTGCTTGTCGATCTCAAAAACTCTCCTCGCTCTCTCTTTCTAGCTCTGAATATTCGGATTGCGAAAAGTGTGGAATGACCGAGTGTTGACCTATTTATAGAAGGGTATCTCGGGGATACGAAACGACGCATGCCCTCGCGCCATCCGGACCGACCACGTACCCAAGATCAACGGTCCAGATCACGGCCGCTTGGCGAATTACCGGTTATGCCCTCCACGCTCCCGCTCCGGAGCGGGCACAGTTCCCAAGGTCGAAGCGAATTACCTAACCACGACAATTAATTCGCGGCGCGAGCACCAGGCTACTCGAGACACGCAGAGACAGATCGACGACCATGATCTGTCCTCCTCGAGACAACATTGAGAAGGATGTCGGAAAAGCGAAAAATCGACGGACACGTCTCAGGGGATCGAGGAGTTGCTCATGAAGACACTCTCCTCGAGATTCCTTTTACACAAGTATCTCTCCGCGAGATACTTTGCAAACAAAAAGCGGCAGGAAGTCATTCCATTCCTTTTACACAAGTATCTCTCCGCGAGATACTTTGCAAACAAAAAGCGGCAGGAAGTCATTCCATTCCTTTTACACAAGTATCTCTCCGCGAGATACTTTGCAAGCAAAAAGCGGCAGGAAGTCATTCCATTCCTTTTACACAAGTATCTCTCCGCGAGATACTTTGCAAGCAAAAAGCGGCAGGAAGTCATTCCATTCCACCAAGGAACACTTACCCGGATCCGATCTTTTCCCAGCAAAAATACCTCTTTTCATACGGTCCGAGCAACGTCTGCTCGCACCCTATAAAAAGGGGGGGGAGGGAGAGATAGGAGGAGGGAAAGATACCAAGGTGCGAATACGGAAATCTTTTTTCGCCCACTACTAGTCGAGGCTCTGCTCGACCTCTACTTCAACATAGTTCCTCAACTATCTTCTACAAAGATACTTGGAAACTAGGGGGACATATGTTAGTGTTGAAATATGTCCAGTCCGCATGTACGAACTGGAGCGGTCTAAGAGCGCGACAAAGCATCATAGGCCGTCCCTCAAGGGGCACGACCACACCCAACTATGTCACTAAGGTGTGGTTCGACCAACATAAGGTCCGACCATCACTGGGAGGACAACCCTCAAAATAAGCTCCTCACAAGGACAAAGCTGCCAGTGGGCTCGAGGAGCATCTCTCGGGCTCGAGGAGACCTTACGTCAAGGTAACGCTCCTTGACAGAAACTGAGCAGGATACTACTCGCATCATCCACGCACAAGGAAGGCACGAGGACCCCTGAGCGACCAGCCATGGTTGCTCCCTTGGGCCAAGGCCCACGGACCTCCTTAATGGGCCTGGGCCGAGGAAGGCCTCAATCCTAGCCCTACACGTGGCGTGATCCTACGCGACCGGAAGTTGAAGGGCCACAAGTATATAAAGGCCTCATTTACTCCTCAACAGTAAGCATTAATAGCACCACCCGAGCACCACTTTCACTACTCATACTAGGGAAGCCTCACAACTCCCTACTCGTAAAGTCGCCTCTCCGGTCTGATACCTTACAGACCAGGCAAGAGTCACTAACCCCCCCCCCTCTAGTCTATTTCAGGGATGAGGAAGCTACAAGAAGGCTCATTTCCTATCTCAGAGTGATACTACAAGAAGAAGAACTAGAATGACTTAGACTAGCGACTCATTGCGAACTTAGAAAGAAACACGAATTACCCTTCAACATTTGGCGCCGTCTGTGGGAAGCGACACGAAAGGTCATCCCATGCCCTACTGGTCGAGCCACTTTCCTCCTCGTGATCCATCACGAATATGCCTCCCAGAAGAAGCAACCGTCTTGCTAATGCACCACCCGGAAACCCTCCTCGACCTAGAGGCCGTCCCTCTAGTAACGGTCGCGGAGGAGGAACGGATGGTGTTCCGAGGGAACCAAGAAACAATAATGTTGCAAGGAACCGGGATTACACGGAGGGGGCATTTACTAATGTCACTCACTCCCAAAATGAAAGATCGGGGGAAAATAACCCGCAAGGAGTCCCGGTAGGAAACGCCTATGTCTTCCCTTTATCTAGAACAACAACTAGATCACTAGATTAGTTAGATTTCTATATAGAGAGTTCCGTTATGATAACCCTTTCTGCAAACATAGGAGAGAACTAACTATAAAGTACTAGAGTTATATACAATATCAAATAAGAAGTTCACTTTCTTCCTTAATGAGCAAGTTAAATAGTCCACTGAAACTAACCTATCTATTGTGCTTACTAACTAGATGATTCATTCATCCACTTTCTATTGCTTTATGAAGATGAAAGATACAATGCCATGTAAACAATGAGTTGTATGTATAGAACAACTACTAGATCAAGTACTAGATCACTAGATTAGTTAGATTGCTGTTTCGAGTGTTCCATTATGATATCCCTTTCCTCAAACATAGGAGAGAACTAACTACAAGTACTATAGCTGAAACTAACCTTGCCATTACCCTTACAAACTAGATTAGTTGTCTATTGATTCATTCATTAACTTTCTATTGCTTTAGGTATATGAAAGATACAATCCCATGTAAAGAATGAGTTGTATGTCTTTCCTTTATCTAGAACAACAACTAGATCACTAGATTAGTTAGATTGCTATATAGAGTGTTCCGTTATGATAACCCTTTCTGCAAGCATAGTAGAGAACTAACTACAAGTACTAGAGTTATATACAAAATCAAATAAGAAGTTCACTTTCTTCCTTAATGAGCAAGTTAAATAGTCCATTGAAACTAACCTATCTATTGTGCTTACTAACTAGATGATTCATTCATCCACTTTCTATTGCTTTATGTAGATGAAAGATAAAATGCCATGTAAACAATGAGTTGTATGTATAGAACAACTACTAGATCAAGTACTAGATCACTAGATTAGTTAGATTGCTATTTCGAGTGTTCCATTATGATATCCCTTTCCTCAAACATAGGAGAGAACTAACTACAAGTACTATAGCTGAAATTACCCTTACAAACTAGATTAGTTGTCTATTGAATAATTCATTCACTTTCTATTGCTTTAGGTAGATGAAAGATACAATCCCATGTAAAGAATGAGTTGTATATCTTCCCTTTATCTAGAACAACAACAAGATCACTAAATTAGTTAGATTGCTATATAGAGTGTTCCGTTATGATAACCCTTTCCGCAAACATAGGAGAGAACTAAATACAAGTACTAGAGTTATAAACACAATCAAATAAGAAGTTCCCTTGCTTCTTTAATGAGCAAGTTAAATAGTCCATTAAAACTAACCTATCTATTGTGCTTACTGACTAGATGATTCATTCATCCACTTTCTATTGCTTTATGTAGATGAAAGATACAATGCCATGTAAATAATGAGTTTTACATATAGAACAACTACTAGATCACTAGATTAGTTAGATTGCTATTTAGAGTGTTCCATATTGATATCCCTTTCCTCAAACATAGGAGAGAACTAACTACAAGTACTATAGCTGAAACTAACCTTTCCATCACCTTTACAAACTAGATTAGTTGTCTATTGATTCATTCATTGACTTTCTATTGCTTTAGGTATATGAAAGATACAATCCCATGTAAAGAATGAGTTGTATGTCTTCCCTTTATCTAGAACAACAACTAGATCACTAAATTAGTTAGATTGCTATATAGAGTGTTCCGTTATGATAACCCTTTCCCCAAACATAGGAGAGAACTAACTCCAAGTACTAGAGTTATAAACACAATCAAATAAGAAGTTCCCTTGCTTCCTTAATAAGCAAGTTAAATAGTCCATTAAAACTAACCTATCTATTGTGCTTACTAACTAGATGATTCATTCATCCTCTTTCCATTGCTTATGTAGATGAAAGATACAATGCCATGTAAAGAATGAGTTGTACATATAGAACAACTACTAGATCACTAGATTTGTTAGAATTCTATTTAGAGTGTTCCATTATAATATCCCTTTCCTCAAACATAGGAGAGAACTAACTACAAGTACTATAGCTGAAACTGACCTTTCCATTACCCTTACAAACTAGATTAGTTGTCTATTGATTCATTCATTCACTTTCTATTGCTTTAGGTAGATGAAAGATACAATCCCATGTAAAGAATGAGTTGTATGTCTTCCCTTTATCTAGAACAACAACTAGATCACTAGATTAGTTAGATTGCTATATAGAGTGTTCCGTTATGATAACCCTTTCCGCAACCATAGGAGAGAACTAACTACAAGTACTAGAGTTATATACACAATCAAATAAGAAGTTCCCTTTCTTCCTTAATGAGCAAGTTAAATAGTCCATTGAAACTAACCTATCTATTGTGCTTACTAACTAGATGATTCATTCATCCACTTTCTATTGCTTTATGTAGATGAAAGATACAATGCCATGTAAACAATGAGTTGTATGTATAGAACAACTACTAGATCAAGTACTAGATCACTAGATTAGTTAGATTGCTATTTCGAGTGTTCCATTATGATATCCCTTTCCTCAAACATAGGAGAGAACTAACTACAAGTACTATAGCTGAAACTAACCTTTCCATTACCCTTACAAACTCGATTAGTTGTCTATTGATTCATTCATTAACTTTCTATTGCTTTAGGTATATGAAACATACAATCCCATGTAAAGAATGAGTTGTATGTCTTCCCTTTATCTAGAACAACAACTAGATCACTAGATTAGTTAGATTGCTATATAGAGTGTTCCGTTATGATAATCCTTTCTGCAAACAAAGTAGAGAACTAACTACAAGTACTAGAGTTATATACAAAATCAAATAAGAAGTTCACTTTCTTCCTTAATGAGCAAGTTAAATAGTCCATTGAAACTAACCTATCTATTGTGCTTACTAACTAGATGATTCATTCATCCACTTTCTATTGCTTTATGTAGATGAAAGATAAAATGCCATGTAAACAATGAGTTGTATGTATAGAACAACTACTAGATCAAGTACTAGATCACTAGATTAGTTAGATTGCTATTTCGAGTGTTCCGTTATGATATCCCTTTCCTCAAACATAGGAGAGAACTAACTACAAGTACTATAGCTGAAATTACCCTTACAAACTAGATTAGTTGTCTATTGATTAATTCATTCACTTTCTATTGCTTTAGGTAGATGAAAGATACAATCCCATGTAAAGAATGAGTTGTATGTCTTCCCTTTATCTAGAACAACAACAAGATCACTAAATTAGTTAGATTGCTATATAGAGTGTTCCGTTATGATAACCCTTTCCGCAAACATAGGAGAGAACTAAATACAAGTACTAGAGTTATAAACACAATCAAATAAGAAGTTCCCTTGCTTCCTTAATGAGCAAGTTAAATAGTCCATTAAAACTAACCTATCTATTGTGCTTACTAACTAGATGATTGATTCATCCACTTTCTATTGCTTTATTTAGATGAAAGATACAATGCCATGTAAAGAATGAGTTGTACATAGAGAACAACTACTAGATCACTAGATTAGTTAGATTGCTCTTTAGATTGTTCCATTATGATATCCCTTTCCTCAAACATAGGAGAGAACTAACTACAAGTACTATAGCTGAAACTAACCTTTCCATTACCCTTACAAACAAGGTTAGTTGTCTATTGATTCATTCATTCACTTTCTATTGCTTTAGGTAGATGAAAGATAGAATCCCATGTAAAGAATGAGTTGTATGGCTTCCCTTTATCTAGAACAACAACTAGATCACTAGATTAGTTAGATTGCTATATACAGTGTTCCGTTATGATAACCCTTTCCACAAACATAGGAGAGAACTAAATACAAGTACTAGAGTTATAAACACAATCAAATAAGAAGTTCCCTTACTTCCTTAATGAGCAAGTTAAATAGTCCATTAAAACTAACCTATCTATTGTGCTTACTAACTAGATGATTCATTCATCCACTTTCTATTGCTTTATGTAGATGAAAGATACAATGCCATGTAAAGAATGAGTTGCACGTACAGAACAACTACTAGATCACTAGATTAATTAGATTGCTATTTAGAGTGTTCCATATTGATATCCCTTTCCTCAAACATAGGAGAGAACTAACTACAAGTACTATAGCTGAAACTAACCTTTCCATTACGTTTACAAACTAGATTAGTAGTCTATTGATTCATTCATTGACTTTCTATTGCTTTAGGTATATGAAAGATACAATCCCATGTAAAGAATGAGTTGTATGTCTTCCCTTTATCTAGAACAACAACTAGATCACTAAATTAGTTAGATTGCTATATATAGAGTGTTCCGTTATGATAACCCTTTCTGCAAACATAGGAGAGAACTAACTACAAGTACTATAGCTGAAACTAACCTTTCCATTACCCTTACAAACTAGGTTAGTTGTCTATTGATTCATTCATTCACTTTTTATTGCTTTAGGTAGATGAAATATAGAATCCCATGTAAAGAATGAGTTGTATGGCTTTCCTTTATCTAGAACAACAACTAGATCACTAGATTAGTTAGATTGCTATATAGAGTGTTCCGTTTGTATTTTCTGCATGTCTAATGAAGAGGATATGGACCACATGTCGGTGAGATGTACATTTACCCATACTATTTGGTTGCGTATATTTGATATTTTTCATTTGACTATGCCAGATTTTAATGGGTTCCACGAGTTGGTGTTATTTGCGATGGCCAGACGATTCAGTACACAGGTTTCTGCTCTATGGAGACTAGTGTTTGTTACCTTGGTGTGGATTTTATGGTCTACTCGCAACCGCTGGATTTTTGAGAACAAGCAGTTCTCTATTTCCTCCGTTCTCCATAGGCTATTGCGCACGGTTCATGAGCAAGGCAACCTTCTAAAAGGTACGATGTATAATTCTGTGGATGATCTTATGACTTTGCATACTTTTGGCATTACAGGTTGCTCTAGACCTCCTCCCGTGATTAAAGAGGTTCACTGGATTCCGCCTTCAAGTGGATGGATTAAATGCAACACCGATGGTAGTGCTAAAGGTGCTCCGGGCGATGCTATTGCAGCTGGTGTTTTTAGGGATGCCTTTGGTGTGGTGAAGGGTTGTTTTGTGCAACATTTGGGTCGTCTTTTTGCTTTTGAAGCCGAGTTGGCAGCCGTGATGTATGCCATTGAGATTGCGGTTTTACACGGCTGGAATAAGCTTTGGCTTGAGACGGATTCAGCCTATGTCGAAGGCCTTTTGCTCACTCGCTCCAACAATGTTCCCTGGCAGTTTCGAAATCGTTGGTTGAGGGTTCTCGCGCTGTTGGGACTTTTTGATTTCAAGATCACGCATATCTATAGGGAAGGCAATGCAGTAGCAGATACTCTTTCTAATCACCATACCGATGGTTATTGGCCTCATCAAATTGATTGTATTGTGAATCAGGTGCTCAGAGATGCTTCGGGGCAGCCTTATTTTCGTTTCATGCAGCACTAACACTCAGGCACTCTTTCCCATCTGTAGGTTTTTCCCACTGGGTTTTTCTATGGATGGGTTTTAACGAGGCCCGTGGTTGCAACCAGGAATTTCTTTTCCTGGGTTAGTTTTCTGTGTACATTAGATTTGTCTTTGTATTCTTGTTTGCATCTACGTCCGCATGTGGGCTGTAGATTGGTCTCTAACATTCTGTTATTTTTAATACAAGCGCGGTTTATTTAAAAATAAAAAAAACCCTTTCCGCAA